>MU269989.1:23619743-24219743 GCA_021432705.1 Caranx ignobilis | reverse complement strand
TCACATGAATGGTTTGTGCTTACAACAGTCATCAGCGTAAACCATCGTCATCCACGTCATGTTAAGAAGAGTCTCAGAATCTGTTGGGAGATGGGGGTTGGTGGGGGTCGGGCAGGCTGTGTCCCAGCCCTCGAATGCTTAACAGATGGCCCCCGCGGGGGTGACAGTTTAGACAATGGGACAAAGGGGTCATTCTGTGTCAATAGTGATCTGCTCCTGGCCTCTTCACTTAATGACCGAGGCCAGGAGTTTAGTCATGTGAGCATTGGTGGTTCAGTGGTAGAATTCTCGCCTGCCACGCGGGAGGCCCGGGTTCGATTCCCGGCCAATGCATCATCCTTTTCATATTTTGTAATATTACATTGCACATTGAAGCATGTCCAAAACTTAAGCACCTTCTTTTTGCCTATTTCAGTGTAAGGATACAATCACATTCCCAATATGTGTGGTTGTATATGGTTGTGTTCACATACAACCACACAAATGCAGAGGCTTTTGGAAGCAAAATGTCATGTTGGAGCTACACACTAAAAGCTGTCCTTGTTTTTAAAAATAAAAAAGGAAAAAAAAAAGTTTTGCACTCCCCGTCGGGGAATCGAACCCCGGTCTCCCGCGTGACAGGCGGGGATACTTACCACTATACTAACGAGGAGATGTTACATCCTTTAAACTCCTCCCCTTTTAACTGTTAGAAGACAGTGAAGGTAGCACTAGTGTATCAGGGGCCCTCTAGTGGACATTCTGGTTGCAGTGGCCTAGTCATTGCGTATGTGTGCATTGGTGGTTCAGTGGTAGAATTCTCGCCTGCCACGCGGGAGGCCCGGGTTCGATTCCCGGCCAATGCAACAGCCTTCCTTTTTCTTGCTGTAACACTACACATTGATGATTTGGTACTTTTTCAGAGATGAAAATTATGGATCAATTTTACCAGTCTGCAAAGTGACTGGCAGCTCATTCTCTCCTCAGTACGTAAGCACATGTTATGATGACGTCACCAGGGCCTGACTGATTAATCAGCCATCCAGTTTAATTGGCAGATTTGAGCCTTACTCAGACACAATGGTATGGCTATATATGCCTTGGACGATAAGAATCATTGTGAACTCTATGTTTGTATCATCAAACTTTGCCATTAAGAATTATTGTTAAACAATAAGATGTTGTGCTTATGATACATACCGTATTGGCCCGAATATAAGACGGCCCTGATTATAAGACGACCCCCTCTTTTTCAAGACTCAAGTTTGAAAAAAGACTTTTTGAACACCAAATTAATTTTTTTCCTTAAGTTGATTACATAGCGTTTAAAAGACAACAGCTTCTCTCCAAAGTCAGAGGGCAGGCGCTGGGCTAGACTTGTTCTGCGTCGCAGCGTTAGTCCGTTACGCCGCATCATTCTTTTACACCAGCCGAGGCTTGCTTTGAAGTCAGCGGTGGGTATGTTTAGCTCTTTGGCTATTTCCACGGCCTTGAGCTGAATGACAGCTCTGCTGATGGGCATCCCGTCCTTTCGTTTCTCGTTCACGTACGCGCACACCCTCCTGTCAAGTTCTTGGAAGCGGCCGCTCTGAGGACCACGGAAAGCTTTTCTCTGACTGTGAGCATTTTTTAGGTGATCTTTTTGAGCTCTCCATCTCCGTACATTACACTCTGTGACACCATATTTCATAGCCGCTTTGCAATTGTTTGAAGACTCTGCCTCATTTATCACCATCATCTTGAAGTTTACATCATAACTTCTCCTCAGCTGCCGGTTAACCTGGCCGATCTTCGACCCACTTTTCTCCAGATTGTCGCTACGTTTCTCCATTTTCTGTTATCTCTTCTATTATTTTCTTCTCTTTTCTTTCTTACCGCTATTTTTTATTTTTCTTCTTCGTGCTACCGCTATTTTTATTTTTATTCTTCGTGACAGGGGTTCGCTTTGGCCTGGGGAGTCAAGTTCAGCATTCGCTTCAATGATATCTGGCGCCAACTAGCGTCGTGAATGGGTATAATGTCTAGACCCCGAATATAAGACGACCCCCACTTTTTCAGTCTTATTTCAATGCAAAAAACACCGTCTTATATTCGGGCCAATACGGTATTTGTCACATCATTGCAAATTTGTCGTCAGGTCCAAAAATAAAGGTGAACTCAGTGAGCGGAGGGAAAGTAGGCCTTTTTCAAATCAATTTCAGTGTGGTGGATGTTCCTCTAGATGGTGCCCTTGCTCCACTGGTATTTTCTTCATGCACATCAACATCTTGTTTTACCTGTTGGTCTCGTGTTGGTCTCATCCCTGCACACTCAGCTGTTCACTAGTATACTAGCCCATCTGATGGGCTGCCTGAGTGAAATGGTAAAAACAGTTGTATGTGAGCATTGGTGGTTCAGTGGTAGAATTCTCGCCTGCCACGCGGGAGGCCCGGGTTCGATTCCCGGCCAATGCAACAGCCTTTTCTTTTAAATTGCTGTGATTCCCTAGTAGAACATATCCCATCTGTATGGCTTGTTCAGCTGCTATTCTATGTGTCAATTAGAGTTTTAATTGGCATTCAAAACCTTTTGCTTTGAGAACAACGGACTGCCTGCTGACACAGCAATGGTCCAGTAAATGTGTTTCATCTGTGTAGTTTTTTGAGAGATTTAGATGCACCAACAGTTTATTTTTTTTTTTTTAACCAATATTTTCCATGTGCAAGGCCTCGTTGGCGCAGTAGGCAGCGCGTCAGTCTCATAATCTGAAGGTCGTGAGTTCGAGCCTCACACGGGGCATGTGTTTTACTAAGAAATTGATTTAGCATTCTCCAGGCATTTGGATTGAAGGATGTCATGAAAACCGATGCATTGGCACAAAGATGATGTTGAGAATCTATAATTAAACAACGCTAACAACACTGCTGTACATGCTGTAGGTACCACAGAGTTGAGTATCAGGGAGTCGGCTTTTTTGAAAATGGTCAACCAGCAACCCCCATTTAGCCCACCTTGTTCGAACAGAGGTTAAAAAAACAAAAACCTGTGAGCATTGGTGTTTCAGTGGCAGAATTCCTGCCTGCCATGTGGGAGGCCCGGGTTTGGCTCCCGGTCAATGCAGCAGCCTTTTAATTATAAGCATTCATGCTTTCAAAGCAGATTTTTGATGTAATTCTGATCTAAACAGCATCACTGCTTATTGGATCAAATAAGGGTCAAAAGATTTTGCACTTGTACAGTGACCTTCACGTGTGTAACAAAGTTTTGTAGTTGTAAAAATGTTTTGTCTATTAAATTCATAAAAAAAGAACTTACCACTATACTAACGAGGAGGTGTTTCCCCTTTATACTCCTCCGCTTTTAACTGTTAGAAGACAGCGAAGGTAGCACTATTGTATCTGGGGCCCTCTAGTGGACATCCTGGCTGCAGCGGCCTGGTTTTGCGGCATGTGAGCATTGGTGGTTCAGTGGTAGAATTCTCGCCTGCCACGCGGGAGGCCCGGGTTCGATTCCCGGCCAATGCAATAGCCTTTTCTTTTATATTGCCAAGATTGCCAAAGCTTACCTCCATGCAACAGCACGCACTGCATTTGTGAGGCTTGAGCTCAAAACCTTTGGCTTGGAGAACAACGGACTGCCTGCTGACACAGCAATGCTCCAGTAAATGTGTTACATCTGTGTGATTTTTTGAGAGATTTGGATTTACCAACAGTTTCCTTTTTTTTTTTTTTTTTTTACCAATGGTTTCTATGTGCAAGGCCTCGTTGGCGCAGTAGGCAGCGCGTCAGTCTCATAATCTGAAGGTCGTGAGTTCGAGCCTCACACGGGGCATGTGTTTTACAAAGAAATTGATTTAGCATTCTCCAGGCATTTGGATTGAAGGATGTCATGAAAACCGATGCATTGGCACAAAGATGATGTTGAGAATCTATAATTAAACAACGCTAACAACACTGCTGTACATGCTGTAGGTACCACAGAGTTGAGTATCAGGGAGTTGGCTTTTTTGAAAATGGTCAACCAGCAACCCCCATTTAGCCCACCTTGTTCGAACAGAGGTTAAAAAAACAAAAACCTGTGAGCATTGGTGTTTCAGTGGCAGAATTCCTGCCTGCCATGTGGGAGGCCCGGGTTTGGCTCCCGGTCAATGCAGCAGCCTTTTAATTATAAGCATTCATGCTTTCAAAGCAGATTTTTGATGTAATTCTGATCTAAACAACATCACTGCTTATTGGATCAAATAAGGGTCAAAAGATTTTGCACTTGTACAATGACCTTCACGTGTGTAACAAGGTTTTGTAGTTGTAAAAATGTTTTGTCTATTAAATTCATAAAAAAAGAACTTACCACTATACTAACGAGGAGGTGTTTCCCCTTTATACTCCTCCGCTTTTAACTGTTAGAAGACAGCGAAGGTAGCACTATTGTATCTGGGGCCCTCTAGTGGACATCCTGGCTGCAGCGGCCTGGTTTTGCGGCATGTGAGCATTGGTGGTTCAGTGGTAGAATTCTCGCCTGCCACGCGGGAGGCCCGGGTTCGATTCCCGGCCAATGCAATAGCCTTTTCTTTTATATTGCCAAGATTGCCAAAGCTTACCTCCATGCAACAGCACGCACTGCATTTGTGAGGCTTGAGCTCAAAACCTTTGGCTTGGAGAACAACGGACTGCCTGCTGACACAGCAATGCTCCAGTAAATGTGTTACATCTGTGTGATTTTTTGAGAGATTTGGATTTACCAACAGTTTCCTTTTTTTTTTTTTTTTTTTTACCAATGGTTTCTATGTGCAAGGCCTCGTTGGCGCAGTAGGCAGCGCGTCAGTCTCATAATCTGAAGGTCGTGAGTTCGAGCCTCACACGGGGCATGTGTTTTACAAAGAAATTGATTTAGCATTCTCCAGGCATTTGGATTGAAGGATGTCATGAAAACCGATGCATTGGCACAAAGATGATGTTGAGAATCTATAATTAAACAACGCTAACAACACTGCTGTACATGCTGTAGGTACCACAGAGTTGAGTATCAGGGAGTTGGCTTTTTTGAAAATGGTCAACCAGCAACCCCCATTTAGCCCACCTTGTTCGAACAGAGGTTAAAAAAACAAAAACCTGTGAGCATTGGTGTTTCAGTGGCAGAATTCCTGCCTGCCATGTGGGAGGCCCGGGTTTGGCTCCCGGTCAATGCAGCAGCCTTTTAATTATAAGCATTCATGCTTTCAAAGCAGATTTTTGATGTAATTCTGATCTAAACAACATCACTGCTTATTGGATCAAATAAGGGTCAAAAGATTTTGCACTTGTACAATGACCTTCACGTGTGTAACAAGGTTTTGTAGTTGTAAAAATGTTTTGTCTATTAAATTCATAAAAAAAGAACTTACCACTATACTAACGAGGAGGTGTTTCCCCTTTATACTCCTCCGCTTTTAACTGTTAGAAGACAGTGAAGGTAGCACTATTGTAGCTGGGGCCTCTAGTGGACATCCTGGCTGCAGCGGCCTGGCTTTACTACATATGAGCATTGGTGGTTCAGTGGTAGAATTCTCGCCTGCCACGCGGGAGGCCCGGGTTCGATTCCCGGCCAATGCAATATCCTTTTCTTTGATATTGCTGTGATTCCCTAGTAGAGCATATCCCATCTGTATGGCTTGTTCTGCTGCTATTCTGTGTGTCAATTAGAGTTTTAATTGTCACTCACAACTTCAAGTTTTATATATCGGCCCACCACCCTGGTGCACTTGCTAATTTTTGCCCCTTTGTCTTGCTGTAACACTTCATATGGACGATTAGGTACTTTTTCAGGGATGAACTGTGATGGATCTATTTTACCAGTCTACAAAGTGACTGGCAGCTCACTCTCTTCCCAGTGCATAAGCACATGTGATGATGACATCACCATGGCCTGACCGATTTACCAGCCATCCAATTTAATTGGCAGATTTGAGCCTTACTCAGACAGAATTGTATGGCTATATGCCTCGACCAATAAGAATCACTGTGAACTTTACTTTTGTACCATCAAACTTTGCCACTATGAATTATTGTTAAACAATAAGATGCTGTGCTTCCAATGCATATTTGTCACATCATCGCTAATTTGTTGTCAGGTCCAAAAATAAAGGTGAACTCAGCAGGCAGGAGTTAAAGGGGTCAGTAGAACTTTTGCAAATCAATTTCAGTGTGGTGAATGTTCCTCTAGATGGCGCCCTCGCTCCACTGGTATTTTCATGATCCATGTTTTTGCTGTTGGTCTCATGTCGTTCTTGTCCCTGCACACTGAGGTGTTGTACCAGCCCTTCTGGTGGGCCACCTGAGAGAAACAGTCATCAACAGCTGAACGCGATGGTTCAGTGGTAGAACTTTTGCCTGCCGTGCAGCAGGCCAGGGGTTTGGTTCTCAGCCAATGCAACAGTTTTTCCCATTTTCTAACCCAAAAGCTATCTTTTGACCAGATTGCCAAAGTTTACCTCCGTGCAAAAGCACGCATTGTGTTTGTGAGGCTTGAGCTCAAAACCTTTGGCTTGGAGAACAACGGACTGCCTGCTGACACAGCAATGGTCCAGTAAATGTGTTACATCTGTGTAATTTTTTGAGAGATTTAGATTTATCAACATTTTACTTTTTTTTTTAACCAATATTTTCCATGTGCAAGGCCTCGTTGGCGCTCCCTGCCGTCTGTGAGTCGAGGCCAATCTTGGTAGCGACAGCCAATCGCCTTTCCGTATGCTACCAAGAATCTACCAAGAATTGAATGATGCGGCCAATCAGCGCTCGTATCGCTACCAAGATTCGCTCCGGCATCTACCAAGAATTGACCAATCAGCGCCAGGCTTCCCCTGTTACCAGGAGACTTTTTTCACGAATTGGGAAAAAGACCGGCCGGCAAACCAGTACGATTCACTTTGTGTTTTCTCGTCTTATACCAACATTTCGAAGGTAAGTCCATCTATTATTGTCAATAAAATAATTTTGCAAACATGTATATATTGTATTGTGATGAATAATCTCTGGTTCACGAACTTTAACGACGCGCTAATACCGTTCGTGTATGTTACCTGTGTCCTATCGCTGTTATAACGTTACAGCTAGCTAGCTTTCCGAGAGTGATTTTTACATTCATGTAAAGGCAATTTAACGTTACCATATCGGACAAACTATCGTTAACCTGCCTGTTGATGACATTAGCGACCTAAGTAATTGAATGAATGTTACCGTTAAGTTACCAGTAATGTTACAGTAAGTTACAGTACAAGTGACGACTTAGTTTTGCCATTTCATTTTATTTTAGCTCATTGTGCTTTTACATATTTATTGTAAATGAATGAATAATAAGTTAGCAGACTTGCTTCTGACTCATAGTGATTGTGTGATGTTGGAGAAATATACATAGAGCATAATATAAAGGAATTTCCCTAAGAAGGGATGATAAAAGTCTAAATGTCTAATGTCTACAAGGTGATTATGAATGAATATAACAGGTAGCGACGATATAAGCATATATTTTATTTATATTTTCATTTTTTAAATTTAGATGGAACCTTGCTTCAGGAGGCGGGCAGATGGAAGCCTCAATCTGACGGACACAGCTGAAGCAAGTGCCGTCAAAGAACGGAACAAAGGAAAGCCCTGGGTGAAACCCGTTTCCCCCGAGGGAGTGCTGGCCAAGGCCAGAGCTGCTGTCGTTCAGCACGGAGGAGACCCAGACAGCCGCAAGGACTTGCTGGGTTTCTTTGAAATCCAGTTTGGGGTTTTTCGTGGGCAGACATTTAGGTGGGTGGCTGAAAATGCCCTGGGGTATGCTGCTTACCTGGTGGCAGCAATGAAGAGGGACCCCACAGGAGGGAGCAAAGACTCGCATGATCACGCCCAAAACAAAGCGTGTTTCAAAGAGTTTATTGAACTTTTTCCTTCTGGCAGAATTGCCATCGCCATGAAGGAGGAGCAATATGCTCAAAAACACTCTACCACCTCCCAGCACACAACCCCCACCCAGCACACTGTTGCTGCCCAGCACGCTGCTCCCACCCTGCACGCTGCCACCTCTCAGCGCACTGCCGCCACCCAGCACGCTGCCCCCACCCAGCACACTGCCACCTCTCAGCCCACCACCACCACCCAGCAAGCTGCCCCCACCCTGCACGCTGCCACCTCTCACCACATGACCACCTCCTCTCTTCGCTCCCTTTTGGTTAGGAAAACACCTAACCAGAACCTGACCAAGACTGTAAAGAGGCTGATTTCCCCCCTTACAACCAAACCTTGTAACCAAACATTTATTTGTATAACACATTTTTTATGTTTAGTATTTATTGCTGGTCAATACTTATGTTTATTTTTTCTCCTGCTTTCTGTTTTGATTTTAGCTTTGACCCAGGGACGCATACGGCCATCAGCCACCCTCGCCCACCCCTCTGTCTCCACTGCAGCAGCATCAGGGCCATCAGCCACCTTCGCCCACCCCTCTGTCTCCACTGCAGCAGCATCAGGGCCGTCGGCCACCTTTGCCCACCCCTTTGTGTCCACTGCAGCAGCATCAGGGCCGTCGGCCACCTTTGCCCACCCCTCTGTCTCCACTGCAGCAGCATCAGGGCCGTCGGCCACCCTCGCCCACCCCTCTGTCTCCACTGAACTGGATGACAGCACACTGCTGGCAGTGGCAACTCAGTTGGAGGAGGAACATTTGATACGTATGTTTATACTTATTTAAAACATACAAACACAATATTAAGTGAATTTGCATTTGTTTATTTATGTGTTTATTTATTTGTTTTTGCTTTTTCCAGCACAACGAGTCTGTCTTCCAGCTGGCTGGATAAACATCTTGCCTGAAGTGGACCAGAGGTGGATATCCAAGGCTCTGTTCAGGTGGACAGCACAGGGTCATCCTGAGCTGGACTTTAGCAGGGTGGACAAACTTTGGTGGTATCCTCCACAGGTGCCACTGAAGACCAATAATCCTCCTCCACTGGAGAATTACTTTGGTCATCCTCTGCTGCTCTGGATGCCACGAAAGTTGTGGCAAGTAAAGCTGACCTGCCCGCATCCAGACTGTGCCCACGAACCTCTGTCCTCAGCTGGCCTGCATCAGAAGATCAGGCAGGTGGTGAGTGTGGGGAAGATGTACTTTGTTGCATCTGAGTACCTGGCCTGCCGAAGATGCAAGCGGAAGGTTATCAGCTGGAGCCATGGTATCGTCTCCCAGCTTGACATTGGCCACAGGGTGCAGTTCCCTTGCATCCTGACATCGAAACTTGCATGTGACATTGAGGTACTTTTACTGTCACACATAAGACACAGCTGCGACACTTTGAATTTCCCCTGTGGGGGATTAATTGCTTCATATCAGTTTTCATATCATTTTTTTTTATTCTATTCTATTCTAGGTAGTGAGTTTGATGCGTCAGCGAGGGCTGGGAAACAGCAGCAGCCAGATCCAGAGGAAGCTGCAGGAGCGACATGCTGAGGTTTGGTTGCAGAAGACAGTCCAGTACCTCACAGACTGCAAGGGGATTGCTAGTGCTGTCAAATCTGGCCTGATCCTGCCTGTAAGTTTTGAACCTGTACCTGCCATGCCTCTTGTGCCCAAACACCGTTGGCTGATGCAGGTGTATGCCCAGGATGTCCTGCAAAGACTAGAAGAGATCAAGGCCAGCATCACATCGCAATATGGTCGGATCTTGAAGCTGGATTCCACAAAAAAGGTGGCCCGAAAGCTTGCAGGACACAGCTATGGCACCGCAACCTGGGCAACCAATGTTGGCAATGAGTATGGACAGGTTATCATGTCCGTGCTCACAGCCAGCGAAGGCTTTGGTCTTGGGCCGATGATTGAGGGCCTCATCATGCGCTACAGAGTGGCTGGGGTGGCTCCTCCTGAAGTACTGTATGTTGACCGAGACTGCTGTGGCAACACTCTTCTGAGGAGGATGTTTGAAGAGTGGGAGCAGATGACCATCCGGCTAGACATATGGCATTTCATGCGGCGGTTTGCTGTGGGCTGCACCACTGACTCCCACCAGCTGTACGCCACCTTCATGAGTCGCCTCAGCCACTGCATTTTCATGTGGGACCCGGAGGACCTGAGAGCACTGAAAGAGGCCAAGCGTGCAGAGCTCGAAGCGGACCGTAAACATCCATCTGAGGCTGATGTGATGCACTGCATCAGCCGCAGCGAGCTTGCTCTGCATTGCAGAAGGACGACACGCGGGACCAAGGAGACTGTGGCTCTGATTGAGGGCCTCATCCAGGCCTTTGATGGGGATGCTGGCCGTGACACGCTTGGGGTCCCTCTCATCAACTCGGCCCGGATGGGAGAGATCCTCAAGTCCCAGTGCAAGCATGTGGCCTGCATCCAGGATCCTCCAGGTATACAGCTGTATACGCAGACGGGAACCGTGGTGAAGGGAGGGCACCGTCTGCCAACGTACCGCTGTGCCAGAGGTTCCACTTCACTTGAGTCGTTCCACCTGCACCTAAACCGGTTCATCCCAGGTAAATATGCAAATCCTATTTCTAATGACATCATTAAAATATTAAACTGTTATTAGATTTCATTACAAATTAATGAATTAATAATTTAGAAATTGAATTACTTGTAAGAAGGAAATGATCTCAGAATCTCACTTTTTTTTCTTTTTTTTTTTTTTACATTTTATTTTACTTTACAGGTACACTGGCAAGTGATACGTTTTTCCAGGCGTATCTTCTGGACGGACTTGCGAGGTGGAACGAGGACCGGGCTGCTGCAGCGACAACAGATGTGCAACAGCCACAATCATATAATCACCTCCTCCGCCACGCTGTCAACACGCTTGCGGAGGAGGTTATGGGCGAGAGGATCATCCCTTACATTGGACCAAAAAAATACACTGGTAGATGACTATTATATTTGTGGTTTTTTGTGACATTTTCATTCAAGTTTACAAAAATCATTTTACCACTGAGTTATTATATAATGTCCTGGTAGATTATCTAATTGTTTGTCAATGTTCTTATATTTTAAAGGTGAGCTGATGGGGGTGGAATACCTCTATCAGCAAACTGGTAAAGTGCTCCAGGACTACAAGTTGGCGATCGAACAATCAGAGACCACTGATGTTCATGTAGAGGTGGATGAAGGGTATGCTGAGCTTGAGGAGTTTCAGGACATCACTGTCCCCACCTTTAGCAGGGAAAGAACACTTGCTGTGTCTTCACAAGCATCTGCAGCCTCTGTGGTCCCTCCATCATCTCCAGCTTCTCCTGCGAGCAGCACTGTGGCATCAATGTCTCTGGTCCCTACATCATCTCCAGCTTCTCCTGGGAGCAGCACTGTGGCATCATTGTCTCTGGTCCCTACATCATCTCCAGCTCCTCCAAGAAGCAGCACCATGGCATCACCGTCTGTCACCATGGCACCACCGTCTCTGGTCCCTCCATCATCTCCAGCTCCTCCAAGAAGCAGCACCATGGCATCACCGTCTCTGGTCCCTCCAGCACTTTCTTCTGGAGCACACAGCTGTGAGTTTTACTACAGTATTCATATAGCTTTTGTATTTGATGTCACACTAACTCTAAATATATATTTGTCATAAAGACATGAAGACAAATTTAAACTAAATATTTTCCTTTTTTCATGTAGCCCCAGTGGACCAATTATCAGCAGAAATGGATCTTTCAACAACGGAAGAGTCCATTTCACATGATGTAAGGACCAGGTTCCTTGTAAAATGTATATTTACATGTTTGTAAACAAAATCAGGGTTATACTGTCTGCGCTCTCATATGATTAATAGTATTATTTGTTACTAGCAAAAGTTCTAAAACTATCTTTCATTTAGGATTCTGTTGGACCTGACAATATTGAGGGGTATGGAGCAGTGCAGGACTTGGCAGAGTTTTTGGTTGGTCTCAAAGACCACCGTCTTGCCTTGACTGGAGAAGAGTGCGCCAGGATCATCACCCTGTGGCAGGCGTTGGGGGAGTATGACAAGAAAAAGACCGTTTACCCACCGCGTCACCAAGCCACCCTAAAACAGGGACGATTCAGGGCCACTAAAAAGATTGTGGCACCAGGTGTGGAGAGCACCAAAAGGTATGTTAAATTTAGCAAGCTCACGGTCTTTATTGTCTAAAAACATGCAACACAACTATGCACAGATGTTAAAAATCAATGTGTAGACAACAAAACAAGAAAACCAAAAAGCAGAATAAACAAAAAAGGAAAACTTGAACAAAAATACCACAGACAGTAAGGATCACACATTGATTACACACTTACATGTTATTGATAATGATATATATAGATGTATTCTGTTGTAATTTGCAGGTGTTTCATTGGGGCTCACAGCCCTGCACAGTGGCCTGATTGCAACAGAGTGGTGGAGGCCATCTTCACAAGGCTCTGTACTCTCTACCCAAATGCTGTGCGCTGTGAGGGAGTGAGGGTGTCACGCTTCACAATGGTAGCACGTGTTTACAAGCACATCCGAGAGTGCATCATCACGAATGCTAAGGTGATGAGTGAGACCACTATCCAGCTCCCAGAAGTGAATGCCGCAACAGTGACACAATGGTGAGTACATTAGCATGCTTCGTATCAGTTTTTATTTCATATCAGTTTTGCATGCCAGCAGTAATCACTTTTCATAATATGATGGCTGGCTCAGTAAATGAAATGTAAATCTAAAGGGTGATGAGAGGACGTGATCAGTTGTTTTGTGATCACAGCTTTGTCATGCTGTTGCACCATAGTCATGATCAAATAGCAATTGATTACACCCTCCTGTGTGTTATTGCTTTAAGTGAATGTCTATTAATATCGGTTGTTTTATGGTTTCCCAGGTACAGCAGGCGTGGCAGGTCACAGGAGCAAATGACTCTGAAGCAGGGTATCCCAGCTCCAGACGCACCCATGGAAGGACCTGAAAAGCTTCCTGCAGCTATGCAGAAAGGACCAACTCTGCATTTTGGCAGTTTAGCTGAGCCTCACCATTTCAACCTGCCACCAAACACTGCTGGGCAGGCAAAGCTCAGGGAGAGACCGGAAACTCAGGCCATCTCCCAAGCTCCACCACCGTGTCAAAAACCTCGTGTCATTGCACCAGCACCACCTGTCTCTTTCCCCCTCATTTTTCCACCTGTGCAGCTTCCTACAGTGGCTCCTGGACCCTCACAAGTGACGGATGCACCTGGAACCTCACAGATGATGTTCTTCAACCTCCCATTTCCTTCAGCTGTGCCACCATCAACTCAGATGCAGACATCTGATCCAGCTGTTCCTTACACCACACAACAATACAGGAAGAAGAAAGAGCAAAGGGCTCACAGTGGCACCGTCACCCGCAAATATGTGAAGAAGACAGATGTGATCCTTTGCAGAAAGTGCAATAAGGAGAGAAAGCCACCATCACATCTTCAGTACTTTGGCAACTGGTACTGTGAAGAGTCTGAGACTCAGTCGTATGGCGAATGGAGGGCTGTGCTGGAGCAACGAGGTTACGGGAAAAAAAAGCCAGGAAATGACAACCCTCCGGCTTAAAATGTTTGTTTGCATCTAGTCCCACTGCTAGAACAGACCATAGTGAGCATAGTGTTAACATTCAGTGGGAGTTGTGTTTGGGTTTTTACCTGTGTTCTTGCTGTGTTCATTTTGTTATTTATGTTGCCCTTTATTTCATACAGGGCTTAAAAGTCCCAGGCAGGCACCATGCCTGATTTCTATCTGTATTAAAATTGTATTAATAATTATTATTGTTATTGTATATTATTATATTATTGGTATTATATATTATTATACTATTGGTATTATTATCATTATTGGTGTTGTTATGTTTCAATAAACATCTTGAATCTGGAATCTTATCACTGTATGTAGTTCCTTCATATTTCCATATATATATTTCCATATATTCCAGTCTGATGGCTGTTGGTATGAAAGATCTTCAGTATCTTTCTGTCCTGCACCAACGAGAGAGGAGCCGTCCACCACTGCTGCTTCTTTGATCCATCAAGGTGTTATGATGTGGATGATCTGTGTTGTTTAGAATGGCCTCCACCATCCTCATTGTGTATCTCTCCAACACCTCCTCCAGAGAGTCCATCTTTACTCCCATCACAGAGCCAGCCTTCCTTACAAGCTTATCCAGTCTCTTTGCCTGCTTTTTTCCTAAACTTCCTCCCCAGCAGACTGAAGCATAAAATAAAACACTTGCCACCACAGACTGATAGAACATCTGCAGCATCTTATTACAGATGTTTAGAGATCTGAGCTTTCTTCGGGATCTAGTTTGTCTTTGACGTGGAGATGAACCCAGGTAAAGGTGGAGGAGGAGACATGGTGGAGAAACACACTTGTGGAGGAGAGGAAGGAGCCATCATGGAGATGCCCACATGTTGGGGGGGGGAGTCGTTGCTAGGATACAGACTAAACATCCCGACAAACTTCAGTCATGTCTCCTTGATGGACTCACTGAGGATGTGGTGGGAAGATACACACTGGTGGGGGCCACTCTGAACTACTCAGATCAAAGTAATTTGTATCGTATTGTATCGTATTGTATTGTATTCGTCATATTCGCAACACATTAATCGTCACAAATTCCTTAGTTTGGCTCTCTTCCTAACCTTTCTTACCATTGTTTATTACTGTTTGAAACAACAACATTGTTCATTCTCGTAAGGATTTGGGTGTTTGTGTGACAATGTGAATGTAGTCAAAATATGGTCGTAACCAGCTCGGAACAAACGGGATTCGATACCGCGAGCTCAGGGCGCATTTCAGCTATTTGTGGTCGCTTTATATCGACTAATGCGCGCAGCTTTTGGCGCAGTAGGCAGCGCGTCAGTCTCATAATCTGAAGGTCGTGAGTTCGAGCCTCACACGGGGCATGTGTTTTACTAAGAAATTGATGATGATGTAATTCTGATCTAAACAGCATCACTGCTTATTGGATCAAATAAGGGTCAAAAGATTTTGCACTTGTACAGTGACCTTCACGTGTGTAGCAAAGTTTTGTAGTTGTAAAAATGTTTTGTCTATTAAATTCATAAAAAAAGAACTTACCACTATACTAACGAGGAGGTGTTTCCCCTTTATACTCCTCCGCTTTTAACTGTTAGAAGACAGCGAAGGTAGCACTATTGTATCTGGGGCCCTCTAGTGGACATCCTGGCTGCAGCGGCCTGGTTTTGCTGCATGTGAGCATTGGTGGTTCAGTGGTAGAATTCTCGCCTGCCACGCGGGAGGCCCGGGTTCGATTCCCGGCCAATGCAATAGCCTTTTCTTTTATATTGCCAAGATTGCCAAAGCTTACCTCCATGCAACAGCACGCACTGCATTTGTGAGGCTTGAGCTCAAAACCTTTGGCTTGGAGAACAACGGACTGCCTGCTGACACAGCAATGCTCCAGTAAATGTGTTACATCTGTGTGATTTTTTGAGAGATTTGGATTTACCAACAGTTTCCTTTTTTTTTTTTTTTTTTACCAATGGTTTCTATGTGCAAGGCCTCGTTGGCGCAGTAGGCAGCGCGTCAGTCTCATAATCTGAAGGTCGTGAGTTCGAGCCTCACACGGGGCATGTGTTTTACAAAGAAATTGATTTAGCATTCTCCAGGCATTTGGATTGAAGGATGTCATGAAAACCGATGCATTGGCACAAAGATGATGTTGAGAATCTATAATTAAACAACGCTAACAACACTGCTGTACATGCAGTAGGTACCACAGAGTTGAGTATCAGGGAGTTGCCCTTTTGAAAATTAGAAGATTTTGCACTTGTACAATGATCTTCACATGTGTAACAAAGTTTTGTAGTTGTAAAAACATGTTGTGTATTAAATTCATTAAAAAAAATACTTACCACTATACTAAATCTGGGGCCCTCTAGTGGACATCCTGGCTGCAGTGGCCCAGTTTTTGTGCATGTGAGCATTGGTGGTTCAGTGGTAGAATTCTCGCCTGCCACGCGGGAGGCCCGGGTTCGATTCCCGGCCAATGCAACATCCTTCCTTTTTGCTTTGCTGTGCTCCTTTTGCTGTAACACTACACATTGATGATTAGATACTTTTTCAGAGATGAAAAGTGATGGATCAATTTTACCAGTCACTCAGCTGTTCACAGGTGTACTAGCCCATCTGATGGGCTGCCTGAGTGAAATGGTAACCTTAAAGATGTGCTTTGAAAACCACTGTGTCGTCAGTCATTCATGTAGTACCTGAATACTGATTTTCAGATATGTCTCATCATCTGAAGCTCGTGTTGCCCATGGGGTCGACAGGAGAGGATGAACTTGCCTCAACAGAAGTGACGTCAGAGGTAGGGCATACTCTTTCATTGTTCTGTTAGATTATATCATGTAATAGTGTGGAGTTGATTTCAGTTTTATTTGATGTGATGTACTTCTGCACAAGGTTTTGCCTTTGCCCAGATGGAAAATTGGCATGGAATCAAGAATGGAGGCTCTCTGCCTTCCTAGCGTCTCATGGCTGAAAACCAACCTTGCAAGATCAGAGCCTCTGACCCGGTGTCCCAGATCTCGTTGTGGTGGCACTATGACACAAAGCACCGCGTAACCCTTAATCTCTTGTTTGTGACAGGTAAAAGAGTTATGAAAACAATTTGCTGTTGATTGAGGCAGAGTGGGATGGAGAAGTCTAGAGCAGATAATGACCTGTCATCAGCAACACTTTATGGAGATGATAGTTTCTGCTGTTAAAACATATGATAATCCAGAGAAAATAAGGGGGAAAAGGAGTAGTTGCATTGGCCGGGAATCGAACCCGGGCCTCCCGCGTGGCAGGCGAGAATTCTACCACTGAACCACCAATGCACACATGCAGATGGTTTCTGCCACTGGAGACACCAGGGCCACTGGAGCGGTCTGTTCACTCCTTTAAAATCACATTCCAAAACTTTCTACAAATATGACTTGTCAGTGTGAGCAGCCTGGTGTTCAGGGGCAAGAACCTCATCAGACAAACAGGAAAAACAAGCTGGTGTCATGCAGTGTGAGGATACATGATAAAACATGGTCTGCCAGGAGGAAAATGGAGAAAATAAGTGGGTCTTGTTCCTGCAGGCTCGAAAGTCACACACATGTGAGCATTGGTGGTTCAGTGGTAGAATTCTCGCCTGCCACGCGGGAGGCCCGGGTTCGATTCCCGGCCAATGCAACATACTTTTTAACATTTATTTCATGTGCTGTGCATCCCCAAAATCCTTCCTGCGGCTTGTTACATAAGAAAACAGTAATGCAGTGCAAACTCCATTTTTAAATGCGTCCTATGAATTATTGTGAAACAATAAGATGTTGTGCTTATGATACATATTTGTCACATCATTGCAAATTTGTCACCAGGTCCAAAAACAAAGGTGAACTCAGCAGGCAGAGTAAAAGGGTTCAGCAGGCTTTTTTCAAATCAATTTCAGTGTGGTGGATGTTCCTCTTGATGGCGCCCTCGCTCCACTGGTATTTTCTTGATGCACATCAGCGTCGTGTTTTTCCTGTTGGTCTCATGTTGGTCTCATCCCTGCACACTCCGCTCTTCACAACTACACCGGCCCTTGTGGTGGGGCGCCTGAGTGAAATGGTAAGAAACAGCTGGCTGTGTGCATTGGTGGTTCAGTGGTAGAATTCTCGCCTGCCACGCGGGAGGCCCGGGTTCGATTCCCGGCCAATGCAACAGTTTTCCTCCTCTTCTAACCCAAACGCTATGTTTTGACCCAACTGCCAAAGCCTGCCTCCATGCTAAAGAATGTGTGCCCTGGGTGAGGCTTGAAATCATGACCTTTAGGTTAAGAGAACAACACACTGCCTGCTGATACACCAGTGGCTCAGAAACATGTTGTTCCTGCATAGATGTTTGAAAAGAAACTTTTACCTCTCCCCCCCCTCCCCCCCAACAATATTTTTTGGTTCTGTTTTTGTAGCCTCGTTGGCGCAGTAGGCAGCGCGTCAGTCTCATAATCTGAAGGTCGTGAGTTCGAGCCTCACACGGGGCATAGGTTTTCATACAGAAATCCATTTCACATCACATCACCATTAAGAATAAATTCTGCATTTAATTTTATTTTTCAGGCACTGGATTCAAGCATACATGCCATATGGAGAGATCCTATTGATTTTACATATAGATTTACGCTGCTTTTTGGGCCTCGTTGGCGCAGTAGGCAGCGCGTCAGTCTCATAATCTGAAGGTCGTGAGTTCGAGCCTCACACGGGGCATGTGTTTTCCTGGAGTGAGAGACAGGTATTCACACTTAACAATGTCACAAGGAAAGAAATTTTGTAATTAGACATTGCAGTATAGCTAAATGTGAATGTGTTACTGTCATGCAATAGTCAGGTGGCCACATGAACATTAAATGTTAACACTGAGGGATTTCAATGTAAGTGATGGGAAGCAGATTCAGCAGTCCTCCTTCACTGCACACACTCCGAAAGACATCTGTTTTATCTGTCTTTCAGTGTGGACCATCCCTGTCTAGCTGCAGACATTTGCCATGAGTGGATCGTCACCATACAGTGTGTGTACTGCAATCCTGAAATACTACCTTGACAGATGTGTGAACATCCAGGATGCACCAGGCAGGGACTGACAGGAAATGACAACGGTCAGGATTTTTTTCTTTCTTTCTTTTAATCTTAATTTATCTTATTTTCTATCATTTTAGTTTGGAACATATTTTTGGCCAACTCTTGAATCCATATTTGTTACCATCTAAAGTATAAATTAGTTTCAATCTCATGCATATTCAATTAAATTAATCAAAATTGAGGAACATCTGGAAACTGACATACCAACACGATATCTCCCTCCTCTGTTGTTGATGGTGGTTTTGTTTCCCTACACTGCACACTGAATACAAAGCTGCAATGTCATGCTAACTGTAAAAGATGTTGATGTATTTTATGCATCATCATTATTACTTCTTACATTTGACGTTCAGGTCGAACGTTTACAGAAAGCATGACTGATGTTTCTCTGTTTACTTTCTGTGGTTTCAAACTTACGTAACCTTTGGAATCAGACTTCAGAGTGGAACTTTCCCATCACTCACCCTCCCCTACAGGTACATGTGATAAGTTTATGAATAGCTGTGATGCTGACACATTTGAAGTGCCCTGACAGGTGTGTCATAACTCCAGATTTCCCTTCACTCAAGCAACACATCAGTCATACCTACTATTATACTTGTGTGTTTAATCTGAGAGTATATCGCCAGAAGGCTGGCAGGTCACAGGGAGATCGAAATCTCGGTGTTGCAACGTAAGAAATGTAGGAAGAACAGATACTATGATGTATGTTATGCCTCTTCCCTCCGGCACAATTTGACCCAACAGGCAAAGCGAGCTAATTCTCCATGAGGAGATGGTTCACCTCTATCTCATTGTCAAGACTTGTTTTGCATGACATGTCAGCGACCATTGGCTTGTTACCCTGTACTCTATACATACAGAAAATGTATGTTAAAACTTAATGCACTTTACTGTGTAGGTTGTCATATATCAACTCATATCTTGAAACTAATCAAAGAAAGTACAATAGAAAAGATTCAAAGACACACACTGATGCTGTTTACTTTATGTCTTACAGTTTACATATAGTAGCACCTCCCAAACTGTGGGGTCAAAGAAGAGAAAATAAACAGATCCCATGATGCCTTAAAGGTCTTAGTAAATATTGTAAAAACGGACATTCGGGTTGTGGACATTTTAGTACTTTCAAAAGAGGGTCATTTTTGTAAGATTACAATCATCAAAATAAAATGGCTAGTTGAGAAATAACGATCGGTATCCGAACAAATCCACCGTTGTAAATGAAAAGGTCACCCTGTCATGGAAGAATACCTAGATTGTGTAAATTCCGATTTATAATTTGAGTTTGAACGCAACACAGGGCCGAAGACACGGGTAGAGACGAGCATGCGCAGTCGCTGTGTTTGCATTCCCCCTCCCTCCTCTGACAGACTGACAGCCCGTTAGCCGCTGCTGTTCACCGGCAATGATACAGCAAACACGGACTCGGTAAGACGCCTCGGGATGGACTTAGCGAGCACTTTTTACCGCTGCAAAGACGGATATAATCCACACAACACTGTCTACTGACATACAAGGGAGTTTATTCACCATCGGACTCATTTCTGCTCCGCGAAAAAGGAGGGTCGACGTCCGGGAGAGGAATGGATGCGACGGCTGCTGTCCTGCGACATTCACCGGCCAGCTAGGAAGCGTCCACATTGACTTTGTAGACCACCCGAGTGCACTTTAACTCACCGGGGCTGGGCTTGTATCTTTATGCTTTAGTGTGAATACTACTGATCGTTGAATAATCGTATTAAATAGTGAAGAGGTCCACCAAGAGTGTGGCTAATCGCCTGTGGCGACCCAGCACAGCTTTAAGCTAACCAACGGCTAACCAAATTTCGCATTCTTTGTTTATTTTATTTGCTTGATTGAATATAGCGGGTTGTGTCTTTTAATGCTGGGTTAATATTTGTGTTAAGAAGAGAGGAGCTGCTCATAAGTGAGGCTTCCTCCCTAACTACAGATCGGAAAATTTAGCTTGATTTTAAAGGACTTAAATCATCTGACTTCTCACTTATGGCTCGTTAGTATCGCGGTACTGCAGCTGACCCAGCTAGCTAGCATCTGTGTTAGCTAGTAGGTAGCGCAAACAGCAGTCAGCCACCTCTTGGTCTTCATCAACTCATTGACAGTCAAGATGCACCACCAGGACTTTCCTGGAGACCCTCCCGGGAGCGGGAGCAGGAAGACGGCTTTCCACTACAGGAGGGGCAGCAGCGGCGCCTCCGTCTCCTCCGTAGCCGGTGGCAGCGGAGTCAACACGGGTGACGACAATCCAACTCAGGCTGGATCATCTTCTCCCGGACTCCACCACCAGCCCCAGTCTCAAGTGGCCGGTGCTCAGGTTAAGAAGAAAAGTGGTTTCCAAATAACAAGTGTCACCTCAGCTCAGATCAACGTGAGCGGCAACAACAGTTTAGCAGATGACACAGAGAGCTATGATGATATGGATGAGTCACACACTGAAGACCTCTCCTCTTCTGATATGCTGGATGTGTCTGTGTCCAGGGCCACAGACACAGGTGTGCCGGACAGGAGCTCCTCTGATGAGACATTGAACAGTCTCCATGGAGTCGACACTCCGGGTATTGTGTCACCCAACGAGCCTCTTCACCCCCATTCCATCCCTCAGGGGTCTCAGCAGCACACCTCTATGGTAAATGGGACCATGCATCATTATTATCCTCAGCACCATCATCACTCTGACAGCCTAGGAGGTGAACCCCCAGTTCCAACTCTTCCCGTTGCGCCCGTGGCTAGTTCCAGCCCAGCTCTGGCCTCCAAAGCTGGGTCGAGCCAGTTCCAGAGGCCGCCACTGTTGGATAACACTAAACCTCCAGGTGGGACAACCCAGCCCTCAGCCCCTATTGTTGGTGAGACAGCCACAGATCCACATCTACAGGGCAGTGTGAATATTTCTAATGTGTCTGCTGTCACCAGTGCTGCAGTTCCTCCTGGGCCTGCAGGTTTTGACAACACTAGTGTGAGTGGGCAAGTAGCTCCTATCGCTGGAGGAACAGGCTCAACTGCTGCTGCTCCCAACACTCAGACCCAGCACACCCAAACCCAGACAGCTACTGGCTCTCGTTTTAGGGTGGTCAAGCTAGACACTAACTCCGAGCCCTTCCGTAAAGGGAGGTGGACATGTACAGAGTATTATGAAAAGGAAGTGTCACATCCTGCTATAGCTGAGGCATCGAAAGGTGCAGAATTGACTGTAGAGAGTGAGACGAGCACTGCTGGGATTAGTCCAGGTGTACCTGCTGTACAGCCGTTGCACACACTGCAGCCCTATCAGCCTCCGAGCCAGGATTTCACAAGTCCACAAGCCATGCAGAGCCCGCCACAAGCACTGGCTCAGACCACTCCTTTGACCTATGTTTCACCCCCAGAGGTCATTGGTGGAGTTCACATGCCAAAACCAGTGGCCACTGCGACGCCACAGGTTACACCACAGGCCGGTGTAAATCCACCTCAACCAGTAATACCCCAGCAGTTGCCCTATGCTGTGGATCCTCACCATGTTCAAACCCAGGGAGGATACCCTGCACCTCAGCTCCAACCAGGGGTCATGGCCCAAGGGACTGGCCGTCAGCCAGACTTCATCCAGCCCACTGCTCCCTTCCAGACTCAGGTCCAGCCTCCTCTGCCACATGTTACAACAGGAATTTCCATAACACAACCACCTGTCAGCATTACTCAACAGTTGCCCCATCCGGGTCAGGTAGCCCAACCTGCCCAAGCAACTTTTGCTGCAGGACAGGCACAGACCCTCCCATCTCAACCCTCAGCTCACCCACAGCCGCAAGTCCAGCCCCCCTCTACTGCCACAGTTCTTGTAGCGCCCACCCAAGGGACCCCCTACATGCCTCTGACTGCACTACAAGCTGACCTCCAGCCCCTTCTCACCCCAGGCGCGAACCTAACCCCGGTCTCTGGAGGGGTTGGTTACACAAGAACCTCTCAGCTGGAAGATGCCCAGAAGCTTCTGCTCCAGCACCAAGGCCTGCTGGGTCTGCCCAGGCTGGGAGTAGCAACAGGTGGAGAGGGGTCTTCGGAGACCAGCGGTGCTGCTGGAACATTGGCCCACATGGGGATGTCGGCGGAGGCCAGTGCTTTCATGGCTGCTGCTGCTGCAGGCCTCAGGACTCAGCATGCTGAAGGAGACGAGGACAGGTGAGGATGGGCAGCCAGTGCTGCCAAAGCTGTTTATTATAGTGTAACCCTTTCAGATGAAAGATCATGTTGCTGTTCCTGGTTCATTGGTGTTCAGACTAAAGTACAAATCCTTTTTCTTTTGCATTAATATTGAAACAGATACTGATTTTAAAAAAAGAATTCAGTGAAGTGCATGTATGTTTTTCTCGTTCTGAAGCAGCCAAGCATGAATTACAAAGTCCTTTTATTTATTTTTTTGGACCGTCATAACTGTAGCTCTGCATGTAACATCATCCTGAAATTGCATTTCTGATTCTGTCGTTTAGATTTACAATTTCAGCCTCGCATTTATTTGATCCCCTATCGCACAAGCTTACTCTGTTAGCCCTCAGGGGAGAGCAGGAGAAAAACAGTGCACTGGACATCGTCTTAGCAAAAATATCAGTGGCTGGAATAGAAGCAGTGGAGCTGCTGAGTCATTGAGGGAGCTAGTGACTCAGCAGATGCATCGCCCTGGTTGACCCCGTACCATCACACATCTACCTCCATTAGCACGGGCCTCTTTGTGTCAGTAAGGCCATGTTTCCCTGTTGTACGGCCTCACGCTATCCTTCCAAACTCCTCGAGCCTTTGCATCCCTCTCTCCCCTTCTCCCCTTAGGTTTGGTCTTTTATTAGACACTGGATCCGTTGATTGCACCATCCCGAGGCAGCCGCAGAATGGTTTATTTATGTGTGCAATTATACTCAACCTTATGTTGCTGTTAGATTTGCTGCTCAAAAGTCGTTGCATGTGGTAAAAACACAGGTTTAGTTTAAATAGAGTCGATGATGCCCCTCCCTTGCTCCATTTAAAGAGATGAACCGTAAATGTTCAGTGTCTGTGCTGAAGAGACTGGGCCTGATCAGGAGTTGGGTTGCATAAATCTGATCAACTGTGGCTGCAGAGAAACGGAGCACTGTTGTGGCAGCAGTCTAGTGTTACCACTGTGCTGCCCCGTGTTCTGGTTAAGCAGGAGATTCATGTTGTGAGTATAACAATAATGCCTGCAGGGTATCAAGGGAGTTCAACTGAGTATGGTCAGCCTCACCCAGGAACCATAACTAAGGACTTTATTTTAATTGTTTGCCATAAACGCAGACTCACTTGTATTCCCAGTAATGCACAAATGCACGCAAAACATCAGAAATGAAAAGCAGAGAAAGAGTAGTTGAGTGGTTGTAGAGTGAACAACTAAATATATTTCCAGTTCAGTTGTCAGCATGACAGTTCGTCAGTGAGCTAAAGTTATTTTAATTTAATTTTAGCCGTCCAGATCGTGTCTGAGTTCAGGGAGTAGAGGGACACTGGGTGTGATAACTGATGGCTCAAAGCTGACGTAGTTGTAGTCATTCTCAGCTGCAGACAGAGCCAGGCTGTATTTTATGTGGAGGCCTTTGTCAGCATTTGTGGCACCCCATCATGACTGTGTGTGTCTGTGAGTTTTGCATGGCATCTGCATGCCTTCCTCTTCAAACGTGTTTCTGTCTATCCATCCGTTCGCCGGTCCGTTTTCTTGTCGTGAATCAGCCACTGTCCTGCAGCCACGGACGGTCTTGGCGTGTTGGTCTGCTTTGTTTACAGTCATACAGTTTACAGTCTGTTGTGTGGTTCTGTGTTACTGTTACTGTCACTGTTTTCTCTCTGTCTTGTCTTATGTTTATCTTCTGTGGTCACTCTTTCTTTCTGCCTCACTTCGTCTTGCAGGCCTCAGTGCGTCATGTCAGATGTCCAAACTGTTCTCCTGGACACTAGTCTAGTCCCTCTCCTTTCCCTGCAGCTAATAGTGCAGTCACATGCAACAGAGAAGTGTGCAGGCTATTCCCCTGTCACACGTATTTGCTAATGAGAGTGTGCAAGAGCAGAGTGATCTGTGCTCTGTGCACAGTGTATGTGAACAGGTAAACAGAGTCACTACCCTGATTTAAGCCGTCCAGCCACACCTGCAGACCACTGCAGAAGGACCAGAGTGATAAATGAACACACAGAATAGTTTTGCAATGATGAAGTGTTTTGTTTACAGTGTAGTTGTTTAGTTTGGGCTGCTGCTAATGATTTTCTTGTAACTGTTGTGCACAAAATGTTATATTGTCCAAATTCAAGATATAGAGCTTACAGTGATGTGTAATCAGTAGCTCGCTGTCCAGGACTTTGAGCTCGACTTCAAATTCATACTGATTCGGTCTGCTTCTTTTTGAGCTGTCATGAGCATGAAAATATTTAATCCAGCAAAGTGTGCGTGGCATGCTGCAGAGCATTGATTTGAGGGTGTGTCTGTGTTTTGCAGGACTGTGCTCGTTTTCTTTTCACCTGCTGGCTGTCGGTTTTTATTAGTGGCAGGGAGACGGATGTCAGTGAGTACTCTGAGGACAGTGATATTAATCAGTGCTTTCACCACGCCCTCGTGCTTCTCCGGGTGAAATTTCAGCCTGCAGGTCGCTGCCAGTGTAACTTGACTTTTGGACATCTGTCAGTATCTGTCCACACTGTGTATATGTATATAAATGTGTATGACATATCTAAACACCGTACACCGCATAACATAATATACAGGTGTTGTCACTCACAGGGATTTGTAACCTTACAAACAGGAAGTAAAATATTTTAATTAGCTTAGCTTTTTAGCTTTATTAACTGACAGTTGGCCTGATTTGGAGCAACACAGGAGAGACTGCAGAGCATGTGTTGATTTGTCAGTTAGTCTTTCCTCCAGTGCAGTGTGATGCTGGCTATGAGCCCAAACCAAAATGATACCTTACAAACGCTTAACTGTGTATTAGTATATTGAGCACTTGTCAATTTTTATTGCATTTATAAATAATTTCCATCCCAGAATAGTTTTCTGTGTTTTAGTCACCACAGAAATCTGAACACAAAATAGAAAATTAAAGGGAAGCATGTGAACGTGTGGATCTTTGTGCTGATTTGTTGGAAAAACACTGCACAAAGGTCATATTTCTCTCACATTTACTCGGCTGTCAAACACATCCGAGGCGTCAACGGTTCAATTTGTGCCTTTTATAGGACAGTTAATTTGCATGATCTCAATCTTTGGAGCCATAAAAGTTAGATGTGCAAGCTAGTGATTATCTGCCTATAAAGTATTCTTGACACCTTTTTATATAAACAGCATTCTTTTTAAAGCTTTTTATTACCAAACGTGTCCAGCAGCAGCCGAGGTAACCCGAGTTCAAGCACAACAGAGCAGTCACGAGTTTATGGCTTCAGCACAAAGTGACAATCATCAGTCAATCAGGAAGGTCTTTTCAGCGATCAGCGGGTCTGCCAAAGGGAGATCAAAGAAAACGAGTCAGCTCTCCCTTCGCTGTGCCCGGCTAAGCCTTCGTTCTTAAAGAGGTTTATTGCTTTGACATAGTGATAATCAGCTGTTTGAGGTTTGTATTTTCTGGCAATGAAGGACGTTTGTCTGCTTCCATGCAGTGCCTTGATCTCTTCTGATGGTAGATATGCTTTTTTTAATATTAGTAAGCTGCCTGTCACTTTAGATATATTGACTTTGACTTGAGACAAAAACATAAACCAGTATTCAGAAAGTTGCAGTCGGGGCGTTTGATTGCCTCTGTGGGTTTCCAGGAAAAGCTATTAAGGGTCATAGTATTGTCACTTTGTACACTATTATAATCTAACTATTGTTAAACTGATGAGTGAGTCATACCTGAACAAGCTCGCTTGAACACACCCCAGATAAGAATGGTAGGTGTACCACTGCATGGTTTATACACGTAGAAATGATTAAACATTGGACTATGTTGACTTTCGTGTGTTAAAGTTCCCTTCACTTTGTCCTGCGTGAGGAATAAACTGTCAGACTGAGGATATATTATCTGTGTGCGTTCAGGTCCTTATTTTTAAATTAAGGACTGTTTTTTGTCATTTTCTTCTTTAGCAGATTCATCCATCATAAAGCCAAGTGTCTACTTGTACAAAGTCCATATTTTTACCCAAGGGAAATTCTTTACATCAGAAAAAGATACTGAGGAATGATTTGTCCTGAAATCTGTTTTTCAGATGTAAAAGATCTTTAAACAGTCTTTGAAGATGAACTCTGAAATTTGAACCTGAAGACCTCTGTGTTTTGTGTGTAGCATGATACTCATCACTTGCAGCCCCCCCGGTCGTTACCTCGGGGCAGAAAGCAGACATGCTTATACAGGAACTCTCCACCTTTTAACGTCCTGTCTTTGAGTCGACCGACAGTTTCCAGGTGGAACACGTCATGTGTGCAGTATGTACGGGACATCCTCAAGGCCTTGTCTGTAACTGCCATAAAGAAACTTGTAAAGTTGAGCATGCACAGCAGGTTACTGTTTTTTTTAATGGTGTTGATATTCCTGTTTGGATCGTTCGGAAGTCAGAAAGCAGCTCTGCGAACATATTTTCCTGTATTTTCTGAAGTTGCCACCCTTGTCTGTCAACTACGGTTAATTGCAGGGTGAAGGTTGCCAAGTCATTTACCTGTTAATGAGACCCGACACCCAATCATGCTTCAATAGAGACATTAAATATACTGTCATTCCACTCTTGTTGTTGGACTGCTGTTCCCCCACAAGGTGGCAGTAAGGGTCCATAAATCCTCCCAGCCAGGTCCACAGTTGGTTGTTTATATAACATGCTTTGAGAATCACTGACCTAAAATGCCTTGCAGCTAAGTGTAGATGTCCCTCCTGCACACAATGTCTGAGTCACGAGCGTATGAATTGTTTTAGATCTTCACTTGTGACCCTCTGTTCTTCCTGTCAGCGGTGGGTGTTCAGTGTCTGATCAGTGCGGATACTGGTTGCAGAAGGGTCCGGCAGTTCTGCTTTTGATATAGTATACCCTCTGTCAGGGTTTGTATCACAGTGGGAGTGCTTATTTTAAGGCTCCACTGATTCACTCTTCCCATGGACAGATTTCTACAAGCTTGTCTGAATGAGTCAGAGATGCTCATTCTGGAGATGCCCTTTAAATCTGTCCTAGTTTTTATATTTGTGCTGCCAGAATCATTTCTAGGCAATTGTGACACACTTTTGTCCAGTCACATGCTGTTTTTTCTTTTTTTTTTTATAGAGCAGAGATTATCACCATCACACATGCAAAATACAGGAATATATGCCTCCCTAGTTCACACAGTAACACACACTGTTAGAGCTATAACTGCTGTTATTTCATTCTTTACATTGAGTAAAGGTGCTCAACATATCTGATAAACCGATCAGGATATGGACAGATGATTTATCAGCAGCCATTTGAATTGTTAATGTATGAATATCATTAATTCCAACCAAAAGTAACTCATCATAAACCCAAACAGTTCTGCTGTTTGGCATCAGGCACTGTGAAGTTTTAATTGTAATTTAGATTGGATGGGAAGAGTTTTTGAAGCCTGTCGTTTAAGCGTAACTTTGATGTGTGTGAAGGTCTTAATGCAGCCTGATCAGGACGTCATCCAGCTCTCACAGATTCAGTTTTAGGCAGCGTTGGTGGGGAGGGTATGGGGAGGGAGGGGGGGTGTGCGGGACCAAGTAGACACGTGTCACGTTTGCAGGCCTTGTGCCTTTATGCAGGACTGCAGATTCTTGAGGAGAGTCACAGGCCGTGCACGTCCATCTTGTTTTCTCGGCCACGGTGTGTTTGAGTTCATTTGTCAGGGCGGTTTACGGTTCATGCATGTGTGTGTGAAGTGGAAGGTGTTTATGGGAGAGAAGTTTTTAACGGTGCAGAACTGCTTCTCCCCCTTCAGGCTTTTACGCCGAGGGAAAAAACATGAGCACAGAGGAGGAGAGAGCACTTCTGGTTTTAACTGGTTATTCCACCATCACTCGTCTGACACATGTACTGTTATTTTCGTTCTCTCTGTCATTCCCCCTCCTGCCTGCACTTTGACTTAACATCTGGAAAGAAATGCAATTAATATGTCAGAACCTATTATTGAAGCCTCTGTGCCAAAACTCCAGCTGAGACAAGTCAGTCCTGAGCAGCTTTTGTTCCAAGACGACCTTTCATTTGCAAAAGTTTAATACATTAAGTCAAGTTATTTCTCCTATTAAAGCTCATTATATAGATAAAATTATGCATCGAGGTATTGTCAAATTTCTGGCTTTAACTCAAACTGCGTCAACGATAAATTAATCATCAGACAGCCTTGTCCTGGGAAGTCTTTGCAGTTTCTCCAGTCTGATTTTTTGATTTACTTGTGGAGGAAAATTTCACACCCCAACACAGTAACATGACTACTGCACTCCCCGTCAAAGAAAAATGTTTACTCTCCCCAGCAGTGACACTTCTTGTAAAGAGAAATAATAATAATTCTGAGTAAAAGCCTGCTCTGACTGTTTAGTGTCAGAGTCTGGACCCTTCCCACTGTGAAAACACACGGGGATCACCACATCAAGCACCGCGCGCTGCAGGGAGACTCGAGTAAAGCTTCCCCACCGACCCTGAGAAGAAGCACTGACTGTCGACTTTCTCCCTGTGTTTACATTGACACTGAGCCCTCCGGCCTCCTTCAAACTGAAACATTGTGCAGATCCATGTGACTGGGGGTGGGGGGTGGGTCACATAACTTCCTGTGACGTTTTCTGTTGTCAGTGTGTCGTAATGTTGTGTAATATTTGGATGTATAACATTTATTTTACAGTGTGGATTGGAGTGAGACTGGAGGGCAATTTTCCCAACAAATCCCAAACATTCACTGGTTTTGATGTGGCTGATCTGTGCACATATGAAGATGCTTTTCACCAGCGTGTGTGTACGTCTGTGTGTGTGTGTGGGGTACTTGGTCAGACGTTGAAGCAGGAGGAGATTGGATATCTGTAGGTTTTGTGTAATCCTTTAATCTCCACTTTTTTTTTTCTTTTTTTTGGCCAAATTCAGAATTGATGCACAAGCTCTTGTCTTGCGTGCATGTGGATGTATATGCGCCAGTGCTGGAACCGAATGGAAATTGATTAGCCACTCATCAGTTGCATTGAAATGCTGTTTCCTGCTTTTTTGTGTGTGTTCAATTCAGTGGCCTCAACCAATGGATTTCACAAACTGTGATAGTCACTTAACATTTTCTAAATGTCCCTCCTGTTATTTTTATGTCCGTCTGCACTTCATGGTGCATGGGAACCTGGGAAAAAATGTGAACGTGCTGTAAGTTAATCCCTCATCCATCAGAAGAACAAGGCATGTCTGCACTGTCACCGAGCTGCTGGTAGAGATGTTGGATCTCAGTCAGAGACTCCTTCCCGCTCTCCCTTTCATGGCCCATATGGTTGGTTATGTAAGCCAGGGCATTGCGTGCATGGCAGAGACCAATTCACTTACGCTCCAAAGAACCGCTGCCCTGAAGCGCTGTGATGCCATGAGAGCTGTTTGAGTGTTGGGGCGGTTCTGCTTTTTGTTTTGTCTGTATTTGGGCAAAGATCGAAGGAGATTATCTCCAGTTAGAAACAAGTCCGAGGGCCATTTTTGATTTCCCCTATTAAGGATTTATACCTTGCATGTTGCAGGTCCAGATTCAAATATGTAATTCAACAAAATCATCATTGATTGTTTCTGGCATCCTCTGTTATTTAATCTAAATTTGGAAATATAAGAAGACACCCTCTTTGCTTAAGAAGAGTGTGTGTGTGTGTGTGTGTGTGTGTGTGTGCGTGTGTGTGTGTGCGTGCGCACACAAAGTGGGCTTGATTCTCCACTGTGTAAATGCCAGTGTTAAAAGCCTCCCAAACCGGATTCTGCCAGTCTGCATACATAGCCTTTCTCTCACACACACAGACACACACACACAGACACTCCAATGGGATGCACAGCACTTGCACAGACCCACACAAGCTCACATTTCCCAAGTGCTCGAGGACAGCATAAAAGCTGTTGGGGGGAAAAAAATGGAGGGAGTCAGATGCAAGATAGAAATAAACAGAAGTGGGGGAACATTATTTGTGGAGAGATATAAAAAGTGAGCACGTATTGAAGTGTGATGAAATAAGATGATAGCTTCCAGTTGTGTTGAGGTATTTGTGGAGATGACTCCTTTGAACGCTGCTTTGTTCCCAGTCACGTCCCTAATTGCTCTGTACCGTCCTGTGTTATCAAACCCTTTCATAGTTTTGGTATAAATTACAGTTGTTACAGAGCTGGAGCTTTTTCAGGACCTCACACAGCAAGAGCTGAGCGAGCCCAGCTCTGCTTTCTCTCAAAAACCACACAATAAACTGTGGCGGAAATGTTACTTACACTCAGCTGGACACTTTTGTGAGAGAGAGAACATGGATGAAGGGAGGTAAAAGGGTGAGAGGAGGAGGGATGGAGACCGTAACTGTACTGCAAATACACCAGAGGGCATTTAGGTTGCTGTTTGAACTATTGATTTTTCACTTTTCTAGAACATCAAGCCACCAGAGGTTGAAGACGTCTTATCCTCGGCTAGCTTTGGGATTTCCTCACTTCCGATTCTTAACTCTTCTTGACGGCTGTGTTGATACACAACAGGATTTATCACGTCTGTAACCTGGATCTTAACTCCAGGGTGTAAAAACTACCATTGTGGATTTTTTAAAGATAGGTGTCACTTCTCTCAGATATAATTCACTCCTTGTTTTGCAGTGAAACTTTATATTTTTAACCGTGTGGGCGAAGCGAGGACCATCTGTTCCTCTTTTTTCCCCCTTCACATCTTCTGTTGCCACACTGTGGCTACACATCCACACTTATGTAAGCTCCACAGGGTGTGGTGAAGATGTGCACCACCACCTCTTTCTCTCCTCTTCAGATATGTTCAGTGACCCTTATTAGAAAAGCAAGAGCATCAAGCCATCTGGCTGTGTTGAGTGGAAGGTGTTTTGTGATGGGTGACATTGCCGGTGTGTTTGAAGGCTTAAGGGCGAGTTAAAATGAGCTCTGCCTGTTAATAGTTTTATCCACAGTTGGGCAAGTGTGAGAACTCATTACCCATCTAATACGCTCTGATACCTTGGAGGAACATCAACAATATGGCCGAGCCAATAAGATTTTAATGTGGCCGTAAAGTGAACTAAACTGTTGCCGTCTTGTTTGGGAAATATCCCAGTGTTGTACTTGTGTAATGACTATACATTAAGCTTTAACATGGAGCTTAGGTGATATATGGGTCAGCCCTTATGTACATACACAAGCTTTAGATGGACGAGGATTCATAATGAATGAGAGCATCCCATCTGGGCTATCAGCGAGGCCATGACGTCAAGGCCTCATGCCATTGGCTGAGCTGAGTCTGCTGCACCATCAGCCATTCGCTGTAAATAAACTGTCTCCACATCAGTGAGCGCTTCCTCCCAGACCACTTTTGAGCCTTTTGTTCAAAGTGAGCATGCGTACACTGACCCCCCCCCCCCCCCAAGCAAGTACACAATGTACAGTTTTCAGGATGAAAAGCTGTGATAGCTTCATAAACTTTAAAGAAATGATTTGAACTAACCCGTAATTGAACTTTTCGAAACATCTGCTCCTTCCCCAGATTTTCTTGATGTCCCATTTAGTCCAAGCTCAGCGCCTCACCCTTCTTGTTTCTGCCTGTCAATCATTTCTTGGATTAGTGACACATACAGTTGAGGGTAGAATAGAAGACGTGACCTTCGCCTAATGAGGTTAATAATTTCGACCGCACGCGCTGAGCTGGATCCCACCAACAAACTCTCAGAGCTCGCCCCCTTTGCCTCCATTTTGTGTTCCCCGCAAGTGCGCGCCATCTTCAACCAGGGTGGCCTCTCCTCTTTGTTCTCCACACTTCCTCTGCTCAACAACCAGTGAAGTGTGTGTTTTTTTTCCTCCATTGAGACACAGCGTTGGTGTTTGGATTCGTGTTATTTTGCTCAGCATCCGTGCTTTGATCGACCGTCTTGCTGGCCATGTTGTTTTGATCGGCTTTGTTCAGACTGCTGTGAGCGCGCCTGTGTGGGAGCCAGCATGGAGGTACACGTGAGGCGTGCTCCTGTGAAGACCCATACTGTTAATGTGTGTATGTGTGTGCGGTGTCCATCCACTGATGAAGAGTGACAGGACCGGTAAAGGCATGCCTGCTACAACACACTCATGCTCCTTCAGATAACTTCTTAGCAGTGTGAGCCAATGTGGGAGATGTAGGAGGTGCGTGTTTTCTATTATTTAAGTGCAGCTCTAACCACTCCTCACTATTAACTCACAGAAGGAGCTGCCGAGCAGGGTACCACTCCTGTGCCCCCCCCCCCCCCCCCATCATAGAGAGGATGCTGTAGGAAACAAAACAGAAAAGACGTGAGGTTCCCGACTGCAGGGTGTGGCTTATCAGTGGCCACGAGCGTGCTAACGGGGTGTGTGGTCAAAAGTAGCTCATCCTATTGGACAGATCACCTTAATCTTTACTGACAGTTTACATAACAACAGAAGGGGAGGTGACATGCCTCCTTATGCAGTGACATCACTGCCCACCCTCCTATCTCCCACCGCTGTGCGCCCAATCGTCTAAGAGCGTATATGTGATTCAGGCTTAGTAAAGGGGCAATCAGGAAGACTTAACCTACCAATGCGCGCTCCCGCCGGATGCACACACACTCCCACTCCCATCCCCATCCTTCACACGGCTCCATTCTGGTCTCCATTGTTGGTTAGGCTCCCCTATGTGAAGCTCCCAGAACTTAGGGGAGCAGGGGGTCGGGGGCAAAGGTTGTAGGTCAGGAGGACAGGGAAGGAGTGGCGGTGGTGGTGGTGGTGGTGGTGTTTGTTTTGGAGAGATTTTGGTTGGGTGGGTGTGGGGGCCCAGCACTTGGTCGGAGTGTGTGTTTGTAGCCTGAGAGCATCAATGAGGGAGAAAGGGCTGGCCGGGGCAGGACGAGCTCAGGGCAGGGACGCCATGGCCCTAAAGCTGCTCTTCTGGGAGCTGGAGAAGCATCTGACGAGGTAACGATGCCTGTAGTGTTGTCATGTGGTCAGGGGGGGTCACGTTGGCTTGGCGGAGCCAGGTCGTCTGCCGCAGCCCAGGGGTTAAATTGGGGGGGGGTTTGATTCCGATGTATCGGTCTTATTTGTTGTGAGTGGTGTTGTTGTGGTGGCGTTCAGCTGGTTAAATCTTGTCCGGGCGGTGTTTTCGTTGAGGGGTTAAAAAGAATACAAGAGAAGACTTCAGGTGGAAAAGATGTTGATGAATCTGAACACCAGTAATTACCTAATCAAACTCACACATGAATGCAGCGCCAGCCCGTCCCTGCAGCGAGGAATCATGGTGGCACATCACCTCAGTGTGTTCAAACTCCCGCTCAGCTGCCCTGAAGGGCGGACGGTGCGTACGAGGACAGAATGTTCCTGCATCTTCACATGCATGTTTCTATGCATGACTGTGTGTGTGTGTCAGTGTCAGAGCGTAGCCAGCTCATTGTTGACACGCTCTTAATGTGTTTCTGATCAGGTAGAATTCCCCTAAAAATTCCCATCTTCCTGCTTTCACTTTTTATTTCACGTCGCCAGATAAGCAACCTGCTCATTCAGTGCATTTCTACTTCCTCCTGCTCTTTGCTCTCCCTTTGTAACAAGGTCACTGATAAACGTCTGTCTCCCAAACCCAATAAAACAATAAGTAGAGCCTGCTGCCCCGACACTTAGAAGTCAGCCATACTTTTATTCTGCCCCCCAGCTCCCAATTTGTAATTTCCCCCTGCAGTGTTAAAATGCAGTATGCATTAGTATGTTTCAGACATTTTGCATCAGCATACATGAATACTCTCCACAGCGCTGCATTACTCCTCTGGAAGAGAGAAAGCAGAAGCATCAGAGGTGGAGTCCTGTCCATGGTTCCCATAAACAAACCGTCAAAACCAATGTCAGAGCTGGAGATGAGGCTGAGGTGCTTTTTTTTCCTCCTCAGACAAGTTTCTCATCTCCAAACCTCCACACTGATGCACAGTCCACTTCCTGATCTTGGTGCCAGTCAATGAATGTCCCAGACGACGACAGATATAACCCAGCTAAGGTGCTTAAAGCAGGACAGGTGTCTGAAGGGAGCTGTCGACATGCAGACAGAGATCATCTCACTGCTGCTTAAAGCTTTACATGCTGCCAAAGCTGGTGTGCATGTGTGTGTCTCCTCCGTTAGTGTCAACTGTGTGTGTGTGTGTGAATGGGCAGCAGTGAGAGGTCAATCAGCTGCATTAGAGTTTCTGTGTCAGTCTCTTTATCTTAGCCTTCAATTGTTTTACTCTTAATGTACTTCCTGTTCTTTGTTTGCCACTGTCCAGACTGTTGGTCTCCATAGTGACCACAAGTCCACGCCTACACACACCTCACACCGTCATCTCACATTAGTGTACCTTTACTGATAAAAAACTCAAGTCATGTATTGATCTGATCAGTGATCAGGCGCTGGAGTAACTGACACCCTATGATCCAGTCAGAAAGGATTGAAGCCTCGTCTTTGTGTATTTAAGTCTCTTTGTTGGGGCTTCATTTATCAATAATGTAACGGAGGGTGTGGTTAATCAATAATAGCACAGATCTATTATATATTCTTCTACACATCATTGATATTTGATTGTGATGATGATGCTTTTAGTAAATGTGTGTATTTTTTCCAGTAGTTGATTGATCGCTCAGGCCGAGAAATGTCAGATATCACATTTAGTGTGTGTGTGTGGGGGGGGTTGCTCCTGTTACTGCTGTAAAGCACAGAGTGTCCCCATTTCAATCAAACTGATGTGAAGAGGACAAAGACGCTCGGCCTCTGCTGTCCCTGCCATCTGACCCCCTTTCTTCCACCTCTGTCTCCCGGTGTGTTTACTTGCTCTGGTGACAGCTGGACAGTGCTGAGGTCAGCTTCAGCCACTTTTACCACAGGGTCAGCCCCTGGCCAATTGATTATACTGTCCTCAAATTACAGGGAGCTTGTGTGAAGTCCCTGCTTGGACCCTTGGAGTTACAGCCGATAGGTGGAGACATTGTTCCACATTGCAGTCTGTGATAGTTGAGCGAAGTTTCCCCCCGCACCTGCAGGCCACATTTTAGCATAAAACCTGCAATAGATGCACAGCTGCAGACAAAACAATCAGATGAGCGTTGTTAAACTCCTCGTTGACTCGGTGCCCCTCCGTGCCGTCCTGTCCTGGCGGGTGTCTTTTGGATGCGGGCTTTTATGGAGGACGGTGCTGCAGGTAGAGATGTCGTGTGCATTATTACCATGAGCGACCTCTGGTCCAATCCGCGACGCCGAAGCGCCACTCGCCCATAGATTATGCAAATGAGCTCCCGTCTCAGCCAATGGGGCGGCGCGCGGCGCTGTTGTGCTGCATGCATTATCCAGAGAGAGAGGCGCGTTGTGCGGTGCTGCAGCCCGCCGACCCTCAGTCTTTGTGTGCGCTGTCCCGGCTGCGAGCGCAGCGGTCGCCCCGGAGAGCAGACCCAGCATCCAGCCTTCAATAATGCGCTTTTTTTCTACTTTTATACCGCTGGATTCCCGGTCTGCACAGCCGATGACTCTCCTGGGGGGATTTTAATGGACGGGGTAGCATGAACTCCCAATGTTATACAGTGGCGATGGACCTTGGCGTTTGTCATCTGAGGAATTTCTCGATATCGTTTCTGTCTTCTGTGCTCGGGAAGGAGAGCGCGTCGGTCCGGCTCGACAATAGGTAATGTCACGGAGGGCTTTGGGGCTTCTCCCTCCGCCGTTTGCCCGTCGATGTGCGGGAGAATAAAATGAGGCAACATCCATGAAATGTCGCCTCATTGGTTCTCCGCCATCAAAGTCAAAAAACCTGCGATCTCGACCTCCATTTGTTTGGCTTTGTCACAGACCCTCACGATGCTGTATCGATCTATCACTTCATAAAACACATCCATGTCCTCTTGATTTCTCATTGGGCTGCATCAAGCCGCTCATGTCAATAAGTTTGCCCTTGATGGAGGCATTTTTTCATGCCCACTCTGCAGTGCTCATGTTGATGCTGGGTCCCTGATCAGCCTGTATATCATGCTCTCCCTCCTCTCTTTCAGCTCCTCTGGTGCCAGTGTGGTGGCCATAGACAACAAGATTGAACAAGCCATGGTAAGCTGCAGTTTTCACCGCTCATACCAGCCCCACTGTGTTTGTAAATAGGATCATCATGCTTTACATGTATGTGCTGCTGCTGCTGTTATGTAACCCACAGACTGATGTGGACTCACTCGTTTTCCCTTTCGTTTTTCTACAGTTATAACCATTAGATCATAATCAGTAGAGGACGGTGTTATGAATGTGATGGTGACTGGGTGATCTCAGTCTAATCAGAGGGCACAGGGCTCAACGTGAGCAGTGAATGAATGAATGAATGAATGTGGAGCGACTGGAAATGAAACTGCAGGTGAAAACATTTGCACTTGCTGGTGTGTGAATCAGAGGCAGCAGGAGCTTCCTGCTCTGTCACGAATTGGACCGATGACCTCGGGCTTGTTGGCAACTTGATGTGGGCCAGGCTAAGGTTCACACGCTACCCAACTCCCCCCCCCACCCCTCTCTCTCTCGCCCCCTCCCTGTCCTGTGTTGCTAGGCAAGCGGCAGCCTCCCCTTGGCTTGGTATAAATAACTCGACCGGCGATTGGCTCCTCCCACCACGGTGCAGGAACATTTTGTTCCTGGAGCAGGGAGGAGGAGGAGGAGGGGGAGGAGTGAGGAAGGAGGGGCGGGTCAACAGAGAAGGGGATGCTCAGATTATTAAACCCCCCCCCCCCCAGCAGCAGGCTGGTACGACAAATTGCTCAAGCATCATCATGGGAGTGCAGCCCAACACCAAGCTGCGTCTCTCCAGCACTTCTCCTGAGCAGTTCATCCTCTTCCTCCTCCTCCTCCTCCTCCTCCTCTCTCACACAGTGACAGCGGGAATGTGCTGTGCAAGACTCCAGTGATTTACGATGCCAATTTAGCCTTTGCACTCTGATGTCACACTGTAACAGCTTGTTTCTGACTCAGGTTTTCCTTCAGCTGTTTTTATACCAGACGTCTCCTGTGGCGCTGGGTTTATAAACAGGGAAATGGGTTTGCAGAAATACATTTTACAAAAATAGAAAGAGTGTAAGACGAGGAAGGTTCAGGAGGACTCGGTGATGAGTCTTATTACATCTGCCCTTAACAATAATCCTCATCTTAGCTTCATGTGCCACTTGTTTTTGTTTGATACAGAAGTGATTCACCTGTTAACTTCACTTTTTTTAAAATCTATTTATCTGGTTCATATTTTCTCATTAATTAATTGATTTAGTCCTGGGGGGGGCTTCCTGTGTCCACAGTGATGCCTTCAATGTCTTGTCTTTGTCCAGCCAACAGTCCACATCCATTCAGTGTTTAATTTTCTATGATCTTAATGGAAAGAAGCAGCAAATCCTAACAGTGAAAAAGCATTTTGCACTTTTCCTTGAATAATCAGAGTTCCCAGATGAAACTCTTGACTAGTGATCAATAGTTGAATTTGTGGTGTGATTTAATGCACTAGGTGTTTATACTGTGTATATACTGCTACAGAAATGTAGTTTGAACAGGATGTTTTCTTGCCCCACATGGAGACATGGAAGGAGGAATCTGATGAATAATTAATCTGGTCTCTCCTCCCTCCGTCCTCAGGACCTGGTGAAGAGCCACCTGATGTACGCCGTGCGCGAGGAGGTGGAGGTGCTGAAGGAGCAGATCAAAGAGCTGATTGAGCGCAACACTCAGCTGGAGCAGGAGAACAACCTGCTCAAGACCCTGGCCAGCCCCGAGCAGATGGCCCAGTTCCAGGCGCAGGTCCAGACCGGCGGCTCCCCCACCGGCGCCGCCCAGCCTCTGGTCCCAGGACCCGTCGGATCCACACAAGTCCTCCCCTCCACACAGAGCTCTGGCCCGTCTGCATAACACAGCGGCTGCACACTGGAGAGCCTCCTGAAGATGAGCGATATGGGGGATGGAAGGAAGAAGATGAGGAGGAGGAGGAAGAGGAAGTCTTGCCATACTGTGAACTAACTCTAGCATCAAGACCGATTATGCCACCGTCTCTGGGACACGTCAGCTCGACCGGAGGACAAAACAACTTTCCTTTGTTGCACATTTTATTTAATTGAAAGACTTTGGAGTTGCACCGGTGCGCGTGTCCGCTTTTGTCTCCGACTTTTACCTGCTACAGACAATCGTCGTCGTCGTGGTGATGATAATGACGAGGAGAAGGACAGAGCTGACGAGGAGCTGACGTAGGGCTCGGCCAATCAGGGGAGCACGCCGCACGCTCCCGTCAGTGCCGTCGAATCCCTCGCTGTGTGAATTGTGCAAAGTGTGCCATCGTCTTGCCCAACCCACCCCCTGCCCCCACCCCTCTCCCGCCCCACCTCAACTCATCGCTGCCCATCTGCACAGTTTTTTACTCGGCATCTGCTTCTTTCTTTCGTTTCCGTTTTTGCACTTTTTTCAGACGGTGTCGACAGCGGAGGAACTTTACAGCCCATCTGGAATGGGAGTCAAACAAACCAGCGGACTTTTTCTCTTGGACTCAATCCTCACAGCACCCGAAGACGACGAGCTTTTCTGCGTTGAGGCGGGGTCATTAAGATAAATATTAGATATATATTAGCTGCGTCTCGTTGTTCACTTTGAGAACCCTGTGTTCTTGTCGAGGCTCACGTCGCCGTCCCCACCCCTTGACGCACCCTCCCCCTTCTTGGATAGAGCATTAAACATTTATGCAGGGAATTAATGTTTTTTAGGGAAGGCTGGGATCGGATTAGGATTTGGTTTTGTCTGTTTATGTTTCTGCTCTTGTTGATGTAATAAATGTCCTAGTGGTCTGTAAAAATAAATAACAGAGAGGTGAATAAATAGGACATGACTGTTTCTAGGTAGTGAACTTTGTACATACGAAAAATTTCCAATTAACGCAAGTGCCTGGTTTCTAACCATAGATACATATATAAGCTTTTTTTAGTTATTTTATTCATATATTTGTATGTATGTATATATATATCTATGGTTTTGCCAGGTTTTGAACTACCTGTGATGTCATTACTCAGGGTGGGACCACAAGAGGATTATTTACCTCCACACTAAGATGCTGTCTCTCCTGCAGTGACACACGGCCTCGTACTGTACGTGACCTCTGCTCTGCCGCCGCTTAAAACTCACTCGCTCAAATGCTCTGGACTCTTTTTACCATTTGGGGACGTGTGTAGTTGTTTGTTTTTTTTTTTAATGAATGACTATGTCTTTGTTTTTCTTGTTTTGTTTTTTTTTTTGTTGTTTTGTTTCTTCTTTTCTTCTTTTTTGTCTTTTGTACAGCCAAGTGTTTGAGTTGCTCATAGTGCAACTGGGGGCGCTGAACACAAAAACTAGACGCTTGGCGAAAAGAAAGAAAAACAATGCCTAGCAGAAGTATGTCGATGTTTGTGCATGTTCCTCAGCCCATCACAAATGTGACGTTAAAATTGCACTAGACAGTTGCACCTCAAATAAAAAATAAAAACGAAAAGCAAAGCATGGACTGTTGGGCTTTTCTTTCTCCACACAAGTCTGACTGGTTGAGCTGCAGTCTGAAATCCTCTAGAAGTGCACCGTGAGCTCCCGACAGTGTTAAACCAGTTGATGCTGCTGTGTATTTCTCAGCCAATCAGCAGCCTGCGCTGCCTCCCAGCTGCCCCACACCTCCCAGTTAGAAGCATGAATGGCTGCTTCCTCACTACACCTCATTACATATGCACATAATGGAACCACCAGACTATTACCTCCCTATATGTGGACCTCCCATTGGTTACATATGACCGAGCCCCCTAAAGCTATCTCATGGTTGCTCCGCCCATTTCTAGCTCACGTGGACCTGCATGCTGTTCAGCCAGAACAAGCAAAACGGGAGCCTGCAGAGCTATAGGGCTGCCAGGCCACTGTTGTGGCTGGAAACAGGGGTTTGAAGTGCAGGGTTCATCTTCAGTCAGAGATGGGACTTGGATTTAGAGGTTTTTATGTGTGAATAGGTTTTAATAATGTTTTCCAGTGGCTCTGGCTCTGTTTGGTTTAATACATGAACAGCATTAATTCCAACATGTGGTTTAAAAGGGAAAAAGAAATGAAAACATTGATCAGTTATTGTGTTAAAACTTACCTGATTGTATGACACACAGTCTATTGATCAGTTTAATCTCCAGGTTTGATAGGATTATTATCTATAAATAAATACATTCATTTTCAATCTCCTGACAAATGCCATAGTGTATGCTATATTTGTTTAGACCCATTTCATCTGTATTGTGTTACATAACAGGCCCTAATGTAGTAATACACACTGAACATTGAGTTTACAATGTACTACAAGCCAGTACAGTTGGATGTAATAACAGCAGGCGACACAGATCAGTGTTTCAGTGTGTAAACCGGTCCAGGCTCATGAGACTTAACTTCAGCTGGTTCACTGACTGATGTTTAATTTCAAGGCCAAATTTTAACCTGAAGGTAAAGCAGCTCAGTGTGTTGTGATATTTTTAGAAGCATTTTCTAGGCTACGCTTTTCCTCCCGTTTATCTGCAGAGAAGAAGAGAGAGCTGAGTTTCCTCAGAACTTCTTTAAGGCCACACAGATTATGGCTGTCGGAGTGTTTCCCTCTGTTGTTTTAGCTTCGCATGACTTAAATCAAATCAGAAGGGGAAACAATGAGATTTTTTCTCTCGGGGTTGTCCTTGGACAGATCTAATCAGCTGCCTTTGATCTGAGGTCTCTGTAGTTATATCTGTTTAAAGGCCCAGCCCTCCTCCTGTGGTCAGTCTGATCCCAGACCCTGACCTCTGAGCGGCCGGCTGGACTGTGTGGATCAGACGCTCAGCCACCGAGGCCTATCTCCTGCTCCAGAGTCCAGATGGCACTTTCGCAAATCCCATTTCATTGACAAAAGGTGTTTTCTTAAAGCGCACCGCCGCGGGTACAGGATGTACTCTTAGGCCAAGGGATCACATGCGGATTAACTACATCTATTTGTGCCACTGGCAAAGTTAGAAGGTACAAATATAGAGGCCATTCTTTACATTGTGACCTGTCAATGACACGCTCTTTATATCCTTTATTTAAAGTGAGCACTGCTCTTATTTCATTGATTTAATAGTTTCTAAATGATTTATTTCACATATACATCTGCACATCCTTCCTCTAATTATGACCTGTTGTTCTCAGACATATAAAGACCTTTCTGGCCCCAAGCTGACTCTAAAAAATCCTCTTTACACCCCCTTAACTGGACCTCCTGTGCTGCTCTCCTATAGTCCTCATTGTTGAGAAAGCAGGCGACCTGCTGGTAAAACCCTCAACCACCAGACTGTCAGCAAGGCTCCGCCCTCTCCCCCACCACCCACCCACCAGAGATGCTACATGGGGATTAACTTGTCCAGTGTCCAGGCATTGGAAACACACTTTGTGTTTGCACACACAGAGAATGAAAACCTGTTAACTGCAATCTCATCGCCAACAAATCCTAAACATGCAACAGCTAAAACCTGACCTGTGAGGAGAAGATCCAGCCGAGAGCTTCAGACCATGTCCTCCGTTTTAACTGAGGCCAAACAGAGTCCAAATTCTAATCTGACACTGAAATAGCCTGCCTGTGGACTCTTGATTTCTGTCACATGTGTACACACATGTACACTGATTATCAGCACTAACCTCTGGAGACATCTCTGCTCTAATCTGAACGTCCAGTAGCACACGAAACACAGACGAGGGGTCGGGTCATTTGATGCTCCATGTGACGCCAATAGGAGAAACCCCTCGAAACATATGTGTGTGGACATTCCTGGGGAATTAGCAGCTCTGCGGTGCCGGCCACAGTTAATTGGACGTCCATCTGATTGAATGAAGAGGCTATATGTGGGTCATGTCTGTGTGTTTGGGAAGCAGCTGGAGGGAGGGAGGGAGGCGTGTGCACGTGGCTGTACTTACATAGAGCATGAGAGGAAAGAGTCATGCTGAGCCCATACGAGCTCCTCCACTGGAACCCAGGGACTGTTTTCCTGCAGTGTTACTGATGAACATAAAGAAAATCGACTGACATGGACATAGTGTGTTGGATAAGCCAGTGCACTCCAGGAACTGTCTTGTAAAGGCCTCGTGCTTCAACACAAGAGCTTGTCAGAGGAGTCCTCCTCAGAGGTGGAATATTTATATTGTCAAAGTCAAAACTTCCACACACTTTGCAAAAACTTTTTGCTTGTGTTGCAGCTTCCAAAGTCGAAATATGAAGCCTGGGTCAGAGTCTAGAGTTAAAATGACCAACTTTACAGCAGAACGGTTTTCATCTCTGCAGCCAGTTTCCTCCGTCATGAAGACCAAGTGAGACTGGCTGTATGGAAAAGAGACCAGGATGTTTATTCAGACATGTGACCAACACTTTAAAATGACCTTAACTGAGAGCAGTGCCTTCAGTTACAACACCCACCCTGGAGCACGCCCCCTGGCTGCATGCTCTGCACTTTATTTTAGGAAATATTTGGCTCTTCTGAACTTGCCTTTGCTTCCCCGCCTCTCTGCATGTGCATACAACATGAATTATTTATTAAATCAATGCCCATAAAAACAGGCGGTGAGCGAATCTGAAAGTGTTGGTATCACTAATGCAAGCACTTTGAATTTATTTGCACACTTTCCCAAACACACACCCACGCAGACCATGATTTTTTCATGGGGATTTATTATTTTGTGAGCGTGTGTGTGTGTGTCCTGCAGGCCCTGCGGCAGGTCCGTTCCTCAGCATCCTCCTGTCCTCACTTGTCCTCCACCCAAAGTCACATTTCTCAGAGACACGTGCCCCCATCGCCACCACTGCCACCGCCACCGGCAGCGCCGAGCAGCAGCCTTCTGAAATCTCAAAACAAACCACAGAGAGGGAGGCACGCAGCCCGTTCCCCCCACTGGGGAGAGAAGGGGATTATGGGGGATTACGTTCCTCTCTTATCCTCCACTTTTCCTCCCCTCAGCACCTTCCCTCGCTCTCTATGAGCTGTCAAAACAGGAAAAGTTCTCATCCTTAGATCTCCACCGGTGCAAAATGAGATTCCAGACGTGCAGCAGATGATTCGTGTCTGTCCAGCTGAGCATCTGCAATATTCTCTTACTGTGTCAGCCTGGTTTGACTGGTTTCTTGCATCATTCTATATTTTTAGGAGTGTCATCTGTGAAGGGCATTCACTGTGTGTTTAGTGACTGGTGAAGGAAAACACAACAGCCACACCCACGGGTGGGGAGGACCACAGAAAGTGTATGAGACTTAGATTTTTGGGTCAGTTGTTTTGACTGTCTGCATGCTGTGTGTGTGTGCGTGTAGCCAGACAGTCATTACACCACTGTTGAACTGACACAGCAGGAGAGACAACAACAAGCCCAACAAGGCTATGTTCACTTAAAGAGCTTTCCTCTTAATCAGGTTGTTTATGGCACAGACTGCTCCAGTTTATTAGAAGGACGCTTGAAGGACTTGACGTTTGTGAGGCAGACGGTAAATAAAGTGTGCACAAGATGACAGGCGTCAGGTTGGCAGACATTTCACATGTAAAATCACAACCTTTCACAGGTGAAAGGTTTGTGTTCATGCCTGAAATACTGGATTTTTCACTTTTTTTCATATGGGATGTTCTGCAGAGACAAAATAAAAACCCACACACATCACACCAGTAGCAGTGATACAGACAGTTTGGCCACAACGTCCCATTTGTGTCAGCACTGTGTCTGACCTACAAAGCATTTTGTTTATCACACACACACACCACAAAAAACAAGCTCATCCTCTCCACATGTTGAAGCAAAGAGCATGGGGGCTGCAATAAGAGACGGACGTGGCATTTCAAGTTTAACAAATCCAACAATGCACAAGCAAAGGAGTAAAGATTAAACATGTTTACTCTGATCTGAACTACAAGAGCTAGCAGTACAGCTAACAAGGAGCTCAGAATCAACCAGCTGTAGCTGATCTTGTGCAGGAATTAAAAAAACCCCAAAGAGATGTGGCCAGGGCTCAGCAAACAGATAATGGCTTCATGCTGCAGCATCAATAGTAATTGATTTGCATCCTCATATAGTCTGACTGGCATCAACTGTTTCATGAAGTTAAGTGCAAGACAGTCTGTTCTCTGGCCGACAAAGTGCTGATCAGCAACACTCAGAGGGCGCGCCGCCTGCCACAGCGCCAGCACGAGCATTAAAAATGTCCTTCCGCTCCCTCCACATGGACACATCCACCCAGCACCCGCACTTCAGACCAGAGGAAGCAGAAGTCTCGACCTCGCGTGATACCATAATGTGACCTACAAACACAGACCATCTCAAAAATACCCTCGACAGTCAGCAGGCGCTGGTGATGGCTCTAGTTGGCACGGATGTGACACGGTTCAGAAGGACGTCTCTGTGATGTGTACAAAAAAAAAACAAATCAGACCATTTCTTTGTGCAGATTCACCACAGCTGGTGTTTTGGAGCAGGTGTGCACCAAATGGCCAACAAAGCCTGAGGCCTCTGAAAGAAGCAGGAGCACAGATCTGGTGAAAACCTTGCCAGCCTCTCCCCTGATCAGCCTGGACACTGAAAGCTGTGTGTATTTAGGTAAATAAGCAGTTGAGGGCATCATCTGTTTGGCATATGCCTGGCTGCAGGCCTACCGACACATCTACAGGAAGGTGCAAAGCCCCTTCACAGAAACTCACAAATCCTGCTTTCTGTTTGCAGAGACGGAGAGAGGGTGGCGATCAGTGTGCAGATCATTTGACACAGCAAAGTTAAACAAACCTGACTTTCCCTGAGCGTATTTGCTCTGAGATCATCTTCTCCGTGCCTCTGCAGACACAACAGGCCTCAGTGCTTTGCATTTTGTTTTCTTTGACGCAGCAATGCTCAGGGAGACATTTTGTTTGCCTCTCCTCCTGCGCTAAGTCTAAACAGCTGTCTAATGTAGATGGAGCTGATCTGGGTCAGCCACTCATGTATCGGAGCAGATACGTGAGCACGCTGGACTTAAAGTCTCCCTCTAAGCCGCCCTCTCTTATTTTCACTGCATCCGAAACTCTATTTCTGTACATCCTCCATGTCTTCTAACCCTCGCTTGTCTGGTACATGGTGTTCAACCACACACACATGCAAATATAAACACACACATGGTCTGAGGTCAGCTTCTATCACTGCAGCGTTTCCTGTTTGCTTCCTAGCAGGAAGAGGAATTAGCCGCCTTCTCTTTCTTCCACGTGTCGTCCGTCACTTCTCAGGTCACGCTCATCCACATGTCCATTGTATCTTTTCTCAAAGGGCAGTGGGAGGACACACAACTTCTTCTTCTTGTGTGCAGTCAACCCAGACACTGATTAAAACAACCAACTCCTCTCTTTAAGCCAACGTGAGAAATAATCGTACACTTACATGCATATTGCACATTCAGAGCGAGAGCAGCAGAAAGTTTCACCTGGTTCTCCTTTGAACGCCACATGAGCCAGTTATTCAAATAAATCATTAGCTGTGCAGCTACAGACGAACACTCCCACTGCAGCACCTGTCATTCATGCACCTTAAAAGGAGCTTCTTTTCACTGAAGCTTAATTTAGCAGGTCAGGTAACATTTCCATTTCTCCCTGAATCTTGAAAGTGTGACAGCAGGTGATGTTATGAGTAATAATTCATTAGAAATGATGGACTGTGGCACCTTGAAGACATCATCCACAGGAGTTCAGCTTGAAGGACAGTTCATACCACTGATTCAATAATAATGAATGCAAACTTGTTTTTGCATTGTAACTAGATAAATATCACAGTAAGTACTTTCTCAGTTGAAATTATTTTTCTTTGCACAGTGGAAGAAGTCTGGTTCCTGAGCTTCCATCTGAATGTTTAGGTTAGAAAAAAAAAACCTGGACGTGTTCCTTTAAATTCTTCCCTCCACAAATCTGCACGTCCATCTCATCACGTTTTCAGTCGGGCTCCAGGCAGCAGACAGCGACACGTGGAGCCAACATCAGCAGGAAGAAAATGCAGGCGGAGGCAAGAAGAAGAGAAGAGCTCGCACACACACACACACACACACACACAGAAGAGCTATGGGTACACACTGTCCATCTGCTCTATCACTGCATATAAGTGACTAGGGTGAACCAGTGCTGGACCATCATTCCTGTAATTGACATGTTATATAACATTTCATTCATTCCAGCCAATTCAAGACATGTGACCCTCAGCTGGACGCCACCACCACCTGATATTAATTTACTGTGATCAACAGATGATCAGTGAACAGGAACTTTGGTTCAGGTTGAAGTCAGGACACCTACTAAGGTACGATCAACAAGATGTACTTCCAGTGCTCAAGGAATGCAACACACCACATTAATTACAGTTTCCAGCGCTCTCCAGAAGGTCATAACAGAAATCTACCCTGGATTTTGACTCTCTCATGTGACTGACAAACACATCCGACTGATTTGTAGCAAAGTGAACGTCCTCACATGGCTTTTAACAACATTTAGTTTGTTTTTGTTTCATTTCTGCATGAGGCGAAAGTGAGCCGAGAGGAAAGCATGCCATCAACTCATCCGTTAACTCAAGCCAGAGCAAAACCGGCCTTATGGTGGTACTCTCTGCTGTCTGTCTGCTGCCATTATATCCAAGATCATCTTTTTAAAAAAAAGTCCAGCTTCATTGGCTTCTCTATTCAGTGTAGTGTAGATAATTCACTTGCCAGCAAGTCTGACCATGTTTCTCCCTCCTTTCCTTTATTCGTGTATTTGTCCTGTACGTCACACAGTTCAGTCACAACATGAGGTGGTTTATTCACGAAGAGTTAAACAAAGATAAAGTCAACGATCCCTCTAATTTCATGTAACACTACACCACACACACAGACTGATACAGTGATAGGTATGGACATAGGCTGAGCTGATATTTAGGTCAACCCTACTGTTGGCAACACAGTGTAGTAACCCACCCCCTCCTCTCTTTAGCTGGGGGGTTTTAGGCTCGGAGTGGTACAGGATGTTCCAGCATAGTCTTCATATTGTATACAGCCGATTAGTATGCATTCACACACACATGCACGACAATGGGTGGCCCAACTTCAGCTATGTCATTGCATAGACTAATTCTTTCCCTTGTTTTTGCATTGTTTTTTAATATCCCCACCAGTGTGCATGTGCAGTGACAGTGTGCCCCTCACTCCTCCTCAACAGAACAGGTGCAGAGCTGCACCATATGACCATCAGCACAGAAAGCCTGCAGTGCACAAAACACAGCGCCAAGTTGCTGTGTAGCAGGATAAATGTGTGGCCTCGTGGACATGTGTTTTTAAGAGCCTCCTTTATTTCATCTTCACTTTTCCCTCATTCAACTGCAGCGAGAAGTAACATCTTAATATTTATTACAAAAACAATAAAAACCTATTTTTTTATGAACCAAAGTTTCACGTTACACACACAGCCTACTCTGATATCAGAAATGTCCAAATTTAGCCGACCCCTGTGTGATATATATTTGTCTTATAGGCTAATTGAGCTGAACTGTGATTGGCTGTAGCTGCAGGAGGCGTACCAGGGTGGCTGCGTGCTGATTGGACCAGCGCGGACGGAGACGGAGACCACCGTCACGTACGTGTGTAAGTACGTTGTCCTTTAATTGAAGCTATTCGTGGAATTAACATGTGAAACTTTGTGTTTTGGCATCGACATACTTTGGGACAGCTGCTGTTGCACAGCGTGAGCTGAACTGAAAATGTGCACGTTAACCCGGCGCCTAGCTCCAGTTAGCAGACACGGTTAGCTTCCGCAAATGTCTGCACTCTCCCCCTGCACACACCTGCTCCCATCGACCTGACTGTCCCCTCTGTGTGTGTGCACCAAGCTCTGCAGGCCGTCATTTGCATTCCTGCCTGAATGGTGCATACCACGACCTGTTGACCACGAGTCTGTCTGCCACTGGTTTCCTGCCTGGTTTGTTTGCTTCGTCTTGAACTCATTACCTGCCATCTTTGACTCGGCTGTGCCTTTGGATCGAGTTTCTCAGTGTTCAAACTAAAGACTGGTGTGAAATATGAAGTAAAAGCTGCATAGCATTTATCAGAAAGTCACTATACGTGATTCCCTGCCAGTGATGACACTAACTCATCTCCTGATCTCCTGTTGTCCTGAATGCAGGCTGATGAACCAACCTAGGAAACGCATGCATGCAGACCACACAGAGAAGCTCTGAGAGAAGACAAACTAAAGCAGGTCAGTGTTTCACCTGCAGTCACTGTACACCAGAGTGTGGGTGGACTGCACATCTCCACACAATCAAACAGCAAGCCCACTGTCTTTCTAGATTTTTACTCGCTCTGTGTGGTGTTAATTTGTCAAAGCTAATGTGACATAGCTGCTGTCATGACTCACAAAGAGGCTCCAATTAAGCTGACAGCGATGTGACAGTCAAGCTTGTAATGCATCATGTTGTGGAGCGATTATATTCAGGAGGGAGTCTCTCTGTAGGTTAAGCATGCAGGTATACACACATTAACATTCAGCTATGAAGCGCCACAGCACTAAACTGGGGCCTGTAGCCGCTCAGACCACTGATGCTCTTGCACACACACACACACACACAGACACCAGCAGGAAAAAAGGCAAACATTGGCATCTGAACACCCACACACACCTGGTGCAGAGAGCTAAGTGGTAAACAAGCAGCCTCTTCACAAGCAGGAGTTGAAAATGGCTTCAAGGATTGTTTGCATGATGTGTTTATCTCAATGTGGAGAGAAGCAGCATTGCCGTCCCATTTATAGCATGTGACCTCCTCTGTGTCATTATCTCTGTAGCTGGCAGCGAGAGGGATGTTGTAAATGTCCCATATTTAGCTGCAGTACTATTTGCCTGTGCGCTGATGGTTTTCACATAGAAATACAAAAAGAAAAACTGAATCTGGATCAAATATGATATAAGAATATCAGAGTTAAACATATGCATAGATAAGAGCAGTAGTTGATGCAAGACAACCACAGCTGAAGATGAAAATGTCAGTAGATTTGCAGGTTGTGCAAAGTGAATGGCCAAAAAACTGCCATCCATTGGCAACATCGTTGGCATGGCTCAAACCAATCATGTTTAAAGGATGCCTTAGATGATCCCGACATTTTTGTATGTTCTCATCCAAAGGTTGGATGGATCTGGACTTTTGGAGAAATGATATAATGATAATATAATAATATAATGATATAAGGTTTGGTTTTATTGTTCTAAGTCATGTACACATAGGAACATGTTAGGAGCAGAGCAGTGTTTTTCATTGGTGATGTTCAGTGCCCTCTGAAAAGAAACCACTACAGAGTAATAAAACTGCAGCTGTGGTTTGTCTGAGCCTGTGTGAAGGGAAATAAATAGGGAACAGTATGTTCAGGACATTTTCTCCCTGTGCGAGAGAAGAAGAGATCCTTTAATGTCAGTTGTTTCCCTCCATTGCTTCTCAGTTTCATTCATAATTTACTGGCCCACTGTTCTGTCTGCGACTGGGACACAGGGAGGAAACAAGCCACAGCTTGCCCCCCTCCTCCAGTTTGCACGCACACTTGTTCTCGTGACGTAATGCATGATCTGGGACTCCCCGCCACTCCCTAGCTGCCCTACTTTCTGGCTTGTGGAGGAACAAAATCAGCCTCCTCATCTCTTGTGTTGCAGTTTCAAGAGAGGCCAACACTCAAGCGATGCTGCCTGCATCACTGCACATGGCATGTAAAGCATCTATTGTCCTGGATTACAGTGTTAATAGGCAGTAAGCCACAGCTGTGCTGGTACAACATGGCCATTTGCATTTTTTGACCATCAAACTGGACACCCCAGACTAACCTGAACTCATGTCCTAATATCTAGAACATTTTGGGAAAGACATGGTGTCGTACATTTGGATCAAGCTGCTTTTTTAATGTGGATCACTGTGTGCTCTCCATTAGACTGAAACAAGAGGATTATTAGCTGCATCATGAGCCAGTTGTGTAGTAAATTGGGACGAGACGAATGAACTGTCGGCTTTTTCTTTCTATTTTAACGCAACACACACAGACTTGTGTAGAGTTCCTGCTATAGCAGAGAGAAAGCTGTTCACTTCAGCGGAGAGATAACACGTAATACATGTCTAATGCACAGAGGTGGGCGGCCGTGACTCATACATTAACATCAAACATTACACAACACGTGATGAATGATGGGAATGTAACTAGTTATATTTACTCAATCCCCCGACGTTACTTTGGCACTTTCAATTCTGCGCCACAGTTATGTGGCCAATAAAGATTTTAAGAACATTGTGCTGTACAGTAGTAAATGAAATTTAAGGACAGTAAAGCTTGAAGAGTTTAAATGCCTCTCAATCATTGTGAATAGGACTGCAGGATTTAGAGAAATGACTCAGTGCTGGGTGGGTGTGAGGCTGACTTTACACACCTCCAGATGTACATTTGGCAGAGGAACCAGATACACTCCACTGTTACAGAACAGTATGCTGTGTGTGTACATGCCCTTGTGTGTGTGTATGGATCATGACTCATTAAAGTGTAAATAAGATGCTATCTGTCCCAACCCCTGTTGCCATGGGGAGACAAGTGTGTTTCTATAAGCACACAGCACGTCTGCTGCCCATATGGATTATATGATATGAGCTTGTTTTAGGACAAAGAGCCACTGAATGTGTCTTTATGTACATGTGAAGAAATGTGTTGTTGCTCATCACGGAGTCTCAGACGTGAAAGTGTGTGAGTGTGTGTGTTTGTTTATGTTGCTCAGGTACGGAGTAGGGTGAGGCTCGGCTGTCGGCGTGCCTGTGGGTCGAAGGTTTCATTTATTACTCCTATTTATGGCTCAGGCTTTAGTCAGTCTTTAGGCCACGTCATGCTCTTGACTTCTCTCGTCTCACGGTGACAGTTAATTGTGCGAATCAAAACATTCCCCAGCCACACCCTGAGAGAAAGATCAACACCTTCACCTGGTTTCTGTTTGCACATGGTGCCAGAGACAGAAAGGTCAAATCCCAGGACAATGAACTGAACCGTGAATGAGTCACACAGCTCACTGTCACTGTTCATCCCAGCAGATAAAAGTAACATGAAAACAAGACTGGATGTTTAAAAGTCGGCAAGTTTTGTCTACAAAGCTGCTCAAGTGTTGTTTAGTCTAAAAATGCCCCCCCCCTCGTCCTCACTTCTTTTTAATTTGCCTAACCACTCCAGGGACCAGTCTCAGGATCACTGTTTTGTCTGGAGAACTTTACAGAGACAGTAATTACTTGAACAAACAAAAGAAAGTAAATAAACTCTGCACAGTCTCTGGAGGTAAATCCATACTTAAGTTGAGTATAGGCTGTTTCCTGGCAGTCTGCAAAGCTCCTAAACCCACTGAACAACAGTTACTGGAAGCTCTAAAACGCAGGTATCTCTGGGAATTGATGTTTTTTGTTTTTTAAACTTTTGGAAAGCCTTTTTTTAAAATCCCAGCATTTCTCAGGTGCACTCTCTCGTTGTCTGAGCTCTGATGTCACAGAGTAAAAACTCTGTTGCTTGCACACAGCAGCTCCACTGATTGTCTACATGTACACAGTCTGTTGAGCTGACCTGCCACCCATGATGCACCACTCACCAGCTGCTGGGTGGGAGTCAGGCCCCAGGGTGGGAACAGGACATGCTGGTTTGTGTTTTTAAAAAATGCACAACATGTACGCAGCTTGCTGCATGTTGCTGTGCAAAGAATTGTGGGACGACGTTGTTTCTTTCCTTTCAATAAGCAAAGTCCAGTGTTTACTGTGCCAGAGAAGATAAGATCAGAAGCACTGAAACTTTAGAGAATCGGAGCAGATCTCATCACAGCTGCTGCTCAGATAACTCCTTGTGATTTCACTCGGCAAACAAAGCTTTGACTGCAGCCTCTGTCCATGGCAAAGCTTCCTTGAGGTTGTATTTTTAATTAGAGTCTGGTGCTGAATTTACCAGCGATCTGTCAGTGCTGCTGCAGGAGCTCATGTCTGATTCCTGGGCTGATGAACAACCTGCTTCTTGGAGCAGAGCCTGGATGCTCCGCTGTGAGGAACAGCACGTTGGCGATGAATCCAATGTCGTATATGTATATAGAACGTATATGTTCTCATAGTTGACGGTGTATGTTGATAAGCTGGTTTCAAACTGGCTGCCACTGAAGTCACACTTGCTCACGTGCACAAACACGCTGACGAATACAAAACAATAATAAAACAATTGAACTTGGATTTGGTGACTTTAGGAATCAGAAAAATGCAAACACATGAAAACATACAAATATTTAGAACATTTTGTGCAGTTAAATGATCCACACACCCACACACCTCGGTATGTTTCAGCAGAGCGTGCCAAACTCTGCTCCCAACAGTAGTACCAGTTCAGGAATGTGTTACACTTGAGGTATGCACATAACGATTTCTCACACAGTCTAGGTCAGCTGTCTTTGCTCTCATGTTAACAAATATGGGCAGCTAGCCAGAGCTGCAGATCGGTATAAATCTGCCAATCAGACACTTTAGTACAAGACTGAATAGCTGTGGAATGACTGAAAACGATGTAAACACCTGAACCTGTTTATCCTCTGCTCATTGCAACGTACCCTGTTGAGGCCTTTTAATGACCTTTAACTGCGTGGATATCTGCAAGGGATGAAAATGTTGCCCAGACAAATAAATGTGCTGAGCCATTCTGCAGAGAGCTCGTTGGTCTTGGCTTGGCAGCCTACTTTTATTGGCACAGTTATTTATGAAAAGGCAAAAACAAGGTGATAGAGATGTTTCCTGGAGGGAGGCATGCCAGGTTTCCATAAACTACATTAGAAGAGAAGCGTGGGACCGACTATTGTTGTCCACTGTGCAATGTTCCCAAGTGTATTCATTTTCAAGTTCCCTCTGGCTGGTAGATCCCTAAACCTCCCCTCTATGTTCTTTATTCTGGCAGCCAGGTACATTTTTAAATGATGGTTGATGCAAAAATGCAGTAGACTAATGTGTCACAGCCAAACAAATGAAAGCAGCATGTGGTAAAAGGCTGGTGTTCATTTCGTTCCTCCATTGGCTATGAGCTTAATTAACATTGATGGAGGATGTGATTGGCATTTACTGAAAGAACTTTTTACAAAGGAACTCTCTCCTCAAGTGATCTGATGATCCGTACCATGCATTTCTGTGGTCGAAAAAGCAAACAACACACTGTGGAGCAGCAGTCAGTGGCTATTGTGAAAGGTTGCACTAGGAGTGGCACCGTGGGAGTTGGGGTACAGGCACAAGCTTGCAGTGTACAAAGTGAGAGCCTGTGACGCCGCAGTGTGCGTCTGGGCCGTCCTCTCAGTTTACCTGTGATTTAATGTTGTGTGTGATTCTGTGTGTTTTGACAGTGTGAGCGAAGGAGCCCTGGAGCTGGGAGGTGTCAACAGGACAAGAGCAGAGGGCCATCAGGCTGAGGTTATGCTAATGAGGTCAGTCACACAGGGCAGTGCTACAGCAGAACACACACCCTGACAGACTGGCCGGATATTCTCCTCCAGCACACCTCAAAGGAAAAAATGGCTCATTTCATGACAATTTGTGGTCGAGTGAGTAATGAAAAGAGTCCAAACCTTTGGATAACTCATCATCACATGTTGCTCTTCACCTCTCACACTGTGCACTAGACTCCTGGATTGTTCATTAAAGCAGAAGGAGAGATGATGGGTCACCTCACAACTTTTCCTTTTCCACAAATACTTCTTGGAATAATTGTTTTTAAAGGTAAAATGTTATTAACCGGTTGGTTAACTGTCAGTCAGCGACCAGGAATCACACACAAATGACCAAAAAAACAACAGGAACCCATAAAATAGGATCTTAATCTGTTTAAAAACATGATATTTTTGCAGAATAAACACAATGTGTGCGGTGAAAGTATTTTTGTGTAAGTTTCTTCAGCTTTCTCAGGTATTGCATAAGTGATTCTATGACTTCCATTGGTTTTATGTAACTGTGGCACGTTTAGTCTATATCTTGATGTCACAAGTTATAGCTTCTCTCAGAGGCTGACGCAAGGCATTCTGATGTGCACCAATTTTCTGCAAAAGGCATTATCGTTGTTTAATGAGTTTTGGAGTTATAGCTGAAGTAGCACAGTCACGCCCTTGTTAGCCGGCAGTGGGACTGTCACCTCACATAGCGTCAAGCGACCCAGTGAAGCAGAAGCTGGAACAGCGTGTACCAAAACAACAGCATCACATCGACAGTTAGAGTGCGGACACTTGGCTTTTGTTCTGCGCGGGTCACTGTTGTGAACGTTCACTATCACCCTCGCCCGACTTGATATTGCCCCTAATTTAGTCTTGAAAACAGCGTCTTAAAAACAAAACACTGCTGAGTGCTCTTCCTCTTATCAAAGGAAATCAAATAAAACGATAACAGGCAAATATTTAAACGTGTTTATTGATTTCTCTCTAACAAAACACGTGAGGTTAAAGGTAAAAATTCAGCTATAACTGCCATGTTAACATCTGCTAATAAACTGACCTATAACTGTCCAGGTGAGGGTTTTATGATCCACTCAAACAGAGAACTCGACATTTAGCCGACACTGCTGCCCCCAGTTGTTCAAATGTAGTAATAGCAACAATTCTTCCTTAAAGTCATAACAACACCGGCTTTCATTTAATTCAACTCCCGCTGCTTCTTGAGCTCAGCCAGCCGTCTCTCCATGTGGTAGATGTCTTCAGACATTTGCCTGAGGTAAAGAAACACAGTTTGGTGGCTTATTGTGTCAAATCTTACTGCATTCGTGGGGTAATGTGCCTCCAAATATCTTCCCATCCAGTTACAACAGATGGAAAAACTGCATATATAATTTTTGATGCAGTCTTTTCTTTTTACTTTACTTTGGTTCATTGCACTTCATTGCTGTATGAACATGGTGTGTTTTCACCTGTGGGCAGCTTGGGCCCTGCTCAGTTGGCAGTGGAGGCGCTTGACGATGGCTTCATAGCGCTTGTTCTGGATCTGAAGCAGAGGAGACACAAACAAGATAAATGTTGCACGTGATGTTTCAGGGTTTTAACAGGAAACCATCACCAGGGTCAACAACTTTTCTTTGTTATACCTCTATGTCTCTCTTGAGCTGGGTGTGAGTCTCATACTCTTTTTGCAGTCGCTCTCTCCTCTCAGCTATGACCTTCTTCATCACAGAGATCTCCTCCTTCAGACCATCAGTCTCTCTCTGCAGGGAAACGAGCAGAAACATTAAATGGTTGTGAACACTGCGTCAAAAAACATTCAAGGAAAGAAGAAAGGGTGTCACATTTGAGCAAAGAGCTTTCTTCACCTTTGCAATGTGCACAGTCTTTCCATTTGGATTCTCCAGATCCTTCCTCAGCTCCTCTTTCTTCTGCGTCAACATCATAACCTGCGCTCTCTTCTCCTTCAGCTTCTTGTGGATCTCCGTCTGGCTCGCCGCATGCAAAACAGCCACTCTGTGACCCTCCATCTTTGTCCGATACGTGTCGAACCCTGCCCGTGCCTTGCGGGATTTCTCCTCCTCTTCACTTATCTGAATCTGGAGTTGTGTGTTTTCTTTGGTGATGGATACACAGCGATCATGCAGGACTTTTGTCTGCTGCTCCAGGTGCTCCATGTCGCCCTCCAGCATTAAGATTTCCCTTTCTTTAGACCTGAGCTCCTGCTCGGCCTTCTCAGCTTTCACCTCAACATCTGACAGAGTGGTCTGCAAAAGGAGGCACAAACACATTGCAGTTATTAATTGTTAAAAAAAAATTAAGTTTATAAGTCCATAGGGAATCACAGGCAAAGGTGAACCTGCAGGGAGCTGAGTGTCCTCTCTTTCTCTCTCAGGGCCTCAGTCTGGGCATTGCCTTGTTTACTGACATCCTCCACTGCCTTGGTCAATGAAAACTCAGGATTCATCTGTGTTTCTGTCGATAAAATTGTCAGTGAATAAATCTGCTGTGAAGTTTTGCCAAACTGAATGTTACAAATCACATTTCCACTAAAAATGCAATTTGGGATTTCAATATGCATCTACATGACCCCCTTTTAGGTAAGCTAGCGTTTGCTAACAGTCGGCTACCAAAGTTCACATTAATGCAATATTGTTTTTGTTTTTTCCCCATAATCATTTGATAGGATCAGTGGATCAAACACTTAGAAACATGTTCTGATTATCATATTTTGCCGATATATTAGTTATATATAAAATAATATTAATATCATCTTACCTCTTGAGTTTGACATTTTAATCGCGGATAACAAGCGTGTATAACACTGCTTTAGCTTGGAGACCAAATTAACCAATAATCTACACCGATGTTAAATCAATTATAAATCATTTCTGATACAGATATTTTAATTTGTATAACCTAGACATTACATTGTACGTGTTAGAAGGCTAATCATTGGGCTAAAATGTGTAACATTGGCTAACTTAGCTAGCTAAGTGCTGTCAACGTGTGGATTGGGTGATTATGTCACCTTTGGTGCTATTTACTGGTTTAAAGTGTTAATTTAAATCGTAAATTAACAAGTTATACTACCGCGAAGCCACACTACTGTACACCGAAACTACAGCTCCCACAATTCTTTACGTGCGTCTCCCTCGACGTCGTTTCCTGGGCTACTTCCGGTTTATCCTTCTGCTCGCAACAGCTGCAATGAAAACACTTTAGCAGCACGTGTAAATGTCATTGTTCCGCACTGTCCGTGCTGTGAACATAGTGACATGTCCGTTAATCGCTGGTTTGGACTGTGCTCACTGTGCAGCCGTGTAGTTCACAGCAGCAGAGGACGAAGAGGAGGCTGGAGGACACTGACAGGAGGACACACCAGCGTGAAGCGTGTTAGCATCACAGAGGTGTCCCATTGGGCTACACTCACATCAAGGCGGCTCTGTCACGGTGATTGTGCAGACTTGTATCAGCGTGAGGCTGTGCAGAGATACCTGCAGCTGCTCATGCAGGAGTTCAGACACCTCAGTGAGAAGTTACAGCTCGTTCACCTCAGTGAATCAGACAGAAAGCAGGTTATAAAGAAACACACAGAGCTGCTGCCTCTGGCTAATATATACAGCAGTATTGAACAAACCCTGAAGGACCACAATGAGGTTATATCACTACTGCAAGGTGAGTATTTCTGTCAATCACAAATGTTAGGCCATGAATAGAGTCGTTTTCTGGCAAGTAAATAGGAAACAAAGTCTTTCCCCTGCCTTTCCCTTGGATAGGCAGGGAAAACAATGAAATCATATCTTCCGTCTCTGTTTTCCCTCTGCAGGTTCAGCTGGTACCAACGATGAAGATGAGCAACTGACTCAGCTGTTTAAAGAGGAGGAATCACAAATCTCCAGCAAGATTTTGTCATTAAGGAAAGATGTAAGAACAACACATCAAAGGTTTATGATCAGTATATCTTGAAATTAGTATCACATTCAGCACCATCAGCTGGATCCTTTTCTCTCTCCAGTTGATTAAAGCGCTTGTGCCCACTGACCCTCTTGACTCCAGTAACGTCCTGCTGGAGGTTGTGTCAGGAAGAACAACAGGAGGTATGAAAGAATACAAACAGGGTTTTTTTTTTTTCTCAGTGCTTGAAAATAATCAAATAAATTGATAATTTTACAATTTATTTTGTATTTTGCACTTAAATCTTATCAGCTGGCAAATATTAATATGTCATCTCATACTTTCTGTTATCTGTTTATATGATCTCAGGTGACATCTGTCAGCAGTTCAGCAGAGAAATGTTTGACATGTATCAGGGTTTTGCATATTACAAGAACTGGGACTTTGAGGTTTATAACTATACACCTGCTGAGTATGGTAAGTCCTGTGTTTTAGTGAACATCAAAAACCTATGAAGTGCACATATCTAATCTTCATTAATCCGATGGTGCCTATAATGGTATTGTATGTGCAAGATGCAGAGTATAAGTTGGTGGTTTTGCATGTTTTGAAGATTCATTGTCTGTTTGTTGCAGGTGGTTTGCACCATGCAGCGGTACGAATAAGTGGGGACAGTGTGTACAGACATTTGAAGCATGAAGGAGGAACACACCGGGTGCAGAGGATCCCTGAGGTGGGCCTCTCGTCTAGGATGCAGCGTATCCACACAGGAACCATGACTGTCATCATCCTGCCACAGCCAGTGGAGGTGCGCTCTTGACCTCATTCTCTCTCATCAGTGTGTGTTTGTGTCAACATGGTAAAAAGTCCCCCCCCCCCAATTTGTGTCCTTTCTGTTTTTGTTTTTTTTTAGTTTGACGTCGACATCGATCCAAAGGACCTTCGCATTGACACGTTCAGATCTCGAGGTGCTGGGGGCCAGAGTGTCAACACCACGGACAGTGCGGTGCGCATCGTTCATCTCCCCACTGGTAAATGTCATGAGTATTTGCAATCAGCTTTGTTTTTAATTCATATACACATCAGGGTTTCATGGATAATTTGCCCTCCCAACAGGTGTAACAGCTGAATGTCAGCAGACTCGCTCTCAGCTGCAAAACAGAGACACCGCCATGCGAGTGCTGAAGGCCCGTGTCTACCAGAGCATGATGGGTAAAGAGACCGAACAGAGGCATACAGCGCGAAAGCAGCAGGTGGGCACGCGCTCTCAGTCAGAGAGGATTCGCACCTACAACTTCAGCCAGGATCGTGTCACAGACCACAGGACTGGATATGTCACCAGAGACATTAAGGTTAGAGACTAGCAGTGTCTCCCACTCAGCATGAATAATGAGGAAAGTGTTCATGTGGAGATTTTATGTTTGTTTATAAATCCCTCACCAATCTCATTAGTTAAGCTCATATGTTCTTATTCACGTGTAGGAGTTCATGAGAGGAGGAGCGGCTCTCGATGACTTAATCTCTGACGTCCTTGAGCATGCAGAGAGGGAGGCTCTTCTGGAGAAGGTGGAGAGCAGCAGCCTGAGACAACCGGAGACTGGATGATCTGCAGACTGATGCCCAACGCGAGCTCCTGTCAGGTGGATGTGCAACAAACACATTTGACAGTCGTGTGACTGCATACCAGGACTGAATATCTATTATATCAATATGCATACTGCAATTTATCCTTGTGCAATAGCCACACTGGAAAGAACACCACATAAGAGGAATCATCAGTTATGATTAAGACTTTATTTTTGTAATAAAATATGAAATTATGTATTTTGTGCTCTGCTAATGTCCTGAGTAATGCTCCATATTTACAGATCATATTTATGAATAAATCAATATTTAACTATTACTACGAAAACATCACAGTGTCAAACAGACACCAGTACTGTTTACTGTCAGTAAGTATTCTTCATGGTTCTTTGCCAGTCAGGGTGCGGTAAAACCACCTATCAGCTTTTTACACACACACTCACCAAGAGTGTGTCACACCCTGCGTGTTTGCCAGCTGACCACCAACCTCTGGTGTGTGTGTGTGGGTGTTTTTTTTGTTTGTTTGTTTTTCACTTTCTGTATTTTTTCTTTACCAACTAACTGATTCCTGTTTGTTTTTGCTAAATTTCTACCTGAAGTCTTAGTCTAAGTTAAAATTTTCAAAACAATTCTCAAAGTTATTATCTCAGTATTCACACAGCCATCATTTATTGACACCACACTGTCCCCAGTCTTATAATGTACTGCAATGGTATTTCCATTCCATTAGACTAGACTTGACATACACTGGTTAAAGAAAAAAATACAGATATGGAAAATACAAAAAAAAAAAAAGATTGAATTGCTTTATATGGACACATCTGTGAAGACCAGCCTAAGACAGTAGGACATACCTCCCCTAAATTTATCACACCAGGATGCCTACAGCTTTGTGTACATGGGATAATACCAGCCTGAAGACCTGTTGCAGACCTTCGTTATGACAGATCTCAGTACACAGAAAAAAAGCATAAACTCCATCTACTTGTAGACATATTTCTGATTGTTGAAAAAAAATTTTGGGCCAACAAGTCTGAAAAAAAGCATTACAAAAGATTTTTTGTACATGCTTGAAAAATCTAAATTGTTCATCTAAATGTGTGAAATAGTTGTGCTCATGTGACAGTCTCTTTCCGGGTGCGTCAGTCGTCATTGTCTCTCTGTCGTAGGCTCCTGGATTTGCCATTCTGTGTCTTTTTCCTGAATGAAGCAGGTCCGCCTTCGTCTCCGAGGGAGGTGATGACGCGCTCCTTGAACTTGGGTTTGGGCTCTGGTGGCACATCAGCTGGAGCACTGCCTGTGCCTCCCTCCACCTGAGGCAGCTGTAAGTCCACATTGGCACTGGAGAGAAAAGAAATCAATCAGTGGATCATTGCATGGTGAACCAGTACTCTAATCTACCTTTAGTAATCAAACAGCTCTTAAACTGGTTCAGACTCTTCACTTACAATGGATCCTCCTCCTCCTCGATCTGTTCCCAGGCCCCATATGGATTGGCAGCTTTGGGCCTTTTGGCTTGTGGCACCGCTTGTGTTGCCTCTTCCTCTTTCTTCTCCTCAGGTTCAGCTGCTGTGCTTTGGACCTCTTCCTCTTTTTTCATCTCTTCAGCATCCTCTTTAGGAGATTCATCACTGCCTTTATCTTCTCCCTCCTTTACTGAGGGTTCAGCCTCTGCTTTCCTTTTCTGAAAACAGAGATGTCAGTTTTTTTGTCATAGAATCAGAGGCAGCAGAAGTTAAAATATTGTTTTCTGCTCTCACCCTGAAGCTGATCTTTAGGACTTTGGGCTGCTCAATTTCTTGTTGAGGAACCTCCACCTCCTGAGATGCCTGGGCCTCACTGGAGCTCTCTTCCTCTCCCGAAAGTGGCTCGGGCTGAGGGGTCGAAGGCTCCTCCTGATCCTCTTCTTCCTTGCTGGACCCAGAACCAGTTGCCTCAGTTGAAGGGAAGTCTGATGGTTTCTCCCAACTGGACTCTGTAAGGTGAGAAAGACACAGCGTGCAATTATCTGTCACAATCTCAATGAAGAAAAAGAAAAAAGTACACAGAAAATAAACCAAATAAAGAGTAGCTGTAAAGAAAAAACACTCCACCTCCAGTCTCTGTATTATAGTAATATGTATATCCATCAGGACTGACAGCTTCCAGCCAAGGACTGCTTGAAGAACTCTAAAGAGAAACACAACCTGCATATATAGATGACCAGAACAATACAATACAGATTTACTTTTTAAAACTTTTTTATTATTAACCTCAGTCTGTACAGGGTCTGCATAGGCTGAGCTTCCTCCCTGGATACCCTCTGGTTTTTCCCATTGAGATTCTGTAGGTAAAATATATATAGACAACATCATATTACAACCAAAGAGTCAGAGTTTTACCTGATTGTGGAGGGACTATGTTTGTAAAGATTTCAGTTGTCCATATTGCAGAATGAGTTATATGTTGAGGTGGTCATACCTCCAGTTATTGTATTGTAATAGTATGTGTGTCCATCATCTGTTTGTCCTTCAACCCAGACCTGCGTCTCTGTTTTCTGTGAGAAGTTCATTCTTGCTTTGCCTTTCTTTTGCTGTTTTCTGGGCTGGGCTTTTGCTTTAGGTTGTTGTTGTTTTGGCTGGGTGGTTGTTGTTGGTAGGGCTGGTAAACCTGAGCATGACAGAAAAACAATCCAAAGGTAATAAACAAAGTAAAAGTTCCTCTTGCACAGACCACATGTTAAACACTTACCTGCTGCTTCCCTCTCCATCCTCTTTAAATCTTCCTCATACGCTTTCATCGCAGCCTCCTCCATGGCTGCAAACTCTTTAGACATACGCTCTTCCTGCTTCGCCTTTTCAATGCTCTTCTTTTTAATCTGCAGTGAAATAAAGATAGGACGACATGAGTGACTGCTGCTCATAGCCAATCAGAAGAGAGCTCCCAAGTCAGAGCGACATGCCTGGACCTTATCTCCTCTGCCAGTCCTGAGAGCAGTGCCAAGACAGGCAAGTTTTTATTGGCTATTGAGTATTGACGCCTGTGTATGTCACTGAAAGCCACTACTGATGAATACTGAACATTTGTATTTGTGGTTAAAAGGATTATCAACTAGGGAAACAACAATTAGCCAATTATTTGAATATTTTTAAATCAAAAAATCATTTTAGAAAATTTTCTAGTAAGGTATCAATTATTTTACGTTTTTAGCATCTCTTTCTAACACAGTAGGTTTCTGTTGCTTTCTGGATATTTTTAGTATACTCAGTACAAAGGTGAAGTAAAAGTAAATACCTCTGAAATTTTGGCGGCCACATTTTCTTTGTGATTCTTCCCCCTCTCGTGGAACTCGATGCTCTGCAGTTTAAATAGAAAGAAAGAAAGAAACGTGAGGAGAAATTAGCAGTACATGTGTTTATTCTTCCAGCAAACTACAACGCATGTTTTGACCCACTTACAGGCTTATTGTCAGCAATCCAGCACTTGCAATACTGGCAGAATTTCCTCGGCTGTGACTTCCAGTAGTCGGCCCTGAAAATGCACAAAATCTGTTGGTAGCCTACAAATTTGAATGAGGTATTTTACCCTTAGCATGAGCAGCTAACGTGTTTGACTGTCTGAAATCCTGCCCAGGGCTAAATAATTAACAGACTCTGCTAATTATGACCCAGTGAACGCCCCCCCCCCGCGTGTATCACTTTACTTACATTTTGGTTTCCCTCTATGCGGATCAAAACGTGATGGAGAATTTAGAACAAACCAAATAAGTCAGCCGCTTCCCACATTTCAAGAATGACAACACCGTCCGCTGCTGATGGCGTCATCACCCGCCGCCGAACAAACGACACCGCAAGCTGAAACGAAGAGGAAATACGCAAAAAATAATAACAATAATAATAATAATTAAACAAATGCTGAAATGTATGAATAATAATAATAATAATAATAATATAATACATTCTGGGAGGTTGTGGGACACCGTGATGCAATGGCTTGTTTGACTGCTAACGTCGTCGTGCACGACTGACACCCTTTGTTATTTTATTTCCTCTCGATAGTTTAATACTTATAAAAATGTTTAGACTTGTGACAAAAATTAAAAAGCTGCAAAATTAAAGTAGCAGAGTTGCAGAGTTCCCTCTACCTCTCAGAGGATGAGACGAATTGACCATCGACGAACCTATTTATAAACCTTTGGTAAGCTTGTAACGTACGTCGAGTCCCATATGGTCTAGCGGTTAGGATTCCTGGTTTTCACCCAGGCGGCCCGGGTTCGACTCCCGGTATGGGAACAAAATTTTTTGAGAATTAGTAATGGTACAGTTTCAAATTATGTATATATGTATAGAATTTTTTTTAATCAATTCTCTGTTATGAAATTACAGATAAATGATCACAAACAGACATTTAGTCGCCAATTCCTTATTTACTTTGTATGACGCAATGAATAAGCCACGTAAGAATACAAATAGTATATTTAGCATACTGGCTTTTTATTAGTGAATATTCTACGAGCAGCAAACACCAGTGGTATATGTTTGTATGTATTCCGTGAAGTTGTCCACAACAAATATTACAATTACAACAGTCATTAGTGACAAAAATAATGGAAATGTGTAAATACTAAAAAAAAAAAAAAAATGCTGGACTGAATTTGTAGTGAATAAGTGAAAAGATTCTAGAGTAAAAAAATCTGAAATCTGAAAAATTAATCAGCTATCATTCTTGAGGACGCAGTGGATTTCGTCATCACTGGTGGCCAGGTCGAGCCTGACGTGCGAAGGCTGCGACTGTACTCCCGACTTTGGCTCAGGTTGATCCGATTTTACCGGCGTTGGTCATCGGTTTCCTCGCCAGCGCGGTGCTGAAGCTCCGGGCCTGCCCATGAACGGCACCATGGCCGCGTCCTCACACCGGATAATGCTGGGGCCGCTGGTTGCTGCCATCGACCAGGGAACGAGCTCCACACGGTTTCTGGTAAGATAGGGCCGTGTTGCATTCATGAACTGAGTCATAACCGTGTCCTTGGTCGTATTTTCTGCACCCGTTCAGCCACCGTCACCGTCACGGTTTTTACGACCAGTGTCCGGTGTTCCTAAGAAGCTTAATTAAGACCTCCAAATCGTTTTGCAGAGGACTTTGAATACAGCTTTGTTACATCCAGAGTCATCTGTCTGTATTCACGCAGAAGGTCACTATCAAAGGATCACACAGCAAAACAAATGCACGTGTGATCTGTTTACCTTGTGCCCTGCCTGCTTCTCAGACTTATTACGTGTTTTCCGGGGTTATTAATCTCCAACTGCAGCAATTGTAATGTAATGGTAATTGATCATGAAAATAATCGTGGCTTGTGCTAACAACGGTTTTGCTGAAAATGCAATGTGAGGGGGTTTCTGTGTTTGGTTAATCCAGAAACCAGCTTTTGAGAAATGCGGTGTTTCCCTGTGGCAGCTATTTAATCTCTCTTGAAGGTGTTTTTTCCAATTTTAAGTTTCACATGTGTTTGTGCTCCAACATTTGTCCTGTCTATCAGGATTAAGGTGTTTTCATTCATTTTCTAGGTGTGGCTGTTGGTTACAAGGCAACAGTTTTGATGCATGAGTCACTGAGAGAAAGTAAAACCACCTGGCTCTCTCTGGCCTCTAGATACAAACGTGTTAATGTTTTAATTTCAACTCTTCAAATCTTTTGTAATGTTTATGGACTGAATGTGGGTTTTTGCTGTAATTATCCCGTTGTGAAATATGTTGCTGGCTATGCACAATAACAACACTGCAAACAGCCTTGTTGCCTGAGCTGCTCTTTCTCCTCTCTAGATGCAATAATGTTTGTTTCCAGCTGTTCTGGCACATGTGTTTGAAAACACATCAGATAAAGTGTATTCTCCCCGCTGACAAGAGTAATAACATAACATATAAAGTCATTCAAGCGCTGTTTGTACTTGAGAAGCAGTACCCTGCAGTCTTTAAAGTCAGGTTTGGGAGTTGACAGGTGCCAATTTGGATCCTGCAAGTGCTGTAAAAATCTAAATAACAAAGAACAAATAAAAAGAAATCCCCTCCAGCATCCACGATGAACTACCAATAAAAGAGGGTTTGTGCAGGTTTAGAGCTCGCACACTCGATTAGTTTTATGTGGATGAATGAGGAATTAAGTTTTCTCTCTTGTGCTGTTTTTTCTCTTTAAAGGTGTTTAATTCAAAAACAGCAGAGCTCCTCAGTCATCATCAGGTGGAAATCAAACAGAGCTTCCCCAAAGAAGGGTAAGAGAAGAGACCTGTCTGATTTTTTTTTCTTTTTACTTGCAGTGTATGAACCTGTAGATCAAATCTGTGTCTTTGCCCTAATTTTAAGATGGGTGGAGGAAGACCCCAAAGAAATTCTGCAGTCGGTGTTCGAGTGTATGGAGCGGACATGTGAGAAACTCACCCAGCTGAACATTGACATCTCAAACATTAAAGGTATGTGCACATGGGGCTCATGGCACCGCTCGCTCTCTTTGAGCAGCACACTTGAGAAGTTATTTCCATCTCCTGCAAAGAGGTGTTTACGATCTGACGTGTGTGGAAACTGTCACTTGAATTCGTGCAGCTATTGGCGTGACCAACCAAAGGGAGACCACGCTTGTTTGGGACAAAGAGACAGGGGAGCCCCTCTACAATGCAATCGGTAAAGTGTGGACATCATTTCCATTTGTCCTGACACATGTCTGACGTTCTCTGATGATACCATAAGGAGACAACTGCTGTGAATTAACTGTGGTGTTTTTGCTCAGTGTGGCTGGACCTGAGGACTCAGTCAACAGTTGAACGTCTAATTAACAAAACGCCAGGAAGGAACAAGAACCACTTGAAGGTGAGATCCTCATCTGTCCTGTCAATTCCTCTTTTTTTCCTCTTTCTCATTTATTACAATGTGAAGTTTCAGGGGAAGTGAAAGAATTGTTTATGTGATTGTCACCGTGCAGCATAAAACAGGACTCCCCATTAGCACTTATTTCAGCGCGGTGAAACTTCGCTGGCTGATGGACAACGTGGACGAGGTCCACGAGGCCGTCGTGTCTCACCGCGCCATGTTCGGCACCATCGACTCCTGGCTCATCTGGGTGAGAGAGAACAGACTCCCTGCTGCAACTGCTGCACTGGTGTCACTGAAACTTTGTCAGCGAACCACACAGCTCATCTGTTTTTGTCGTTTTTTAATGTCCAACAGTGTCTGACAGGAGGTAAGTCGGGTGGAGTCCACTGCACAGATGTGACCAACGCCAGCAGAACCATGCTGTTTAACATTCACACGATGGACTGGGACCCAGAGCTTTGCACGTATGATAATCATGCTGTGATAATGTAACATGTTGTGAAGGTTTTTTTTTTTTATGTAGAAGAGAGAATTGTCTTGATTATTCCCAGACTGTTTCCTGTTGTTTTTGTTCCCTCCAGATATTTTGGTATTCCCATGGAGATCTTGCCCAGAGTGAGGAGTTCCTCAGAAATATATGGTCTCATGGTAAGTCAGTCGGTCTGCTGTTAAGTCCAGTCTACCCATATCAATCAGTGTTTATATTAACTTTTTTTATTCTAATGATTTCATTGCCGTGTCTAGTGTTGTGTTCAAAGACTGGAATGTGTCATGCAACAGGCCACTGATAAGATAACAGAGGTTTTTGTTTGTGTTTTAGTTTGATTTTTTTTTTTCTCTTATTATGCTTCCAGACTGTTTTTAAGTGCATGACGGTTGACTGAGAAATCATTTTAGGCATTTTTTCTGTGTGCCATTGTCTCTCTTTTCTCACCGGTAGAAAATATGTTCTAGCCGGGTAAGTAAGACTCGCCATCACTATTTTACCTCATCATGCAAAGTAACCCACCCTGCTTCTCTGTGGCCAAAGTGAAGACGCCATCACAAAGTGCATTTCCAAGATTCACATGGCTGCGATGTTTTAATTTGTCCATTAATGAATTTTTTGCCTATTTGAAAAGTTGTGTAAACAGGTCAGAGTTTGGACTATTTGCAGCCAGCTTGTTATTCTTTGCTACATAGTGTGTTCCCATTAGTAAAATGAACATTTAAAGCAACACTATGTTTTTTCTCGGCCTTAAAATGTTTCTAAACTCATTCATATGGTAGAAAAATGGTTAATACGATTAATCGTGCTGCGACTGCAGCCTCACCGGGGTTGCGCAGAGTCGTTGACGGAGCCGTTACCGTTGCCAGTAGCCTGCCAGTGCCGGTGCTGCTGCCGCTTAAGGTTGAAAAACTACATATTGTTGCTTTAACCTCCAGAAACATATGGACGCTTAATGTTTGATGCAGTGACAAAGCCATAAACCTGAATATGCTTAGTTGGAACTAACTCTTAACTAACCTGATGCATTTGCTGCTCTGATGCACTGTCAGGACAAGATATTGGACTGGATATGAGTTTGGTTAGGGCAGCTTAATTATAAGAGGACAGGTAGCCAGCAACGGCAAAGACACAGTAAGAAGCACTGGTAGATTTATACTGTGCAGCTTTAAGACGGGTGCAAATTTTACCAGCCTCTGTTTCATGATTTTGAAATTGCCATACAGGCTCACTCACACCAACATGAGGGTGTACGCACATGCGCTCTCTGTTGGAAATGTGCTGGATGGCCCCTGTCCCCCGTGGCTTCTGTTGTGGCATGCTACTGGGCTGCTTGTCACTGACGCTCCCACAGTTTTCCTGACAGACTTACCGTCCCATCACGTCTCCTAAATCTCTTCACTCTTAGGCAAAGTTCAACGTAACCGAGCTTTTAACATTGTAACAACATCTGCACGAAGGAGTGAAGACATTTGCCATTGTACACAGGTTCACTCTTGCCCTTGTTTTTCCCTCGCTGTGTTTCCACTGTTACACTTCAGTATGAATACAGTGGTAGAATTAAATCAGTCTAGTTTTGTTATTTGGCTTCACTTGGTCAAATAATGGGTAACTTTGTTTTCAGTGTTGTTCGGGCGAGGCTGTTACTCATGGTGATGAAAGCCAAATGTATTCCTGCACTCATGACTGAATTATACCCAGGTGTATAATTTCAAGTTTATGATAATAAGTCTTGATATTTTGCCGTCACAAGAGTCATTTATGAACACGGTCCTTATAATGTTGTGTGTTCTTTATAATGATATAATCTTTATAAAATGAAAACATCCAGAAAAGAAATGAATGAAAAATAACACACACATAAAACTCTCTTTCTACCTGGGAAAAATACACTTCACTTGTAAAATAATAGATCTATTTTTTCTGTCGACAGAAATCTGGAGCTCTTTCAGGTATTCCCATTTCAGGGGTAAGTTAATGGATGTTTATATTTTGCTTACAGTCCCTTTATGTGTCTTAAACTGTGTGACAATTTCATATATCGTCTTGAATGGCAGTGTCTTGGGGATCAGTCAGCTGCACTTGTCGGACAGATGTGTTTCCAGGACGGGCAGGCTAAAAACACGTAAGAGCCTCTGGCCCTTTTCACATTGTACTTTTGTGAGTTTGTCAGAAATTCAACAAAACTTTTCATTGCTCTTGTGTGTCAGGTATGGGACCGGCTGCTTTCTCCTGCGAAACACTGGAGCCAAGGTACATGATCAAAGATCTGTACGTCCAACACTCGTATAAATCAACTTTATATAAATAAAACTTCCCTGACAGGATGTCTCTTCTGTTCCTCAGCCTGTAATGTCAGACCATGGCCTTCTGACCACTGTAGCCTACAAACTTGGGCGGGACAAACCTGCCTGCTATGCACTGGAGGTACAGTATGTTACATTCATGTAAGACTTTATAAGTTCATCTGCAGGTCAGGTGATGTCTTTGTCTTTTTCTGCTTCTTGCCAGGGCTCCGTGGCCATCGCAGGAGCTGTGGTTCGTTGGCTGCAGGACAACCTGGGGATCATCGGATCATCCGAAGAACTCGGTTTGTCCTGTGTCAATCACCTTCTACGGCTGTTGTTTACCCTACGACAAAGAAAAAGAAATTGGCCATTAAAATAACACCCGTGTTGTTTCTGTCCCTGCGCAGAGAAGCTGGCTGCCTCAGTCGGTACATCCTACGGCTGCTACTTTGTTCCTGCGTTTTCGGGTCTTTACGCACCTTATTGGGAGCCTAGTGCGAGAGGGTACAACCAAGATCTGCACGATAGTGTCGTAAACCTGTTAAAACCTGTTCACGCAGTCCGCAAGTCTCCAGATCACTCAGTCTGTGTCTTTCTCTGTGTCTCAGGATCATATGTGGTTTAACGCAGTTCACTAACAAGAGCCACCTCGCATTTGCTGCACTGGAAGCCGTTTGTTTCCAGACACGAGAGGTAAGCTGCGCATTTCTGTCTATTTGTTATGCATGTGAAACGATGCAGCTCCAAGTGTGATAACTGGGGACCCGTGTTTGGATACAGATAATGGACGCCATGAATCAGGACAGCGGCATCCCGCTAACTCAGCTCCAGGTGGATGGAGGAATGACGTCCAACAGACTGCTGATGCAGCTGCAGGCCGACATTCTCTGTATTCCTGTTGGTAAGATTTCCATCTAGTTCTTGTCATGCGCGTTGGTCAGTCACGTGTGATATGAAGGAGATCAGATGAAATACCAAAGCTCTAGAACATTTCCTCGATTCCTCTCCTTGCGTCTTTTCCTACCTCTTTGAGGACACGGGGACAGAGACGCATAGAAAAGACACAAATGAAGGAAACGTGGAAGCTGTTAAGGGAACACAAATTGAACTTGTGACAGCCATGTGGTCACATCTGGCTCCACGACCAGCAGGCCACTGTGATGTCCAGATTAAGACGGTGCATGCTTATCTGACATGAAGCCGTCACATGCTTTTACATAACAGCCCCGCATTTGATTAACAGTGGCGGTGCAAAGATAATCTGTATTTAGAAGTTGAGATTACACTGAACTTAAAAAATGATTGTTTTTGTGTCAGTGTTTTTATGCAAAGCTGCCTCTGAATATTCCCACACTGTCCACGAATAAAGTCAGAAAAACTGTGTCTTCAGTGAAGCCGTCCATGCCCGAGACGACGGCGCTGGGTGCAGCCATGGCCGCCGGAGCAGCGGAGGGAGTGAGCGTGTGGAGTCTGAGCCCAGAGGACCTGAGTGAAGTCACATCAGAGAAGTTTGAGCCTCAGATCAACCCTGAGGGTACAGTGAGCTGCAGCCGTCTGTAACCGTCTGTCCTGCATAAAACAGCCAAGGAAACCAGTTTGTGTGTGTGTGTGTTGTGCAGAGAGTGAATTTCGGTACGCACGATGGAAGAAGGCCGTTCAGAAATCCATGAACTGGGAGACGACGGAGCCTGTTGGAAATGGAAACAGTAGTGAAAATTAAGACCTTTGAACATTTGCAATAATTAATGTGACCTCTCTATGTGTTTGATCTCATGACTTTTTTCCTTCCTCTCTGCTCTGTGCCGCCTTTTGCTTGGACGACCAAAAGGTGAACCCAGCATCTTCAGCAGCGTCCCGCTGGGCTTCTACATCATGGGCAGCATGTTGATGTTAATCGGAGCAAAGTACATTGCAGGTCAGTGTCCAGCGAATGGTGTGGGTTGTATCATTTTAAAATGTCCTTTCTGGTTTGAGTGAGCAAAGAATCGGTCTCGATGGCAGCTACACGCATTATGAATTTAGATCTGGCAGGTCTCTACCAGGAAGTTGGCAACCTAGATGATAACATCAGGTGTACACACAAAAGACATTGAAGTGACAGCCAGGAGTGTGTGACACAACACGCACCTTAGTTAAAATGAAACCTTGCTGTCTTTGTTGTTTCCGAGGACACACCTAGGATGGCACCACCTGACGCACTGAAGCGAAAAGCTCAACAGTGGAGACGATGGCTCTGAATGCTGGACCAGGACCTGACTGACAGCTGCACTGTTTTCCCAAAGGCATTCCAGATGTTGAATTTTACCACAGACTGGACAAACATGAAGTGTTGTTATTGTTCTTTTCACTGTTTTTTAATGTGACCGTTCCTCTTCTTTACATCAGATGAGAGCATGTCGCCACGTTAGACACAGAGTGTGCATGCACTATTTGTTTTGTTCAATGGCGATGTGGTATGAATTTTAAACTGATGCTAGTTCAGATTGTCACCCCCCCCCACAGCAGTGTTTAATGCGGCTCCCTGTCTACTTAGTGTCTAAACGGTCGTTATGTAATGTTTGGTTGCCTCACACCCTCCGACACCTTGCAGTTTCTGCTTTGTCTTGTGGGCGATGTGCACTAACAAGAGTCTCCATAGACACAAATAAATATATTTTCTAACAGTTGGGATGAAGACAGGGACAGGTAGAAATCAAGCGAAGGAGGGAACAGGAGTAAACGAGCTTTAGTGAAGGTGATGTTTGTGGTTTGTAAATGTTTGTAAAAAGTCTGTGTGTACTGTGTCAGAGACAAACGTGCAATGATGGGCAATGGTGAGGAACCGGCAGACAGTCTGTGTGTGCAGCGTAGAAAAGCATCTGAGGAGCAAACAGGCAAACGTGAGTAGTCCTGCATATTGCTCCTCTTGCTTCTGCTTCTTTTTTGTGTGATTTCTAGATATAAGTGCTAATTTCTGTTAAAAAAGAAAAAGAAGAAAGCAAAAAAAACAAAGTTCAGATTCACTTTTCTAAATTGCTTATTGATTCAGTTCATGTCACATTATGCAAAACTCCTGTATTGGATAACTTGAGTGCAAATATTTCACATTCACCCTTCTACATAACTCAGTTACACAGTTTTATTGCACTAAAATGTTAAAGGAGCTAATTTTTGTTAGTAAATTATTTAATTTAAAGGGAGCTTTCTGAAAACATCAGGGTCTGAGGAAGTAGAGGTGTGTGAGTGTTTGTCAGTGTTTATTCTATTGCCCACATTTGTCATGTTTGTCTGCAGCGTGGATCAGAGACAGAAAATAAGACAAGAAGGCATAAGGAGCGTTTTCTCTCAGGCAGGGTTTAAAGTTTGCACTGGTCGAGCAGTTATTTATTAAACGGTACAGTGTGTGGAAGGCAGAAGGTTACTGTGCCCATAGGAAAGGTCCAAAATGTTTACTGAACTGTATCCAAGTCTGAAGTTTAAAGTAAATGAAGTGAAATTGAATGAATGAACTTGAATTTGACGTTCCAGATGGTCTGACCTTGGAAAGCTTTGAGAATAAATGAAAAGTAAGAGGAAGGAGGGACTGACATAGAACAGGCTTTACTTTACGTTGGAAGCGTGACGGCTATGAATGATTCAACTGTGTGTGTATGTCTGACTTGTTATGTATGGAAACAGGTTTCATGGGGGAAATAAATGATGATCAATGAAGAACTGACTTTGCCTTGAATTTGGCAGTGAATGACCAAACATTTAGAGGACGCACCATGAAGTGTCTAGAAATCTACAAGTCTGTTCAGTTGCTGTGTAAAAGGAAAGTTGTATTTGCTCTGTGGTTGTGACAAACAAGTAAAGCACGACCTTCCTTGGGGGGGAATCCCAAGGGAGTGGTTTGTGTCAGCTTGAGTGCAGAGTTGTTCAGCACTTGGTGTTTAGGTTTCGTCTGGGACGCTGGATCCTTACTGCATATGTTGCTGTGGTTCCAGGATCAACAGGTGAGTGTTTAATGGCTGTAAGAAACAAATGATCTCCTCTGAATGTCAATTATATGACCAAGACAGTGTACTGTTTTCTTCTGTGTCTACACCAGCAGGAAATGTGTGTTAAATTACATATGATTCAGTGTTTTCCCACTATGCTCAGCAGCTGAGTTACTTATTCACCTGAGAAGGCCGTATTGTGCAGTGGTTTTGCTTATGAGTGCAAAACACTGAGGTTATTTGCATATTAACTGACCCCCCTGCAGGCTGCTCAGGTGTCACTGACTGGTTGCACACTTTTATGTAACACAGTTTTTAATATTCATATTGTCTTTGCAGATGAGGATTTACTTTATTTCAGTTGTCTGAATCTGCCTCAACTTTGAAGTAAACTTCATCTGCAAGGAGGAAGTGCACTAAAGTGAACTCAGTTGAGCGTGGCTCAACCTGCCACAGCAAATGTTTTACACCTTCACTCTGACAGACACCAGACTCTCCTGCCAACCAGGAAGTAAAGCCAGGTGTGGGACATTTTATGTGGCAGTTGTTCCTCGTTTCGATCTTACAGCGACAAGAGGGAAGGTGCAGACAGGTGAGTCTGTGATCACACTCTATCATTATTACGTCTGTCTTGTTTGATTTGCAGTGCGCTGACAGCAGGTTTACATTGCAGGTGTGAGAGAGAGAAGGGTCGGGACCAAGCTGTGTGGCATGTTAATGCGTTGCTCTTGAAGCATGTTGGACCCACGCATGAGTGAGAGCAGAGGAAGCCAGATCATGTCGATGGCCCCCAACCTCAGCCAGGACTGTAAAGGTCAGTGATGAGTGACAGTAAATAAACACAAACTCATAATGTCCTTGTTGCTGAACATGTGATTCCACTTGTTCCTTCTATGTTGACAGCGCAGCGAAGGACAGGGCAGTCACTTCACTTTAAACCTTACAGGTTTACTGTGAAATGAGCCCATTAACACTGAGATGTCTCTGTTTGATATTTGTCCAGTACAGGTCACTTTAAAGTGTCAGTCAGCATGTGATTAACTTTCATTTAACTTAGATAAAAGTTAAAGACGTTTCACTCTGACTCAACTTTGATGTTGCTGATAATGAGATTTTACAAAGTAACTGAAATCACAGTTCACTGCAGTTGGGTTGTTAACATGACCTGTTTTCCCTCAGGCTTTCTCATCACTGGTGCCACTCCAGGATACGTCCACGCTATGCAGAAGAAGAACACAGTGAAAGAGCTGCTGAAGATGAAACGGCAGGTTTATGAGCAGGTGTTTCCACATGGACCCGGATATGATGAGACAAGTCCGAGACAGGTGACAGAGGTTTATGGACATCAGTTTTATTAATGAAGCTTGACAAACTATGACTTTGAGTATGAGGAGTAAGTGCTGTCTTTCAGAAATGGAAATGCACGCAGAAAGAGAGCGACACGCAGCCTGGGTGTCAGTCTGCAAAACCTGAACCTTTCGCCACCGATGTGACTCCTCACATGTCGGACCCTTGTGCGCCAGCAAACCCCTACACCCCCACTCGCTTCCTGCCTGCACCTCCCGAAAGCGGCCATGGCACCCCACAACGAGCGACCCCTCCAGCCCCGCAGGGACCAGCGGCTCCGACCTGTGACGTCAACATGTCTTTGTTTCACTGGCAAATAAAGCAGGAGGCACAGAGGCTTGAAGGAGTTTGTCCAGAGCTGCTGAACATGCAGGATGCAGATGGTGACACGTAAGTATAGATGAACTTATTTAGGTTGAAAAACACTGATGTAGACTATTAGTATTGGATCATTTGTGTAAAAGGACTGAATAAATACACAGGGATGTGACCATGAATACAAACCCAATGGTGAGACAGATGCATAGACACGATTACAGCGTGTGTTTACTGTAACTGGGTGTTTTGTTTTCCAACTTCAAGATTTCTGCACATAGCGGTGGCACAGGGCCGACGGGCGCTGGTGTACGTGCTCGCTGCGAAGATGGCCGCCTGCAGCTCTGTGGACGTGAAGGAGCACAACGGGCAGGTAAGGACGCTTAACGAGGTCGTACATGTTTGTCCCATGTGAAGAGAATTTGTATGATTCCTGCTGATTTCATTCTCCGTGTGCACAGACAGCTCTTCACATAGCAGCCGCCACCAATCAGCACTTGATTGTGCAGGACCTGCTGGCTCACGGAGCACAAATCAACACTCAAGACCTCTGGGGACGATCTCCTTTGCATGTGTGCGCGGAGAAAGGCCACTACCTGAGTCTTCAGGTGGAAATCTGGTGTTCATGCATCAGCACGAGTCACACGTGAAATAGTTCAGGGTGTTAAGCAGTGGACATTGCCTGAGGTTGACACCTGTGCCCTCAGACGTTAAATCATCCTTTCTGCTACTTTGTGACCTAACAGCCTGAGTGGGCCACTTGACACTTAACATTAAGCAACACGTTAGGGCAGCTCTGTTACATCCTGAGCAGTCTGACTGGGAACGGTTCAGTTCTTTTCTCCAACATATTGATTTGTTTTTGGCAGGGTATCTGGCGGAGTCTTTCAGGAGGCAGGCAACCGATTGACATTGAACTTTGTAGTTATGATGGTGAGGATCGAGTGGTATTTTCCTGAATATTTAGCGATGGCAAAGATGAACTGCCTGTGTGTATTTAACAGCGCTGTTGTCCTTCTGGAGGTTTAACCCCACTCCACGCAGCAGTCCTGTCTCACAACGCAGCTGTTAAGGAAGAGAGGTGTCTGGAAAATCCGTGTTCGTACATGGCAGCAGAGCTGGGGCAGAGGAGACAGATGTTTGTGGAATGCGTTAAGACTCTGCTGTTAATGGGCGCCTCCTACGGGGCGAAGGTAGGTACTTGAGACCTAACTGCTTGGGTTCTTTTGTTTTGTGCTTAAATGTGAAATCAGAGAGATATAAAGTTTGTAACTCTCTTGCTGTGTTTTCTTCCATTCGCCCAGGACCTGAAAAGCGGGCGAACTTGTCTTCACATGGCTTCCGAGGAGGCAAATGTGGAGCTGCTCCGACTCTTCCTCGACCTGCCCTCCATGCTGTCGATTGTAAACGTGAAGGTTGGTAATTTTGTCAACGTGAAAAACGAGACTGGTTTGTGCATGTGTGAACACAAAGGTTGCTGCTCATCTTCATTCATCCTCATTCTCCAAATGCACATTGCGTGTGACGACTGTTTCTAAATCTGTACATTACAGACTTTCAATGGAAACACTGCTCTGCACATAGTCAGCTCTTTGCAAAACCACCACGGTCAAGTGGAGGCGGTGAAGCTGCTGATGAGGAGAGGAGCCAACCCCGGGGCCAGGAACTTTGAAAATGAGCTTCCGTCTCAGCTGGTGCCCGAGGGGCCCGTTGGTGAAAAGGTGGGGCGTGAAACACTCACCACTTTATCACCAGGGTTCCACAATTTACCAGCCAAAATGTGAAGGGTATCAAAGCTGGCTGTTATCAGGAACAAAGTTTGCTATGCAGTAAGATAGTTGCACAAGAATTCTGGTTGAATTCGGTTGAACTCCTTCTGATGAGTTGGAGGGTATGACTGATGCTGATAACTTGTTCTGTGTCTTTTTTTCCCAGGTGCGGCAGATCCTGAAAGGGAAATATGTTCATGCTTAAGTGAAGCTGAAGAACACTGTCAGTCAGACAGTCCACAGGTTATTATTTGCCACAACAAGGCAGATACTGGTTGTTTCAGGGAAACATCTCGAATCGTTCATTACCATGTAATGTTTTTTTTTTTCTTTCTTTCTCTTGGGGATTGCCATAGGAGTATAGTTGTTGTAGATGAATCCTGTAATATTGGTTGAAATCATGGGGAAAGGTTTTCTGTTTAAAAATGGTTACATGAATATTGTTTTCAGAGATTTACTTTGATTCAAGGGATAAGCAAACGGTGGAAACCTGCCTGAACAAACGTAAGCCTGACTATCTTCTGAGGTTACCAGGCTGGAGGCCGCTTTAAACACCAAAACCAAAAGTAATACATAGTTCACTGCAGAAACCTGGAGCCTTCCCCAAAACCAAGATACCTCCAAAAACAACAAAAGGGAAAAAGACCAACAAAAGAGCAGACAGTTGGAAGGAGTCAAAGTCTAACTGGAACACTCAACCTCCACAACAACCATGCTGGCCGGAGTGGAACCAAGCACACAGCTGCTGCACTTCTCCAGCTAACAAAAAAAACGCCAAGGAACCAACAAAGATCCAATCAAAAATGATGGAAAGCGGGCGAGCCCCAACTGTGTTGCAACGCTGGCTCAACAAGAAGCAACACAATGAGTGCACATTCCCCAAACTGAGATGAAGTGTGTTTATGAAATCAAATAATGCAGGGGGAAGGAATGAAGGTTGACACCAACAGAGACAAGGCAAACCAAACAAACAGTACTCAAGGGTTGTTTCATTTCACTGTGGCGTGTTGTGGGGGGGTCGTGTCCAGTATGAAATTGTTGATTTAATTTAATAACATGTCAAAACACTCTGAATGAACCAGGCAATGTGTATTTAGCAATGTAACTTAATCTGTGGGGGAAAAAAAACAACATGGATCTGCACATGTATATTTATATATGAATGTATGTGTGTTTTATACATGTATGTAATCATCAAGCTGTTTTCTGTGTAAAAGTAAAAAATAAAAAAGATGGTGAGCTTTAAATACAAGCATATAATGTTTAGAGAAACATAAGGTGTTAACAGTGTAATTGTGGGTTACATGGAAACAAGTGGAATGTGAAATACAGCAATATATGGATGTCAGCTGGGCGCATGGCACATGAAATGAAACATAAACATAAGATTGTTGCAGACACTGCTGATGTCAAGAGTGTGTGGTGTCAAGTTGAGTGAAATGCCACTCTGTGTGTGTGTGTGTGTGTTTAGCTGCTCAATGAAATACTTGAGAGATTTGTATGTTTGCAATTGGCATGTCTATCAGAGTGATGGTGTTTGTAAAGAAGTGACGATTTATGTGAAAGTTGTCAAAGCGAATTTGACGTGAGCAGCTGTTGATGTGTTTGCAACACGCGTGCCTGAGGTTTGAGGAGACTGGCAGCTGTGTGATGCGAGTCCGCGATGCTGAAGAAGAACCGTGCTGATGATGAGAAGGTGGGATTTATTAGGATTTTTGCAAGCTGGACTGGGTTGAGTTTGCTCAACCAGTGGATGACACGTCTCGATTGCACTTCATTTTATTGAACGCTAGATGTCCTACTCGAGCACTGTGTCACTGAGGCCTCGAGCAATGAACCATTATTTGAATAAGGTGTCTAAGCTTCAACAAAGCGTCGATCGCCCATCATTATTTGTGCGTGCGTGGTCTTTGTGTGTAAGTTGGAGTGCAGGAATCAGTAGAAGGTCCACTTTATGTTGTTTGTTTCACTCTAACCTTTGTCTCCTTTGCATGTTGCATGTGTTTAACCCTGAACTAACTGGCTACATTTAACAGCGGTGGCTACCATGTGCTGCAACTCCCTCGACTTGGTAAGAGACACGAGGCCTACACACAAACCTTTATGTTCTTTCACAAAACACTTAGTCAAACCTCCATCTTAAGTCTGAAAGACAAAGAACAAGTTGCATTTAGTCTTGTTAAACACTTTGACTTTTATGTTGTTCCTCCTAGAAGCTGCCCTCCACCACTGAGGCCATTGATAGACAGATGTCTATCTATTGATAGACATCTGTCTGATGATTCAGTTTCTACTTCAACCTAAATATGTCTTTTTATAGCACCTCCTGCAGAGCACGGTCAGTTCTAATGAAGGAATGGTCTCACGCTGAATCATCCACACTGTCATTAATGACGAACAGTGTCCTCCTCTAATTCTGCCCCCTTTGCTCTCCCTGTGGTCACAGCGACTGTTATTGGTGCTGTAATAATGATTAGGATCATGAAAAGCTTTCATGTGTTTCTTGAACGCATAGGCCTTGATCCAGACAGACTCGTTTAATCAAGCTGCAAGGTGTCTCCAATTTGGTGCTCAACAAGGCCACGCCCCCAGGAAGGTGGAGCTGCATCTCCCTTGGCTGAGCACAGGTGTGTGCACTCTGCCCTGATGAGCAGGGGCCGAGAAATCCTCATTCAGTCTGCAGGAACCGCAGGAGCAGCAGCAGCAGCAGGGACTGTGAGTTTACTGCAGTGAGTGGGCAGGAGCTGCAGATCTTGGTTAGATCATCTTTTCACTTTAGGTTCACTTTGTTTAGTACTTTCCCTTTTCTTGTTTGTGCCAAGTGGCTCTTGTTGGCAATGGAGTCTACCATGTGCTTCACTTCAGTCATTGTAAACTAATGCAGTTTGCAGTTTGTAGACACTTGTACAACAACCACTTGTAGTTGTTTAGAAGCTGCATTAGCTTACAAGATGGCTGATTTACTAAGTGAAGCACATGGCGGACTGCACTGTTAGCACTAGTTACTTAGCACATACAGAGACTGTGGAGTCACAGCTCTTACTTCACTTCAGGTTTACTTTATGTTGTGCTTTGTTTCATTCTAACCTTTGTCTGTCTTTTCTACTTTTGCATGTGTTCAACCCTGAGATTGGTGGCTGCCATGTGCTTCGACTACCTCGATTTGGTGAAAGACACGAGGCCTACACACAAACATTTATTTTCTTTCACAAAACATTTAGTCAAACCTCCATCTTAAGTCTGAAAGACAAAGAACAGGATGCATTTAGTCTTGTTGAACAAACACTTTGACTTTCCATGTTCTTCCTCCTAGAAGCTGCCCTCCACCACTGAGGCCAGAAGACCTTCACTGCTTGGTTCAAAGAAGACAAAGACACTGAAGACTCAAGTGTTCGTTTTGTCATTAAATTTTTCTTTAGCCTTGAACCCATTTCTTGTTTGTGCTGAGTGGCTCATGTTAGAAATGAAATCTATCATTTAGTCATCTAGTCATCTATCATCTATCTATCATCTAGTCATTTCAGTCATCGTAGACTAATGCAGTTTGCAGTTTGTAGACACTTGTACAACAACCACTTGTAGTTGTTTAGAAGCTGCATTAGTTTACAAGATGGCTGACTTTAAAGTGAAGCACATGGCAGACTGCACTGTTAGCAGTAGCCACTTAGCACATACAGAAACTGTGGAGGCAGGAGCCATGGCTCTTATTTCACTTCAGGTTTACTTTATATTGTACTTTGTTTGTTTCACTCTAACCTTTGTGTCTCTTTTCTACTTTTGCATTTGTTCAACCCTGAGCTTGGTGGCTACCATGTGCTGCTACATCAACTTGGTAAGAGACACCATCCATCCATCTTCCTCCGCTTATCTGGGGCCGGGACACGCTGGTAAGAGACACAAGGCTTTATTTTCTTTCACAAAACACTCAATCAAACCTCCATCTGAAGTCTGAGAGACAAAGAACAAGTTGAATTTTGTCTTGTTTAAACACTTTGACTCTCCATATTGTTGCTCCTAGAAGCTGCCCTCTACCACTGAGGCCAGAAGACCTGCACTGCTTGGTTCAAAGAAGATGAAGACAGTGAAGGCTCAAATGTTAGTGTTATTGTGTTAAAAAATTTTTTAGCATTGATCCCATTTCTTGTCTGTGCTAAGTGGTTTGCGTTAGCAATGGAATCTACCATGTGCTTCACTTTGGCCAAATTGTAGTCTAATGCAGCTTCTAAACAACTACAAGTACAAGTGTCTACAAACTGCAAGCTCCATTACTCTACAAGATGGCTGACTTACCAAGTGAAGCACATGCAGACTTCATTGTTAGCACTAGCCACCTAGCATGAACAGTAATGGCCACAGGTCTTGCATGTTTCACTTCAGGTTGACTTTAATCTTTGTGTCCTTTCTACTTTTGCATGTGTTCAACCCTGAGCTTGGTGGCTACCATGTGCTGCTACATCAACTTGGTAAGAGACTCCATCCATCCATCTTCCTCCGCTTATCTGGGGCCGGGACACGCTGGTAAGAGACACAAGGCTTTATTTTCTTTGACAAAACACTCAATCAAACCTCCATCTGAAGTCTGAGAGACAAAGAACAAGTTGAATTTTGTCTTGTTTAAACACTTTGACTTTCCATGTTCTTCCTCCTAGAAGCTGCTCTCCACCACTGAGGCCAGAAGACCTGCACTGCTTGGCTCAAAGAAGACAAAGACACTGAAGACTCAAGTGTTAGTTTTATTGTTATTAAATATTTTTGTTTTTAGCATTGATCCCATTTCTTGTCTATGCTAAGTGGTTTGCGTTAGCAATGGAATCTACCATGTGCGTTACTTTGGCCATCTTGTAGTCTAATGCAGCTTCTAAACAACTACAAGTACAAGTGTCTACAAACTGCAAGCTCCATTACTCTACAAGATGGCTGCCTTACCAAGTGAAGCACATGCAGACTTCATTGTTAGCACTAGCCACCTACCATGAACAGTAATGGCCACAGGTCTTGCATGTTTCACTTCAGGTTGACTTTAATCTTTGTGTCCTTTCTACTTTTGCATGTGTTCAACCCTGAGCTTGGTGGCTACCATGTGCTGCTACATCAACTTGGTAAGAGACACAAGGCTTTATTTTCTTTCACAAAACAGTTAATCAAACCTCCATCTTAAATCTGAAAGACAAAGAATAAGTTGAATTTTGTCTTGTTAAACACTTTGACTTTCCATGTTGTTGTCCTAGAAGCTGCCCTCCACCACTGAGGCCAGAAGACCTGCACTGCTTGGTTCAAAGAAGATGAAGACAGTGAAGGCTCAAATGTTAGTGTTATTGTTGTTAAAAAAATTTTTATCATTGATCCCATTTCTTGTTTGTGCTAGCAATGGATCTGCCATGTGCGTTACTTTGGCCATCTTGTAGTCTAATGCAGCTTCTAAACAACTACAAGTACAAGTGTCTACAAACTGCAAGCTCCCTTACTCTACAAGATGGCTGCCTTACCAAGTGAAGCACATGGCTGTCTTCATTGTTAGCATTAGTCACCTAGCATGAACAGTAATGGCCACAGGTGTTGCATGTGTCACTTCAGGTTTACTTTAATCTTTGTGTCCTTTCTACTTTTGCATGTGTTCAACTCTGAGCTTGGTGGCTACCATGTGCTGCTACTCCCTCAAGAAGGGTAAGAAAGACACAACCATACACACCTATTTTCTTTAACAAAACACTTAGTCAAACCTCCAAATTTAGTCTGAAAGCTAAGAACAAGTAAATTGTTTGCTGGGACATCCTGCGTTAATGATTCTGTCCCATATGGGATGGCATTTATCTTGTTTCCAAGTAAAATATGCATTGTCTTTACATCTAGTGTCTGTTTGAGTGCCTGTGTGCTGCCTAGAGCCCAGAGCTTCACTGCTTGATTCACACATTGAAGACTTAAATGTTAGTTTTATTATCATTAAATGGCAGGTAGTTTGTGCTTCACTTTGGCCATCTTGTAGTCTAATGCAGCTTCTAAACAACTACAAGTACAAGTGTCTACAAACTGCAAGCTCCCTTACTCTACAAGATGGCTGCCTTACCAAGTGAAGCACATGGCAGACTTCATTGCTAGCACTAGCCACCTAGCATAAACCATTAATGGCCACAGGTGTTTCACTTCAGGTGTTTCACTTCAGGTTTACTTGATCTTGTACTTGTTTCACTCTAACCTGTGTCCTTTCTGCTTTTGCATGTGTTCAACCCTGAGCTAACTGGCTACATCTAACAGCGGTGGCCACCGTGTGGTGCTACTCCCTCGACTTGGTGAGAAAGACACAAGGCCTACACACAAACCTTTATGTTCTTTCACTAAACATCTAGTCAAACTGTTTCCTCCATCTTGTTCAGTGTAAAACACAAAGAACAAACATGTGAAGTAGTTGCATTTAATCTTGAACCACTTTGACTTTCTACATGTTTCTTCTAGAAGCTGCCGTCCACCACTGAGCCCAGAAGAACTTGCTACAGAGACACTGAGGACTCAACAATGTTCCACTCACTGTAATGTTAGTGTTATTGTCACTAAATGTTTCTTTAGCCTTGATCCCATTTCTGGTTTGTGCTACAACCATGTTGTTTGGAAAAAGTACAAAATAAAGTAAATGTCAAGTGGAAATGTAACGTCTGTGAGTCATGTTTCACTCGAATCTTTGTCTCCTTTCTACTTTTCCATGTGTTCAACCCTGAGCTAACTGGCTACAGCTAACAATGGTTTCTACTTGGTAAAAAAAAAAAAAAAAAAGACATAAGGTACACTTAGAAGTGTTTATTTTCCTATTCTTAGTCAAACTGTTGCCTCCATCTTGTTCAAAGTCTGAAAGACAAAGAACAAGTTGCATGTAGTCTTGTCTTGACAAAATATGAGGAAAACATAGAAAAAGACAACAAAAATAAGATAAGAAGTTGAAAAGTAAGGTAAGAAGATAAGTAAAGTAAGATAAGAGTTTTAGTAACTGTTTTAATTCTAATGCTATTATGACACTGAAAATACTTTTTCTAACAGTATTATAGATTATGTAGTGTTTAAAAATGTATCTGATTCTTGTTGTTTATGTTCCTCTCAGTCGCTCATCGTCATGATGCCTCTCTGCGCAGCCGCCTGCACACTTCATCTTCATCTCTGTTCTGTTATGCAGCCGCCTGCATCTCCATTATCGCACTCACTCATCCTCACATTCATTCATCTCATTCATCATTCACACATTATACAAACACAAAGTTACAAACAACAGACTCAAAGGCCGCCGGTTCAATCCTCAGCACCGCTGAGGTTGATATTGACTTAATTAAGTGACAACTTGTGATTATTCTTCACGAACGTATTTGTCTTCCGCTTCCTTTCCCGTCTCCCATGTGCCGAGTGAACAGACAAGCAGTGTGTTGATATTAGTGTGTCGCCACCAGCGGTGACCAGCAGAGGGGGCTGGTGGTTGTGATAGATGTTGGATGTCGTCCTGTAAGAGTTCTGGGTACTGGAAAAAGAAGAAATAAAAAAGCAAGAGGTATATGAGCGGTTAGCTCGGGAAACAAAACAAATGTCTCATCATTTTAAAAAGATGAACAAAACAAGCAGAAGATCACCGGAGTGTCCGAGAACTTTGCTCAAACTCACTGTAAGTGCGATAAAACTTTGTGGAAGCAAACGAGGAAAGTTTATGAAGAAGGTGTTGATGCTGCAGAGACGCGATGAGGTAGAAAGAGACGTTTGAGTGTGCTCCGCGTGCGCACCATGGTGCACAGTCGTAGCGGCAGCAGGTAGCTCAGTAGCGGCTAACAGCTAACTGTTGCCAGCGGGTTAAAGGTGTCAATTGGGCGCAGTGTTTTCATGTCGGATGAAAATGGTCCAATGAAAAAGGATCGATGAGATGATTAACGGAAACCTGACACATAATCTGTCTATCTATTGATAGACAGATGTCTATCAATATGATTCAGCTTCTACTTCAACCTAAATATGTCTTTTTATAGCACCTCCTGCAGAGCACGGTCAGTTCTAATGAAGGAATGGTCTCACGCTGAATCATCCACACTGTCATTAATGACGAACAGTGTCCTCTAATTCTGCCCCCTTTGCTCTCCCTGTGGTCACAGCGACTGTTATTGGTGCTGTAATAATGATTAGGATCATGAAAAGCTTTCATGTGTTTCTTGAACGCATAGGCCTTGATCCAGACAGACTCGTTTAATCAAGCTGCAAGGTGTCTCCAATTTGGTGCTCAACAAGGCCACGCCCCCAGGAAGGTGGAGCTGCATCTCCCTTGGCTGAGCACAGGTGTGTGCACTCTGCCTTGATGAGCAGGGGCCAAGAAATCCTCATTCAGTCTGCAGGAACCACAGCAGCAGCAGCAGCAGCAGCAGGAGGAGCTGTGAGTTTGCTGCAGTGAGTGGGCAGGAGCTGCAGATCTTGGTTAGATCATCTTTTCACTTCAGGTTCACTTTGTTTAGTACTTTCCCTTTTCTTGTTCGTGCCAAGTGGCTCTTGTTAGCAGTGGAGTCTACCATGTGCTTCACTTCAGTCATTGTAGACTAATGCAGTTTGCAGTTTGTAGACACTTGTACAACAACCACTTGTAGTTGTTTAGAAGCTGCATTACTCTACAAGATGGCTGACTTTAAAGTGAAGCACATGGCGGACTGCACTGTTAGCACTAGTTACTTAGCACATACAGAGACTGTGGAGTCACAGCTCTTACTTCACTTCAGGTTTACTTTATATTGTGCTTTGTTTGTTTGACCTTAACCTTTGTCTGTCTTTTCTACTTTTGCATGTGTTCAACCCTGAGATTGGTGGCTGCCATGTGCTTCGACTACCTCGACTTGGTGGAAGACACGAGGCCTACACACAAACATTTATTTTCTTTCACAAAACATTTAGTCAAACCTCCATCTTAAGTCTGAAAGACAAAGAACAGGATGCATTTAGTCTTGTTGAACAAACACTTTGACTTTCCATGTTCTTCCTCCTAGAAGCTGCCCCCACCACTGAGGCCAGAAGACCTGCACTGCTTGGTTCAAAGAAGACAAAGACACTGAAGACTCAAGTGTTAGTTTTGTCATTTAAATTTTTTCTTTAGCCTTGAACCCATTTCTTGTTTGTGCTGAGTGGCTCATGTTAGAAATGAAATCTATCATTTAGTCATCTAGTCATCTATCATCTATCTATCATCTAGTCATTTCAGTCATCGTAGACTAATGCAGTTTGCAGTTTGTAGACACTTGTACAACAACCACTTGTAGTTGTTTAGAAGCTGCATTACTCTACAAGATGGCTGACTTTAAAGTGAAGCACATGGCAGACTGCATTGTTAGCAGTAGCCACTTAGCACATACAGAAACTGTGGAGGCAGGAGCCATGGCTCTTATTTCACTTCAGGTTTACTTTATATTGTACTTTGTTTGTTTCACTCTAACCTTTGTGTCTCTTTTCTACTTTTGCATTTGTTCAACCCTGAGCTTGGTGGCTACCATGTGCTGCTACATCAACTTGGTAAGAGACACCATCCATCCATCTTCCTCCGCTTATCTGGGGCCGGGACACGCTGGTAAGAGACACAAGGCTTTATTTTCTTTCACAAAACACTCAATCAAACCTCCATCTGAAGTCTGAGAGACAAAGAACAAGTTGAATTTTGTCTTGTTTAAACACTTTGACTTTCCATGTTCTTCCTCCTAGAAGCTGCCCTCCACCACTGAGGCCAGAAGACCTTTACTGCTTGGCTCAAAGAAGACAAAGACACTGAAGACTCAAGTGTTAGTTTTATTGTTATTAAATATTTTTGTTTTTAGCATTGATCCCATTTCTTGTCTGTGCTAAGTGGTTTGCGTTAGCAATGGAATCTACCATGTGCTTCACTTTGGCCATCTTGTAGTCTAATGCAGCTTCTAAACAACTACAAGTACAAGTGTCTACAAACTGCAAGCTCCATTACTCTACAAGATGGCTGCCTTACCAAGTGAAGCACATGGCTGTCTTCATTGTTAGCACTAGCCACCTACCATGAACAGTAATGGCCACAGGTCTTGCATGTTTCACTTCAGGTTTACTTTAATCTTTGTGTCCTTTCTACTTTTGCATGTGTTCAGCCCTGAGCTTGGTGGCTACCATGTGCTGCTACATCAACTTGGTAAGAGACACAAGCCTTTATTTTCTTTCACAAAACAGTTAATCAAACCTCCATCTTAAATCTGAAAGACAAAGAATAAGTTGAATTTTGTCTTGTTAAACACTTTGACTCTCCATGTTGTTGCTCCTAGAAGCTGCCCTCCACCACTGAGGCCAGAAGACCTGCACTGCTTGGTTCAAAGAAGATGAAGACAGTGAAGGCTCAAATGTTAGTGTTATTGTTGTTAAAAAATTTTTTATCATTGATCCCATTTCTTGTCTGTGCTGAGTGGTTTGTGCTAGCAATGGATCTGCCATGTGCGTTACTTTGGCCATCTTGTAGTCTAATGCAGCTTCTAAACAACTACAAGTACAAGTGTCTACAAACTGCAAGCTCCCTTACTCTACAAGATGGCTGCCTTACCAAGTGAAGCACATGGCTGTCTTCATTGTTAGCATTAGTCACCTAGCATGAACAGTAATGGCCACAGGTGTTGCATGTGTCACTTCAGGTTTACTTTAATCTTTGTGTCCTTTCTACTTTTGCATGTGTTCAACCTGAGCTTGGTGGCTACCATGTGCTGCTACTCCCTCAAGAAGGGTAAGAAAGACACAACCATACACACCTATTTTCTTTAACAAAACACTTAGTCAAACCTCCAAATTTAGTCTGAAAGCTAAGAACAAGTAAATTGTTTGCTGGGACATCCTGTGTTAATGATTTTGTCCCATATGGGATGGCATTTATCTTGTTTCCAAGTAAAATATGCATTGTCTTTACATCTAGTGTCTGTTTGAGTGCCTGTGTGCTGCCTAGAGCCCAGAGCTTCACTGCTTGATTCACACATTGAAGACTTAAATGTTAGTTTTATTATCATTAAATGGCAGGTAGTTTGTGCTTCACTTTGGCCATCTTGTAGTCTAATGCAGCTTCTAAACAACTACAAGTACAAGTGTCTACAAACTGCAAGCTCCCTTACTCTACAAGATGGCTGCCTTACCAAGTGAAGCACATGGCAGACTTCATTGCTAGCACTAGCCACCTAGCATAAACCATTAATGGCCACAGGTGTTTCACTTCAGGTGTTTCACTTCAGGTTTACTTGATCTTGTACTTGTTTCACTCTAACCTGTGTCCTTTCTGCTTTTGCATGTGTTCAACCCTGAGCTAACTGGCTACATCTAACAGCGGTGGCCACCGTGTGGTGCTACTCCCTCGACTTGGTGAGAAAGACACAAGGCCTACACACAAACCTTTATGTTCTTTCACTAAACATCTAGTCAAACTGTTTCCTCCATCTTGTTCAGTGTAAAACACAAAGAACAAACATGTGAAGTAGTTGCATTTAATCTTGAACCACTTTGACTTTCTACATGTTTCTTCTAGAAGCTGCCGTCCACCACTGAGCCCAGAAGAACTTGCTACAGAGACACTGAGGACTCAACAATGTTCCACTCACTGTAATGTTAGTGTTATTGTCACTAAATGTTTCTTTAGCCTTGATCCCATTTCTGGTTTGTGCTACAACCATGTTGTTTGGAAAAAGTACAAAATAAAGTAAATGTCAAGTGGAAATGTAACGTCTGTGAGTCATGTTTCACTCGAATCTTTGTCTCCTTTCTACTTTTCCATGTGTTCAACCCTGAGCTAACTGGCTACAGCTAACAATGGTTTCTACTTGGTTAAAAAAAAAAAGAAAAAAGACATAAGGTACACTTAGAAGTGTTTATTTTCCTATTCTTAGTCAAACTGTTGCCTCCATCTTGTTCAAAGTCTGAAAGACAAAGAACAAGTTGCATGTAGTCTTGTGAAACAAACACTTTGGCTTTCCATGTCCTTCCTCCTACAAGCTGCCCTCCACCACTGAGGCCAGAAGACCTTCACTGCTTGGTTCAAACACACTGAAGACAGAAGAACATCAGACTTATTGTGTGGAAATGTTTCTTTACACTTGATCCAATGTGTGGTTTGAGCTAAGTGTCTAGTGCTAACAATGGAGTCTGCAAGTGATTCACTTGGTAACTCAGCCATCTTGTAGACTAATGCAGCTTCTGAACAAGTGTTTGTACAAGTGTCTACCACCTGCAGAGTCCTCTGACTTTCAGACCACGTCTGTCACATACTGCACATGAAGCATTACAATGAGCTGCAAAATGTTTTATTTGTATTTGGCTTTGTAGCATTTGGCATTTCAGAAAAGAGCAAAGAAGAGAATATAAGGATATTATTTTTACATGTTATTTCTTTGTGTAATAGCGAAGAGCCGCTAAAGCCTGGTTCACACATGAGGACAATGGGGCTGATTTTGCCCCGATTTCCCCCCTTCCGACCAAGGACACAAATGGATTACCGATTATTTTAAGGCTCTTGAGATTATGCTCTGAGATAATCCTTTGGTGTGTGGTGTGTCAAGAGTCAAATTCCCCCAACAATGGGCTCGGGAAACAACTACTGATGGACAGAAGTGTCCATCAGTAGTTGACAAAATATGAAGAAAACATACAAAAAGACAACAAAAATAAGATAAGAAGATGAAAAGTAAGGTAAGAAGATAAGATAAGAAGTAAAGTAAGATAAGATAGTTTTAGTAACTGTTTTAATTCTAATGCTATTATAACACTATGAAAATACTTTTTCTAACAGTATTATAGATTATGCAGTGTTTCAAGATGTATCTGATCCTTGTTGTTACTTTATCTTCCTCTCAGTCGCTCATCGTCATGATGCCTCTCTGCGCAGCCGCCTGCAGACTCCATCTTCATCTCTGTTCTGTTATGCAGCCGCCTGCATCTCCATTATCGTACTCACTCATCCTCACATTCATTCATCTCATTCATCATTCACACATTATACAAACAAACACAAAGTTACAAACAACAGACTCAAAGGTCGCCGGTTCAATCCTCAGCACCGCTGAGGTTGATGTTGACTTAATGAAGTGACAACTTGTGATTATTCTTCACGATCGTATTTGTCTTTGTTGATAATATTGTTTTGGAGCAGAGCAGAATGATGACGATAAAGGTAGCGATGATGACATCAGCAGAGTGGTGGGCCGCCACAGCGCCATATACAAACCAAACACACCAAGCGGGTAATTTAATGACCAGCTGAAGCGATGACGTTAATTATGAAGGTGAATAGGTGAATAATTGTGACCAAGTGTCCTTGACGGACATGTTGAGTCGGTCTTTGTTAAAACTGATTCTGAGCAGGGTCACGATGATGATGAAGGTAGCAATGACGACAGCAGCAGGACAAACACAGGTCAACATGATGTCTCTGTCCAGCTACACGTGTTCTATGTGTGGGCATCACCTGATCTGTTGACAGGTGACATTTGATCTTATTGACCTTCCAGTTGATCATTTCTGTCCTCTGTGGTGTTGATTGAGTTGCTCACTAGCAGCCAGAGTGCTATTAGTATTCCTCTTGGAGGAGGTGGTGATAGTAGGAGAGGACCAATGAAAACCTAGCCTCTGTTTAACATAAACCCGTGTTGCGTTCAAAGTCAGTCTACAAGATGGCTGAGTTACCAAATGAATCACATGCAGACTCCATTGTTAGCACTAGCCACTTGGCTCAATCAAGACATTGGATCAAGTGTAAAGAAACATTTCCACACAATAAGTCTAATGTTGTGGAGTGTTCGGTGTGTTTGAACCAAGCAGTGAAGATGTTGTGGGTTCAGTGGTGGAGGGCAGCTTCTAGGAGGAAGGACATGGAAAGTCAAAGTGTTGAACAAGACTAAATGCAACTAATGTGCTCATGTGTGTTGTTTTATGTTTGAGAGTGAACAAGAGGGAGGCAAGAGTTTGTGAAAGAAAATAGAGTTGTAAGTGTCCCTTATGTGTTTTTAAACCAAGTGGAGAGCAGTGTGAGCTGTAGGCAGTTTGCTCAGGGTTGAAGACATGGAAAAGCAGAAAGGAGACAAAGGTTAGAGTGAAACAAGTCCAAGATAAAAGTCCCGCATGTCAAGTCAGGCGCCGAGGAGCAGGAGAAGGACCGGAAGCTGCAGAAGGTCACGTATGTGAAGGAGATGCACCACACACACACATGAAACAGTGTGAGTGTGTGTCAGAGTGTGTGTGTGTTTTCTTTGTGTAGGCTCCTGAATGAACAGAGGGAAGAGGCCGGAGAGGATGTGAAGGGGCTGGGAGAGAGTGTGGTGAGTCCAGAGAGTCCTGTTTATGTGGCTCATTGTAACTTTGATATAGAAGTTTAAATGTTTTAGTAACATCAACAATTCATTCAGTGTGTTTGCTGATGTCAGCAGCAGCTGTGAATAAATAAGAAGCCGATCAAATCCAACAAAGACAAGATAGTTAAAAAATCAAATCAAGAGACATGATCATGAGTGAGTAACGTAGATTGACTTCATGTCTGTCTGCCTGTCTTTGGTTTCATTCATGATCTTTATTGAGACCTAATGATTCGTGTCATTTGTGTTGCTCCCTCAGGCCAAAGAGCCGCAGACTGTGCACAAGCTCCGCCAAGTCTTCATGCAGGACCTCAGCACACGGGTTAAAAAAGTACACGGCCTGCCTTTCTTCCTCTGCGGCCTTAGTGTGTGTGTAAACGATGCTTTCACGCTCCATCTATGAGGTGCAAATGTCCATGTGTGTTTCCCAGAGTCCTGGAGAATAAGGTGGAGGAGCTGAGCAAAGTGCACAAGCAGGTAGAAGAGACATTGGCAGTGAAACGTGCAGAAGCATCAGTGTCAGTAAGTCCCAACCAATCTTCTTCTTTAGTGTGTTGTGACAGAGTGGTGGTGGGGGGGCAACCTTTGAGATTTGGTGTCTTTTGCATGTCAGCCAAGCCGATCCCTGCAGGACATTATCTGTCCCTGTCATCCCCCATCAGCAGCTGCATCAGAGCCGGAGTCGCTCACTAAAAGAACCCCCACAACTGTAAGTTCAGATTCCTGAATGTCTGTAAACCCTTTCTTTTTTTTCTTTCTTTTTTTTTTTTTTTAAATAATCAGACTACGTAGATGTTTTCTCTTCTTGCAGACAGACCATAAACAAGTGAAAGGATGCCTACCACCCCCACCTGCAACGACGGAACGGCGGAAGCGGAAGCGCTTCCGCTTCCTTTCCCGTCTCCCATGTGCCGAGTGAACAGACAAGCAGAAGATCACCGGAGTGTCCGAGAACTTTGCTCAAACTCACTGTAAGTGCGATAAAACTTTGTGGAAGCAAACGAGGAAAGTTTATGAAGAAGGTGTTGATGCTGCAGAGACGCGATGAGGTAGAAAGAGACGTTTGAGTGTGCTCCGCGTGCGCACCATGGTGCACAGTCGTAGCGACAGCAGGTAGCTCAGTAGCGGCTAACAGCTAACTGTTGCCAGCGGGTTAAAGGAGTCAATTGGGCGCAGTGTTTTCATGTCGGATGAAAATGGTCCAATGAGAAAGGATCGATGAGATGATTAACGGAAACCTGACACATAATCTGTCTATGTATTGATAGGCATCTATCTATCAATATGATTCAGCTTCTACTTCAACCTAAATATGTCTTTTTATAGCACCTCCTGCAGAGCACGGTCAGTTCTAATGAAGGAATGGTCTCACGCTGAATCATCCACACTGTCATTAATGACGAACAGTGTCCTCCTCTAATTCTGCCCCCTTTGCTCTCCCTGTGGTCACAGCGACTGTTATTGGTGCTGTAATAATGATTAGGATCATGAAAAGCTTTCATGTGTTTCTTGAACGCATAGGCCTTGATCCAGACAGACTCGTTTAATCAAGCTGCAAGGTGTCTCCAATTTGGTGCCCAACAAGGTCACGCCGCCAGGAAGGTGGAGCTGCATCTCCATTGGCTGAGCACAGGTGTGTGCACTCTGCCCTGATGAGCAGGGGCCGAGAAATCCTCATTCAGTCTGCAGGAACCACAGCAGCAGCAGCAGCAGCAGCAGCAGGAGGAGGAGCAGGGACTGTGAGTTTGCTGCAGTGAGTGGGCAGGAGCTGCAGATCTTGGTTAGATCATCTTTTCACTTCAGGTTCACTTTGTTTAGTACTTTCCCTTTTCTTGTTTGTGCCAAGTGGCTCTTGTTAGCAGTGGAGTCTACCATGTGCTTCACTTCAGTCATTGTAGACTAATGCAGTTTGCAGTTTGTAGACACTTGTACAACAACCACTTGTAGTTGTTTAGAAGCTGCATTAGTTTACAAAATGGCTGACTTTTAAGTGAAGCACATGGCGGACTGCACTGTTAGCACTAGTTACTTAGCACATACAGAGACTGTGGAGTCACAGCTCTTACTTCACTTCAGGTTTACTTTATGTTGTGCTTTGTTTGTTTGACTTAACCTTTGTCTGTCTTTTCTACTTTTGCATGTGTTCAACCCTGAGATTGGTGGCTGCCATGTGCTTCGACTACCTCGACTTGGTGGAAGACACGAGGCCTACACACAAACATTTATTTTCTTTCACAAAACATTTAGTCAAACCTCCATCTTAAGTCTGAAAGACAAAGAACAGGATGCATGTAGTCTTGTTGAACAAACACTTTGACTTTCCATGTTCTTCCTCCTAGAAGCTGCCCTCCACCACTGAGGCCAGAAGACCTTCACTGCTTGGTTCAAAGAAGACAAAGACACTGAAGACTCAAGTGTTAGTTTTATTGTCATTAAATTTTTCTTTAGCCTTGAACCCATTTCTTGTTTGTGCTGAGTGGCTCATGTTAGAAATGAAATCTATCATTTAGTCATCTAGTCATCTATCATCTATCTATCATCTAGTCATTTCAGTCATCGTAGACTAATGCAGTTTGCAGTTTGTAGACACTTGTACAACAACCACTTGTAGTTGTTTAGAAGCTGCATTACTCTACAAGATGGCTGACTTTAAGGTGAAGCACATGGCAGACTGCATTGTTAGCAGTAGCCACTTAGCACATACAGAAACTGTGGAGGCAGGAGCCATGGCTCTTATTTCACTTCAGGTTTACTTTATATTGTACTTTGTTTCACTCTAACCTTTGTGTCTCTTTTCTACTTTTGCATTTGTTCAACCCTGAGCTTGGTGACTACCATGTGCTGCTACATCAACTTGGTAAGAGACACCATCCATCCATCCATCTTCCTCCGCTTATCTGGGGCCGGGACACGCTGGTAAGAGACACAAGGCTTTATTTTCTTTCACAAAACACTCAATCAAATCTCCATCTGAAGTCTGAGAGACAAAGAACAAGTTGAATTTTGTCTTGTTTAAACACTTTGACTTTCCATGTTCTTCCTCCTAGAAGCTGCCCTCCACCACTGAGGCCAGAAGACCTTTACTGCTTGGCTCAAAGAAGACAAAGACACTGAAGACTCAAGTGTTAGTTTTATTGTTATTAAATATTTTTGTTTTTAGCATTGATCCCATTTCTTGTCTGTGCTAAGTGGTTTGCGTTAGCAATGGAATCTACCATGTGCTTCACTTTGGCCAAATTGTAGTCTAATGCAGCTTCTAAACAACTACAAGTACAAGTGTCTACAAACTGCAAGCTCCATTACTCTACAAGATGGCTGCCTTACCAAGTGAAGCACATGCAGACTTCATTGTTAGCACTAGCCACCTAGCATGAACAGTAATGGCCACAGGTGTTGCATGTGTCACTTCAGGTTGACTTTAATCTTTGTGTCCTTTCTACTTTTGCATGTGTTCAACCCTGAGCTTGGTGGCTACCATGTGCTGCTACATCAACTTGGTAAGAGACACAAGGCTTTATTTTCTTTCACAAAACAGTTAATCAAACCTCCATCTTAAATCTGAAAGACAAAGAATAAGTTGAATTTTGTGTTGTTAAACTCTTTGACTTTCCATGTTGTTTCTAGAAGCTGCCCTCCACCACTGAGGCCAGAAGACCTGCACTGCTTGGCTCAAAGAAGACAAAGACACTGAAGACTCACGTGTTAGTGTTATTGTCATTAAATGTTTCTTGAGCCTTGAACCCACTTCTTGTTTGTGCCGAGTGGCTCTTGTGAGCACATGGCAGACTGCATTGTTAGCACTGGCCACTTAGCACATACAGAAATTGTGGAGGCAGGAGCCATGGCTGTAATTTCACTTTAGGTTTACTTTATATTATTGTTTGTTTGAGTCTAACCTTTGTGTCCTTTCTACTTTTGCATGTGTTCAGCCCTGAGCTTGGTGGCTACCATGTGCTGCTACATCAACTTGGTAAGAGACACAAGGCTTTATTTTCTTTCACAAAACAGTTAATCAAACCTCCATCTTAAATCTGAAAGACAAAGAATAAGTTGAATTTTGTCTTGTTAAACACTTTGACTCTCCATGTTGTTGTTCCTAGAAGCTGCCCTCCACCACTGAGGCCAGAAGACCTGCACTGCTTGGTTCAAAGAAGATGAAGACAGTGAAGGCTCAAATGTTAGTGTTATTGTTGTTGTTAAAATTTTTTTTTAGCATTGATCCCATTTCTTGTCCGTTCTGAGTGGTTTGTGCTAGCAATGGATCTGCCATGTGCGTTACTTTGGCCATCTTGTAGTCTAATGCAGCTTCTAAACAACTACAAGTACAAGTGTCTACAAACTGCAAGCTCCCTTACTCTACAAGATGGCTGCCTTACCAAGTGAAGCACATGGCTGTCTTCATTGTTAGCATTAGTCACCTAGCATGAACAGTAATGGCCACAGGTCTTGCATGTTTCACTTCAGGTTTACTTTAATCTTTGTGTCCTTTCTACTTTTGCATGTGTTCAACCCTGAGCTTGGTGGCTACCATGTGCTGCTACTCCCTCAAGAAGGGTAAGAAAGACACAACCATACACACCTATTTTCTTTAACAAAACACTTAGTCAAATCTCCAAATTTAGTCAGAAAGCTAAGAACAAGTAAATTGTTTGCAGGGACATCCTGTGTTAATGATTTTTGTCCCATATGGGATGGCATTTATCTTGTTTCAAAATAAAATAAGCATTGCCTTTACATCTAGTGTCTGTTTGAGTGCCTGTGTGCTGCCTAGAGCCCAGAGCTTCACTGCTTGATTCACACATTGAAGACTTAAATGTTAGTTTTATTGTCATTAAATGGTAGGTAGTTTGTGCTTCACTTTGGCCATCTTGTAGTCTAATGCAGCTTCTAAACAACTACAAGTACAAGTGTCTACAAACTGCAAGCTGCATTACTCTACAAGATGGCTGCCTTACCAAGTGAAGCACATGGCAGACTTCATTGCTAGCACTAGCCACCTAGCATGAACCATTAATGGCCACAGGTGTTTCACTTCAGGTTTACTTGATCTTGTACTTGTTTCACTCTAACCTGTGTCCTTTCTGCTTTTGCATGTGTTCAACCCTGAGCTAACTGGCTACATCTAACAGCGGTGGCTACCGCGTGGTGCTACTCCCTCGACTTGGTGAGAAAGACACAAGGCCTACACACAAACCTTTATGTTCTTTCACTAAACATCTAGTCAAACTGTTTCCTCCATCTTGTTCAGTGTGAAACACAAAGAACAAACATGTGAAGTAGTTGCATTTAATCTTGAACCACTTTGACTTTCTACATGTTTCTTCTAGAAGCTGCCGTCCACCACTGAGCCCAGAAGAACTTGCTACAGAGACACTGAGGACTCAACAATGTTCCACTCACTGTAATGTTAGTGTTATTGTCACTAAATGTTTCTTTAGCCTTGATCCCATTTGTGGTTTGTGCTACAACCATGTTGTTTGGAAAAAGTACAAAATAAAGTAAATGTCAAGTGGAAATGTAACGTCTGTGAGTCATGTTTCACTCGAATCTTTGTCTCCTTTCTACTTTTCCATGTGTTCAACCCTGAGCTAACTGGCTACAGCTAACAATGGTTTCTACTTGGTTAAAAAAAAAAAAGAAAAAAGACATAAGGTACACTTAGAAGTGTTTATTTTCCTATTCTTAGTCAAACTGTTGCCTCCATCTTGTTCAAAGTCTGAAAGACAAAGAACAAGTTGCATGTAGTCTTGTGAAACAAACACTTTGGCTTTCCATGTCCTTCCTCCTACAAGCTGCCCTCCACCACTGAGGCCAGAAGACCTTCACTGCTTGGTTCAAACACACTGAAGACAGAAGAACATCAGACTTATTGTGTGGAAATGTTTCTTTACACTTGATCCAATGTGTGGTTTGAGCTAAGTGTCTAGTGCTAACAATGGAGTCTGCAAGTGATTCACTTGGTAACTCAGCCATCTTGTAGACTAATGCAGCTTCTGAACAAGTGTTTGTACAAGTGTCTACCACCTGCAGAGTCCTCTGACTTTCAGACCACGTCTGTCACATACTGCACATGAAGCATTACAATGAGCTGCAAAATATTTTATTTGTATTTGGCTTTGTAGCATTTGGCATTTCAGAAAAGAGCAAAGAAGAGAATTGTCATTAATGACGAACAGTGTCCTCCTCTAATTCTGCCCCCTTTGCTCTCCCTGTGGTCACAGCGACTGTTATTGGTGCTGTAATAATGATTAGGATCATGAAAAGCTTTCATGTGTTTCTTGAACGCATAGGCCTTGATCCAGACAGACTCGTTTAATCAAGCTGCAAGGTGTCTCCAATTTGGTGCTCAACAAGGTCACGCCCCCAGGAAGGTGGAGCTGCATCTCCCTTGGCTGAGCACAGGTGTGTGCACTCTGCCTTGATGAGCAGGGGCCAAGAAATCCTCATTCAGTCTGCAGGAACCGCAGCAGCAGCAGCAGCAGCAGGAGGAGCTGTGAGTTTACTGCAGTGAGTGGGCAGGAGCTGCAGATCTTGGTTAGATCATCTTTTCACTTCAGGTTCACTTTGTTTAGTACTTTCCCTTTTCTTGTTTGTGCCAAGTGGCTCTTGTTGGCAATGGAGTCTACCATGTGCTTCACTTCAGTCATTGTAGTCTAATGCAGTTTGCAGTTTGTAGACACTTGTACAACAACCACTTGTAGTTGTTTAGAAGCTGCATTACTCTACAAGATGGCTGACTTTAAAGTGAAGCACATGGCGGACTGCACTGTTAGCACTAGTTACTTAGCACATACAGAGACTGTGGAGTCACAGCTCTTACTTCACTTCAGGTTTACTTTATGTTGTGCTTTGTTTGTTTGACCTTAACCTTTGTTTGTCTTTTCTACTTTTGCATGTGTTCAACCCTGAGATTGGTGGCTGCCATGTGCTTCGACTACCTCGACTTGGTGAAAGACACGAGGCCTACACACAAACATTTATTTTCTTTCACAAAACACTGAGTCAAACCTCCATCTTAAGTCTGAAAGACAAAGAAGTTGCGTTTAGTCTTGTTAAACAAACACTTTGACTTTCCATGTTGTTCCTCGTAGAAGCTGCCCTCCACCACTGAGGCCAGAAGACCTGCACTGCTTGGTTCAAAGAAGACAAAGACACTGAAGACTCAAGTGTTAGTTTTATTGTCATTAAATGTTTCTTCAGCCTTGAACCCACTTCTTGTTTGTGCCAAGTGGCTCATGTTAGCAATGGAGTCTTCCACGTGCTTCACTTCAGTCATTGTAGTCTAATGCAGTTTGCAGTTTGTAGACACTTGTACAACAACCACTTGTAGTTGTTTAGAAGCTGCATTACTCTACAAGATGGCTGACTTTAAAGTGAAGCACATGGCAGACTGCACTGTTAGCACTAGTTACTTAGCACATACAGAGACTGTGGAGTCACAGCTCTTACTTCACTTCAGGTTTACTTTATGTTGTGCTTTGTTTGTTTGACTCTAACCTTTGTTTGTCTTTTCTACTTTTGCATGTGTTCAACCCTGAGATTGGTGGCTGCCATGTGCTTCGACTACCTGGACTTGGTGAAAGACACGAGGCCTACACACAAACATTTATTTTCTTTCACAAAACACTTAGTCAAACCTCCATCTTAAGTCTTGAAGACAAAGAACAAGTTGCATTTAGTCTTGTTAAACAAACACTTTGACTTTCCATGTTCTTCCTCCTAGAAGCTGCCCTCCACCACTGAGGCCAGAAGACCTGCACTGCTTGGTTCAAAGAAGACAAAGACACTGAAGACTCAAGTGTTAGTTTTATTGTCATTAAATGTTTCTTGAGCCTTGAACCCACTTCTTGTTTGTGCCGAGTGGCTCTTGTGAGCACATGGCAGACTGCATTGTTAGCACTGGCCACTTAGCACATACAGAAATTGTGGAGCCAGGAGGCATGGCTGTAGTTTCACTTTAGGTTTACTTTATATTATTGTTTGTTTGAGTCTAACCTTTGTGTCCTTTCTACTTTTGCATGTGTTCAGCCCTGAGCTTGGTGGCTACCATGTGCTGCTACATCAACTTGGTAAGAGACACAAGGCTTTATTTTCTTTCACAAAACAGTTAATCAAACCTCCATCTTAAATCTGAAAGACAAAGAATAAGTTGAATTTTGTCTTGTTAAACACTTTGACTTTCCATGTTGTTTCTAGAAGCTGCCCTCCACCACTGAGGCCAGAAGACCTGCACTGCTTGGTTCAAAGAAGACAAAGACACTGAAGACTCAAGTGTTAGTTTTATTGTCATTAAATGTTTCTTCAGCCTTGAACCCACTTCTTGTTTGTGCCAAGTGGCTCATGTTAGCAATGGAGTCTTCCACGTGCTTCACTTCAGTCATTGTAGTCTAATGCAGTTTGCAGTTTGTAGACACTTGTACAACAACCACTTGTAGCTGTTTAGAAGCTGCATTACTCTACAAGATGGCTGACTTTAAAGTGAAGCACATGGCGGACTGCACTGTTAGCACTAGTTACTTAGCACATACAGAGACTGTGGAGTCACAGCTCTTACTTCACTTCAGGTTTACTTTATGTTGTGCTTTGTTTGTTTGACCTTAACCTTTGTCTGTCTTTTCTACTTTTGCATGTGTTCAACCCTGAGATTGGTGGCTGCCATGTGCTTCGACTACCTGGACTTGGTGAAAGACACGAGGCCTACACACAAACATTTATTTTCTTTCACAAAACATTTAGTCAAACCTCCGTCTTAAGTCTGAAAGACAAAGAACAAGTTGCGTTTAGTCTTGTTAAACAAACTCTTTGACTTTCCATGTTGTTTCTAGAAGCTGCCCTCCACCACTGAGGCCAGAAGAGCTGCACTGCTTGGTTCAAAGAAGACAAAGACACTGAAGACTCAAGTGTTAGTTTTATTGTCATGAAATGTTTCTTCAGCCTTGAACCCACTTCTTGTTTGTGCGAAGTGGCTCTTGTTAGCAATGGAGTCTACCATGTGCTTCACTTCAGTCATTGTAGACTAATGCAGTTTGCAGTTTGTAGACACTTGTACAACAACCACTTGTAGTTGTTTAGAAGCTGCATTACTCTACAAGATGGCTGACTTTAAAGTGAAGCACATGGCGGACTGCACTGTTAGCACTAGTTACTTAGCACATACAGAGACTGTGGAGTCACAGCTCTTACTTCACTTCAGGTTTACTTTATGTTGTGCTTTGTTTGTTTGACCTTAACCTTTGTCTGTCTTTTCTACTTTTGCATGTGTTCAACCCTGAGATTGGTGGCTGCCATGTGCTTCGACTACCTGGACTCGGTGAAAGACACGAGGCCTACACACAAACATTTATTTTCTTTCACAAAACATTTAGTCAAACCTCCGTCTTAAGTCTGAAAGACAAAGAACAAGTTGCGTTTAGTCTTGTTAAACAAACTCTTTGACTTTCCATGTTGTTTCTAGAAGCTGCCCTCCACCACTGAGGCCAGAAGAGCTGCACTGCTTGGTTCAAAGAAGACAAAGACACCGAAGACTCAAGTGTTAGTTTTATTGTCATTAAATGTTTCTTGAGCCTTGAACCCACTTCTTGTTTGTGCCGAGTGGCTCTTGTGAGCACATGGCAGACTGCATTGTTAGCACTGGCCACTTAGCACATACAGAAATTGTGGAGGCAGGAGCCATGGCTGTAATTTCACTTTAGGTTTACTTTATATTATTGTTTGTTTGAGTCTAACCTTTGTGTCCTTTCTACTTTTGCATGTGTTCAGCCCTGAGCTTGGTGGCTACCATGTGCTGCTACATCAACTTGGTAAGAGACACAAGGCTTTATTTTCTTTCACAAAACAGTTAATCAAACCTCCATCTTAAATCTGAAAGACAAAGAATAAGTTGAATTTTGTCTTGTTAAACACTTTGACTCTCCATGTTGTTGTTCCTAGAAGCTGCCCTCCACCACTGAGGCCAGAAGACCTGCACTGCTTGGTTCAAAGAAGATGAAGACAGTGAAGGCTCAAATGTTAGTGTTATTGTTGTTGTTAAAATTTTTTTTAGCATTGATCCCATTTCTTGTCCGTTCTGAGTGGTTTGTGCTAGCAATGGATCTACCATGTGCGTTACTTTGGCCATCTTGTAGTCTAATGCAGCTTCTAAACAACTACAAGTACAAGTGTCTACAAACTGCAAGCTCCCTTACTCTACAAGATGGCTGCCTTACCAAGTGAAGCACATGCAGACTTCATTGTTAGCATTAGTCACCTAGCATGAACAGTAATGGCCACAGGTCTTGCATGTTTCACTTCAGGTTTACTTTAATCTTTGTGTCCTTTCTACTTTTGCATGTGTTCAACCCTGAGCTTGGTGGCTACCATGTGCTGCTACTCCCTCAAGAAGGGTAAGAATGACACAACCATACACACCTATTTTCTTTAACAAAACACTTAGTCAAATCTCCAAATTTAGTCAGAAAGCTAAGAACAAGTAAATTGTTTGCAGGGACATCCTGTGTTAATGATTTTTGTCCCATATGGGATGGCATTTATCTTGTTTCAAAATAAAATAAGCATTGCCTTTACATCTAGTGTCTGTTTGAGTGCCTGTGTGCTGCCTAGAGCCCAGAGCTTCACTGCTTGATTCACACATTGAAGACTTAAATGTTAGTTTTATTGTCATTAAATGGTAGGTAGTTTGTGCTTCACTTTGGCCATCTTGTAGTCTAATGCAGCTTCTAAACAACTACAAGTACAAGTGTCTACAAACTGCAAGCTGCATTACTCTACAAGATGGCTGCCTTACCAAGTGAAGCACATGGCAGACTTCATTGCTAGCACTAGCCACCTAGCATGAACCATTAATGGCCACAGGTGTTTCACTTCAGGTTTACTTGATCTTGTACTTGTTTCACTCTAACCTGTGTCCTTTCTGCTTTTGCATGTGTTCAACCCTGAGCTAACTGGCTACATCTAACAGCGGTGGCTACCGCGTGGTGCTACTCCCTCGACTTGGTGAGAAAGACACAAGGCCTACACACAAACCTTTATGTTCTTTCACTAAACATCTAGTCAAACTGTTTCCTCCATCTTGTTCAGTGTGAAACAAAGAACAAACATGTGAAGTAGTTGCATTTAATCTTGAACCACTTTGACTTTCTACATGTTTCTTCTAGAAGCTGCCGTCCACCACTGAGCCCAGAAGAACTTGCTACAGAGACACTGAGGACTCAACAATGTTCCACTCACTGTAATGTTAGTGTTATTGTCACTAAATGTTTCTTTAGCCTTGACCCCATTTGTGGTTTGTGCTACAACCATGTTGTTTGGAAAAAGTACAAAATAAAGTAAATGTCAAGTGGAAATGTAACGTCTGTGAGTCATGTTTCACTCGAATCTTTGTCTCCTTTCTACTTTTCCATGTGTTCAACCCTGAGCTAACTGGCCACAGCTAACAATGGTTTCTACTTGGTTAAAAAAAAAAGACATAAGGTACACTTAGAAGTGTTTATTTTCCTATTCTTAGTCAAATTGTTGCCTCCATCTTGTTCAAAGTCTGAAAAACAAAGAACAAGTTGAATTTAGTCTTGTGAAACAAACACTTTGGCTTTCCATGTTGTTCCTCCTAGAAGCTGCCCTCCACCACTGAGGCCAGAAGACCTTCACTGCTTGGTTCAAACACACTGAAGACAGAAGAACATCAGACTTATTGTGTGGAAATGTTTCTTTACACTTGATCCAATGTGTGGTTTGGCTAGTGCTAACAATGGAGTCTGCAGGCGGCTGCGCAGAGAAGCATCATGACGATGAGCGACTGAGAGGAAGATAAAGTAACAAGGATCAGATACATTTTTAAACACTACATAATCTATAATACTGTTAGAAAAAGTATTTTCATAGTGTTATAATAGCATTAGAATTAAAACAGTTACTAAAACTATCTTATCTTACTTTACTTCTTATCTTATCTTCTTACCTTACTTTTCAACCCTTTTTGTATGTTTTCCTCATATTTTGTCAACTACTGATGGACACTTCTGTCCATCAGTAGTTGTTTCCCGAGCCCATTGTCGGGGGAATTTGACTCTTGACACACCACACACCAAAGGATTATCTCAGAGCATAATCTCAAGAGCCTTAAAATAATCGGTAATCCATTTGTGTCCTTGGTCGGAAGGGGGGAAATCAGGGCAAAATCAGCCCCATTGTCCTCATGTGTGAACCAGGCTTTAGCGGCTCTTCGCTATTACACAAAGAAATAACATGTAAAAATAATATCCTTATATTCTCTTCTTTGCTCTTTTCTTAAATGCCAAATGCTACAAAGCCAAATACAAATAAAACATTTTGCAGCTCATTGTAATGCTTCATGTGCAGTATGTGACAGACCTGGTCTGAAAGTCAGAGGACTCTGCAGGTGGTAGACACTTGTACAAACACTTGTTCAGAAGCTGCATTAGTCTACAAGATGGCTGAGTTACCAAGTGAATCACTTGCAGACTCCATTGTTAGCACTAGACACTTAGCTCAAACCACACATTGGATCAAGTGTAAAGAAACATTTCCACACAATAAGTCTAATGTTGTGGAGTGTTCGGTGTGTTTGAACCAAGCAGTGAAGATGTTGTGGGTTCAGTGGTGGAGGGCAGCTTGTAGGAGGAAGGACATGGAAAGTCAAAGTGTTGAACAAGACTAAATGCAACTAATGTACTCATGTGTGTTGTTTTATGTTTGAGAGTGAACAAGAGGGAGGCAAGAGTTTGTGAAAGAAAATAGAGTTGTAAGTGTCCCTTATGTGTTTTTAAACCAAGTGGAGAGCAGTGTGAGCTGTAGCAGTTAGCTCAGGGTTGAACACATGGAAAAATAGAAAGGAGACAAAGGTTAGAGTGAAACAAGTCCAAGATAAAAGTCCCGCATGTCAAGTCAGGCGCCGAGGAGCAGGAGAAGGACCGGAAGCTGCAGAAGGTCATGTATGTGAAGGAGATGCACCACACACACACATGAAACAGTGTGAGTGTGTGTCAGAGTGTGTGTGTGTTTTCTTTGTGTAGGCTCCTGAATGAACAGAGGGAAGAGGCCGGAGAGGATGTGAAGGGGCTGGGAGAGAGTGTGGTGAGTCCAGAGAGTCCTGTTTATGTGGCTCATTGTAACTTTGATATAGAAGTTTAAATGTTTTAGTAACATCAACAATTCATTCAGTGTGTTTGCTGATGTCAGCAGCAGCTGTGAATAAATAAGAAGCCGATCAAATCCAACAAAGACAAGATAGTTAAAAAATCAAATCAAGAGACATGATCATGAGTGAGTAACGTAGATTGACTTCATGTCTGTCTGCCTGTCTTTGGTTTCATTCATGATCTTTATTGAGACCTAATGATTCGTGTCATTTGTGTTGCTCCCTCAGGCCAAAGAGCCGCAGACTGTGCACAAGCTCCGCCAAGTCTTCATGCAGGTCCTCAGCACACGGGTTAAAAAAGTACACGGCCTGCCTTTCTTCCTCTGCGGCCTTAGTGTGTGTGTAAACGATGCTTTCACGCTCCATCTATGAGGTGCAAATGCCCATGTGTGTTTCCCAGAGTCCTGGAGAATAAGGTGGAGGAGCTGAGCAAAGCGCACAAGCAGGTAGAAGAGACATTGGCAGTGAAACGTGCAGAAGCATCAGTGTCAGTAAGTCCCAACAAATCTTCTTCTTTAGTGTGTTGTGAATGTCTGTAAAACCTTTTTTTTTTTTTTTTAATAATCAGACTATGTAGATGTTTTCTCTTCTTGCAGACAGACCATAAACAAGTCAAAGGATGCCTACCACCCCCAGCTGCAACGACGGAACGGCGGAAGCGGAGCTGGCGCCGCTTCCGCGCAAACGGAAGCGGAGCTGGAGCCGCTTCCGCGGAAACGGAAGCGGAGCTGGAGCCGCTTCCGCTTCCGCTTCCTTTCCCGTCTCCCATGTGCCGAGTGAACAGACAAGCAGAAGATCACCGGAGTGTCCGAGAACTTCGCCCAAACTCACTGTAAGTGCGATAAAACTTTGTGAAAGCAAACGAGGAAAGTTTATGAAGAAGGTGTTGATGCTGCAGAGACGCGATGAGGTAGAAAGAGACGTTTGAATGTGCTCCTTGTGTCCACGGTGTCGACGGCAGCTAGCTCAGCAGCTAACAGCTAAGTGTTAGTGGCAGGCTAAAGAGGAAGTGTGTGTGAGATAGTAAAAGGTGTCTTTGTGAAGTCGGTGTCAGAAATACGGTTGAATGTGTTGACTTTTTAGACGAGTGTCCAATGAGAAATGACGGATGATATGAGAAACATGTGGAAATGTCGTCAGAGTGAAGCAGGCGATGTGTAGTGTGTCATTGAAGTGAATGCATGGAAACAAAAGACAGGTGACGTCAATGAATGTACGTGCACACACGTCCACGTACGTACGTATATGTATTTGATGGAGCTATGTGTGAGGATATGAAGAAGCCTGAAGAGAGATGGAGATGCAGCAGCAGCAGCAGCAGCAGCAGCTTCACTCCCGAGGCTGCTGGATGGCTGTAGGTCAGGTGCAGCTCTGTGAGATGGGAGGGAATGGAGCTCAGAGCTGAGACACCTTTGTGGATGAAGTAGAGCAGAGGCAGTGAGCGGTGAGGGCGCTGGAGCTGGCACTGCGTAGTTTGGAAAAGTGGAAAGTGAAAGCATGTGATCACATAACCTGTGTGTTCTGTTATGCAAAGCTTATGTAATATTAGGAAATGGAAGTCGGTCAGACAGACTAAAGTCTGACGCACAGCAGTAATCCATCAACATACCTCGATGGATTACTGGTGTGTGTCAGGGTTTAGTCACGATACGGTCTTGTAACTGTTTCAGTAGTTGGACTTATTGTTGTGTTGTGGGTCAGATGTTTCCCAGGGAGAGCACAGATGCAATGGATGAGAATGAAACATCAGAAAATTCAATGGAAACAGTAATAATGAGTGAATCGAGTGCTGACAGTTGTGATGCTTCTCTGCAGATGTGCTTCTACAAGGCCACAGCAGCTCGGCCCAAAGGCCTCCTGGAGGACAAAGGCTTTCCCTGAGACCATGTGAGTCCACAAATAGTACCCCCCCCCCCCCCCCAAAAAAAAACAGATGGTTCCTGCTGAGGGAGAAGAGAGTGTGAGGAGAGAGGACATTGTGGATGTGATTGAGAAGGAGGGCGACTCCATTGCTGTGGAGTGCAGTATTACACGGGGCAGCTGTTGGACATGGCTGCCATGACTGAGGCCGGTCACAGGAAGGTAAGAGTCGCACATGAAGGAGACACGGCGATGAAGAAGCTGTGGCCACAGCTAACAACCCTGCGTGTGTTTGTGTTTGTCAGGGCTGTTACGTGGGGTTTGACTGTGGCCACGCTGCAGGAAACTCTGAGTTGAAGCAACATGACGGGGGAGCGGACTTTGGCTGCCGGTGCTCGTACAAGGTGAGCTGACGTCAGGTGTTGTGTGCACATGTAGCTGATAGTGGTCATGTTTGATGAGTGTGGCTACATGAGTGTCCTCTGTCAGTATGTCAACTCAGGTGCCGGCGGTGTGGCTGCGGTGTTTGTCCATGAGGAACATGGACACGGCAGCGGCTTCAGACTGTTCAAGCAGCCCATCCTGCCGGTGTGGCCCCTGCAAGCCCCACGTCCATGTCATGAAGGCCTGTGACCCTGAGCAGAGATGCTGGCAGCTGTGGCTCTCCTTGTGTGTCGCCATGAGGAAGGTGTCGGAGGAGCTGGAGAAGAGGGGTGTGGCGGTGAGTAGTGACACAAGAGTAACTTGATGTGTAGTTGATGCATTGGAATGAGAATTGGCTTGTATGAAAGACAAAGGGCTGGAGATGATGTTTATTCTAGCAAAATAGAGTTTAGTGTCATTGATTGAGATTTATGGTTGAATGGGGACAGAAAGGTCAGATGTGTCTTGGCCAAAACTCTTGTCACATACAAAAATAATGTGGAAATGATACATGTAGTTTATGTAGAAAACACAAAGATGCTACAGTAGCATCAGAACGTCAGAAAGAACACAGTGTGTGATTGGCTTGAGCTTGGAGGAGTAGATGCATGTGGTTTGGTAGTTACTTGAGTAACTGAGTGTTTTGTGGGTGAAGCGTGGGTCCATGTGGGTTCCAAGAGGTGTTGTGCAAGATTTAGGAAAATGGAGCATTTGTTGTAAAAAGTGATTGATGAGAAATAAAGTGATGTGCCATTTGAAGTTATGTAGTTATGCGACAAGACTTATGTCAATAACTGTATATAAATAAATATAAATATATATATATATATATGTTTACACACACATGTATATATATATGTGTATATATATACATACATATGTACATATGTATGTATATATATATGTATATATCTATATATATATATCTATACACAGACTAGGGCTGGGCGATAAAACGATAACGATATGTATCTCAATAGACACGTACTCGATATCAATAGAAAATGCGTTCGATAGAACGTTTCGATAGAATGTTTTTTTTCCTCAAGAAACTGGCGTAAGTTTAGCTCCGCTTGAATCTTTGTTGCGAAGCAATCTTGGTTGCATGAGCAAAGGCACTCGTCCTCTATCTGGTGCCTAGCAACGACGTGAGTGACAGGCTAATAGCCAATCATGTAACAGTATCAGTTTGGTTGCGCCATCTTGTTGTCTCGTGGTCGCAAACGAAAGAAACGAAAGATGAGTGCTGCAACGAGCGAGGAGGAAATTGTGGATAAGAACGGAACGGTCAGCTCACCAGTATGGGAGTTTTTTGGATTTACAAATCTGATCGTAGTCAGACAAATGTTATTTTTTAAATGTTATTCACTAGAGGGTGAACTTTTTTGCACAAGTTGCAGTAAAAATATATATATCTGATGATTCTTCTCTGTGACAGGTTTTGCTATGTTTACATTTAACACTTTGCACATGTTTTTATTACACTTTAGATTTGTGAAGCACTTTATTATTGATAATTGTACAGTTTTCATTGTGATTGTAACATGAAACAGAAGGTTAAGTTTAAAATAAAAATGTTTAAATGTAGTATTTTTCCCTCCTGGACCTTATTTTAAATAGGTCATACAATTTCAGTTTCAATAATTATCGATATCGACCAATATGAAACACTTCTATTGTGATACAGATTTCAGCCATATCGCCCAGCCCTAACACAGACACATATATATATATATGTATATATATGTGTGTGTGTATATATATATGTATATGTATGTACACAGTTAAGGCCAAAATGATTCATACCCGTCAAATGCAAGGGATGTCTTCAGTTTTTCACTCACAAATTAGTATTTCACCTCAGTTTGTACTTAAATAAGACACAAAGGAAAGTCTGAAGCCATAACCCATTTGTGTTTAGATAGAATGTGTACATTAACATCTGTAACAGGGTGAAAACACAAAAATCACACTGTCCAGAATGATTCATACCCTGTGTCAATAATCAGTTGCATAGCCCTTATTTTTTATTACAGCCTCCAAACGATTTTTATAATTGCTCACAAGCGTCTTGCAAGTATGGGCAGGAATTGTGGACCATTCCTCCTGTGCAAATGTTTCAAGACGTTTGAGGTTAGAGGGTTTCTGTGCTGTCACCTGTTTGTTGAGCTCCATCCATAGGTTTTGGATGGGGTTTAAATGAGGACTCTGACTTGGCCACTTGATAACGTTAATGTCATTGTCCTGGAACCATTTGTTCACCACCTTGGCTGTATGCTTGGGATCGTTGTCCTGCTGATAGGTCCAATACTCCCCCAGGTTCAGGTTGTGTGCTGCGTGCTTGAGGTGTTGTTGAAGAATGTTGATGTACTGCTCTTGATTCTCTCATGATTCCTTGGACTTGAACCAAGTTGCTAGGCCCATTTGCTGAAAAGCAGGCCCACAGCATGATGCTTGCACCTCCATATTTAAGAGTAGGTACTGTGTTGTTTGGTTTAAAGGCTTCACCCTTGTTTTGCCAGATGAAAGCCACATGTGTGGGGGGGGCAAAAATCTCAATTTTTATTTAATGTGAGCACAGAAGAGAGGAGCAGAAGCTTTCATCTTTGTTTAAGTAGGTGTTTGCAAAGGTCAGAGGAGCTTTGACATTCTTTGGTAGAAGCAGGGGGGTGTTTGTCGGTCGATGTCCATACAGGCCATTTTGGTGCAGTACGGCCGCTGGAGCATGTGCCTCGATAGAGTCAGACCACTTGAACCGAGTTCCTTCAGGAGAGCCTCGGTAGTAGCGGTCGGATTGTTTTCAACACGCCACTGGATGTTTGCAGTAAGCCGAGGTGACAGTATTGAGTTGCGGCCACGTCCTTTGAGGTTTTTGACGGTGTGAAATAGTTGGTACTTTTGGATGATGCTTTGCACCGTCGCTACTGGCACCTGTAATAGTTTGGCAATTGTTTTGTACCCTTTGTCTTGCTTTTTGGCATTGAGTGTGTGTGTTGTCAAGTGCTCACTGAGCTCTTTGGTGTTTGCCTTGGCAAGTGTTGTGTTGAGTGTAAAATGAGTGAAATGTGACAAGCAAGTGGACTTTTCTAGTCAGAAAAGTGGTTAAAGAAGAAAAAAGAACAAGTGGGCAAGATTGAGAACAATATGAAAGAGTTTAGAGGCAGAGAGGAGGGTTTGTTTGAATATGCTGTAGCTGTGGTGTTTGTATCAGTGGGGTGTGAATAAATTTGCAGAGTGTGATTTTGTTGTTTTCACGCTGTTAAAGATGTTTATTGACAGATTGTATGTAAACACAGACGGGTTATGGCTGGAGACTTTGTTTAGTGTGGTATTAAAGTAAAAAGTGAGGTGAAATAGTAATTAGTGAGGGGAGAAATGAAGAAATGGCTTGTATTTGACAGGGGTATGAATCATTTAGGACTTCAGTGTATATATATACACATGTACACACAAGAGGAGAGGAAGAGATGGAGGTGTGGAGCTGCAGGGACGTGATGGTGAAGCACAGGAGCAGAGAGGCTGATGTGAGGTGAGTCAGTCTGTGATAGATGTGTGAAAGTCAAGCAGGTAGCAAAAAGGGGAAGAGCATGTTGAGTGTAGTAAAAGTTTAAGAACAAAATGACAGGAGGTTGTTGTAAAAAGAAGACAAAGGAGTAGGGATGCACCGATTGTGAAATTGTGGACCGATACCGATAACGATGTTTAAAAGAATAACTTGGCTGATGGCCGATGCCGATGCTGATGTTTTTTTTGTTGTTGTTGTTATTTAGTCCCTCTTTTGCGCCACGGAAACTTTACAGAAGTATTTTAAATGTTTTTCAGCTCTTCATCATACTATCCTTGAATGAGCACAAATGAAATGAGACAAATGTATTAAACAAAACAAGCTTATGGTTATTTGTTTTGCTTTAGCGCTGTGTGCAGGCAGCTGTTGGGCTTTGTCAAACGCCTTGTCAATTAACGTCTGAGTGTTACCGGTGCCCGTTTGCGCTTTTTTGGCGGCTTCATTTTTCCTTTTGTGGTCATCTTGCACGTAATCCCTGTACACTGCCTCGTGCCTGTTTTTCAAATGTCCAATGAGATTTGTTGTGTTCAATGACTTTCTTACAGTTCCCCCTCTTGAGATATCAACGGAACATGTATTGCAAAGTGCATGACGCGGATCTTTGTCTGAGACTGTAAAGTATTGCCATATGACCGCCATCTTCTTTGCACGGGCGACCTCTTCCGCCTTGGCAGAGTTACATGTCCAAAAAAAAAAAAAAAATGAACGGGACGCGAAAATGAACATACAGTCATCAGCAGCTGTCATCGGTGAATGTGGTATTTTTTTACCGATGGCCGATGGCAGTCAAGGAGGCGAACATCGGCCGATACCGATGTTCAGCCGATGCATGGGTGCATCCCTACAAAGGAGAAGGAAGTAAGAATGGGGTGAGCAATGTGTTGTGTAAAAATGAGAGGAAGGAGAGGTAGTTTCCAAGGATAATTTAGAGTGTGATGTAAGTGATAGATAAGAACATGTGTGAGAGAGAGAGACAGAGATGAAGAGAGTGAAGTGTGTTGAGGAGTGACATAGATTTAATGCTAGACGGAAGAGAGAGGGGGGAGAGAGAGAGAGAGAGAGGAAGCACCTGATGAGTGTGTGTAATAGTGAAGTGAGTAGCTGCATGAAGGTCATGAAGGTCCTTGTGTATGAGACAGTGTGTGTGGGGCTGCAGCAAGCTCTGGATACCTGAGAGTGTCCAGTGTCCAGGCTGGATCCTGCAGTGTGGCTGACAGCAGCTTCAGGCTCAGGTGCAGAGTGTGGTGTGTGTGTGAGGGTGAGAGAGAGAGAGAGAGAGAGGTTTGAAATGTTAGTAATAATAAGAGAGGAAGGATGTGAGTGACGGAGAGGAGACGGTCAGTTGATGTTTGACACGTGCGTCGGCTGCGATGTCGGCCACACAGAGTGGGGTGGTCGCAGTGATGCATGCTGCTGAGTGAAGCGATGCTTTGCGGGTTGACGTGGAGAGGAAAGAGACAGGATGGATGTGCGCACCATGCACGTGCTAATGCAGTGATTGTCGTGTGTGTTGTGTGTTAGAGAGGAAGCAGGTGCACTTGTATTCAGAGTTGAGTGGATGGGGGCACGGAGGAGCGAGGGCCGGAGAGGGCCAGTTGATGTGCATGTGCTCCATGTGTGGCTGGAGGAGGGAAAAGCAGCGGGCAGTGACGAGTAAGCGGCGCCACACAGCGGACGGGGGTGGTGGTGTTATGGTAGCGGTTGTAGTGCAAACAGGCAGATGAGAGTTGTGATGTGTTTGCTGCTGGTCACAGTTCGAGGTGTGATGGAGTGAGGGTTGCATTAGAATAGATAAGTGATTGCTGGGGGGGGGTAGTTTGACCCTGAGAGGTAGGCCAAGTGAGTAGGGGGTAGATGAGGGGAAAAAAAGAATGGGGGAAGGAAGGGCATGATGGCTTTTTGTGTGCAAATGAAGTGTGTTTGAGAGAGAGAGAGAGAGAGAGAGAGAGAGAGAGGGAGGGAGAGAGAGGGTGAAATGTGGCAGTGTGGAGTGTGGCGCCGTTTGGGGGGGGGGTTAAAGGTTTGGGAGTGAGTGGTATGTGGAGATGTGGAGCAAATAGTTGTTTAGCTTTGATGAAAGAAAGAGAAGGGCAGAAATGTGTGTGTGGGGGGGGGGGGAGTAAGAAGTGAGGCAGAAATGATGTTAAAAAAGAAGGGGGTGTTGAGAAAAAGGAGGGCAGGGTTAAGTAGCTGTTTTGTTGGATGACCTTTAGAGAGGATGAGTGCAGTGAGGTGGTTTGTGTAAGTGTGAATGAGACATAGGAAGTGTGGTGGTGTAGCTTTTTAGAACATGTGTGTGCAGGTGGTGTGCAGGTGGTGGTGTGAGATGAATGTATAGATAGAGTCTGTGAATGTTGTCATTGGTCCAGGTCATTGTTATGTCTCTGTGTAATGAAATGGAAGGCAACTGGACTTGTATTTGTCTGTGGAAGACGTTTCGTGTCTTATCCAAGCGGCTTCATCAGTTGTTATGCATTGGTCTCTGTAGTCTGCAGTAGTCTGGCCAAGAAGGTGGAGTAGGTCCCAGGTATTTAAGCTGTTGTGGGTGGGTCCACCAAAGTACCTGTGAAAGTACTGGTTTCACCTGACCATTGTTGTGGTGTCATGTGGACGCCAGTGGTTAGGGTCAGGTGACCCTGTTGTTATCCCGTGTGAAGGACAGTCGTTAGGATGAGGTGAGCCCCCGGTGGATGACGATCGTTGAGAGTCGTCTGAGGTTATGTTGTTGATGGCTCTGGGTACCGACGAAAGGGTGACATTGTAGATGGGGGATAGATGGTTTAGCGATGGCTTGTGGACTTTTACATAGATGGCTTCTTTGACTCCCCTTTGAAACCATGTGTCCTCCCTGTCCTCCAAGATTTTGACATTGCTGTCTTGAAAGGAGTGTGCCTTTTCCTTTAGATGGGAGTAGACAGCTGAGACAGGACCTGAGGAGTTTGCCCTTGTGTGTGGGGCCATACGTTTGTTTAAAGGTAGTTTGGTTTCCCCGATATATAGGTGGTTGCATTTGACTGCATATATGAGGTTGCTTTTTTGATAGTGTGGTGATTTGTGTTTGGGATGTAGCAGTTTGTGCGTGAGCGTGTTAGTGGGTTTGAAACATACAGGGATTTGATGTTAAAAATGCTCCTGAGTTTGTCCGAGACCCCAGACACGTATGGAATGAGGATGTTTGTGCGTTTATCTTGAATTTTCTCAGCATGCTCGGTGTCGGTGTTGTTTGTGGAGCGTGTTGTTGTATTGGCAAATGTCCAAGTGGGATAGGCACAAGTTTTCCGAGCTCCCTTTGGATGTTTATGTTGTTGTGCTTGGGCCCGAGCGGAGGTTGGAATGTTGTGAGCCCTGTGTTGCAGGGTTGTGATAACACGCAGTTTGTGCTCCAGTGGATGATGTGAGTGAAAGAGTAGGTATTGGTGTGTGTGCGTGGGCTTTGTGTATACCCCAATGTGGAGGCTCCTGTCCTCAGCAAGGTGAACATGACAGTCCAGGAATGGTAGGTGGTTGTGTTTGACATGCTGTGTTGTGAATGTGATGTTTTTGTGGAGCGAGTGGATGTGTTTGGTAAAGGCTTGTAGATGTTGGGTTTTAATGTTTCCCATGTGTCATGCACATAGCTAAAGCAGTGGCTTGGTGGTGTTCCCTTGGAAGAGTGAAGGGCCTTTGACTGTATTATTTCCATGTATAGATTGGCCACAATGGGGGGCACAGGTGAGGCCATAGCACAGCCGCGCTTGTGTGTGTAGAAGTTGGCGTTAAAGTGGAAATGTGTGGTCGTGAGGCATAAATGCAGTAAGTGGAAGGATAGCGATGTTGTTATGCTGGCTTAGGGATATGACAGGTTTTGTTTGACGATAGGTGAGGTTGGAAGGTGGAGCCTTAGCATTGGACAGGGTTGCTGACACCTTAAACCTTAGCTGTTGTGCTTGAGTTTGTTTGAGGTAGTTTTTTTTTCCTTATAGCTGATTGTGTAGCAGTGATGAGTTTGAAGTATAGGAAGTTGTTGTGGTGTAACAGCAAAATGTAGCCCTTTTGTTAGGACGTCCTTCTCGGGCTGGGTAAGTTCCCCGTCAGATAAGTTCTTTACCCATCTGTGTGTTTTAGTGTGTTGGTTTGCCTCCTGTTCCTCTTTTGAGGTTCCTGCTTTGTTACCTGAGTTAATTGTGTTGTGTTGGAGATTGCAGAATTTGTTTGTTTGCCTTTGTCTGCCCTTGTGTGTTGGGCTAGTTGGGCTTTTGTGGTGAAGTGAAGAACCTTTTTAAAGAAGGCAATTGGTAGGAGTGTTTTCTATATAGAGAGATGAGTAAGATGAGAGGTGTGTTTGGAAGTGTATAGATGAAAGGGGACATTGTTTGTTAGGACAGACAGGAGTGTAAGAGTTGAATGTGTGTGTGTGTGTGTGTGTTTGTGTGTTTTGACAGAGGTGAGTGTGATTTGGCAGTTAAAGAGGTGTGATGTGGTGGTGGCAGGTGGAAGGAGAGGAGGTCCAAGAGGAGTGTCAGTATGCTGAGGCGGTGAAGATGTGAGGAGGGAGGATGGTTTAGAGGTTTGTATTTAGACTTTTTAGATTAGTGATTGTGAATGAGGGGGTGTGTGAGCGATTGTTTAGTCTAAGGTGTGTGTGTGTGTGTGTTTTCTCTGACAGGGTGGGTGGCCGAGGCCAGCTGCCGCCGGTGAGGACGGAGGCTGCCGCGCGCTTTGTCCGGTGAGTGTGAGGCTTTGGAGAACAAAGCACCTCGGTGTGTTTGTTGGCCAGCTCACTTCCATCCATCCAAACACATGCATGCATACATGCAGATGCATGCATTGTGCATGTATCGTGCATGTATGCATGCATGCATTGTGCATGCATCATGCATGCATTGTGCATGCATGTGTCATGCATTGTGCATGCATGTGTCATGCATTGTGCATGCATGATGCATGCGTGCATGCATGCATGTGCATGCATGTATGTGTTTGGATGGATGGAAGTGAGCTGGCCAACAAACAGATGGAGGTGCTTTGTTCTCCAAAGCCTCACACTCACCGGACAAAGGGTGTGGTGGTGAGGAAGAAGAAGAAGAAGAGGAAGAGGAGGAGGAGGAAGAAGAAGAAGAGGAAGAGGAGGAGGAGGAAGAAGAAGAAGAAGATGAAGAAGAAGAGGAGGAGGAGGAGGAGGAAGAAGAGGAAGAAGAGGGCAGAGTGATGTGAGAGAAAAAGTAATAAAGTGAATTGTGAAACGTTAAAGGTGTGGTTTGGTTGTTTGCTCAATGTTTGCTGTAGTGTATAAAAAAAAGAAAAGTAAAAGAAAAAGTCTAAGTAAATAAGTGCAAGTTGACATGGATTGTATATGAAATTGAAACATTTGTTATTGTAATATATAAGTGAGACAAATGTTTTGTGTAATAAAGACAAAAGAAACAAACTTAAGTTATTTGTGTAAAAGTTTGTTGTGTATAACTTTTTATGTGTGTATAAGTTTTGTATTGGTCAATAAATTTGTTATTGGACAATAAGTTTTTTTATTTGTTTATATATATATATAAGTTATTTTTAATTTTTTTTTATTTATATATATATTAAAGTATTTTTTTTTTTTTTTTTTTTCCTATATTATATATAAGTTATTTTTTTAATTTTTGAAATTAAAAAAGTTCAACTTAGAAAATAATTCACTTGAGAGGAAAAAAACACTTAGAAAATAAATAAAAAAAAAAAAAGTTTGACTTAAAAAAAAAAAAAACGTTCGACTTATAAAAAAAAAAAAAAAAAAAAAAAAAAAAAAAAAATCCTTCTTCCTACTCTGACTTCCTTTCTTCTCTCTCTTCCTTCTCTTCTCTCTTCTCTCTTCCTACTCTCTCTTCCTTCCTTCCTTCTCTCCTTCCTTCCTTCTCTTCCTACTCTCTCTCTCTTCCTACTCTCTCTCTATCTTCCTACTCTTCCTACCTCCTACTCCTACTGCACCCCCTCCAGGGTGCTCGCTTTCGCTCTCAAGCTTGGCTCGGCTAGGGCACCTACGGCTGTGGCCTCTGCAGCGACACACAGTCATCTGTACCTTCGCTCTGCTAGCTTGACGACTCCTACCGCAAGTCTGGCTCGACAGATTGAACCGATCCACTGTGGCGTCTGCAGCCACCGCAGCGATCCGCATTCAACTGTTCCGCCTCGCTTGTTTCGGAGTCCCGACCGACCGACAACCGAGCCGACTGACGCTCCTGACTCTTTCTGCCTCACCGGTGTGCACCCCAGTGCCAGCTTACCGCAGCCAGTTACGCCCCATACGCATCCTCTACCTGTGGCTTGAGAGCAACGGGGATCGATCCCGTGATGTTGGCTATCCAAGCCATGCTCCCAACCGCCCCGCCACAAGGCAGCTCGCCGGCTTTCGGTTTTTTTCCACCCTTTATCCTTTACTTTCACTCACCACACGCCAAAACGCCGAGCCCGGGCTCCAGCCCGGCTTCGAACCCGCCACCGCCGCATCCGCAGCCGCCCGCCTCGCCGCCACGCCGCCGCTCTTTCTTACCTTCTACAATTCGGAAATTTCTATTTCTGCTTCACTTCCACAAACGCCATTCAAAAAAAAAAAAAGACTTAAAAGATAACACACACTTATACATACAAACACAACAAGACCACAAAGCTATCACACGGGTCTCGAACCCCTCACCTGCCTCTCCACAACCACCGCCACTACCGCTGCGCCACCAGCCGCTCCAGCCTCGTCCGCACCTCCCTTCCTACCCATTCCTGCATTAAGGCACACACAAAAAAGCGATGGAACCCTCCCCACACCCCAAAAATCCCCCCCCCCCCCCAACCCCGCCCCCGTCCCCACCCACCCCGCCCGCCCGCCCAACCCCTTGGGTAAACAGGGCAACTACAGAGCACAACTCGCCATCACAGCACCATCACTTATCAACTTATACACATCACAAATATTATACACACATTTACGTTACTCACACTCACCTGCCTTAAGCCTCCTCCACCTCCCAACTCCACACTCCATAGCCACAGCAGCAGCACCCTTCATCACACCATCTCACCATGTCCCCTCCACACAGCACAGCACAGCACACTCAACCTGAATAACACAGCATAACATGTGTATATATATATAAATACATATATATATATATATATATATACATATATATATATATATACATATAAACATATATATATACATATATATACATACATATATATATATAGATATATATAAACATATATATATACATATATATACATACATATATATATAGATATATATGTACATATATATAAATATATATGTACATATATATATACATATAAACATATATATATACATATATATGTACATATATATATATAGATATATACATATATGTACATATATATATATATACATATATATAAATATATATGTACATATATACATACATATATATATAATATATATATATATATATATACATACATATACATACATATACATATATATACATATAAATATATATATATACATATATATACATACATATATATATAGATATATATGTACATATATATAAATATATATGTACATATATACATATATGTACATGTATGTGTATACATATATGTATATATATATATATATGTACATATGTGTATATATATATATGTATACATATATATACATATATATGTATATACATATATATACATAGATATATATAGACACACAGACATACACATACTATATACATACACACATACATACAGATATATACACACAAGGACATACACACATTCACTCATACAGTCACACACACACACACACTGATACATACATACATTTATCTACACATACACACAGCCATTCATACACACAGAGACAGACAGACATACACACCAACACATATACATACACACACACACACAGACCTACATTCATACATACATGCATACACACACACACATACATACATACACATAACCCTATTCACACATGCACACATACATACATACACACACTTCATGACCTACACACATACATACACACACATACAAATACTCACACCCATACATACACATACATATACACATATACATAAACACATACAGACATACACACACACACACACAAACATACATATAAACAAATACATATACACACATCCATACATATACAATAAACACATACATACATACACACACAGATATACATACACCCATACATATATATATACACACACATATACATACACATATACACAGACCTTTCTCCAAGAGACAAGAGCACTGCTGCACATTTCCTCTCTGTTCACTGCACCGCTGCACCACAAATATACAACATCCTTTCATATCTTCACCCATCAGCCTTCTTCATTCTTCTGCAAATGCTTCATGAGCTCACACAAACATTCACATCCCTTCACCCATTCACTAAGCCATTTCTATTGCTATTACTTTTCTCATCCATTATCCTATCCGTTATTTCATCCATTCATCCACTCATCTCAGAGCCTCTTTTGCCTTATTCAATTGCTATATTCACTATTCCTCCGCCCCCCCCCACACCTCACACATGAATCCATCCAGCGCATCGCGGAGCCCGCCTGCGCGGACCGATACTGACTGACTTGCATAGTTCCACGTCAACTCCCTTCTTTTCCACCACCTCATCCCTTCTACGTTGACTCTTTACATCCTACTCTTCAACTGCTCTATTATTTGGACCAGCCACTTCTCGTAGGCGGCCAAAATCTGCTCATTAACAACCCCCCCTTCGCAACCTTCCGCTGCCTGGGTCTTGCAGCAGCACCGCTACTGTCAGTAGTGTGCACACCTCTCCACTGCACATATTCTACTTAGTGACCATTTCTACCTCATACACCCCCCCCCCCCCCTTCAGAAAAACTGAACCATCCCTTTAAAAGGACCTGTTTGCAAATGGACAATCAATAATTCTCATCTACTCATATGCTTCCTAAATACAATATCTCTACAATATTCATGCATCTTCATGTCAGCCACCTCGTAACCAGCCCTCAATATCCACTCATGCCACAAGCCAAAACTCACCTTCTCAACTGCTCCTCACACATAACTCATCGCTGTACCTTCTCGCTCGTCTTCATCTCCATCGGCCGACCCCTTCCATGCGCATGTTTACATTACGCTCCCTCACATTGTGTCACATCCGCTCAGTGCACTTGACTGCATGCTTTGGCTTTTGCTGCTCCAAACACAACAGCTGTATGCGTATCGGCACAATCTCCCGCTTTTCCATTCGTTGGCTAAAACATTCACCAGCCCACAGCTGCCTGCACACAAAACCCATTTCCCTCTACACCTCTGCTCTGCACTAGTGGCCACCATTTCATTTCCACCACCACACAACCATCACCTCCGTCCAATAGGCTGCCTTTTAGGCTACGTCTTATGTCAAATGTATACACCCCAGTGAGACCAAAGTCATGAAGGTGCAAATAAAATGATGGCTGCACCGCACTCCAACAAAAACACAAAGTCTTCTTTCAAAAAACAATGCACCGCTTCACACAGCTGCATAACACCCACTGACCAGCCCCACAAAGCCTTCTCTTACCAATGCAACACCACTTTCTCCCTTGCTCACGCTGCACTCAATCATGTCAAACCACATGTTGGGCGCCACTCTCATCAAAAAAAGCTCCCACAGCAACACACATCTACATCAATGCACTCCTTTCTATTGACTCCAAAGCACCACACTTTCTCTCATGAGCCAACAGCACCTCAACATAACCTTGCCCCTCTCATTTACCCCCCCCCCCCCCCCCCCCCCCCCCCCCCCCCCACACACTCAACACCCAACAGCGCTTGCACCATAACAAATGCCCCCCCACCCTTTGGCAGTTGAAAACATTCACACTGAATTCACATCCTCCATTAACATACAGTCACATGACATCACGGTAGTGCCAAGCTTTTCCCACTGCCACTAACATATTGGACACCAGAGCCACATCTACTAAACAAACTTCTTTACTTCTATGACCACAGCCACCAGGCATCTGCATCCATTCACCAGCAAATCACTCATCAACTAACACGCAATGGCCTCCAACTTCATATCATCTCTGCATACACAGCTCATAACACCACTCTTAACTATGCCTACTACAATTCTGTTCATCACAACTTCAAAGCACATCAGGCCAACATTGTCGACGCCGACTGCACACCTCACATTGTGCGTAACTGTGCAAAGTATGCTGCACGCACGCTCCACATACACATTCAAAGTCTACTCAACAACATCCTCACTCATTTTTCTTCATCGTCCAAGCGCGCTGAGGAGCTGCAAAAAACCCTTGCGTTTCTTCTACAACAATACCGTGCCTTACTCAATCATGTCTCCACAACATGCCTCGCTATATGGCCACCTCTCACAAGGCCCCGTACCTGCTGGCCTGCTCTCAAGCAACACTTCTTAGCTCTTGCACCACAGCAAATACCCAAAGCTGCTCTGGAAGCTCTTTAACAAGCATCCACACAATGAGGGCCAAACGCTTGACTTACAGCCACATCTCTCCTTCCTCCCCACAATGCACTCCACATATTCCATGATCTTATCCTGCACTTGCAAAGCAATGACAAGCCTATCTGCCACCTCCCTCACATCATCTCCACACTTCAGACAAAAGTCCAGCACACACACGCGCTCTCCTTCTTCGCAACACACACCGACGCGCTTCTCCGCCACTTTCCAAACAGTAAAGCGGCAGCGATCCAGGAGCATTTGCCCTCCTTCTATCTTGCTCCACTCAGCTACCTTCAAAAATGCTATGACTTCTCACACAGCAATTTCCACAAGCATGTGCCACTATTCCAACTCAAGAGGGACTTCACTTCATTTCCCCACCTCTCTCATGCAGTCAATTGACATCACACACCTTGACAATACACAATCAACTTGACATGGATCAACTCTACAAAGACTACTGTGTAACACTGCCACGCCAGCAGCACATTGCAAAAGCAACACTCCCTGTTGTGGACAAAATCCTCATTATTGCTCAAGGACACAAACACACCAAATCTCACTGCACTTGGATCCTTGGATTCTCTTCAGCACCCTTGTCACCAATGCATTTGTGGAAACACTCTTCTCCTTCATGACTGCACCGTGGACTGACCAAAGGATCCCCTGCTCTGTGGGGCTCATCGACAGCCAAATTCAAGTCAACAGCTACTTTGCCTACACTTGCGCAGTATTCTACACCTATGCGGTGAAAGACAGCACCTTACTGGAGGCTGTAAGCTCAAACTAAACCTATCGCTTCAACAACAACTAAGGTGTCACTCGTACATTTATTGATTTATTTCGATGGTCAAATACCCAATATCCGTGCTGCTGGAAGAAGCGGACCTATTAAGAGAAAACACACACAACTTTTCTTCAGACTTTTATTTTACACTTACACATGGCTATGTCCAAGTATGACATTTTATCTTGATATATATTGTTTGTTGTTATATACTTTTTTGCACTGGCATTTTATTTAAGCAAAGACTTTTTTCACATTTTCACACAGTTGAATTCTATCAGTATGAGCTACGTTGGAAAAGCATATACACCTATTGGTTATTGCCCTGTATATTTGAAAGGCTGGAGTCACGCTACAGGTTTTCACGTTAGCTCTTTTGAATGCTTGTATAAGACACGTTATTAATATTCATGTCTCAACAAATGTTTTACTTGAGTACATAAAACACTTCTGTTACTTCATTCTGTGTGACATTTCCTGAAAATATATAGGCCATATACTGTGTTACATATTTTCTTTTGCTGGCCTTGTGCTCTACATTTTGAAGAGTAAGGCCAGGGTTGCCTGCTGTCCCACTCTTTGTCTTTTTGGAGGTGCTCACCCTACATATGCCTTATACTGCAATTCAATTTCATTAAACAAAGCTTCAATTCAGTAAAAAAAATGCCTCTATCATCTCTTGTACTCTCATTATTCACATAACTCTAGTAATCGTCTCAGGTCTAATACATACACATACGTACAAACATATATACATACATACATATATTCACACAGAAATATATGTACATACACACACACACAGATACATACACACATACATATACACACATCCACACATACATAGAGACATATGTACATACAGACATATACACACACATACATAGAACGATGTACATACCAACACACACACACAGCATTTCACACAAATACAGACAGAAATACATACACACATATAACTACATACACACCCACACACACTGCATGCATATATATATATATATATATATATATACACATACATACAGAATTACATTCATACACACACATACAGACCTACAGACAGACATATATACACACACACATACAGACACATAAACACACAGCTACACACAAACATAAACACATACAGACATACACACACATGCAGACACACAGACATACATAAATACACACACACACACAGATATATATACATACACACATACACACCCACACACAAATACATACATACACCCATACATACACTACATACATGTACACACACAGATATGTATACACACACACAGATATACATACATACAAACACATACATAGAGAAAGACATACATACATACACACATACCCTACATACATATATATGCACACTCATACATTAACACACATACACACATAACCTACATACACACACATGTATATATATAAACATATACAAAAAAACCAAAAACAAAACAAAAAAAAAATTATATATATATATATATATATATATACGCACAGACATACACACACATATACATATAGACAGACATATATATACATATACACACGCACAGACATACACACACAGACCTACAAATACACACATACAGACATAGACACACACACACACAGATACATACACATACACCCACACATAGACATACGTGCATACATACACACACATACAGACCAACACACAGATATACACATACACACACACAAACAGTATCACACATACATATACACATACAGACATACACATAGAGACATACCTACACACACATACAGACCAACACACTACACACACACACATACAAACATATACATACACACACATACAAACATACACACACAGAGACATATACATATACATACATATATATACACACATACAGACATACATACATACATATACACACAGACCTATACACACAAACACCTACACATACAGGCCTACACATAGACAGACATACACATACAGATATCCATACACATATATACATACACACACACACATACATAGAGACATATACATACACATATATACATATACACACATACATACATATATATACACACAAACATCTACACATACAGGCCTACACATAGACAGACATACACATACAGATATCCATACACACACTCTCTTTCTCTCTCTCTCAGCTAAACACACACCTTTCTAGCCTTCAGGTACCCTTCCCCCTCCATTACATATGACCATGAATTTATTCCCAACAACACAAACACATGTTCAGAAACAGCACAATGAACATCACAAACACATAAAGGACTTCCTCACAACCTTCGCCTGCCTGCACTGGGCAGCCAAGCACTGTGACGCCTACATCCTGCCGCACCTCCATCTTCACCACTCTGCTGCTTCTTCGCTTCCGCTTCCCAAGTGCAACACAAGCTTCGCTGGTCAAAAGTGCACCGCCTTCTTTTTCTTACTTGTAGCCCACCTTCTCGTACACTCCCGTCATCCTCAGCTCCTCCCTTTACTCCACAACTCCACCAAGGAAGTGCTTCAGACCTTCAACAGCACCACCTGGCGGTAAAGAGGACCGGCAACTCGTCAGTGTGTCCGTGTGCCTTTTTCTCCCCCACATTCCCATGCACAGCAAACTCTTCAACATCATTACTATCAATCATTCACTATTTTCTTTTCACCCACCACTCAACCTCTTCTTCACCTCAATGGTGGATGGCACCTTCTACAAAAACCATCTACAGCTAAACTTACATCCACTCAATACCACATGCCACTCTTCATGCTTCCTCTTTGTCTATCACACTCAAACACACCCAACTTTGACAAAGTGTTTTCTCAAACACAAGTGACATTCGTGCATGCCTCGTAGCTTTCTTACCAAGTGAGCACATGGTAGCCACCATTGTTAGCTGGAACCACTGAGCTCAGGCCTCAACGCATGCAAAAGTAGAGAACAGAAAAAGAACATTAGAGCAAAACAGACCACTCGCACATCTCACATTTGTCACTTCACATTTACTTTATTTTGTACATTTTCCAAACAACTTCATTGGTTTTGCCTTGATCCCATCCCTTAATAATCTTCTCTGCTTCACTTGCCCACTCAGCCATCTTGTGCACTCGTCCAGCTTGCAGTTTGTAGACACTTGTACTTGTACTTTAGTTGTTTAGAAGCTGCACTGGTCCACAACATGGCTGACAACAGGCCCGTGGCACACTCTATTGCTAACACTACACCCTTAGCTCAAACCACAAATCATCAAGGCTAAAACAAACATTTCCACACAAAAAGTACATAACATTTTAGTCTTCAGTCTCCTTGCACCACCTTCTTCTGGCCTCCGTGGTGGACGGCAGCTTCTGGAAGAAACATGAGCAAAGGCTGAGTCTTTGTTTAACACTCAATGCAACTCATTTACTCACGTGTCCGTTCCTTCTCTTTCGCCCCAAAAACAACACGAAGGCAGCACCTTCAATAAATGTTTAGTAAAACACTCATGTATGCTTTCTGTCTTACCAAGGGCAGGCAGCAGAACCACACGGTAGCCACGCCTGTTAGCTCGAGCCACTTCCCTCAGGTTACACATGCAAAAGTAGAAAAAAAAAAAACATACATTACACTGACACACAATGTTAACCTCAAGTGAAAGACGTCACATCCGTGGCCACGAGTGCTAGTGCCAAGTGGCTAGTGCTACCGATGCAGTCTGCCATGTGCTTTACTTGCAAAGTCAGACATCTTGTCAACCAATGCACCTTGCAGTTTGTAGACACTTGTACTTGTTCAGTTGTTTAGAAGCTGCATTACTCCACAAAATGGCTGAAGCAAAGCACATGCCACACTCCACTGCTAGCACAAGCCACTTAGCACACACAGCAAACAGATCGAGGTCAAACAATCATTTATTTACAATACAACTAACATTTGTTTTTGGCCTCTGTTTTCTTTGAACCAACCAGCAAACTTCTTCTGGCCTCAGCAGTGGAGGGCAGCTTCTACAAGCAACAACATACAAAAGTCAAACTGTTTCAAACAGTACTTGCCTTCACTCTTGTTCATGACACTAAACAAGATGCGTGTTTGGCAAACCGTTGTCAAAGAAAATAAACGTTTGCGCGTATGCCTCGTCACATTCTTACCAAGGACAGCCAGTACAAGCGCATGGTTCCACTGCTGTTAGCTCGAGCCACTTAACTCAGGGCTGGACACATGCAAAAGTTGAAAAAAAAAAAAAAAAACAAAAAAGGACACAATCATTACATTGAAACACTGTTAGAAAATAATACAATTTTGTGTGTATCTCCTTCTCTCTTCCTTAGCACATCCAGGTACTACAAGCACATGGTTGCCACCGCCATCAGCTGGAGCCACTTAGCTCGGGGTTGGACACATGCAAAAGTAGGAAAACACACAAACGTTACAGTGATATACAATAAACTATAAGCCTCAACTGAAAGATATCACATCCGTGGCCACGAGTGCTAGTGCCAAGTGGCTAGTGCTACCGATGCAGTCTGCCATGTGCTTTACTTGCAAAGTCAGACATCTTGTCAACCAATGCACCTTGCAGTTTGTAGACACTTGTACTTGTTCAGTTGTTTAGAAGCTGCATTACTCCACAAAATGGCTGAAGCAAAGCACATGCCACACTCCACTGCTAGCACAAGCCACTTAGCACAAACAGCTAACGGATTGAGGCTAAACAATCATTTTACAATACAACTAACATTTCAGTCTGCGGCCTCTTTGTCTTCTTTGAACCAACCAGCAAACTTCTTCTGGCCTCAGTGGTGGAGGGCAGCTTCTACGAGCAACAACATTAAAAGTCAAACTGTTTCAAACACAGTACTTGCATTTAGTCTTGTTCATGACACTAAACAAAATGGAGGCTTGCCAAACTGTTGTGAAAGACAATAAAGTTATGCATGTACACCTTGTCACTTTCTTACCAAAGACAGCCAGTACAAGCACATGGTTGCCACCGCTGGTACCTCGACCCACTTAGCTCAGGGTTGGAAACATGCAAAAATAAAAAATACAAAAATACAAAAAAGAACACACACAATCATTACAGTGAAACACTGTTGGAAAATATAATACAAGTGTGTGTGTGTGTGTGTGTGTGTGTGTGTGTGTGTGTGTGTGTGTGTGTGTGTGTGCCTTCTCTCTTCCTTAGCACATCCAGGAAGTACAAGCACATGGTTGCCACCGCCATTAGCGCGAACCACTTAGCTCAGGGTTGGAAACGTGCAAAAATACAAAAAGAACAAAGAACACAATCATTACAGTGAAACACTGTTGGAAAATATAATACAATTGTGTGTGTATGCCTTCTCTCTTCCTTAGCACATCCAGGTAGTACAAGCACATGGTTGCCACCGCCATTAGCGCGAACCACTTAGCTCAGGGTTGGACACATGCAAAAGTACAAAAACAACACACACAATCATTACAGTGAAACACTGTTGGAAAATATAATACAATGTGTGTGTGTGTGTGTGTGTGTGTGTGTGTGTGTGTGTGTGTGTGTGTGTGTGTGTGTGTGTGTGTGTGTATGCCTTCTCTCTTCCTTAGCACGCCCAGGTAGCACAAGCACATGGTTGCCACCACCGTTAGCTCAAGTTAGCTGGAGCCACTTGCTGAGGGTTGGACACATGCAAAAGTACAAAACACAATCATTGCAGTGAAACACTGTTGGAAAATATAATACAATTGTGTGTGTGTGTGTGTGTGTGTGTGTGTATGCCTTCTCTCTTCCTTAGCACGCCCAGGTAGCACAAGCACATGGTTGCCACCGCCGTTAACTCAACCCACTTAGCTCAGGGTTGGACACATGCAAAAGTACAAAAGGACAAACCACACAAACATTAGAGTGAAACAAAGTGCAAATTAAACATGGCATTAAAGGAGGAAGATCCATGACTCCTGCTTCTTCAAGTGCCTAGCGCTAGCAATGGACTCTGCCACGTGCGTCACTCGGCAAATCGACCATTTAGTAAACTAATGCAGCCCTAAACAACTACAAGTACAAGTGTCTACAAACTGCAAGCTGCATTAATATACCATGACCCACGTACCAAATGAAACGCATGACAGACCCCGTTGCTAGCGCTAGCTACTTGGTACTAACAAGAAATGGATCGAGGCTAAAGCGACATTTAGTGACCGTAACACTCTTCTCTTTCTTTGTCTTCTTCGAACCAACCACTGAACTTCTTCTGGCCTCGGTGGTGCAGGGCAGCTTCTAGGAGGAAGCACATGGAAAGTCAAAGTATTTGTTCTACAACACTAAATGCAACTCACTTACTTGTTCTTGTCTTTCTCACTAAACAAGATGGATGTTTCAAAGTGTTTTGTCAAACACCATATCCACTTGTGTGTATGCCTCCTGTCTTTCTTACTGAGTCCAGGTAGTAGAAGCACATGGTCGCCACCGTTTTCAGCTCAGGGTTGAACACGTGCAGCAGTAGAAAAGTAGAAAGGACACAAACATTAGAGCGAATTCAAGCACTAAATAAAGGAAACATGAGGTTAAAGACGGAAGGTCCGTGACTCCCCCGTTTCTTTAAGTAGCTAGCGCTAGCAATGGACTCTGCCATGTGCGTCACTTGGTAAGCCTGCCATTTAGTAAACTAATGCAGCCCTAAACAACTACAAGTACAAGTGTCCACAAACTGCAAGCTGCATTAATCTACGATGACCCACGTACCAAGTGAAACGCATGACAGACCCCATTGCTAGCGCGAGCCACTTAACACACACAAACAAGAAATGGGAAAGTACAATACAAACCCAAAGGGAAGGCCCAAGATGATTTTAGGATGAGCTGCTCGCTACAGCAAGTGCGCACCTGCTGCTCCTGTCGCTTCAGCCAACTGAATCATGATTTATAGGCCGCTGCTCCTCTGATTACTGCAGCCGCTCATCAGGACAGAGTGCGCACACCTGTGCACGGCCAATGGAGACGCGGCTCCGCCTTCCTGGGGGCGTCGCCTCCTGGGTTGGTAATCCTGGAGAGCTAGCAAGATTTGAAAATTGCACCTCCTCTTAGTAATATTAGCATTCGACTAATACAAGCTACAAAAGTAGCTACATTAGCAAAAGTTACACATTTCATAAAAATAACAAATCTTCCCCGAAGCAAAGCATATAATTACCTGTCCAACAGAAAGAGATAAACCTCAGCATCACTTCAAATCCCTCAGTTGTCTCCACCGCTCAAAAGCAGCACCGATGTTTACTCTGGTTTGACGTCTGGCTTTATCCAGAGCCTTTTTGTTAGCAGCCTTTTCAGCCTCCTTTCTCTTCCTTGCCTTTTTCTCGGGGCGAGCCGTTACAAGTAACGCTGGAAGTAGTAACTGGGGCTGCATTTTCTCAGCCATTGATCATAAATGAGCATGAAATCCGTTCTGCTGTAACTCTGTACGCTGATTTCTTCCGGCAACAGCGACACGTGAAGATTGTGCACGCGCGTCGGAGACAGGGATCGAGGGGGGCGGATACAGAACTAGACATGAAGGCATCTGATTGGTTTTTGCTCCTCGTACCGAGGAGCTTGGATTGGTCGGAGTTTTTTCAGTCCTGCAGCTGCCACAGAGGACTGATCATTTTCGTTCCTTTTTCTGAATACATAATGTATTGATTACTCAGAAGGTAGAAGGACCATTTCACCCAGTGTAACAAGTGTTTCTGAACAGGATTACCAACCCCAGCTTTAATATATCCATGGTGAATACACGGAGCAGATCCCAACGTTTCTACGTCTCTGCAGCTTCAACGGCTTCGTCATAAACTTTCCTCCTTACACCAGTCAGAGTTTTATCACACTTACAGAGCCAAGTTCACGGCGCCTCAGGTGATCTTCCGGTTGTCTGTTTAATTTACACGCAGGGAAGTGAAGAGGAAGCGACTGTAGTTTTACCAGCGCCACCTGGTGGTGAGGAGCGGGACCGCAACACAGCGGTCTTGATCCGGACCATTAACATACTCGCCTTTATGCATAAGATCCCGATCGACACAATTATTTACTGCATGTCTGTTTCCCCATCTTCTCTCCATGTTTCCTGTCACATCTCACTGTCCTATCTGATGAAATCAAAAAATGCCCCCCAAAAACTTTGAAAGAAAAAAAAAAAATACATGGTTCAAGACAAAGGGTCAAAATGTAAAACCTTTATTTATAAACCAATGAAATGTGCTTCAGTCCATCTGTGTCCTCTGTCTCAAAGAATTCTATTATGAACTTAACAAAAAACAAATGATAGCTAGTGCCAGAGCAGGCATCACATGGTTTCACTGGAGGGAACAAACAGGCTAAATACATTCTGCTGTGAAGACAGACAAAGTCCATCTGAAGCTTTATAGCTTGATTGTGGAGGGTTTAGGTGTGTGGACATGTCAACAGGTGTTTCCCCCTGCAATGAAACAGTCCAGTTAGTAGTAAGTAAGTAAGTGAATAATAAATATGTCATAAAGAAAGAAAGACAGAAAATGATAAAGAAAGAAAATAAGTAAGTAGCAGAGGCAAGTGGGAGGGAGGAGGCAAAGAGGGAAGGGGAATGTACAAAAACAAAATGATGCTCATTGGTTGTTCTCACAGACTAGTCTACTTACATGTGGAGTGCTTCACAGTAGAAAATCAGTCACATCCTGCTGCTCTGTCAGGACTCATGTGTTGCCTGGCTGCCTCCAGCAGGGCTGCTGCCTCAGCTGGGCCCATCTGTTGCACCATCTTGTGGAAGGCGCCGTCTTTGTTTTGCAGCAGAGTGAAGGGACGGTCTAACTCCTGGATGGTACCACCATGCATCACCTTAGCACAGGAGAAGTGACAAACATCAGGTTCACTGTTCAATTTGTCCGTGGCATTGAAACAGAAGAAATACACGTCAGTGACACAAAAACTACAACAATTGGGGTCAGAGACTTGCACATGATGCATTAGAATATTTTAAAATGCCTAAAATACATCAACTGATCACTGTGCAGTACCAGTGAGCATATCTATTCAGCTATGACATCACTGAGAGGACTCACGAGTATGCGGTCACTGTCTATGATGGTGTTGAGGCGGTGAGCAATGGTGAGCACAGTGCACTCTCTGAACTTGTCCCGTATGGTTTTCTGAATCAGCTCGTCTGTCCTGTGCACACACACACACGCACACGCACACACGCACACACGCACACACGCACACACGCACACACTCAGTTAGTTAGTGGGAACAGAGATACCACATGTTTGCTGGACTCAGGGTCCAGGTCTACAGTGGACTGGTACCTGGGGTCCACGTTGGCAGTGGCCTCGTCGATGACGAGGATGCGGTTCTTCCTCAGGATGGCTCTGGCCAGACACACCAGCTGCCTCTGACCCACGCTGAAGTTAGACCCCGACTCAGCCAGAACCGTCTCCAGCTTCCCTGGTAGCTCCTCCACCACTGACTTGAGCTGCACCTGCGCGCACGGTCACACACACACACACACACACACACACACACACACACAACACACACACAGGCTCAGTGACGGGATGATGAGGAGCTGCTCACCAGTTCTTCGTCATGCTGCATGGACACTTGCCTCCTCCAGAGCTCTCCACAGGTCTTCATCAGTGTGCTGGCTGAACGGGTCCAGGTTCTTCCTCACAGTGTCGGTGAACAGCACCGGGTCCTGGAGAACAGAGCAGGTCAGACACATGCTGGATTTTCAGTTCAACTCAAAACACAGGAAACATCAAAATTCAAATGTAGAGGAAGACAGTAGAGAACAGCGTGGGTCGGCCTGTAGCCAGCACTGCAATGACGAGCTGTCAAAAAGGCTGAGTCGAGTGATGGATGTCACATAGCAACCTGAGGAATGATGGATATCTTCTGGCGCAGGTCATGGAGGCCGATCTCTGAGGTCAGGACCCCGTCGATGTAGATCTCTCCCTGAGGCTCTGCCAGGCGAAACAGAGCTGAGACCAGGGAGCTTTTCCCAGCTCCTGTTCTCCCCACGATCCCAACCTGTGGCACAGGAACACACGCGAGAGCTGTTGTCACCTCCCAGCAGGTGCAGGGATGTACCCGCTGCTCTGTGCTCGCTGGCGCTCCTCACCTTCTCGTTGGGGTGGAAGGTGGCGCTGACGTCTCTGAGGACCAGGGGGCCGTCATCGCTGTAGGAAAAGTTCACATGGTTGTAGGACACCAGTCCTCGGCTCGGCCAATCGGAAGGCGGACGCTTCTGGGTTTCCCATGGCGCCTCGCTCTTTAGCTCTGTATACTCCACCACCCTCTCCACCGAGGTCATCTGAGGGGACAGGAGGGCCCTTGACTTCTCAAACTGAACAGACTGAATAACTGACAGCAGGTCAGTGGCTCAACTCTCACCATGTTCTCCACCTCAGCGCTCTGCCTCACAGTCCACTGGAAGTTTCCTATCAGCGTCACAGCATAGGTGAGCACCAGGCCCACCTCTCCGGCGTCAAGTCCTGACACACACAACCACACGTGACGACAATGAGACACCGCCTTTACCGCAATGACTCCTTTCTTCAACACCCTCAGTGCTAGACTCAGCCTCAATCAACAGAGAGGCTCAGAAATATCCTAAATACCAACAACAACATCACGAGTGATCATTAGTGGTGAATGTTTGCTCTCATTTTGCAGCTAAAAGGAGAAAATTCATTATTTCTCCAGGCCAACTGACATCCCGAGTCGTCCTGGTGAAGCCTCGTTCACCACAGCCTCTGAGCCCAGAGAGAAATAATAAAGAGAGGCTCCATCCAGATGAGCAGCTCCTCACCCTCTCTGAGTAAGATGCAGCCAAAGGTTGTTAAGGTGATAAATACGGAGCAAATGCTGTCGAGGCGAAGTGCAAACCAGCGGGACGTCATCAGGAACAGGAACCAGGCCTCTGTGAGCAGGAGACAGAGAGGGGACTTTAGGAAACATGCCGATCAGCTCTGGAAGTCCAAACGGCAACCTAAAGAGTGAAGGAGAACCTGAGTGCAGGTCCTGGCGAGCATCAAAGTCTCTCTTCAGCCTCTCCTCGGCTCTGAAGGCTCGGATGGTCCACAGGCCCTGAAGGGACGAAGACAGGTGGGAGAAGACAGGACTCCGAGCTGCAGGCAAAACAAGAGACAAATGCTGTTTTTAATATTCACGCCCGTTTAGCGCAGATGTCAAACACTGTCGCCTTTCACGGCGACGGCAGCAATGAATCAACTCACTGGTCGACTCCAGACGTTTGACATCTCGCGACGTGCTGAGGTAGAAGCGTCTCAGGTACAAGAAGACAAAAAGCAGAGGGATGAGGGGGATGAGAATTAGAGGGATGACTGAGGCCGCCACCGCCACCACGCCCAGGTTCTGTAAAAACAACTGACACACAGGCACCACACTGTGAAAACCCTTGCCTGCTACAAAAACTCTGAAAGCAGAGAGTAAATGAGGTACAATGACAAAAATGTCTGACTTGGTAGAAGTCCACGAAGGTCATGGGCAACATGGAGTCCATCTGATTGATGTCTTTGGAAAACCTGTTGAGGATTCTTCCTGCAGAGCAAAAGCAAAGTGAGTCAGACACACAGCAGCCTCCAGGCTCTGTCCAAGTATCCACCGCTTCATAAAGAGTCCAGTCAGTCCAAACAAATCCCATCATCCCTGTCTCCTGCTGTCTTACATAAGGTCGGACATGCTTTCGTTTTCTCCTGTCTCCACTGCTGTTGTTGATGCATCAGTCACTGCCGCTTTCACTAACTATAGCTGCAGCATGTGATATGAACACATCGCTCCTGCCCGTTACACTCTGCGTTAGTCTAGCTGTAGTCTACTCATCTCAAAGACATGTCCCTCTTTCTTACTGTTAAGCACTTACTATATAAATGAAATATTGTCAGCTATGCTGTATTGACTTTTTTCTCCACCCCTGGCATCTTCTGCTACACTCACTGGATAAGGGGTGCACAAGTTGGGAAGTAACCAACATAGCCGTATACTTCAAACAACCAGAGAGGCTCAGCTCAGGTTTTCAGAGTCACAACTTTTCAGTTAACAGTGTCTATAAAGTCTCACCTATGGGGTTGACATCAAAGAAGACGACAGGCGTGCGGAGGACGGCTCTGAACATGCTGTTGTGCAGCGTTTGAGCGGCCCTCACCAGCCCGTGGAAGATCACCAAGCTCCTGGCGTAACCAAAGACCACGGCTACTGCTGTCAGAGCTGAAGCACAAACAGCAGACAAGTCTTTAACACATGATCCGTGGACTTTGTGAGCATCTGAGGTGACGGTTAACACAGATGTTTACCTGAGTAAATGCTGAGGTAGAAGGTGAGGCTGAACTCTTGATCTGAGTGAGTTGCATTAAATCCTCCTTTAACGCTGACGGCTGTGGCCGTGCTGTTAAAGTACATCTCTCTGGCCCTGTCGTACAAAACATCCCACACTCAGTTAAGAAACAGGGAGATTAGCTGCATAAAAACAAAACAGGCTCCCCCATCTGCTTTATATTGAAGTAAAGTGCTCACCAGTAGACCAGCCACCAGTCCTGCAGAATATAGGCCACCTATGAATGGACAGACTTCATGTAATCGTATCTTTTTTTTTTTTTTTTTTTTTTTTAACTTTCGTGTAGCTGGATGATTCATGTTGTTTTATTACACACCCCGAGTAATAACTTTAATGTCTTTCTGTTGTGTGCTTACCTCAGCTATGATACTGAGCAGCAGTATAACCAGTATGACCACAACGCTGCAGCCAGCAGAAAAGTATTTCAGATAAATGCGTGTGCCGACGTCTCCTTCCACACGCGTCTCCTCTGCTACAGTACAGACTGGTTCGGCCTGCAACACAAGTCATTGATGATCTGCAAACGGTCAGCCAGAGAAAAATAAAACCTGTTTAAACAAAGCCGAGTACTTATTCTGAGGATGTACCTACAGGAAGCTGGTCTGTGCCGTGGCTCTCTGGCGGTAGGAGGCTGCTGTACGAACTGTGTGACCCCTGTGTCCTCTGGCTGTGTGAGGACACTTTGTCTGGGTCGGTGGATCGAGCCAGTTGCTCCTGCTCCTTGTCGCTCCTCAGCAGAGACACCACGTCCAGACCTGAGGAGCACAGCTTGCTGTAGATGCCCTGAGCCATGACGTGACCCTGACATGCACAAGGAGAAACACGCGAGTGCAGAGAGCTTAAATTACACGTTACACCAATGTAATGTGAAAATTACTATTGCTTTTCACACGCAGAGCTCAAAGGTCAGGAGACCTTTGCTGCTGTCTGCACTTGCTTTTTAGCATCTAACTTGATTTTGACGCCTCTGGCGTGATTCCGAGGATCATTATTATTGTCAGCATTTTTGGAGTCACCTTTACTCTTCTTATTCTCCACGTCAAGCTGAGCCGAGACTCTAAGAGCCACAGCTCAGCTCACTGAGATGACCTACTGACTTCCCACAGTAGGTCCTCTGTAGAAGAGCAAACTCACTGCTCTGTCTTTCTAACTGAGTTTGAGTCTTTCAGTCTGTCACACTGACCTCCTTCAGGACCACGATGTGATCGGCTGCCCTGAGGTGCTGCAGCTGGTGGGTGACCAGGACGCGACACTTGTTCTTCAGCAGGCCGCAGATGCACCTGAGCAGGGACACAGGAGCCACGTTATTCCCCTATTCCCTCTAGAAACATGACGCATTGACAGTTACATCTGCTGCGCAAAAGTAGCGTTCGGGAGTGTGGCGCGATGGCCCGTCGTCACGCAGCAACACAACTGGTGACCACTCACTGTTCAAAAAGATGTTTGCCGACCTCAGCGTCCACAGCGCTCAAGGGGTCATCCAGGAGGTAGATATCTGCATCCTGATACACAGCCCTGCAAAACACACACAAACAAGAGTGTGTGGAGAGTAACAAGGAGGAGAAGAACGAGACTGGAATACAATATAAAGTAGAAATGTAAGGATGTGGAAACAGACCTGTGATACCGGCAGACCCTATTATTAACTGTTGTATTCTCACTGCCTGCAGGGGTCAAACTAGCACGTGGCTGCCTGTTCCTTCCCCAGGTGAGCAGACACACAGACTGAGACTGTGACGCTATGTGACATGTACAAAGTCGCACGTCCTACCTGGCCAGGTTGACACGAGCTTTCTGCCCCCCGCTGAGTGTGGCCCCTCTGTCTCCGATGAGGGTCAGGTCTCCGTCTGGCAGCAGCTCCAGGTCCTGTCCTCACACGCATAAAAGGTTTACGACGAATGAAAAGTGAATCGGTGTTGCTCGTATTCAAACTCAGACAAGATAACACCTCTGACCTTCTTTAGAGCACAGGCTCTGATGACTCGCTCATACTTCCGGGGGTTCAGCTCTTTCCCAAACAAGATGTTGCTGCGGATGGTTCCAGGGAACACCCAGGGCTGCTGGGATGCATATGTCAGCTGACCTTTGATCTCCACCCGTCCTGTGTCATGAGGCAGCTCTCCCAGGATGGCGCTCAGCAGGGAGGACTGGTGGGAACACAGATGTTACGTACATGGTAGTGGCCATTAGCCTGAAGCTAAACTACTTTAAACAGGTGTAGTGACCTTTCCAGCGCCCACTGGTCCGATGACAGCCAGGAGTTGGTGTGGCTTCACCGTGACAGAGATGCTCTGGAGGGAGGGAGCATCCAAATTCTGATAGAAAACAAGCAAAGCACATGTATTTGAAGATAAAAAAAACACACACTAACCTGTCACTCTGCGGATTATGCATGAGATCTACCTCTACACGTCTATTTTGAGAGTTTAAATATTCACCTTATCCCAGTAGCAAGTCAACTTCTCAATCTCAATGGATCTCTCCTTCTCCTCCTCCCCAGGCAGCACAGGCGTTTTTCTTTCCACGACGTCCAGCAGGAGGAAATTCTAGGAAAAACAAACATGCCTTGTGAACCCAGACAGAGCAGTGTGGTGTTATTTTAACTTGCTAACATGACAAATGACTGCTTCTTGAAAATGCATAATTTCGTCATTCACTGTGTAAAGAGTCCTGGAAGTTCTGTAAAGTGTAACTCCACACTCAGAAAACACTGACTGTTGGCACAGAGAAATATTAATATGCTAAAATATCACACCGTCAATGTAATGTTTCTCCTCATATTCCAACAACCTGTGGTCTGTAGTGTCTTATTTAAAAGATTTTAAAAGAGTACAATGTTTTTATTCACGTGTTGATACCTAAGATTTATTGATTGTATCTATTCTATCCTAAGACTCAAAAAACATCTCAGTGTAGTTTTCTCTGTTTTAGCCAGTGCTGAATATCCCCTTGTGTCACTTTTAGCAGAAATGATCAAATAAAAGAAAATTAAAAGCATCTAAAATAAAATAATAAAAATAAAAAAAGATATGCACACAGTTTTTGTGCCAGACACTCACACTGTGTTCCTCAGACTCTGATCTGCAAAGATAAACTAGGACCAAAGTTTACGGTTAACCCTACACATGTGAGCAGACAAAGCTTTAGGACGTTCTCCGGTGGCTGTATCAGCAGTCATTGCCCAGATAAATGCTTAACTGCTACATTTCATATAAGAAACACAGTGATTTGATTCCTAAAAGTACCAGAATCCTCTGAATGCTGACTGCACTCTCCGACAGCTTCTCCACAGCCAGAGGGAAGAACAGGGTGACCGTGAGCTTGATGGTACCGTAGAGAGACACGGTGACAAACACACTGCTGGCAGTGATGCTATTGCCCAGGAGGGCGTAGACGGTGAAGGTTACATAGACGATGATCTTGCTGCTGGCGAAGAAGGAGGCCATGTTGAGTCCTCGCAGGTAGGAGCTCTTCAGTATTTGACTGATCTCTTTCCTGCCGATGGACGACAACATACGGAGAGAAGTGAGTGTGTTAGTTTTTGCAGGAATATGTTGTTCGCTGTTGTATTTACTGCAACATCAGTCGTATTATGAACACATGAACACTCTGCTTGCCCCTACACTTACTAAATTAGAACCAGCCTCTGTATAAATCACTACAAAGTGCTGCAAACTTCTCCCTGAAATACTCAAGTATTATGAAACACAGCTGCATCATGACTGAAAATACATTTTTATCTTTTATCTTTTCTGTTGGAGATTTCAGGGCACACCTGGCTGCCGGCTCAGGTGTATCTCTGTTATATTAAATGTGGATCCATGTGAAATATTCCTCCAGATCTCTGAGAGACCTCAGTACATTCCACTGTTGACATGAAGTGTCCTCAGGCACAGTCCACATTGCTGATAAAGTGCAGCTTGCATGGGAGATTCACTGGGGGTACTCTTTGCCTTATGGTAACATATTACCCTGATCTAAGTTTCCATCTAAGTTCCTAGTTGATGTGTAACTCAGGATGCCATTAGGTGTGTTAAAGTGACACCAGGATTCATTATGGCACAGTCAGACCTTCATGCTGTAAAATGTCTTTTATCTTGATTGATAACTCAGTCCAGAGTCAGTCTTTTCAAAAGATTAGGAGACAGACAAGACCACAATGTAATTAAGTCCAAGTCTACGTCTTATCTGTTCTTCATGACAGATGCTTTGATCCTTACCTTCTGACTTCTGTGACCAGAGCTGAGAATGGTTTCTCCCAGGCGTACATCTTGATGATCCTGATGCCAGACACCACTTCGTTCATGATACGTATTCTGTTGTCAGTACAGACCACCGTTTTGCTCCTGCAAAAAAAAAAAAACAACAAACACATTTGGTTATATCCCTCCACCAACCAACAAAGCTGCAGGAAATATGACCACAGTCTCTTCTTCCTGAGTTACAGCGCTGAAGAACAGCCAGAGGTGTATTTGCAGAACATTATGGTTGTCACTTCATTTTAGTAATTCAACCCTCCATCTTTTCATCCATCTGCCCAATAATCCACTAAGTAGCTGGGTGTATTATTTGAAAGGACTTGTGCTCTACCTGAAGATGCCAAAGAGCTTCCCAAACCAGGTCTGCACAGGTATCATGAGGGTGACCACCGCCACGCCCGCCAGACATGTTGGGCCGATCTCGTACCACAGGAAAACGATGATCACCATGGCTTGTAGAGGCCCCACCCACAGGTAGTGCAGATTGACCGTGATCTACAGACAGTGGTTAATCATGAGCACAAAAACAAACACAAAGTTGTTGAAACATTTATTCAAATCAACGATGGCGCATCAGTTAAAAGGACTGAGATTGCTTGTTGTTGTTAGTAATGAATCTTTGGACCCACTGTGAATTATTAATTGCCGCATTATTGTATGTTTTGGCACAACTTTGTGTTACCTCATCAAAGCGATTCACATCATTTGCAAGGAGGTTGACAATTTGTCCAGTGGTGGTTTGTCCCATGGATTCGCTACTGAGAGCCAGCGCCTGGGGACACACACATCACATGCATGGTGACTACAACTGAAAGAACTGAAAGGATCTCTGTAAGACTGCATCTGCTGAATCTTCACCGACCTTCCTGTATATCATGTGACACATGGCTACCCTCATCTTCATGCCTGTTCTCTGGACGTGGTAGTAGTAGAGGTGTTGGAGGATCGTCAGGCTCAAGGTGGACAGCGACATTGCGGCAGCATAAATGTACACATTGCAAAGACCCCTCTGGTCGTCTGGGTTGTAATTCTCAAAGTACATGATTATCTTCCCCAGAAGAAGTGGCTGGATCACTTTGATGGCCTCCTTTAAGATTGAGACATTGAAGAGAAACACAATGAGATCTGTCAGAAACCTGAAACCGATGAACAAGGAGTGAATTCAACTTTCTCTAAACCACCAAACACAATGAATTTATGTGAAAGCATGTGAAAGAAACACACAGGTAGGTCAGCAGCACATACCAGTGAAAATGCAAACAACCCAGCCGCTGCGTAAGACCTCCCATAGCACTGAATGAGAACTCTTGTGAGGTTTGGTTTGCGGAGTTCCTTTGTGGCCTTTCTGACCTCATGGTCCCAGAGTCTGTAACAAAACACAGACAACACCACACTGACTCCGTGCTGCAACACACAGTCACTGTCAAACCAGAAACACTTAAGTGGCTGTGGAAAATGTATTTCACATGTTACATTTCTTTGTCTTTTCAATGCAAGGCTTTTTAAAATAGCAGAGTGTGTGTGACGTCTTTTGAGGATAAATCCTGTTATTCATCACCTTTGTAGCTGCTCTCCAAGGATCTCAGACCGATACTCTGGAAGAACTCTGTACATGTCACGTTCCTCGAGCCTCCGCTTGTGGCCAAGGTGGAGCAGCGGGGTCAACCAGCTGAAACAGAACAGGGTGAAACTAGTTGAATAACAGTGGCAGTGTAGTTACTCACTGTTACTGTCATGTGTGTTAAGAAATAAGATTGTTGAAGCTTTAGATGGAAAATCAATCATGAAAACATTTCACTTTAAGTGGATTATCCAAATGTATCTCTGCCTGTGTGTGACACAGTAATGATAAGGGACAATGATGTGTTTACATGAGTCTATTGAAGGTCCTGACGACACGATGAGCTTATAACAACCCGGCCGTCAACACCAAGAACGGATGTTGTAGATGTTTTCATGGTGCTTCATAGCAATTACACAGTGCACGACCCTGAACTGCCTCTCTGTGTCTGTATGACTTCATCCTGTTTTTGTCTAATGTGCAGAGACACACTCTCACAAGGCAGTGTCATAGGATACACTATGCTCTTGGGGGAGGGGAGGCTGGTTGGTGGAGACAGTGGGGGTAGGGGGGACCTAAAGCCCCCACTCAAGCAATACAGCGAATCTGTAAATGTATACTATGGCTGCTGCTTGCTGTAGAAACAGCTGATTTTAAGCCGTGTCATCCCTGCATCTTTTTGAATGTGGAGAAATCTGAAAACAGACTTTTACTCTTTGATTCAAAGTGTCCAAGTGGTGGCTCACACATGCAGCTGTAAACATACAATCTGTTGAGTGCATCACACAATCAAAGTTTGTTGACAAACGCTTGGGAAACTGACTTTACATCCAAGTAGCAACTGGTGATTCAAGTTTGAAGAATCACACCCCCATGTGAACAGCTGCACTAAAACAGCTACAACAACAACAGCTTTCTACTTTGATGTATGCAGCAGCCCTGTGAGTGCATTTAATGACTTCATTGACAGGAGGAATTATCCCTATTTCAATCACGTGGTACCCGTGCATTATCTCCACGCTGCGTAATCCAATCCAATACAATGAAATCCAACCACTTACCACAAAAAGAGCCTTGAAACGCAGCCTGCAGTTGCCAGCGGGTTGTGTTTGCCGTCTGCCTTGGAGGTCTCCATAGTCTCTTTTGGCTTCACTTCAGGAGGCTGCCTCTGTCCGGCACTGCTCTGGAGACACAACTGCCTGCACGCTCCAGTGAGCTGCAGTACAACTCCATTTACCACATGTGTGGTTAGGTAACAATGTGCAACTGTGGGACGCGGCCAATAAAAGAGTGTGGAGTGATAATCTGTGTGGCGCTGTCTTTGTGTGCTGTTGTGTATATCCGGACTCTAGTGGACTTTTTCCTCAGTGTGACGTGTAGAGCCTGGAGCACTTCAGCTGTGGGAGGGTCAGCTCATTATTAAATATTTTAGCAGCCTGTAGACGGGCTTTTGCATTAATGTTTATATGTAAACAACTAATTTGTTTACAGTGTATTGTTAAAGCATTGGATGTTTTCAGGATGTCCCCTCCAGCACAGTCATTACTTCTTCTGTCATTTCTGTGCGAAGGCTGCTCCGATCTGACCTCAGCTTTCACAGTCACGAGCTTGTTATGCATAGTCTAATTATGTCACAGTCACGGACACAAGGGCTGTAAAACACACCTTCCGAAGACTTTATAGTGTTTTGAAGGACAGGTCACATACTACGGGAATTTACGTAAACTTATTTCCTGAGCAGCACTTGAAGGCAGCATCTTCGCAACCTGTTTATCCAGGCCTATCCTTAAACACACAAATTCCATTCAAGCCATGTACAGGCACGTGGAGTTGGGCCAAATGGGGGTAACAGAGACACAGTGGTCTAAGAGAGCCCCCCAGGGCAAACCTGACATGTTGGTTTTGCTGTGTTATGTGTGCACACGATGCAGATGTCAGAGCATATTTAAAATACCACACAGCTGAAGGCCTCATGTGCAGGAAACACTACATGGCTGGATTAGTCTGTGTCTGGGTTATGAGAAGTGAAGTGGGTCACAGCAGCAGGTCTGTTACGCTGGTGTCATATGACCACTGCACACTACAAGAGGGTCGCCTGATCTTTGACCCAGACAGTTTGTGGAATCTGACTGCACAAATTCCTTACAGGCATATTTGAGGAATACCATATTATTTGGTGAAACACAAATAGCTTACAAAAGATGTGGTACAGAGAGACCGAGCTCAACCAAAGTATGAAAAACGACACACGTCCAATAAGCCCAGAGGCCAGCGTTTGTCATTTTTGTCTTATCAAGCGGAATTTGAAACATGCTTTGATGCAGGACCGGTTTACATTTGATAAAGCAGGGCTGACACTTTTTATTTCAATTCAACTGTCATGTGAACACATTTTGAAGATGAAGGAAATATGGAAGTGCCACAGATGAAGGTGACATTATCTTGAGTTATTTGGTTTGCCTGAGTCCCGTCAGACGGTATGTTATTGAAAACTGTTTTATTCCATGTTTAACAGCTGCACAGATCTTTGTAGTACTATGTTCTCTTGTTCAGCGTGCATTTGCAGTTCCACTAAGCCACCAGCAGAGGGCACAGAGCCCAATGAAATCTGATGGTGTAACACTACCCTTATAACTATCTAATTTCAAGAGGATGAAAACCATTGAGGCTCCATGGTTTAAAACGTTTAGAAGTTACTAATTGACTTTTAAGTGTTGTGTTTGCTTGTACTGTTTCTCCAAAAGTTTTTTCATATTTTAGTGAAGGTTTAATAAAAAGCTCTGCTATTAAACACTTTGCATTTCATGTAAAGTATGACATATCTGATCCCTAACAGTTCCACCTCATCTGCAGTCATACACAACTTGAAATGAACGTCATTTGATGCCAATTTCTAAAATCAAAGTTTACCTGAGGTTACTGTAGCTGTGAAGTCTGACTGCTACATCTCCTCAGTCCTTTTCTATTGGCTGTCCATCTGCATGTCAGCAGTCACTGCTGCATCCTCGGCCACAGCTGTGTCTGTGCCACATCTTGTTTACACCAGGGGCCAAGACTGTGTGTGACCTAGTTACTGAAAAGCCTGAGAGGCAAAGTAAAAAAGCACATTACAAATATGGGGGAGGAAGACACTGTTTCCTTACAGACACTGATTGACATTTGTTGCTTTGGTGCATAAAAAGACTGATGTGCACTGAATATAATAAACATCAGTTTCTACTCCTGTAAAGAAAGGTGAGGACACATCTCAGCAGGACAGTGAGTGACGAGCTTTAATGGAAAGAACATTTTGTTCTTTACCCAACAAAGCCGACACTGAAAGACACAAACACAGCGAAACGCATGTAGTGCATGAACCAAAACAGATGATTTTGGCATCAGTGAGTCAAAATAAAGTCTGTTTTATTAGCTCGTCTCACCAAAAAAGGTAATGTGACCTTGACTTTTGATGCAAATCAGTTGTCGCTCAGTGTTTTACTGGTAGAAATGGCAAACACAGTTTCACAATCTTTAGATTCACATTGACTAAGTCCAATTAAAGCTTTTGACAGTGTGTTTTCTGTGGGAAGAAATCAATACGGACGAGCACTTTATCTTGATCAGATCTGCCATTTTTCTACGGGTACACTGTCGAGTCTACAAAATTTACGCAGCTCGCATGAGGTAAAATACAAAATGTACAACCCTGCTTCGAAAGGAGCATGCATGATCCCGTCTGTCTCTTACAACCACCCACTGAACAGCTGCAGTTTGTGACGTGAAGCCGTTTCCTTTCAGTCAGAGAGTGTTTGTGATGTGTGAGTCTGGGGCAAAGAAGTGACCTGTTCATCCCACCTCGGTGTCCAGCACAAAGCAGACAGTGAGGCAGCTGCTGCCGTTAGCTGCTCGAGTCCTGAGTCTCTGCTGCTGCACCGTTCTGTGGCAAACTGAGCAGCTCCTGGATCCTCTCTATGTCCTTGTTGGTCTCTTCCGCCTGACAGCTGACATTCAGATCTCCTATCAGGTCGTCTGTCAACTGCAAACGGGCCGTCCTGTGTTGAAAAGGGGGTGGGTGGGGGAGTATCTCATTTACAAAACCTGAATTGTCTTTTTCAAAGTCTGGTATGTGTAGAGAGTTACAATCTAACTTACCACTCTGCAAGTCTGAGCTCATACAGCTCCCTGCGCTCCCTCCTCCTCCTCTCTCGGACTGTTTCTCCAGCCAGAGACTGCATGCTAATGATCAATGCTCCAGTGGGAATCCTGAACAGAATTAGTTTATCATCAGTACCACATAGATTCATGTTATATAATCATAACATAACATTTTAAGGTCAGTATACTTGCATTAGAACATTTCAATTAGCATGTAACATGAGTTTGTTGTTGACTGGTTAGACGCATGATATATAACATGAATTCCTCAAACACTTTGAGTTGTTACATTTTCTGTTTTGTAACAGTTCTGTTCTGTTTGTAGCAGTTCTGTTACAACATCTACTTTCATTGCATAAATCCTCCCAGCTGTCTGTCTTTTACACAACTGTTACATATTTGGTGGCAGACTTCCTTCCAGCCGCCCTCCTCTGCAGCTCTACTCCACCTCCGAGTTACACCTCCACCACAAGCCCGGACGTGGGGATGATTCTGGGGCGAGATCTGGAGCGTGATGTGCTTTCCGATTAGCTGCCTGCTTTCATTTTTGCCCCCCTCAGCCCCCCACTTGCACCTGGCGGAGCCGGGGCTGAGGCTGTTTGCACACATCAAACGCTCCAGGTGGCTGGTCACTGAGGCAGACAGTGAGAGTGAGAGCTGGAGGAGGAGGCAGCGCCAGTGTAGAGCCAACAGGAGAACAGACTGATCTGAGCCAACATGGAGCTGATGATCAGAGACAAGAAACCAGCCCCTCCAGTCTGTTACACCATCAAATACCTCACACTCAATCTCCATTATACGATCACATTCAAATCTGCCCCTGGCTCTGTGCGCTCAGCTGAAAGTGGCCAGAGAAACGAGTGAAAAGTGGGACAGAGAGAAGAGTGGGGGGGACTCAAGTCCAGATCAGACCATGGTAGATGGAGATGAGAGGCTGGAATAACAGAGATGGTATAAATGAAGAGGGGCAGCTGCTGCCTTGGCCTGCCTCCTTGCTCTAGTACCCAAAACATGGTCCTCTGTGGTGCACATGAGTCCCTCTGGCACCGTGAACAGTCAGAGGTGGAGAGCGGGGGAGTGGGAGGGGGTGGGGGTGGGGGGGTTCAGCTGGGCGACAGAGGGTTGCTGGGAGGGGTGCAGCTGGCTGCCAGAGCGCTCACTGCTCTCGAGCACACAGGCACGGATGTCAACACGCACGGGCGAACACGCTATGTCTGTTAAAAGCACAAATGTGCAGCAGCTCTGTACAAAGTGACGAGGACTGAGACTCGGCTTTTTTACATCAGTGGCTGTAAAAAGTGATTGAGCCGGAGGATGATCGATGGGTGTGAACAGAAGCGGAGGCTGACCTCACCCCAGCACTGCTCCGATGATCGTCCCCGCCACCAGGCCTCCGAGACCCAGGTTCAGTCGGAACAGGCCTCCAGTGACAGCTGCACGCGCACACACACACACACACACAAATAAACATTTATTAATATCATTCATTACTCATTTTGCTGGCATTTATTGTACTACATGTCTTATAAAAGTCCCTGGGTTATAAAAGCTTCAGTCTTATTGACAGGGCTAATAAATCAGGAATTTAAAATGACAGTTCCTGAACTAATGTCTGTAGTAATCTGTTGTTTTATATCGTTTTAGGTTTCCACTTAAATAGCAGTAGAGAGATAGAGGTGAAGAATGATGAGATTACGCTGCAGCGTGGAGTTTAGAAGTTTCTCTGGATGTTTTGTTTATCTAGTTTATCGCTGTAAAAACTGTCAGTATGCAGTTTATGATGTGTTTAAGACACACAGGTGGAGATGTGGGTGTGACGGATTCATGCTGTGACACATCCAGTCGATTTTCCCTGGGAAAAGCTTAATTAAAAAAAAAAAAAAAGCCTCATTGGGCCTTGTGGCAATGTGTGACTCACCTCCAGCTGCGGCATAATGACTGAGGGCGTACTTGTCTCTGTAAACAGACAGTCCTGTGCTGACTGAACTAGAGAGAGAACACAGAGAGAGACAGAGACAAACACTTGTGGAGAGGTACCACTGGAAACACAAACAACAATCAAATAAATAACAAGACTTAATCCAATATTAATGACAGTCTGCTCAGCTGCATTACACAATCAATTAAATGGCAGGAGCTAAAACATTCTGCACTAAGTGGTTACCACAGAGCTTATAAAAAGTGTTCCCCTCGGACTTGAGATTTTCATAACAGTTCAGTCTGAGCTGGTTAAAGATCATTCAACTGCACTTGTTCACGTCTGGACGGCAGCAAAACTGCATGAAACTTCATGACATGTAGCGAGCAAATACCGGTACATTATTGCATAATCCTGTTTTTGTTTCGTTTTTTTAAGTTGGTATGGTTGGACCAACACATGCAGGTTTGTGTTGCTTACTTGAACAAGGTGACAAATGCAGCCACTCTCCAGCTCCATCTCCACCCATATCTCACAAACCCCCGGATTGCTGCGTTGTGTGCTGATCGCTGAGTCAAACAGAAGGCACAGAGCACAGCACAGAAATACTAAAACACTGCGACCAGTTCTCATCAGACTCTAACATATCACAGTTCAAATCATTTTGATATTCATTTTCTCAACATTACAAAGGGACCATTCAGCCAAAACCATAACTACTACTGTCATGCAGACACAAACAAACAGATGAATAGATTTCACTCACCACTGCTTCGACACGGCTGCTGTAGATTTCCGCCTGGCTGAGCTGGATGTACCTCTGCTTGGCGTGGCGTGCAGCTGGCAGGCCTCCGTAGAGCAGGCCTGCTAGCGCGGCCACTACACCGCTCTTTATCACGTTGGTCAGCTCCTCCGGGTACCTCTGGGTCACACTGCAGGGACGCACAGGAACACAACAGCATGTCATTCATGATGTGCTTAAAACACAGAAAAGCTATGGTAAATTTACAGTGCAGTTTGTTTGACTGAGCGTGTTGCATGCCTTTCAGTTTTATTTTATATTGTTACAGTTCACAAGGGTGGTGATGGAGCAAAAGATGAATGACTGATGAAAACAGTCTAGTACTTCTACTTTGACTAAGAAAATGACACTGACACTTTCTTAATCTTCCAATAACTTTCATGATTAACAATTGACATCTTTGCATTTTCACTCGCAAAATTAACCAGTTTTTACAATAGCTGACAACTAATTTGATCAACTAATCAAGTGGACGCAGAAACTGTTCATGAGATGTAACCTTTGAGCTTTTTAAAGAAAGCAAGGTGATAAAGTAGTTAAAGAAATAAAACAAAAGTTTGAAACACCAACTCTTTATCGAAGAGATCCTTGATGCGGTCCCATCCTGTGTCTGGGAATTCTGGCTTGCCCATCCTGCTTGGCATGGTGCTCAGAGAGGAGATGGGTGCAGGAGCAGGACTGGTGGAGGAGGAGGAGGAGGAGGAGGAGGAAGAGGAGGAGGAGGACGAAGAGGGCATCTGTGCAGGCTGGGCAGCAGCCACATCAGCTGCGTGGACCCTGGGGAGCAGGAAGCAGAAGGAAGGAGGCCTGGCGCCCTGAATGAGGCTCTGCAGTAGGCCAGTGCTCAGCGTGCCCCAGGGGGCTGAATCTGCCTGCCATCTTTGCAAGGCGAAGCCTGTTCCGGGCTGCTCTGGACGCATCACGCTTCAGCTGGCGTTAGACTGCAGCAGCAGAGAAACAGAAACACATGGCCACGGGTTGGGATGCTGCACTCACTGCCTCAACTTAAGCTCCATCCTCAAAACAAATAGCCTTCAGGCGAGTGAGATCCTGGCAGGGCTGCACAGGCTGTTAGACTCAGCAGCTGTTAAATGGTGCAGTCTTATCAAAACACACACAAGCAGATTCTCGGGGAAAACATTTCTTTCTTGACCTCAGAATACGTCTTTTCAGTGCACTGCTGCTGCCCTCAGGTCTTCTGAGCGGAACATGTTGGCTGGTCCCAGGTCAGAGGTCAAGTAAAATGGTGACTTTTAACATAGCTCTATGACCTGGGACGTGCCACCCACTAAACATAAAGATATAACGGCAATACATTTAACATGAGATAATGAATGATAACAAATTAAACAAATATCAGTCAACTTTTCCATCTCATTTATAATATTTACTTTTTAGACTGCATAATATTTCAATATATAGTTGCTATACCCTCAACATTTGCTGTTTCATAATATATAATGCTGTCAAACAATTCATATGAAAAGGATTAAGTCTAATTATAATCAGTGACTGTTTCTCACATATTCCTCCAGTTCAAACACCAAAACCTGCTGCTTACAGCTGCTTTATCATTGTGAAAATTACTTGTAATTCCCATTTGTCAATAATTAATGAATATATGCACTTCTACTTCTACCACTTCATACTATAACTTGTGCAGAAATAAAGCTTGAATTGTATTAGTGTGTTTGAATGCATTGGTCTGTCAAAAATATAAATAATCATGTCTGTCCGATAATGGAATCCTTAGCACTAGCTGTTCACATGCCATTAGCTTCTATGATATTTAACGGTTTAGCAGCAGCCGAGGCGGGATTTCTCTACAACGAACCGTTTCCTCTATTAACTGCCGAAGTCTTGGTTCACATAAATCATTTATAAATCATGTTCACAGTTCATTTTCTCACCACTGTCCTTCTCCTGCCTGCTTCTAACCTGTGACTTTCCGACAGTCCGCCGGCATCTCGACCTCTGACCTCAGCTACAGTTGCACAACTAAACGAGCAGACAGCGCCGCCTGGCGGTGGAGGACTGAGCAGCCGAGAGCAAGGGCTGATGGTTTACAACAAAACCTGTGCAAAAATAAAAGATAAAAAAAAAAAAATAATAAACCCACAAAGATGTCAAAAATGAAAACTTTATGAACCACAATTTATTGGCATAAAAACAAAACTGCTGCCTGAGCTGTGACAACGCACTGAGCGCCATCAGGCATAAGATCACAGCTTTTTGGTCAAATCCACATTTTTTTTCCCAAAAGGGCAACTTCACCACAGTGAACCAGACTGTAAAACAATGACATGACCTTACATTAGACAGAAATTTGCTCACTCACAGTACAATAGGAATACTACAACATATTCAGCATTATCCTGTATCAGTCACACATCAGCTGTCATGTCTGAAACTAATGGAAATCATTATTGCTTACTGTTGGCACTTTGTGTGAAATGAAATGTTTGTCTTTTTTTCTGGACTGTCTGAAGTATAAAACTATGTTATTGCATTGTTTATATCAACAAGTAGATCTTTACAGTACATGGGTACATCGGTGCTCTCGACCTTGGTAACAGTCTGCTGGATTTGCTCCAGTTGTCCAGCAGAGGGCAATATAACAAAACAAAAAAGACATTCAAATCTAAACAACTTGAAATAAAAAAAGACTACAATCTGATCATCTAAAATGTTCAACATGACACCTTTTCTCCGTCAAGAACAAATATTCAAACTACTTCATAACTTGTGCAGACATGGACCTAAACCATTAGATCAGGGTTGATCAGGGAACACAGACAGACAGGGTCAGATGATGAAAATTAGACTTGTAGGTGATGCACGGCCAACTGGGAAATATTTTCATCAGATTTCATGTTCAAGTCCAAAGATGATGGGTTTGTTTGGAGTGACTGTCTACATTTTTCTTAAGGGAGGCAATGAACAAACTGCATGTATCCTGGGTATGCTAAACTATGCTAAACTTGACCCATGGTAGTGTCTCGTCTTGGTAATCAACACTGAACCAGAAAATGATCAGTAAAGATTTGAAGATGTCAGTGGCATGTCATGTTATGGCAGTGGGTCAACTCTATATAAACTCCACCTCTGAAATGTGTGAGACTAAGTTCTGTCCCTTGTAACCATTACACCTCTGAGGGCACACGGGTTGTACCGATCAACCAATCACATTCTACATTAGACTATAACACTGAACTCAGTTAAAATATATGTGGAAGGTATCTGGTTTGAAATGTGGTGTGATTTTGACAAAACCGGAACACAGACAATTAAATGTTGTGTTGGACTCATTTACATTCATTATCATGTAGAGGTTCCCTTCAATACATCCACCCTGGTCCTGCAGAGTCACAGTCCTATAGCTCTGTCTTGCTGGGTCTGTGGACAACCTGGTTGTAGCTGCTCTTCCTTTTGGGTTTGTAGGTGAGAAGTTGGCTGAACTCGGTGAGGAGTCTCTCCCAGTAGCAGGACACATCTTGCATCTTCAGGTGGTCCAGGATGAACTCAGTCCCCCTGCAGGCAGGAGGAGGAACAGACAGTCAGTCGTTCTGCTGGGACACATGGTTCCCATTAAAAATCCAGTCATAACGAATACCATCTATTACCTTGCGGCGATCTCCTGTGCGATGGCATCATTGTCTTTGACAAACTGCAGAAGTTCCCTTAGGACACAGAGCATGTACAGGAATATGAGCAGTTGACACATGCAGCACGTGTGTGAATTACAACATCAAAATGAATGGACGAGGCATTGAGGTACCTGACATCAGAGAGATCCTGTTTGACTGGGATGTAGTGGACCCAGGGCTTCAGCTGAGGATAAAAGAACTCCTGCCACTCGTCCCCGACGTGAAACACCAGAGAGCCACAGAGGAAGAGATGTTTGAAGCGGAAGCTGGCTGCCACTCCCCGGAAGTTAAATAAATACCTGGAAAGTAAGACGGTTTTTGTGAGAAGGTGAATATTGAGCTGTCGCATATTGCAGATTCTCTCGCAACTAACAAAGTTCGTTTTGGATTATTTATGCATCACAGGACTTTTCCATTTGTCTACATTAGCTCTTGAAAGAAAACAAAGCAAAGAGTCCAGCTTACTTGAATTTGCAGTGATTGACAAGTGGGATTTCTTTGGCTGGGGGTTTTCCTAGTGTGTCCTGTGACAGAAATGATCATTAAACAATCAAAGATCGATGAAAAACTCAATGTAAATGTCTGACACTGAGGAGGCTTTAAAGTCAAGCTGAGGTTGTTAAAATTATGGGAAAATACTGACACAGAAAGAGCAGAATATCTTATAGCTTTATAATTATTATGAATGAAATTAACAGTGGTTTGGTTCAAGGAGACGGACCCTCTCTGACTTCCACGCCTGGTTCTTTGTGTACTCTGCATCCACCAGATCAGGAGCTTCTCTGGACAGAAGGATCAGAGGGTCTCGCTCTGGACTGGTCCTGTAGAAAAAATAGAAAAAACACTGTGTAAATCAGCTCACAAATAATTCAGGGGGAAATCTTGGTGTCGCAGGTAGCAAGTTAACATCTGCGGGAAAAGTTTGCAAAGCAGAAAGCAAGGCACTGTCCGACAGGTGAGGATGCACTGAGAGCATTTCTTTTACTAAAGGCACAGTTATACATACTGTCCCTACAGAGTGTAGCTGGCAGCGCTAATAAATAGTCACCTCATGTAACTGTGCCACCAACTGCAATAAGACGATAAGAGGAAAGTTGCATAAAGAACTGTTACTGATCAATGTGAAAACAGATTACTGACATCTGCACTGTTGTCAAATCTGAAGTAATTCCACAAACAAGACTCACCGTGAGCCTCTGAAGAAACCTCTGGACTCCTTCTTCTTCCATGGCCACTGTGCTGCAGACCTAACAGTCGATATCAGATGGACAGGACATACTGAAGTCAGACACTAAATTCAATTTACAGTTGAAAACACACAGGCATTCAGAAACAAGAGGAAGACACAAAGGAAACGGTCTTTAAATTGATAAACTTTACTTTTTAAGGTCGTCTCTCATCAGGTCCCATCTCCCCAGTCCAGTTGGGTATATCGGCCACACCGCAGGACCACCCTCCCAAAATGTCCACGCAGGGTACATGATGTCCTGGTAGTCTGACGTCTGCACACATCAAACATACACATGCAAGGACTAGTTATTACATTTAATAACCATGTGTGTATGTGTGCATTGAAGTACCACCCATAGTCTGACCTTACTGAAAGAGAAAACAGGGAGGGTTGGCTGCACCCAGCTGGGGACTTGAGGGTAATCCCTGACATTAACCACCATCTCCAGGTCAGGTAACCTGTCGATCACCTCCAGGATGAAATGCTCCACCCCGCTACACCTGCAAACAGAGAACCGATTTTAGGCAGCTGCAGACATACAGAATTAAGTTTTAACTTCGATATAAACTCTAACTTTACCTTGCAGGGAACATACAGTTGTGCTCTCTGTACAATTTGTGACCAATGATCTGGTAGTGGGTGCCCACCCCTCTCTGAACAGTTGCAGCCATGACCTCCTCAGAGACTCCACCTTTAAACGGGCGTAAGTCATGTTGTAGGACACTGAAACAGAAATGAAGAGAAAAATGATTCTCCTTATAATATCTTCAAGACAAATAAAAACAATAAATGTGTCATTAACTAAGTATAAGCTCAATATAGTATAATTATTTATGTAGGCTATGATATGTATTATATAGTAGTTGATACACTTCCATCACACCCACCTTAAATGGCAGCTACAGTTGACAGGGTTGCATGGAGTGTAACCTTTGACAGCATCAGATATGATTTCTCTAATTTTCTTCCAGTCTTTTCCTGTGACGCATGAAACATGACAAATTACGAATTAAATCATATTGTGCCAAAGCAAAATGTAATTTAATGTATGAGAATACTTTCACATCCTCAGAGGAACCTGATGTGTCCTTTACGTTATATTAGTGGGCGCTAATTAGCAGTTAGCTGACCAATAGTTAAAAGTACGTCTCGTTTTAATGAATAAAAACATCTTACTTATTATACATATCTTATTTGTGCATTGCTACTGTTAGCATAGGTGCTAACCTTTCACCGCTGCTCATCCCAAAGTTAGCTAACTGGTTCACTTGGGTTAGCTCGTATGCTAGTGAGCTAGCTTGTCAAGTGATGAATGACTCCCAGCATCAAAAGTTATCTCACGGAGGTGCAGCGAAGTAAAACCCACAAAAGTCTCATTTTATACTTCCGAAACGATTTCAAGAGTCGTATTTATTGAAAGAATGAATTACCTGCGGCACCGACCAGACTTAAATCACAAAGTTGCAAGAGTATTAAAAGCCTCCACAGCCGAAGGCACTCCATTTTATCCCCTATCCTCTAGCTGCGCCTGAGTGGAAACAAAGCGGCGATCTGCGATCTGTTATTTATGGCTGAATCCGGCCATTACGGTAATGCGCACAACGAAATTCATTTAGCGTTACCGTACCGTTCTCAAAGCGCCATTAAAGGGATACTCCTCCCAAAAATCCTTTTTTCCACAATTGCATTCACATCTACTAATGTCAATTCACTTCTCATTAACTTCATAGCACGACATATCACTTTCCAATGCATAACAGAAGCACCTTCTATTGTTTTTGATATGGATAATGACATTGCTGATTAAACAGCTGATGGGATTCCCAAAGCTTCTTTGCTCTCATTTCAGAATTTATTTCAGGGGCATGAATGGCAACCTCATGAATGATTGTCCTTTTTAATGTGCTTGACTGGGTTTCTCACTCAGGGAGAGAGAGAGAGAGAGAGAGAGAGATGGAAAGGGGGGGGGGTTAGATTCTCCTGAGATATGGCCAGGAAAGCTAAGTGACGGAGAGAGGAGGAGACAGAAGACAGGTGGAGAAGGAGTGAGAAGCACACAGAGAGAACTGATTAAGTATTAGAGATTAGAGAGGTGTCTGAGATCGAATCAGTGAGTGAATTTCATATCTCTTCAAGCTGAGGCCTTGAGAGCTTCCGTGATTTCTCTGCCAACTCCAATCTGGCTCACAAAACACCTTAAACTACAACAAATGCAGCAAATCTGGCTTCCTCTGCTGTGCGGCCTCTGCCTTTGCCTGGCGTTCCTCTGCAGCGCCGAGGAAGGTCTGGAGTTCCCCAACTTTGATGGGAAGGACAGGGTGCTGGACATGAACGAACGCAACTACAAGAAGGCTCTGAAGAGGTATGACCTGCTGTGTCTCTTCTACCATGAGCCCCTACCGGCCAACAAAGGTCTGCAGAAGAGGTTCCAGATGACGGAGCTGGTCCTGGAGGTAAGGCAGAGATGGAGGGATGGAGATGGGACAAGGAGGAAAAAAAAGACATAAAAACTCAAGATGTGAAGATCTGTCATGTTTATAAATGACATAAGCAATTAGCCTATCTACCTGCCAACAAGAAGTCATGACTGATGGGGGGGGGGGGGGGTGAGATGTATCTATTATAACATATCATGATATATCCAATGTCAGAGATCATATAAACATGTCTCAGTAAGCTGCAGCTCCAGTCCCTGAGGGTTAGCCTTCACACCTTCACCACCGTAGTCCTAACAAGTCATTCTTTAGTTCCTAGCACCATAATGCTGAAGGAAAGCAGGTTTCCCAGCTGTCACACATCATATGATGATAGACAGAGTCAGTGTTTCACCTGGGTGCTTCTCTAAAACTGGCAGGTAGTGGATTTAATCCCATTATTCACACTCCTCTGTGGTTCACATGTGTCCAGGGATTGTTTCTAGGTCATTCTGTTAATTATAGTGCGTTCCCAAAACTCTACTGTCTGGCTGTGAACCAGAAATAAGTAGATGTACTCTGGGCTGGATGAAGTGAAAAAAAGAAATGCTAAATGTTATTTCATTTGTCTGTTTTATTCACCTTTTGGTCATCAATTCTGCATTCCTGAGTTTCAGCCTCTTCAGTGGAGTTTATAAATCTGTTTTCCTTCTGCAAGAAAATCAAGCACGTTTCAACAGGGGGGCACACACACACACACACACACACACCTACGCAATGAAAGGATGTATTATCAAAGACCAAGGTCTGATATGAAGTGACGTTTTCCTGTGTGAACCCCTAGCTCACAGCTCAAGTCCTGGAGAACAAAGACATCGGTTTTGGGATGGTGGACTCCCACAGGGACGTCAAAGTGGCCAAAAAACTGGGTAGGTCTCTTGACACATTGATCCTGCTACACTACCAGCTGCTGAATACTCCTTAAAGTCACAGGGAAATGCTCATATATGTCTGATCAGGTCTGGAGGAGGTGGGCAGCTTGTACGTTTTCAAGGACGACCGTGTCATCGAGTTTGACGGGGAGCTCTCGGCGGACACGCTGGTGGAGTTCCTGCTGGATGTGAGTGGAGAGGACTGATCCTGCTGCTTTTACAGAGGCGTAATCTTGTCAGCCAGAGATCCTCAAGCAATTAGCAGCTGCAGCCTAATTAAAGTGCTTGTAAATGATGTAATTCACAGTAACACAAGTTTCAGCAGGAAAAGCACTCGTGTCATTTAACACCAACGGTATTTTATTATTAAAGTGATAAGAGATAGTTTGGATATGCTTATTCACTTTCTTATCCCCACATCATCGTCCTGTTGTGTCTCCTCTAGGTGCTGGAGGACCCAGTGGAAATGATCAACAACGCCATGGAGCTGCGAGCCTTTGAGAGGATGGAGGAGGACATCCGCCTCATTGGCTACTTCAAGGGAGCGGACTCACGTTAGTTCATCGCCACTTTGTCTGTGTGAACTGATGCTTTTGCTTTGTATCTACAAAGACAAGGCAGTGTGTGTAATGAGACAGGAATACACGCACATCTGCATTAGCTGCCCTGCCATGCATTCCCCAGACACTGCTGGGATCTGGAGGCTAATGGAGCTACATCACCACACAGCCTAACTGGCTGCTGAAGGGAAACCTGATTCCAGACTGTGGCACTTTCACTTGGTCCCACGAGAGCCTTTAAATAACTTCTAGTTCCCTGTCTAATAGGTCAAACTGCAATTATAGTCCCTCCTAAAAAAAAAAGAAAAAAAAGGCAGAAAAAGTGAGATTGTGAAGATGCTATCTGCTCCGATATGACAGTGGCATGAAGTTTCATTATAGAGCCTATTTCTGTGCACAGATAGTTTGGTCCTTGGTGGTGACCTTGTTGGGAGCAAAGCCCGGAGCGCGTTACAACCGTATCAAACTGTATTAAGGGGAGACTTTGTTACAAGGGTGAGGCCAGCAGAAGCAGGATGGGAAATTGAATGAAGAGAGTGACTTTCCCCGCCTGCCGTGCCTTCCTGATCACATACTGTTGATTCGACCGGGGAATGCGACCAGAATGTGAATTTCTGCACTTGAATCTGTTTTGCTTTTATTTTATTTTCTCTCTTGGATGAGTCTCTCATCATTTCATCCGTGTCTTTCTCCATTTCAGATTTTAAAGCTTTCCAGGAGGCATCTGAGCGTTTTCAACCTTACATCAAATTCTTTGCTACATTTGATAAATCTGTAAGTTTTTACGTGTATTATCAATAAAGATTATAAAAAGTAAGTAAAAAACACACTGAAATACTTTGGTTGGAACCTTATTTTTACCTTCAGGTCTGATCATGTGATTATTTTTAATATACAGTCTCCTCTGTCATGTTTCAGGTGGCCAAACATCTCTCCCTCAAGATGAACGAGGTGAATTTCTATGAGCCGTTCATGGAGGAGCCGGCCATCCTGCCTGGCAGACCTCTGTCAGAGATGGACATTGTTGAGTTTGTCAACCAACACAGAAGGTTAGTTTGACTTATATCACTTTAAATGCAAAGTATTTAAGTGTGTGGGTGTGTTGTGTGTGATGAAAATGTGCTCTTTACAGGGCGACGCTGAGGAAGCTCAGGGCTGAGAACATGTTTGAGACATGGGTGAGTGGTAGTTTGGTCTGACCAGAGGAGACAGAGCTGGCTCCCATAACTACAGTACTTTTGTTTTCACATTGATGTATTTTCATTGAATTGATTCAAACCTATTTGGGGTGTCGCATCAGGATGATCCAGAGAGCTCTGTACAATTTCCTCTGTTTCTAGGAGGACGACATGGATGGAATACATATCGTTGCATTTGCTGAGGAAGAAGATCCAGGTCTTTACATCTGAATCAGAGCTGGTTTTTTTGCCCTTTGGCTATTGGTTATTTCTCTTTTTATTTTCACCAGCAGCTCAGCTTCCTCTGCTCTATCCTCCCCAGATGGCTATGAGTTCCTAGAGATCCTGAAAGACGTGGCCAGAGACAACACCAACAACCCAGAGCTCAGCATTGTCTGGATTGATCCGGATGACTTTCCTCTGGTTCTGCTTCACCATTACATCAATTTTCTGACAAGATCTTTATCTCACACACCCAGTCATACACTGTGGTAATACGTCTCTTATGCTCTTAAGTGAATGTGGTTTCTCTTGTCTCTCCAGCTGACCACTTACTGGGAAAAGACCTTCAAGTTGGACCTGTTTAGACCTCAAATTGGTGTTGTCAACGTAACAGATGTAAGTGTGACGACAAACCTCAGTTCAAAGTGGAGTGTTTTACCCTCTGTCTTGATCCTCTTGGCTCTGTGTCCCAGGCCGACAGTGTGTGGCTGGACATGTCCAACGATGAGGACCTTCCCACTGCGGAGGAGCTGGAGGACTGGATAGAGGATGTCCTGTCGGGAAGGGTGAACACAGAGGACGACGATGAATCAGCTGATGAGCAGGAAAACACTGACAGCTACATGACAGAGGACGACGACGGGAGCCGTGACCTCGATGATGACAACGACGACGACGGTGATGACTAAACTGAACTGAACTAGACGTCCAGGGCTCGTTACATTAGAAACAGGTTTTTGACCCATTCAAATGTTCTCATTTCAAGACGTGTAATAATAAGAAAACAAGTAGACTGTGGTTGAACTAATTAGGCTGATAAAACAGAACCGATTAAAGGTCATCATGGGAACGTTTGTGGCCCAGTTTATATTAGAGTTTGCCTGGAGCACTGATTCTCCTGAACTCACCATGGATCAAGCAATAGAGTTTCTGAGCTACATAAGCAAACAACTTACAGCTGCAGTTTCTCTGACGATTTTGATATTGCACTTTTATTACATTTCTATTGTGCAGCCTGACCAGCTTGCTACTACCTTTGTCTGTTGTGCATTTGGTGCTGGGCAGGTGTACGGTCCTGTAGGTTAGAGCCTCTTCACTGCAAACTGCTGCTGTGTCTGACCGGTGTCTGGCAGAGAGTGAGAGAGAATTCAAACATTAAAGTTGTGGGCCCTAAAACCAAAACAATAAGCTGAAAGACGCATAAAGAAAGCTGAGAGGAACTACAGAGTCTAATGTGATCTTTCATATCATACATAACAATCTGTTCAATTCTTAATATGAAAATAGCAGCTTTAGAGTTGAAATAAAAGATTAAATAGTTATGAGGACTTCTATAAGTGTGTGTATATGTGAGAATAAATGACAAATGTGTTAAATCTACATAAAATAGCACTTGTATTGAGTCAAAAGAGCCCATCTGTGTGTAATGATCTAACACAACCCTGCATTACAACAAAGTATTAAAAGCACTTTTTTAATGCAGCAAATTTTCACAATGTTGAAGCATAAAAGTAATAAAAGTACACATCTACAATATGCACGCCTGTTTACTGTGGAATACATCTGTTTGTTTTATGGTGTGTGTGCAAGAACACATACACACACACTCTCCTTCATTAAAGAGGACCACAGTGACACTCAAGACAACAGATTGGCGTTTTTCTCCCCCAGTCAATTAGTGTCTTCACCTTGAATTATTCAAACACCAGTGAATAATTCAACATTGTTATGCCTCCTAAAGGGAGTAGGGACCTGGTCCGTGAGGCTGGGGGAGGTCGGGGTGAAGGGGTTGGGGAGAAACAGGCTCAAAGGCTGCCCACTGGGGCCCTACACACTGCATGAGGAGCGGACACACTCATGCTGAACCTGTACCACTGGACATGAATTAATAATGCAGAGGCCATGCAAGAATCATTACTCCCCTGGAGGAGGATGTGATGCAGTGTGTAAACAGGATGTTTGTACGACGGTGTGGGATTTACACATAATCCACGGCACAGACAGAAAGATGAGAACCTTAAACGGCAGTGCATGTGTGTGCATCTAAATGTGACCTCGGGCAAGACGACGTGTCGCGCTCTCTCCTAAGAGCAGACAGTGTCATGGCTCCTAGGTTACATAATCCCATGAATGTCAAGTGTGATGATGTTTTACATGAACACAGACCTTAGGTAGAGCGTGAAGGCTGATCTCTTTCTCTCTCTCACTCCCAAGAGAAGACACATGACGGCAGCACAGTGTGAGGATCTAACAGGTGTGATATTAAACAGCAAAGAACAAAGACAAGACATGAGTAAGATGCATTAAAGGTGGAGATTTCTGTTCAAAACTGAAGCCACCAGAAGCTCGAGGCTCCTGCTTTGATCTGCACATAACCAACCCATTACCAAATAAATAGAGGAGGAAGAATGAAGGCAAGAAAAACTTTCCATTTAGATGCAAATGCTCCTCATTTTCCACTCTATCCATCTCTCCCCTCCTCGTCCTGGTCCTGCATGGATCAGGCCTGGAGCGGGAGGGGGATTAAACCGCGGACAGATGAGTTCCGACAGGCGGCCTCGCGCCACGGGCTCGCGGAAAAGGATGAGGTTGTTCGTTTTCAGCAGTGGGACACTGACATTGACATTCATTTACCCACAAGGCCCGGCTGCGCAGCTCTGACAGGCTGACGGCAAGGCAATTACCACACAGCTCCATGACAACAAAAAGCCACCAAAACAAGCCCCCCCCACCCACCCACACACATACAAAAAAAGGCGAAATTTGGCTCAGTCGTGTCAGACAGCAGGAGAAGATGCCTAATGGGCAGAGACAGAGGTGAGAGCTAGCTGGCCTGCAGTTGGGGCAAGACACTGGTGCACATGGAGCTGCAGAGTGGCACAAAGGTAATGAAAGATAGAGCCCACCTGCAACTGAGTCATTAAAAAGAAAAAGCCATTTAAATACACTTCCATTCATAAACAGTTTGATCAGTTTGGCTGCAGGAGAAATGGAACAAAAAACAAGACCAACAACAGTGAAACTGAGAACTTCATTGTCCTGAGAGCGTAGGTTTGTAATCACTGAATATAAACAAAACTCCAAGTCTCGCAGTCTAATGACTGACAACTTATTTACTGTACAATACAGCAGATGTACAAATGTTAATAAAAATGTTTATTTTTGTATTTTTTTTTTACAAATGCTAATGCTGTGAATCTGAAACATCTTTTACATTTCAATGCCATGTGATCGTCACGAAGCTGTCCAATGAGATAAAACCAAACCATGACAAAGGACTGTTACCTGCCGACGGCGTGACAGACGGCGGTGATGGAGAGGAGAGGTGGGGCTGGTCATGTGAACTGGAATGGCATACACACATACACACACATACACACACATACATACATACACACATGCTAGTTTACATAAATAGATACAGTGTAAAAACAGGAGGCACAGTCACATTGGGATCATACAAAGTTCATCTGTCAGTAGGTACAAAACATGAGCAGTGGCAGGTGCTTTAAAAAAAGAGATTTGCTGCTGGAAACAGCCAAAGTGTTTTTTTTCGTTCTTTCCAGACAGATAATCAGTTTACAAGTTTACAGTGACAGAATGTTTTTGCAAAACCAAACAATATGTTTCATATGAAAACATGTCGTCTCCCCTCAGGCAGACAAAGTGACAATAATACATTTACCAGCCAGGGGGCAGCAGGCGACAACCCTGCTCACAGCCACAGAGGACACTGTCTTTATGACTGTTTTTCTTCCCCAGTGTGTTTATTCAGTGTGACTCCTTTGACACGTGGTGAATACACTGGAGACATTAAGGACAGGGACAGCGCAGTCAAATGTGACAGGATCTTAAAGTGTCATTTTAGTGCCATTAGCTTCATTTCACTGTGATTTTTTTCTTCTTCTGGCTTTTACAACAACCAGCCTTTATTCATCCGCTGGAGGAGAACTTCCCTCTGAGTCTTCCAGTGAAGCGGCTGTCCTCGAGGGATTCAACAGAGGTGAGACAAAAGAAGCATGGGCAAAACCAGCCGGTCCAGTTGGGAAGGAGGTTCCACCCTGCTGCTGCAGCTCTCAACTGCTGACACTAGTGATTCTAGTAGTGATACATGCAAACCCTGTGAGCCCTGCACCCAAAGTCACACTTTAAATGCTGCTAATTCTCCAACAGTGCTGGAGCCAGAGTGGTCTTCAGCTCCCTATTGCCCCAAGGTCTTGATAAACTTAGTATAATGATGATTTCCACAAACAATGTGCGGAAACTCTTCACTTCCTCCAATGTTTTCACATTAAAGTGACCTCTGCCTGGGGCAAGCTAGTAGCCTAATGGTTCTGATTACACACCTAGGATGTTTGTTGCATGTCATGGCTCTCTCTGTTTATTTACACTGTCGAATAAAAGGCGAAAAGTATCTTGCCGCCTTTCTATACGTGGGCTTTTCATTTGAAAAACACTATGCGAGCCTAAAACCCTAAAGCTCCACCATCACAAGATTCTACTATTGTGGAAATATAGTCATACACTAAGTTTACCATTTACATTGCAGAGAATGTACAGTATTTATAGTGTAACCCACAGAGGGGGAGTCTGGTCTGAAGTAATCAGTAGTACTTTTTTTCTTCTCTGACATCGTGGCTCTGTGTCTCCTCCTCGCCGCCTTCCCTTTTCATCACGTCAGGCAGATACGGCGGACATGAAAGCCCTGAGAAGGTTACTGAACCGCTGAGGCAGGGCAAATGTTTTTGGGCATGTTTCCATCTCTGTGCATCTCTCATGGTCTGGTTCATCCCTGCGTTCGCCTCCCCGGTGTTTGACACTGCATGCACGTGTGTGTTTAGATTTAGCTCCATTGCACCTGGAGAGGAATCTTGCGCCAAAACACCCCAAAGCATCTTGACTTTGGCTGCTAAAATTAGCACTCGAGGGTGCTACCATGACGGCTTAGGCCAGATATGTTGGGAGTTTGACATCTTAAATGTCCCTGCAGACGTCCTGAAGTAGTGATGAGCAAAAGCAAAACAGTCCGAGATGCTTTTTGAGCAGGATGAGATCATATATTCCAACTGTTTGAGGCATTAAATGCAAAATCAGAAAGGAGTTTGGTTTGATTGTTTTTTTTTTTGTTTTTTTTGTCAAAATCTTGTAAATTTGGTTTTCAAGAGAAATAAAATCCATTTCATTTTCGTCTGAAAGCATCCAGCTGTTGTCAAAGGTTGCAGAGGAGACAGCAGGTGAGGTCTGTCATGCGTTTCCATCAGGCTTCAAACATCAAAATCTGAGTCATGCCATCGTCCGTCCTTAGTGGTTTGTCTGTCTGTCCCATGGAAATAAAGGAGTGACCGATGTCAGAAACCTCATGTGTTCCAGCATCTCAAACACAAAAGGAACAAGTGATTGTGACACATGCACACACACTCATACACACACATACACTCACACATCCTGTATGTGCACGCAAGTCCATGTCTGAGACGTCCGAGCTCCTGTGAGCATAATCCTGCCATGATTCTTCTTTTCATCCAAATCAAACTAAAAAAACCCCACTATATTCAAACATGTGTGTGATATATAGATTCATATATGACATATAAAAACTCCAAAAAAAGTAAAAATAAAAACTGCAAACCCAAAATAAAAACATTTGAGAGTGAAGAAAAAGGGCTGAGGAGTAAAAAATGAAATAAAAAAGCGCTACACGGAGGTTTCCGACTGTAGCCGCAGGACAAACTTGTGTGACTTGGGGTCGATGTATTCCTCCGACATCTGGATGTAGGGGATCTTCTTTGACGTCACCACCAGGCTGAAGTCCACACACTTGAGCACGAAGACGGTGCCGTCTTTCAGGCCGCTGGTGACCGACGCCTCGCTGATCAGCGTCCACTGGCGGGCCAGCCAGTGGTCCCTGCTGTACTGCAGGGTGGGCCCTGGGGTCAGGTAGCTCTCCAGAAACGCCTGCGCAGGAAAGACAAACAGAAACACAACTGTCAAATTTTAGAACATACCCAGTCAAACCCAGATCAAAGTCAAAGGCTTCACCTTGGGTGTCATGTTGTTGGTGATGCAGAAGGCCAGGTGCTGCTGGATGCTCTCCATGCTGTGGCAGTGCTGCTGTTTGGTGGTCCTCAGGTACTTCTGCAGGGCCCGGGCCATGGAGGGGAAGATGGCCTGCGCCGCCTCCCGTGGGTCCATCACGTCCCCTGGAGTCTTCTTCTGCTCCTCCTCCTGCATGCGCTTGATATGTGTGAACGCTTCCTCTACTGCCACCACAAGTCTGGGAGGAAACATGGCAGACAAAGCTCAAATTAGAGTCTAATGATGGGAGCTGGAAATAGATTTGCATATTTCTTTTCCGATACGTTTATGCAGGTGTGAGGAATTACAAGTACCAGACATGTGATGTATCGAATCCCATCTAAAATCTTTTATTATACAGCTCCTTACCGTGCTCTGCGTTTGCGGACACGCCTGTCGTGCTCTGCCTCCTCGTAGTACAGCTCATTGTGGCTCGAATCCCGGCGACGGGCAGCGGCTGCAATCATGGCTCTGGACTGAGAGTGGGCGAGTCCTGCTGCTGCGTTGTTCCCTGGACCTGTAATGACAAACACATAAAACAAGACTGGTTACCATCTGTGTGCGTGTGTGTGTGTGTGCATCTCACAGGTAAAAACTCAAAGGCACAAAGGAACAAAGAAATCCTTGGTGATGACATAAAGTGCAATGTGAGGGAACAAGCTGCTTTCAGAGTGGAGGGGCGGATTATCAATGCATACAAACCTCAGTCCATTTCCTTTTATCACCAGGATTATTAAAACCCCGGGAACTGACAGGAAAAGCCACCCGAAGTCGTAATTATAAATTGTTACGAGGTCTGCGATAACTCAAATATTCAGCCCGCGCTCAGCTATTGATATTCAAACATCCCCATTACTCTGCCATTGGGCGCCTTCAGGAGGAACGAGGTGCCCAATTAAAATGAGCGTCTCGGGCAAACTTCAAAAGTTTATATATTTGGAGCGAGGACAGGAGGCAGCTGATGAACTCTGATGTTAATGCAGGTTAAAAGAAGGCAGAACGGCTGAATTATTAATGTGGGGGCAGGGATCGCGCATGAACGGAATAATTCATGGTCCGAGAGCAGGGAGCTCGCAGCACTTCCTGCTCCTGGTGTTAGTGAAGAAGAGCGCTGTCAGTGGTGAGCGCCAGACTTATTTTAGCCACCTGCGTGTGGACAGTGGGAATCAACGTAACTACTTTAATATAATAATAATAACATTCCCAGTCTGTTTCTCTCAAATGTAACCAGATCTCATATAATGTACTGTATTCATTACCATACACCTGTGAACATGACACACGAATCATGATTAAATGTTTCACTTCTTTAAGATAAGTAAGGATCTGCTCATCTGCTTTCTTTTTTGTTCACATGTTTTACATTTCATTTCATATTTTGGAGACTTGCTGAGCAAAAACACCTTTTACCTGCTGGGAATCGTTTCCAATTCCCAGCACCTGCAGTGGAGAAAACAATATAAATCAAATATCAACTGAGCCCATTTTGGATGGAGTGTAGTTGAGTGCTACGGCTGCTTCGTGCTCAGGGCTCCACCACTCTTTAATTAAGGAAAAGATGATTGTCTGTCCCTGAGTTCGACTTATTTGTTACGACGTCAGTGTGGCTGCATAGAGAAAGGAGTGGGAAGTAAAAGCTGGAGACAGAGAGAGATGGAGATGGAGAGGCCCCTGACCAGCTGCTGCAGGATGAAAATGAAGGAGGATGAGACACGAGAGAGAAATGACAAGACCGGCAGCGTAATAGCTATTGATTTATCAGCCAGCTCCGCCGCTGTCTCCCACTAACATCTGAGAGGAGGGAGAAGAAAGGGAGGGAGACAAATGGCTGCAGAGGAGGAAAAAAAGGAGGGAGTCAAGTTAGTGCAATTAAGTGAAGCTTGAGTACACTTAAGGGAGAGCGATAATTTAATAGAGGGTTTGTGTTACATTCTGCCAGCTGCCGTGAGGACGACTTACAACTTTTCCATCAACCTGTGGCATGCAAAGTGTGAGGAAAGCTGGTGAGACCTGATGTATGTTAGTGAGTGTGTGCGTTTGTGTGTGTGAGAAGCAGGCAGAGTGTGCGTCGCTCTGTGCTCAACGTAACTCAGGACAGATTCAGATTCGCACAGCTTTTATAAAGTGAACACCAGCAGGCTGTGAGGGAGCTCTGGTTACTTACTGTCCAACAGGTAGGCTTTCAGTTTAGCTCTAAAGGCGTCTTAAAGGATGAGCGTGAAGAGACACACAGGGAGAAAGTCAACAGGTACCAGGGGTTGGACATATCAAGTCGCCACAACTTGCATTTTTGCATGTTGTAGCCCATTAACTACAAATCACCTGTGTTTCAAGTTACAGTTGACAATTTTCCAATTACGCTGCGAGGATCTGTTTTCTTCCTTCCAGGCAGCCGTTTGTTTCAGCACATTCCAGTACGCTAAGGAAATCTAATCAACTTGCCGACACATGAACTGAGAGCTTGTACGGTCGATCTGTCGCAAGGAGCAACTCAGGAAGGTTGAATTACTGTTGTGTGATAATGTGATTTTTGGTCTAGAGGTCTAAATTGTGTTTCCAGATTACAAAGCAGTAGAAACAACCTCAATCAATCAATTAATTCATTTAATTTCTTTGCTTTGTCTTCACCTTTTCCCTGGATCAGGGAAATGTTTTGAGTATTTTATGCTATTTGATACACAAATGAACTATTAGCTGAAATGAGAAAATAGTGTAAAATCATCTGACGAACAAACAGTGAATACAGAGATTTTAAACATCAGACAAGACAAACACGACACAGAAGAACAAAAACACAACGCACAACAATGTGAAGTTAAAAAGAAAACATCCCACTCACCCTCGGCCGGGGCTGCTGGGAACTCACCATCCACGTTGTAGACCTTGAGGCCGGCCAGGTGCTTGGCAGCGCGCGACTTGGAGGCGGAGAGCAGCGCCGGGTTATGGACTGGAAAGTCGCAGTAGTAGTGCTCTAAGATGGCGAGAGCCGCCCGCTGAATACTGTGGAGGAGAAGAACGGTCAAAACAGGTCTGAGCCCAGGGACGTCAGGTCGAGCTTTGTAAATGATAAATGCTTTTCATTTCTAATAAAAATACTGGGAGAGCCCTGCAGTTCCCCGACAGAAGAGAGGAGAGCGCAGAAACAGAGGAGTAATGGCCAGAGGACCTTTGTGTTTTTTTTCTTCCAACTACAGAATAAACAGCAGGATGTGGACACATAAAACTGTGGAGAGACAGTGGGTGGAAGGAGAGATGAGGTGATGAGGAACAAGAAGGCAACACCTGAGATGTACAAGATCTAAGAGTGACACTTCAATTAATGCTTTAGTGGGGAATTCCCACCATACATGATACAAAACACTGAACTACACATGAGCACACAGCTAGAAGATCAAATATAGTAAATTTCAAAGTAAAACTCAGTAACTGACTGAACAGAGACACATGAAGTCACTGCTCTGGTTTCTAATAAGTTTTATAAATGTCATTTTAATGCACATGCACACATGTTTCATACATGATGACCCCAGATGTACATATGCTACATTAGCCTCTACATTCACACATTGTTCATATATTTATGTAGGATATGAACTAGGCTCCAGTGTGGACTGCTACAGAGGGTAAGACCTCCTTCCAGCCGCTGTTTTGTCCGTCCACAGTGACCACTGTCATATCTCTGTCACACAGGGGTGGAAAAATCAGACACGGCACACTGGCAGCGTGATGGTTACCACAGTTACTATATATACAGGTAGGTGGTAGGTGGTGAGGTAGGTGTTGGAGGTGACAGGAGGAAGGTGAAAGAGAGTGAGAGGCATGAAAGGGAGGCTGATGTTTGTTCTTGAGCTGCCGCCACAGCTCAGATCCTTGTGGTTCGGGAAGCGTGCCAGGTCTTGTCCTCCATAATACAGCTCTATTAAACCAATTGTACATAACTGTAGTGGGGGTTCTCACCCATTGTGCCACATGATGCTTTGCCTCTTTTATAACATGCACTGGAAGTGAGTTACTGTAGAGGTTAAATCCAGACCACATTCTTCCTCAGTTCACATGAGTGAGTGATACACCCCTCCCTCCTTCAAAACATTCAAGAGCTCTGCCGCCCTTGCTCTGGTTGTGATGCTAATATTAGCTAATGTTAGCACACTGTAAATAGATACTGTTGTGTAGTATTGGGTTGCTATTTTTACACAATGTTTCAGCAATGAACCTGACGCATGTGTCCAGAGTTTAGCAAACAGCGATGGATATTATTAATGTTAGAATGTCTCATAAAAACAGATTCAGACAGCCACAGATTAACACATCACACATCTGAGGGACCTAAGATATCCAGGACAGGGACAGGCCAAAGAAACATAGTAGGCTGTACTGGCAACTTGCTTGTGAACGCAGCATTTAGCAGCTAAAGAGTCACATATTTTTCTCAGGGGTCAGTGGATACCAAAAGAGAGCTACTTCAAGAATGTGGGTGAGAATATTGGATTTGTCTTGATGAGGTGAAACGAGACACGACTGTGTGCGGCAGCTTTATAAACGAAGCACTGACTGCTCACTGATTTCATGTCACATACAGAGGTTCAGCAGCTACACCTTTGTTGTGACACCACTGGAGCTCAGTTTTAAATGACCTGACAGCAGAGCAGCAGATGTTGACAGCTGGTAACAGACACAGGCAACGCTACTTTACAGCTCAACACTGAATCCTTTTCTTTCTGTGTGTGGATGTGTGGTTGTGTCCATAAATGTGAGCCCTCACTGTGTCCGGCCACGTGGAGCGCTAACTCAATATGCATGAACAACAGCACAAGCTAGCCTGCAGCATGCGCTTCATATTATCCCACAGAGGGATCACAGTAGGCCAATGACCTCTGACCTCCTGATGAAAGCACCTTTAATTTCTATTCCTGCCTCAGAACAAACCATACATAAGTGATGGTCCATTTGCATTAGTGCAGACCGACACAAACGGGCATTAAAGATGTCATTCATTCTACTAACTTGGCCATCTGGTGACAGTCACATGTGCACGAGCATGAGAGGCTAACAGCCCCAAAACAGATGCTCAGATTGATTCAGACTGAAGATATATCATGATTGAGGCTGAGCATTACCCAGTCAGGACACATGGCGTTTTATGTGCCAGTTAATAAACGCTCCTGTATCCTCAATCCTAGAAATCATTGTTTTTCTATTGTCTCAAACTAACTGCGCAGATTATTCCCTGATTTTCAACCTAACTGAGATCATTTCAAAAGCAGCATGTCAGACATAAGAGACGAAAACAAACGCGCCACAGGCTGTTGAATATTTAGCGATGAGGCAGCAGAGTTGGTTGTAGCGACTCAGGAAACCTAAACGCCCTCTCTGAAGTTGAGCACTCAAAGGACCATTGTTAGGTGCTGAGTAAGAGTTCCTGCTGCCACACAACTTCGATCAATTATTAAGCTGAGCAAACATGACCCAGAGACGTCCGCAGCTTCTTTGGGTGTGCAAACTCAGTTACAGAAATAAACCTTTGTGAATCAGTCAGCCTGGAGAGAAAGGCAGCAGACCACCGCCTGCTCCAACGCTGCTGCTCAGGACTGACCAGTCAGGGAATGTAAACTGGGAAGTTCCCAGCAGGGAGTGTGTTTAACCCCTTCCACCACTCTGCAACAACACTCCCACAGGCCAGGAGGAATGCGTGCATATTCGACTTGTCCGGTTTGACGAGGGGACAAGAAAAGAATTCCTGTGGCCCTCAGATTGGCATCAAAGGCCAGGCAGACAGAGACCAGCTTTCAGGACCCGAGGGCCCGAGCAGGGTCCTCATTATGATAGCGCTGAGGCTGGATGTCTGGAAAACAGGAATGTTTGCAGCCGCAGCAGTGGAGGAGATACATGAGAGATAGGCAGAGAGAAAACTGGGCTCCTCTGTCTGACACATTCATTCACGTTCATGGCTACATGTGTCATTTGCATGTATTCGATGCAATTGCCCATGCACCCGCGTGTCTGTGTTTGTGCGGGTGAGTCGGGCTGACCAGATGCTCGGCCGCAGTCTGCAGGGACGGCTAATTAGCTGTGTTTACAGTCACAGGCGGACAACAGAGCGAGGCCAGGCCTGCTGCTGGCCGAGCAGGGATGAATGGCACAGCTTACAGAGGACAACACCCCCAAGGCAGCCAGCAAACACAACAACACACACTCTCTCTCTCACTTGTCTGACCTGTTTCTAAGAATGCCAAATCAATATGGAAATCAATGCATTGTACACATTACACATTTTAGCCCATTAGCCCCAAATCACACGGCAGCACATCACTGGGCTCCTGAGCTTCACTGTGCACTCTCATTAGAAACTGCTAGTGTTACTGAAATATTGTTACATGACTTCCCACATATAAGTGCATCAGTCAGGATATAATATGTGTGTTTCTGTTCAAAGACCCCCCACAGTCAGGCAAGTCTGTTTCCTGTGCTGTGTAATTTCAGTTAGAGACACTCACTTCAAGGAACGGCCTATTTATAGCCACTGATTATACAGTTAAGATTTGCCAGAATAGATTCTGTCCTATGGGGAAGTGTCTGAGTGGCAACAACGATTCTGCTGGAGAGAAACACAGGCCCAGAGTCTGACTGTGTGGACACATGTGGAACAAAGACCAACTGGACATTTGCTTCTTATAACTACACGTATTCACCATGCAACAAACAGACACAGGTGCTTTTTTAATAAAACACAATTATTAGGATGGCACAACATGCCAAAAACATTTTATTGTGACTATATGGGCAGATATCATGTGACTGTGATTTATTGGTATTGATCGGTGATTTGATTGAACAAACTCAAGCCACGAGCCACCACCAGATGATCAAGCTTTCATGTGTGAGAAGATGAAGGATGATATTCGTCCCATGCTGTCATGAAAAAAGACTCATCTATAAATCCATCAGGTTTCATTGGATGCCCGTGAGCGAGTGTACATGTGAAACTGGGGGCTGTGCACTGACACCAGGGAGTCTGGCTAAAAATGGGACCTTCCTGTTTTCCCTCAGAGACTGGAAGGTCATAAAAAAACCTGGTTGGTCTAGTCTGAGCTGTTCTTTCCAACACACACACACACACACACACACACACACACACACACACACACACACACACACATCCTTTTCTTTTCATTCCCACATACATTTTAGGATTCTGCAACACTACGCTCACATTAACTATTAATCCCTCCTTCTCCATTCTCTCTCTCACCCCCTCCTGTGGCGTTCTCCTTGCCTCCGTCTCCTGGGTATTTCCTCTGTACTCCGCCCTCTGTCTGCAGCTCTTTTCTGAGGAGTTTCCTCTCTGAAGTCTTCCCCACCCTCCCTTTCTTCTTCTGGCACAATTTCCTCCCCCTACCAGCCACTTTGTCTGCATGCGTCTCTCCCTTTTCTCCCATCTTGAGTTAAACATTCAATCTCCCGTTTCTACCTGACTTCTCTCGTTTCCTTCGAGCTCATCTCTCTCTTTCTTCACTTTTCCTCCTGTGTGAAATCCTTCCTCTCATCTCCAAGTACATAACTGCCTGCTTCCCTTTTCCTTTTCCACGTCTTTCACTTGAGGTGTCCCAGTTTCTAACTTTCCCTCTGCCTTCATCTCGCCCACACGTCCTCAGATTTCCCTCCCTTTCATCCCCCGTGTTCTTTCTTTCTATCCCCTGATCGCTTACATCAACCTACCTCCTTCCATCTCTCCCTCTCCTGTCTTAAGGTTAAGAGCATCCCTTAAGATTTGCTGAGGAAGATTTGCATCCTAATACACACCTGCATGTCTTACAGCCCTAAATCACTGAGTATATATCAGAGCCACAACAGCAACGAACGTCCCAGCTCATCCTACTGATACTAATACATCCTACTAAGGTTTCACACTATTTGCTCACATAAATTCTGGTGTCAGCTGCAGTTTGAAGCCATAAATCTTCTCTGTAACAAGTCCCAACAGCAAGCTAACACTCTGCTGAGAGAAAGTTAGACTGCCACCAGGCATTCTAGGATACATTCGACACTGTGCCATATTTGCCCCGTCAACACATCCTGCAAAGAAAAGGCCAGAAAAACACAAGTATTGTGTCTGTGTATCTTAAAGCCTGATACACATGATCCTCTGAGCCACAGAGCTCTATTGTTGTCCCACACCTATTAAAAGCACACTGTCCTGCTGATGGAAACACTCTTGAGCACTGAACGTGTATTAATCCACAGCTGAAAATAGTCCCCAACAAATGCACTGTGTCGTCCTGTTTGATAAAAACTACAGAAACCAGCTGTTAGGACATGATTTAACCATTAAAAAGAAGAAACTAATTATGTGTGACACTTTTGTGACACATCATGTCTCTGTTAGAAATAAATCGTTCAACGACAGGATGAGGACGTTCAAAAGCACTTTGTCTGTTTTGGTCTTTTGATGATTCGTCGTAGTGACACTGAATATTATGAAGAAGAAGAAGAATATTATAAACTCAGACTGTTGGTGACTTCTTCTAGAAATAGTTGTTTTTGTTAAAGAGCGATAAACTTCTTGTCTAACCAGAAACAGACGTTATACAGTAACTCCACTTTGCAGAACCTGGAAGCTGCTGGTCACAACTTTAAGTCACACAATAAGACAGTAAGAAACAAACTGGGAAATGCCTCAATCTGGAAAGTCAATGTGTCGGGCCAAGCAAATACTTGCATGCACATTCCTTCTAGATTGCTTAGCCACATGAACACTGTGTTTCTATTGTTTTTCCTGGTAATTGCAATGGAAGACTAAATTATTGCCACTGTGACAAACTTTTCCAGAGTTGTAAAATCCTGCCTCTGAGGCATCTGATCGGCCTCTAATCTCACCACATCAGCACCAGAGGCAACACCCATACACCAGCACAGCCCCTTTTCTTGTTGTTGGGTTGATTTATATCTGAAAACTTAATGCTAACTCTCAATAAGAGGGTAAACCATTAAAATCATGCTGCCAACATCAAAATCAACCAGGTATATATAAAAAAAGGAGGGCATTTAAACCAGTCCCTTCATGTTTCTCACCTGAGCTGTCCCAGGTTGTAGTGCCTCGTCTCGCCGTCTGTGGAGCGCGTGACGCACACGGAGAAGCACGGCTGGAGCTGCCGGAGCTCCAGCAGGACGATGGCCAGGTAGTGGATGAAGAGGAGGGCGTCCACCAGTGACACGGCGTACTGCACGATTCCCTGGTAGTTCTCATCCTGCAGGGCACAAACAGTCAAATAAAAACAGCCACATGCAAATACAGTTAATGTGTGCATTTCCAAATAAAAAATCCTGCAGGGGTAAAAAGGGAAAACATAGACATGTTAGACAAGATGTAGAGCATATGAATATTTAGATCAATTTCAAAGCACTGCGAGCTTTCTAGACCCCCCCTGTTTCTGTGTGTGTGTGTGTGTTTTGCCAGGAGCATGAGGGACCAACTGGGATTTTAAATTATGACTCACAGTAAACATGCCACTGGAGAAGTGTTTTGGTTGTCTGTGGTTTTGTCAAGTTCCTACAGGCATTACAAATTAATGAGATGAAATATGTTGAGACCTCTGCCACAGCTAATGGAAATATTTGGTTGTGCGTGAAAGCATGTTTGTAGGCTCTCTTGTATATCCATACTCGTGTTTTAACACTTTTATCCTCCATGCTCACCTGTGAGTCAAGTATCCTCACTCCGTAGAACAGCCAATAGGAGATCACAAAGAGCAGCACCAGAACGGCGAGCAGCGCCCTGAAGACAAAGACCCGCGGGAGGCCGGCCCGTGGCGGCCTGAAGAAGAGCGCCCAGACGGCCAGCAGCAGGATAAGCAGCTTGAAGGCCACGGAGATGAAGAGGCCCTCGCAGGCCGTGCCACAGCTCTGCAGCCTCTCCGGCCACAGGAGGTGGGGGAGCACCAGGAAGGCCAGCGGCGTCAGGAACACCAGCAGCCCCAGGATCACAGCCAAGGTCAGGGTGAAGTAACGGCGGCAGTCAAGCCCCACGCTGTCCTCCAAGTCCTTGGTGATACGAACAATGTCCTCCTGAGAGAGGCTGTGCTCCGACGTGCCGGTGACGGCAGTGGTGGTCTCGCCCCAGTTGTCATCCTGGAAATGTGAGAGGGAGGAAAACAACAAAAAGATTCAAGATAACAGCTACATTCTTCCTACTTCTACCAGAGGAGCATCTTCTACACATCAATAGAAACAGAGGATGTGGATCAACACGTCAGTAAAAACAGAGGAAAATAGTAAAATACAGGACCTTTAAACTGGTGCAAAGCTTTGTGTGAGTGGGCTTCCTTTACTGTAACATTTTTCTGTCATCCAGTGAGGCTGCATTCATTGTAACACACCCTTTACTTGCACTGGAGGCCATTTCCAAGCATGAGAGAAAGAGAAAGAAAGGAATAGAAGATGGGAAGTGGAAAAAGCAAACAGAGCGAGCTGCTGACCGGGCTCCATGCTGACGTCTGGGCCCGACTGCATCCGCCGATAATGAAGGTCAGCGGTGTCGGAGCAGAGCCGTTACAACAACAAAGATAAGGACTCTTTACACAGTAGCCATAACAAGCTGCTAATGTGCGCCCCCCCCCGCCACATATTGAACTGCAGCTACGACAGCACAGGCACTTTTACCAAAAGGTAAAGCTCTCTGTAGATGGGCACTGTTTTAAGATGTTGGACAGGGGGATCAGAGACGAGTCGCAGTGATGTATTATGACCACTTTAAACCGAGGGGGTGGGGAGGAGGATGGTGCACTAGGATGGAGAATATCCCAGAGGCCTCAGGGGTAAAACTGCAGAGATGAAGCAGAACAATGAGGAGGACCCAGGCAGTATGCTTAGGTTGTCTTTGAAGCCAGAAAGAAGCTCCTGTGTGTGCTCTAACACTAATAATAGAATTTTCACCACTGCACGGATCATCAGTACTTGTTCAGGCACATGTACTAGAGAGGAAGGGAAGAGGAAAGGGACATGAAATCACAGGATATGTCTGCTGATATTCTATATATTTCAAGCAAAAGGCTAAAACCAATAATCGATTTCTTTGAGCAGCCTCTTTAAAAAGTGAAATATGCATTTGAGAAGCATTTTCATGCCCCTGGAAACCATAAAGTATATACTGTATATATAAGTAAATGAGCAGCAACTGAACAAAACATCCTTGGTTTATTAGGAGTTTCACAGTGAAAACCTCAGTTAATCTGCTTCATCAGATCATGGGTCAGATAATGTTTAATCCAGCTGAGAGTGGTCACAAGTTTCTGAAGTGGAAGGACACAAAATCCACGTTACTTTATCCAGTTGGCTCGAATTAAAAACACAAGCGCAAAAAGAAAACCTCAACAACCCCACAATGTTGAGCCGTAAACATTAGGTAACGTTTATTTACAGCAGTAATATCATTCATAGGAGTCGACATGTTAACTGGCAACTTGCTGGTCTAGGTTTTCACAGTCTCTCCGATGAGGTCCAGCACAGAAGACTGTCTCACTTTCATCTGACCTTTGACCTGACAAGACAGTCGTAAATACTCATCTCTCCATCTGCATGGACCAGCACGGGGCCAAACGTCACGGCTGACCCGTCTCATGGGCTGCTGTAAAACCAGACGGTGGAATGCATGACTTGGGTTCAAGGGGTCAAAGAGCAAATATGCCGCCGTGGCCCTGTGGGGACACTCCCTGACCTCCATCTGCAGGGGGACTTTTCTACTCATTTATTTAATGAAAGTTCAAATTAAAATGTTACAGATGACTATGTATAAGAAGATGATGTATTCAACTCAGGAGAGAGACTGAATCTGGCAGAATGTAGTACAAACAACATGATGCCATGTCCAAACAAATATGAATTATTCATTTTTCAGTCCACTCAATTGGAGTGGAGATTGCTCTTGGAACAGAGCATGAAAAGCCACTTCATGAATAATGAGAGAGGCCCTCAGCTTCTCCACAGAGACTGATGCAACAGGGTTTTATACTCACATGGGGCGATTATCCCCTACAGACAACAAGAGTAAACAAAACATCATCATCTCCACAAAAGGTGAAGCCACAAGGCTCAGTTACAGAGAGATTCACACATGGCCAGGGATGATGCAGAGCATACCTCAGCCGTCACCCGGCAGCACAGGAGATGTTTGTTAAAGCACAGTGTGTATCTTTTTAAAAAACATTTGAGTGTCTCGGTAAGTAAATACAGCACAAGCGCTGAGCTCTGTACATCTTTCTTGCCTCACTGATGACATATGCTCAAGTCTTAATCCTGTCTGACCACAGTCTAGCTGCTGAACACAAACATGCTGAGTGTGTGTGTGCATGTCTGTGTGTGAGAGAGAGAAAGCAGATCAATAGGCATTATTTGTAAGGAGGACTATCTCTCTGAGCACGGTCTACCTCGAGAGGACTCCAGGGAGACATGAATCACCGCTTCTTCTGCCTTGGAGCGCTCATCACTCATTGGCCTTGTTTCACACCCCTGAATCACACACTGCTCAGGGACTCTTTAAAGATCTCTATCACCATTTTTTTTTACACAACAATCTCAGTGCAGCTCCAAACAGAAAACATGAACTAAGTAACATGAACTAAGTAATGTGACAACTGGAGCTGAAATGATGAGCTTTGTTAAAAACCTTTTTCTATGAATAAATATTCCCTCATAAAACTACAACTTGTTCACACTTCACTGATAAATAAACTTGGGAGGATTTGTTACCTTTGAGACTGTCAAGTGTTTTTCAGGGAAGCTAAGCTAACTGCGTCCTGGTTCTGGTATAATACACAGCATCCTGTAAAATTAAAGACGAACAGAAGTCCTGATGCCTGGTCACAGGCTGTGTGCTTTTCTCTGTCGACTGAGCACTTTGATACTTCCACAGTGTTAATAAAGAACCAAGAGCTTCTCCATAATCAGAAAAGATGTGAAAATTCTTTAGTATCATGTACAGTGCGTTTATCCTCAAGGTTTTAATAAACCTTCCTCTCTATATCTAGTCTGGTTCAGACGACTATTAAAATTTGGGACAGTGTTGTTATTGGATCCTTACTACTGTACCTGGGCTTCCCCTCTGCTGACATGCCTAAAAATAGACATTAGTGTGACCCACATTTCCTCCATGGGATTAACCAATCACCACAGGCCGATCTGGTTCAGTACCAGCAGCCTTGCAGGAGACCCGGTCCCATTTATCACATGAAAATAGGAACAAAAGGATAAAAAAAGAAAGAGGAAAAACAAGGGCAAGAGCAAGGCATCGATGTCCGACAACAAGACAGCCAATTAAAGAGAGGAGAGGGATTGATTCAGAGAGGGAGGGGGAGAGAGGGCAGGCACAGTTCAAGGACCACGCATGATCAGCACAGACTCACCAACACGTGAAACGCTCCGCTCACAACCACAGAAACACACTATTCACCTAAAAACACCTGTCAGGTCGGCTCTCTTTCTGGGACCGCAGTGATTCATTCAAGCTCGACGAGGTTTAACGAGCAAATCATCCGTGGTGGGAGGAGCTGAGGCGTTCCAGCAGAAACTAAACAGCTGAGTAACAGAAAACATCCAATGTGACGTGTTCTCACATACCATTAAACAAGATGAGGGAGCAGAGAGCAGACGGGGAGAGAGCGGTGGAAAGGGCAGCTAAAAATGAACAAGGCTCTGTCTCTCTCATCTGTTGTTAAAACCGTTGTTATCAACCACAGTTTTCTACACACAGGAGGCAAATTCAGCCTTCAATCATAGACTTGAAGGCAACATGACTGATGAGAGAGTAAAGCTGGGTCACGTGGTCGTCCCTGTTCTGATTGGTGGTCTTCATTCATTGTTCGCTGTCCACAGTTTATTTCATTTACTTAGTGATGGAGAGTGACGGCGGTCCGTGCACGTACTCGGAGAACAGGATTTGCCTCGAGCGAACTCCCTCTCATTACCGACTGGAGACTACCGCTGTGAAAATTGCAGCTTCTGCTGTTTCATTCACCGTGATAGGGGAGCGGTGACCATGCTGAGCAGGAGCTATGCAGTGTAATAGCTTTTTTTTTTGAGCTGTGACACTGGAAAGGAGGCGATAACAGTTTTTATTCAACTCTCTAAATGTTGTTTTCACTGCCACTAATCTTCTTTAGTGTTTAAAACATACAGGGGAACACGTGAGCAACCCAAGCTGACCGGTCAAGTGTCAAGTGCAACACCTCTCTAATATGGAAGCAAGTAAATAACAAAACTGACACATTTCTCCATAGTGTCAGTTACTGCACCAGCTGCTCTCCTCGATGCCGTTGTATTTTGGTTTTAGCACGGCGATTAAAAATACACCATGTTCCACAGGCGGCTCCGGCATGTCAGGAAGTCAAAAGTTTGACCGTAACCAGCTGCAGCGGCTTGGGACTCACAGGAGTGGCAGAAGAACGAAACCTGATAGGCCAGAGGTTCGATCGACTGCATTCAGACTCACCTGCTCATCCCTGGTGTCTCTGTGGATATTGAGTTTCACCTCTTGAATTCTCGGTTCTAAATTTGTGCACACTTGAATTCATGACAGTGAATTTGAGGGGATGGTTGTACATTTTACACTTTCTCTGTGTGCCAAGTTTTGTTCCCTAAGAAGATTTATTTGCGGTTTTAAGAACCAAAAACCATCTCAGTGTGGTTTTACAGGTTGGTGAGGTGAACAGAAAAGAGACTCGGAGCTCTGTCACCTGCAAAAACCAAAGTCAAAGCATGAAATGTATGTATATGAGTGAGGAAATCAAAGCAAAGCAAAGAACAGAACTACTCTGCCGAAAAAGAGCGGTAATCTGGCACAGAGGCATCTATAGCAGCAACATGTGCAGCCAACTCTTGAGGAAATCACTTCCTTCATCTCTTTCAGCTCCAGCAAAAAAAGAAAGAGATACAGCAGCTTTCAAAATGGTTGAGCGAGAGGCAGCTGAGAGAGAGAGAGAGCGTGATTTGATAAGACGCAGAATCTGCATTCAAAGTATTTCTTTGAGGAAACATTTGGCGAGGCTGCAAACTGAGTGCTGCAACGTGATCCAGTAGCTGCTGAGCTTTAAAGACATCCAGCTCGACATCTGAACCGCACACAGGCACTTGTTTGGATGCATCATGTTGCATTACAAGATTGCCTTCAGGGAGTTTCTGATGGTATTGGCTCTCACTCAAAAGACCTTGAAGGGCTTTTTTATGATAAATCCCATCACAGCTCCAAGTCTTTTTCTTTCCAAAGAAAACAAATTCCACAGTTTCAAACAATAGCCAGCTCTGATTCTGGATGAAGTTCATTTTTGTTGTTGAAAATCATAGTGATCAGCAAAGTGTGCACTGCTATGAGTTCACTATAATAACCTGAGCCCTGCGCCTTGTTTGTGTCCACTGAGCCACACAAACAGCTGAGCGCTAAAGTCTGATATCAGCAAAAGATGTATGTTAGCATGTGTATGCAGATATAGTGTTGTATATATAGCACACTGCCTACACACACTAACATGCCATGTCGACCAACCTGCATTCAGAAAGCTTTCAAGGGGGAGTCGAAATAACAGCTATTGTTTCTCACAGTAAATCAAGCGTCCACTAAAAGCCTGTTTTTGTTGTTCAGCTGCAAACAAATAAAGCCCCCACCAACAACCCCCCCCCCCCTCGCTCTGCACAGGAACAAGTGCACTCTACTCACTCCTGGGAGGCTAAGTGTGTGTCAAAATATAGCCAAGCGTGCATTCCCAAGGACTTCCTCACAGGCGTTTAAAGCCACCTTTGTTCAAGCTGCGGACAGCGTGCCAGGCTGCCAGGGACTTGTCATGACAGGGGAGGGAGGCACAGGAAAAAGTTTGCTCGACTAATCGTGGGATAGCCGAGCGACTGTGAGACAATGGGAGACTGACGGCTGAGCAGCACTTGACAGAGAGGTAAATTGCAGTATGGTTGGAGGGGATTATGTACAGAGTGTCAGTTAACCATTAAAGGCAGACACAAGTTATCATTTAGCAAAACACAGAAACTGGTGGAAATATTCTGAGGCAGAAATCCAGGCTGGAAAAGGAGAAAGATGGGCATTTATCTGTCAGTCACCCAGTCAAGTGATCACATGATTATATCACATGTGCTCAGAGGAGGAAGAGTCAGTCAAAGAGGAGGATTTACCACCCGTCCACCAAACTAAATCTCATCCAGTGATATTAATCTGTAAAAAGACATGTAGCACGGACACAACAACTCATCCCATGTTCAAATCAAATGCAGACACTCATCTGAAACCACCCTCTTATTGCTGCAGGTCATGTTTTATTCATGATCCTGATCAATTATATTTATCTAATTCTTCTGAAATGCGTCCCAGAGGGGAAGAGCTGCACGGTACATCTAAAACTCCTCATCGCCGTGTTAACAGACCTCTGGAGCTCAGGCCCACTTTGCTCTGTTATAAATGTAATTGGCAGCTTTTATTGTGAAGTCTGTGAGTAGGAGTATTAACCCTTTCAATCTGCCAGTTTTTAAGTGAGGCTTGCACACGAACACACACACACACACACACACACACACACACATACTGTTTGGTCTGTCTGTCAATCAACACATCGACAGCCCTGAGCTACAGCACCACTCTCTGCATGTTGTTACAGCGAGCCATGCAGTAGTCACTGGTAAAGATGCCTTAGTGAAATATTCACATTAGAGAAATTCAGGTTAGGTCTGAAGCAGAACAAACTGTGTCTTATTCTGAAAAAGAAAACTTCACTTTCAGTCTGTGCGTTCGCTGGAGGAGACAGATATTGCACTGGACTTGCTAGTGAGCGCACTAACAGGCAGCTGCCTTCCAGATGTTCCGACAGTGGCAAACTGCAGAAAGAAAGAATAACGACCGAGAGTGATACGAGATGCGTGTAACGAGCTGTACCGCCGGCGCCTGCAGAAAGAGTGCAGCTCCACCTAACAACCCAGGTCAGAAGGAGACAGCTAACCAGCCACCTAACAACAATCTCTGTGGCAACGTGGAGGAAACCCATCCTCGCGTGTGCTGGAGCTGAACCGAACTACAGCACTGATGAGACAATGTGAGCACATCCATGAAACAGAGGATGACTGCGTCGTCACACATTCGAGCAGCTACAACAAGAAGCTGAGAGTAATATAACACATAGTATCATTAAATATAACGTTAACATTTGATGATGCAGCACCAACAAGCACAGAGGGTGTCTGTGCTACAGCTCAGGACAATCGCACACACGCACCGACACATATGCAAACACAAATGTTGTACACACTGTACACACAGCTATAACCATGTCAACAGAGCGCCTTTATGCCTGAGTAGGCCCGCAGCCTGGGTCATGTTTTTATCAAGAGTAAGAACTTTGGTCCCCATGGCAACAATCAATGCGAATCAGAGAGCAGGTTTGCCACTGGGATTGTTCAGTTTTACCTGGCTTGGTTTGGTCCCTGCTCCACTGCTGGCCACCGGAGGAGGCACAGTATTAGATTCTTCTTCTGTGGAGGTGACAGTCAGATCCTGTATCTCCTTCACCGTCTCGCAAACCTCAAAGACCTGCAGCACCTCATCTACCGCCTCCATCGCCGTCGGAGACTGCATGTGGAAAAGCTCCAACCGCCAAACTTTACCTCCGCTCTGCTTGCACAAGCATCATCCCTCTGCCCGCCTGGCCACTGCTTCTCTTCCCCTGATCCATCAGAGTGTGTGCGTGTGTGTGTGCGTGTGTGTGACCTCCCTGACTTTCTGCTGATCCAGAGCCCAGCCCCCTCTCTATCCGTCTTTATATAGAAATCTCTCCCATCATGCCCCAGGAGGTATTGTATGGGACTGTGCGCTCACTTGCCACATAATGTAAGGGGCTTTATGGAGGAAGGCGGAGGAGAGACAGGGAGTGCAGGAGCGGGATGGGGACGTCCTGTCAGCAGTGATTGGAGGGGGGAGAGAGGAGGAAGGACGTGGTGGAGAGGGACAGAGGGAGGGGGGATAATACATTAACAAAGTCCACAGAGTGAACTAAAAACAAACAAATGAGGTGACATCGCCATATCCACCCAAAGATTTCTTTCTTCCATCCTTCCTCCTCATCCTCCTCCTTCCTCTCTCTCCCTCCATCCCTTTTATCCATCTCTCCCTCCAGGCATCCTCTCTCATTCTCCGCTCATCTCTTGCCTCAGCACCACTCTCCATCCATTGCTTCTGACTCAGTGAGCAGTGTGTGAGTGTGTATGTGAGTGTGAGTGTGTGTGAAGACGAGAGGACAAAACCTGACAGTGCGTCTTATGAGATAACTCTGGTGATGTTCTAAATTTGTCAACAAATCCCATGTAAAGACCAAAATCAACAATGAATCCTGATTTCACATACTGATTATGTTTCACTATTTCTTTGAGCCGCAGTTCATCACTGTAGTTTTTTTTTGATAGACAGTCATCACTGCGCCAAATGTGTAGAGGAGTGAAATTTCATTATGTTACTGGATTTGTTGACGAGAAAACAAACCTAACAGCCCTGAAAGCCCTTGAAGCCCCTGTCTCGTCTGCCCTGAATAATATCGCTGTGCCACTTCCAGGCGATTATTTTGAAATGATAAAAAACAATATATAAGGTATGAATACAGCACAGTCCAAACGAAGACAAGTGAAAAACTGCAGCGATGCCAGAAAGCAGGGAAGAGCTCTTAGATCATACTGACCTTACCACGGGTCTGTAGCCACAGAGTTCATCCACACAGCTTGAAAACTTCAAGGGATTAAAGTGTTGCCCAAAAAGCATAACTTCCCCTGTTTGAGCCTGTCCAGCAAATGGAAACCTCTGTTGCATGTCGTTCCTCATCTTTCTCTCCTTTTGCAGCTCCTGTCGACTCACTAATACAAGATTTTAAAGAATCTAGCATGGAAAAGTGTTTCTTGCTCTCTCCTGCTTTGCCCACCCAGAGAGCTCACAGCCAGGCCGTGGAAGGCAGCGTTCAACAAGCACACACACACACAAAGCACCGGGATAACCACAAAGCTTGACGGGATGCTGTCTCTCAGGAGTCTGAACCAGGAGGCACTCACCACGGGGAAGAAATCCCAAACATGAACACAAGTGCTCTGCCTCTTCCAAAGAGCCATCGCGGCTGCCTGCGTGCCCTGTGGAGTCCGGGCCGGCCGAGCTACCTGCGCCATGGTTTGCCAAGAAAATGCCAAGAGCGGCGTCGCAGCAGTGGCGCAGAGGTCCGGCTCTTAAGTTGGCAAAGCAGCTGGGATCACAAAGCAGCTGCGTTTAATTGGGTTGGATGAATTGAGCTGCAGGGTGGGTGAGAGGAAGGTGAAACAGTGGGCGGTTGAGGGGCGCGAATTTAAGGAGTCGATGGAAGGAAGGGACGGTGCAACTGGCATCAACAACAGCTGTATAATACTCCTCATAACTACGTTCACTGTGGCTGGAACCAGCATCAGTGTGTTGTCTGTAATACACACCAACGACCGAGTCTGGATACAAACACCTTTTCAAGCAGTTTCACTGTCACAGACTCACTTTCAGTGTCAGAATAAAATAATAAGAGCTGCTAGAGTTGTGGGAAAATATAAATCCACTGATGTTAAATATTAACACGTTTGGTCTTGGCTCACGCAGATGGCGACGTTCAGCGACCTGTTCTCCAGCAGGAAACAGGAAGCAGTAAACCACATTTATAGTGAGTGTGGCGGCGCAGGAATGTGAGTCATTTGGTGAGAAACATGGAGAACATGGAAACTCCTTTCAAAATAAAACAGGAAACCATCAATTAAAAAGTCCTTTTACAGTCATTTTGAGGACAGATGATGAGAATTATAGTGTTGAGCTACCAGCTTTAAAAAGCAACAGTACAACTGTCTTTACTGTAACTTTCCACCAGGAGCATGATGGGAAATAATCTCAAAACAAACACTAGTCACAGTCACTATGACATGGCACAGCGACATGGCAGCCATGCAAATCAGACAGGTTCAAATGCAAATTCAGTTCTCCAGCAGGAAGCACCGGATGTCATATGACAACAAAGCAGCAGTAACACAACGTGCAAAATGCTTTCACTCATACTCACTGATCCACCACACCACACATCACCTGCGCAGAATAATCCCACTTTGTCGCTCCCTTCGTTGGGACGGGAAGATGCTGATTCTCAAACAGTGCCTCGTGGTGTCAACATATCACATTCTCTCCTGCGTGACACCTCATGCAGTGCCTCTCCAAAATGCACTCCTAAGCCGCAAAGCTGGCGTGCTTCATTGACCTAAGCAACTCCAATACACCCCTCACTATCCGGTTACATACAACAATACCAGCAGGATGAGCTGACCTTGTTACTCAGATGATTGAGTGTCAGGCCACCATACCACAGTCCAGGATACACTCACCTCCATTGTCCTTCACAAACATCCAGCCAGCACAACAAAGCAGAGGCAGACTTGCCACAGACATCAACTGATACCACTCGTTCCCACCTCGAGCTCTGGCTGCTGAAAAAGCACTCGAGTGTGTTTTCCTACATCCACACCCTTCCACGCAGCCTGGAGCTTTCACCTTCCCTCCTGAAATTGGAGCAACTTGACTGAGGTGTTCTTGTTCAAACATATCAAGGAGTCCCGAAGCAACGCATGAGTTTATACTCTTTGATTTCCGTGATGTAAAACACATTAATTAGCTGACAAGTGGAATTTAAGAGCCAAGCTAGCAACTTATCTGTTTGCTCCAGCCTTATATTAAAGGTCCCATCATTTATAAAGACAGATGTCCATGTTATTCTGATTATAAAGCAGGTCTAGTATCACATCTATACCTCAAACCCATCACAGGAACAAAGATATTTACAAATGTGGATCACGTCTCCTGCATCTTGTGAATATTTGCTGCCAAGTGAGAAACGACACACACAGACAGCAGACAAATCCTCACACACACAATCCTCTGCATTTACATGTAAAGCAACCGCTCTCTTCTTTTATAATTCCTGCAGTGAGGCATCGCGGACACGTCACGGCCATGAGAAACTTTTGCACTGGATTGTGAGGATATCCCTGCCGTCAGAGACGTGATGCTCCATCAGCTGAGGCTCTGATTAAGTCCCAGCAGTGGAGTAATGAGCGCAGCGCTGCACAGTTAGACTCTGAGATGAGCCTGACACACGCAGACACACAACATTCACAAACAGGAGCATATGTGAGACAGCAGAATCAAACCTACACACACACACACACATTTGCACAGACGAGGATTTGTGCTGAGCCTCTCTCTCTGTAGTATTGGTGGCCCTGATTACTCAAACTAAAGCCAAACAGTCCCCGCCCAGTCAGCAGCACTACTGCAGGCCACAGCATGAATAAGACATGAGGAGCAAAATACTAAGGATGGCTGTGCTCTCTGGCAAATCCTGTCATGTGGCAAAATTAGACACAGCACGCTGACAAAAAAAAAAAAGACACAGTCACACATACACGGAGCTCTGCTGCTAACGAGTTGTGCCACAAGGGAAAGTCAGTGCCAACTGGGTCAGTGAACGACGGTGAACGGCGGATTGCCTGCGAGTTTGTATTTGTCATCTTTCCCCTTCAGCGGGTTAAGCCGTACACTTGATGAAGGCCACCGTGCCAGACAGTTGTTTGGCTAAAAGAACAGGTCACTGTGGGGTAAGCCAAGGCTGAGGGTGTGCTAAAAAACCTCCATCTCTGCTTTCATTAAATACACTTGAGTCTCGCCAGAAGTGCCCTCAAAGTTGCTGCTTTCTGAGCAATGATGGAAGAAGAGCGGCCCACAGATGAGTGACCACGTGTATCAAGACTCTGGTGTGAGCTATCAGCTGTTACTGCTTCTAAATGTAAGAGTCAAATGTGAATGGTAGGCATTAGATCTGATTACTCAGGGTACATTGTTTCAGCAGTGTAAACACATTGGTCCCACAATCAGCCACACTGAAGGACCGCCTCCTCTACTGACATCATCCACCACGGTCCAATAATTTCACATTTTAAGTCTGTGCTCTAGCACAAGTTAAGCGGAAACATTTTTCACACTTTCAGTTTCATTATTATTTAATTGTGAAGCAGTGAGCTGAGCACTGATACACTCCATGACCCTCCTCTCCCTCCCTCTTTGTCTGTGTGTGTCTCTCTCTCACAAACACACTGACAACAGAGCCATCTGTCATAGTTGGACCACCTAAAAACAACAACACATCATGCATGGCCATTTGGACGTTGAGCAGGGAATTGAGATGGGAGGGATCTGACACGAGCCTGAGTGGAGACGCAGTTTAATGTCAGGTGGATCACCTGAGGCGCACCTTGATGCCAGGTCTGTGCGGAACCTCTGCGACCTCAAAGATTACAGACTGACGTCGTCAGTTGTACAAATACAAAGTTAATCATGATGTCAGGTCATATTATACAAAGGTTGGGCAGCTGCAGAGTTTTCTACAGTTACAGTTAATTTTACAACACTTATATTGATTAAGGCCAGAGCTGGTCATAACAGAAACATGTATTTGATTAGAAACTTGTAACGATTGATAGAGATCTGATAAAGTACATTGCTTTACAGTTTCTAATCAATTACATGCCAGTCAACACAGATGGCCTGCATACAGTATGCAGGTAACACGACCGACAACGTGCCAATAAAAACAGGAAATGCTGTGTTTATCTATCAGTAATCAAACACCGGCAAATAAAACCCACAATGACACACCTCGCAGCATTACTTCATGCTGTTTCCAGTGTTCACACCATCACACACAGACACACAGACACACACACACACAGGACATGGTGCTGATGAACAGGGTCAGAAATTAGGGATTTAACTGACTGACAGATTAAAGCTCACTGACTGTATTCACACACTTTTTGCTTCATGTCAGCAGATTTATATGAATCTAGACTTAGTGATTGATGTTGACACACTATTTCAACCATAATGACCCGGAAACCTTTGGGAAGAAGCTATTACCACTTCACTGTTCTTGTTAAGGATCATAAAATTAGTGTTTTGTCTCAATAATTTAAATAGGTTATTACTCATCTTCTCTCAGTGTTACTGTTATTGGACCAATGCTGCTCAAGAACTACCCTGAATTTCACGTCTTAACATGCCAACTCACAGCCGACCTGCCCACCACACACAGTGTAATCTGATCCACCTGTCTTTTAGCTGCTCTGCCTTTTATGACTCCAGGAAACATAATCTGCTATAAGAGAGCAAACATGTCAGTAGACTCCATTTGGCATGAACAAAGAAAAACACTTTCTGGTGGAGCTGCCTGTACGTTACCATCTGTTCAATGTAGTTATTTGCCAACACATATGCAAACACTAGACAAAATATTCTATTTTCCTACCTTATATTTCTCTTTTATCAAATAATCCATCACATAATCCATATTTTCATCATGTATTCAGACATCAAAGTCGGCATGGTTTCTGAGAATCGACTTTTGAATTTTGACTGACAGTAAAAAACACAGTTAAGCTGCAGTTTTAGCTCGGCCTGGTCCATTTCAGTGGGGGCCACTGTAACAATCTCCCTATCCTGAACTGCACCGAATCATCAATTGTCTCAATCCCTGCAGTGAAATACAGACGTTCCCTCCGTCACATAGGATAAAGCAAAGTTGTACTGACAAGAGAAGCGGCCTGCTGCGTCCATATCCTGCAGCAGATATTTGTCAGCAATAGATTTCCTGAAAGTGACGGCCCAGACCTCGCAAAAAGTGGACTGGCCCTGCTGGCTTTTGCCCTGAAATACCAGATGGCCTGTCCCAGCCCATGCTGCTGAACACAATTATCATTCCAACTCATCTTGACTAGTGGTTGATAAATCTCTGTGCTCCAAATCCTTTAGAAATCAGATTGACAATATTAACTTATCTTACATTGGAGGCATCCATAAAGCAACTAGTGGGGGAAACTGCTCAGTCATGGTGAGTCACTCTGTGAGTGGTGATGCAGGGCTGTGTTTAAATGACAACAAAGTATCAGTGTTTGTGTTCAGTCGTACCTGGACTTGCTCACCCCGAACGGCCGAGTCGCCCAGCAGTGGCTCGGCAGGCGGCGTGTTTATTGTTACAGACTTTTCTGAGCGGCTGTCTTTATTGCGGGACTTGTGTCGGTCCCGGCTTCGCTCCCTGAGAAGAAAAAGAAATAGGAAGTGTTAGTGTTGTATCGATTTTGCTGTAAAGGGTAGAGACGAGCTTGTAAAAATACTTAAATGGAATAAAGGGAGGTCCACAAGAGACATATGTCTTGACCTGGAGTTCTAGAGTTCACTAAATCCTACACTTCCCATGATGCACTCTGTTCTATTGAACTCTTCCTATTGATGAATCCCATCAAAATCAAACCTCATGTCCCCAGTTTGCAACACAGGTTATCATTTGTAATTTTAAAGTCCAATCCAAGATAACCTAGATGACATCACTGTGACATCATGAGACCTTAAAAAATCTCCTCTAGACATACATTTATTTTGACAGGCTGACTAGCGTTTCTCGTCTCAACAATGTTGTGTGTTCCTTCTGGCTCTTTCCTCGCTCTATTATTCACCTTGTTTAGTCGACAACAAGCGAGTCACAGAAATAAACATGCTGAGAGAAAACTAGTGAGAGTGACACATGTGAACATGATGTAGATAGAAAGAGAGCAGGCAGCTGCTGTTTGAGTCAGATAAGACCAGAGCTGTGAAGTTCAACAAATCACTCTGCTTTGTTTCAGCCGATCACTGAATATACAGTATAAAGGCCCATGTGAACTCTACCCCACATCACCTCCCCCCTTCTCTCTGCCTCCTCCCTCCCCTCCATCTCTTTACAGGGCTCTCTGTCCCTAACATATGAGCTCCATTTGCCACACAGACCCCCAGCACTTATAGCCCTAATCCTGTGTTAGGGCATGAACGCTGGGTCTCCACATCCTCCGCCAGCATCACCATCACCACATGGCAGGGTGCCCACTCTGCAGCTCCATTACCACAGAGGAGCTCAACAAACCCCAGTTAATCCCTCATCTGTCTCCTTCCCCCTCTGGCTGCTTACATCTTGGACACAGTGGCCCTGCATACAGTGTTTTACAGTTTCACACACGGAGCAAAAACTGGGTGCACACATAAAAAGATTTTCAGGTTTTCATGCAACCAACAGCAAAACGCTTCAAGTTTAATTAGTGTGAGAGCAGCTGTATTTCCAAGATACTCCATGTGGAGGACACTCAGGCTAAATGAGAGGCAGACAGACTCGAGAGCCAGGGCCATCAGATCTCATATAGATATAACATCATGCTGAAGATGCTGTCAGGAGATAACTGCACAGACATATTGGACATCATGTAAATAAAAAGGCGTCCTGTGGTTCCTGCTCAGCTGCATGGCTGAACAGGATCCTTCTGCACGCTGTTGTCTTTGTCCTGCCAAATCCTAATTGAGTTTCCTGCTGTCTCTGAGCGTATTGTTCAATGGTAATCACTTCTTTTGTACGAGCAGAATTACACAGAGGTGTAACAAATCTAATTCCCACCACAACACAGGAGGGTTTGTTTTGTGTTGCTCGACCTCAAGTGTTAAAACCTGTGTTGACTGATTCTTTTGGTGACTTGTGTTTCTTTACAATCAGGACAACCCTAACCCTAGCTCTGACACTCATGCTTTCATGCAGCACACACTTAAGAGGTTTCTAATTAGCATATATTCTTAATTGTTTGATTGTTTCTCTACACACACCTTTGTTTTGTATCATTCATTGGCTCTATTATGTTCACTACAGTTTGCTGTCATTTAATGTCGTTTAATTAACCACTCTTTTGATATTATTTTTATCTGGTTTCCCCAGTTTTTGCATTTTGAAGAATTATTTCATCAATAAATGACTAATTTTTAGATTAGGCATCTGCTGTTGTTCAGCCTAAATGCTGGCTCTATGACGAGGTCAGGACATCCTGTCTGGATGTGATATAATTACTGTCAAATCTTATTTCAGTCATAAAAAAAATCTCTTGTAATAAATAACACCTCCTACACAAATCCTGTGAATTCTACCATTCACATTACACATCCTCATTTGATTGATTGACAATAAAGGATATATAGATTAGATCAGCTTTAGTCCATTCAAAGACAAAAGACAGACAGAGTGTCTATATGAGATCTGATGTCCATAAATACTGAACTACAGATAAGATACATAAAACTCAAGTGACACTTGAATGCTGCTTTCTCCCACAACAACGATCCATAACCATAACGTACAGGATATCCTGTCCACAGGGGTAATGTAGGCACAAGTATAATTGACAGCACTGGAACTGTTCCAAATCTAGCAGAGTTGCATTGCATCCAAGTGTTTTGGTTTCAGGGTGTTAACCAGCCTGGTTTCCGTCTCTATTCTTGTACTTCCTTTTGAATGTGGACATTATTTCCCACAGAAAATCACAACGGCAACTCACAGTTCAAAACTGCACAGAGAGAGAGAGAGAGAGAGAGAGAGAGAGAGAGAGAGAGAGAGAGAGAGAGAGAGAGAGGGGGAACGTGCCGTAGCCTGCAGCGAACTGCTTCACTGACAGAGTGACTGACATAATGTTATCTAATACATCCAGGAGATTAGGAGGTTTTAAACATATTACAGCTATCATTATTAGATTATTAAGTTAAATATTATTACAGCGATCATCAGCACTGTAGCAAGGGTTTTTCCTGTGGGAGTGATCATCAGTCATGGGCCGTCACTGATTATGATTATTAATTGGGGAGGAGGATTGAAGGAGGGGGGAGAGGGAGGAGCAGAGAGGTTCGCAAAGCAGTGATCCTACTTCAAAGTCATCAGCTGAATAATCTGCAGCTCTGGGTGCGAAGTGAGGGAATTGCAAGGAGCTTTCTAACTCCGTATTTTCACACTTTCATTCTGGGAAATGTAGAAACCAGTATAGTTACACAAAAACTACAAGGCCTCGAGCATTATTACAGCATCACCGAAGATATATTCATCTGTAACCTGTAATCACAAATGCTTCTTTAAAGAGATCACAGTCCAAACATATTGGGAAATACTAACACAGACACAATGTGTGTGTCTGTCTGCAAGCACTTGAGTTTGTGTCACGCATGATTCATCGTGGACGTCTTGCTGTTGTCAAGAATAAACGGTGAGGGAACACCTGGTTCTCACCGAGCTGGCGCGGCCACAAATGTGAGCGAGGAAAAAAGACGACACCAGTTAACAAACAGCGCAACGAGCGTTTTCAAATTGTGGATGCACACAGGAAGCAGAGAGGCGAGCAGACCTGTGGGCAGCGCAGGGTGGTTTCAACAGACCGGCCTCTGTCTACCAGCCCCTCCCCTCCCCCAGCCTGTTTTCTCATTCCCCCCTTCAGCAAGCTTCTGGGGGTGATCACACTGTGTGGAAACCTCGCCTCCGACACTCACACACACGTATACACACACCTTCCAGCCCCCCTCCCCACATCCTCTTCCTGCCTCATTAGCATGCGGGCAGCTCGTTGGTATTCCAACACTGTGCTGTGCTATGATTTGATTAATGGAATTTGACTTCCAGCGTGGATCCCTGTAACGGCTATGGCTTTTTGGAACAGCAAGGATGGGAGGAGAGGGACAGGACGGGGGTCCAGTGAGGGCAGAGATGCCTGGCGAGCTGGGGGCCAGACTCCTGCCAATTAGACTGAGAGAGAGCACCGCCTCATTGTAACACCTGAGGATGAGTGAGGCTGTGATCGCGCTCTCCGCCTCACACAGAGAGCGAGAGCAGGATGGCGAGCGGAGAACTGCGGCCAACTAGCGCGGCACGCCAAACTGTCTGTGGACCAATTTGTTCTCTCTTTGCCTGGCAGAGCAACCCACACACCTGTGTGACACTGCTTTGTGTCAATGTGAACATCAGAGCCAAAGCACAGGGGGTGGGCTGCAGCCAAATGGGTTGAGTTATGAAGCCAAATAAAAACTGACCAACCACACAGTGTGCTAGGTCATCTCAAACCCATAACCACGTTACAGAGCAGGGGAGGGAGGGGGAGAGCGAGCTGTGAGGAGATCAGGTGCTGTGAGTCTAATGGGGCTGTTAAAAAGAAATCTATCTCACACATTTAGCTTTAATAAGTCCAACAAAGCTACATTTTTTTTAAAGTGGAGATCATTGTTACTATAAAGTGACTGACGAGCTCCAGCAAACCAAATATAGCAGCCCCAGGTTATGCAGTCTGGAGCCAGGTTGAGTTGAAGGGGCCCTGGGTGTGATAAGCAGCCCTGTGTCCCAGGATTAGCTTCATACAGATAACACGACAGGAAACTCGGTTCCCACTGCCACTGAGGTCAGGCTCTGTTATTATAGGGACCCACAGTCTGAAGATTGGAGCTGACACTGCAGGCTCACACAGATTCAGAGTGCGGCCTTTTTCCTAAAGTCTATCTTTGATTCCTCTGCTGATTATTACCTCAGTAAATCATTTGAAAACTTTTGAAAAATGCCCTTTATGTCATGTTCAGTGTTGCCAATAGTCCAGCACCCAATGATATTCAGTTGCATATCAGATGTAACAAAGGAAATTACCAAAGCTCAACATTGTTGCTGTCGATTCATTTCCTGTTGATCCATTAGCTCATTTATTGCCTAAATTTCAAATTTTAGGAGTTATGATAAAAGACTAAGGAGTGCACTGCTCATTCATCTTATGCAGCTACAGGTCACTGTTCTAATCTCATTAATAAACCATTCAAAGTCATTACAAATCTGTATAAAATGTTTATAAAAGGTCCTCAGGAGGAGCATCATCCTGAATGGTGCTACTGCTGAATGAGAGATCTTAAATGACTCACTTTGCCCCATGCGTATGCTGTGTGCCGCCTTATAATTGGAGTTATACCAATCAAAAGAACCAATTTTCCACATGAGCAGCTGCTAATATGAAATTTGCAATTAAATACTAATTTAAATACTCAAAACTGACAAGAGTGAAGGAGGCAGGTTCTGAGAAACTTTACAGAACTTTTTAGTGGATCAAAATAAATATCCAAAAAAAAAAGAAATAGCTGCAGAAGAAGAATGAAACTGTTTCTGAGCATAAATAAAGATGATAATTTAAGGCCACATAAACCCTGGATGAATCCACTGGAAAAAAGAAACAGTTGAGGCAATTATTCCATCTCCAAAAACATGGCAGCCTCTTTGCTAATTCAAGTCCAATCCGTGAAAATTACATCCACGCCCTTCCCCCTCAGTTAATTGTGCAGCTCTGGAGTCTGGCTCAGTAGAAACTACATGGGCATCACTGTTAGAAGCAGAAGTACGGAAAAGACTGCCCTCCTGGGTGTTCCCATTTTGGTGAGAGGAAAATAACAAAGCTCTAAATTCTAATAACAAAATTGGTGTCAGCAGCATGTTTTGTTTCAGTTTTTGGCATGAAGTGATGTCCGCGGACCGAGCAGCCACTGAGGACGCCAAGGAAATGATATGTGGAAGTATCTTGGACACGAGTTGAAGATGGTTTGACACAGGAGCCAAAGACGCGAGGAAACAACTCCAAAAACCCTGCACCCTTCTGTTAATGGAAACCAGAGCCAAAGCCATTTCACTTTCCTATTATATTCTGATAAAGTCTATTCAACACACACATATGATTTCACACCTCCCCCACGTGCCTGCATCTGCTCTCAGCATCAGTGTAATTAGACAAGGGTGATCCAGAGCTGGCTCACGGATGGTGCACCTCAGGAAGATTAGTGATTACCTACGGAGGAGGAGAGCCAGTGGGTTTCAAACGCAACAATTTCAATTTCAGGTTTTTCTTTTTTCTCTCTGTCTTTGTACATGAAATAAGCAGCCAGCCGGTGGCTTTGGCACAGTCGTGTTAAGAGCAGGCGCTTGGCAGGGGCGCTGATATCTCCCTTTCCAACTTGCTGTCACTGGTTTAAAAGAGGGGGATAGCAGCTCCACACACCACTGCCTCAACCACTGCCCCTTTACAGACCACCGACCCCCTCCACACTCCACTCCTCACCCTGGTTCTTTGACTCCAAAATGAAGTGAAACCACTTTTACTCCATGTAACTTTGAGCTACAAGGGCACATTCCTGCCCTGGAGAACGCCTGCGCCAACCCGTCCTCAGAGAGAAGTGAGGAATCCATTTAAGAAAGGGGGTGGTGGGTGGGGAGAAGGTGATACCGCGCGGAGGTCAAGAACGAGAGAGAAAGGGGCAGCTGCTGTATTCGTATCACGCAGGACACAAGGGAGCAAAGAATGAGCGAGGGGAAAAGGAGAGAAAAAGAGATAAAGAGGACAAGAGCGAGGAGGATAATCAGTGAGGGGACGAAAAGCGCCTGATGACATGAGAGAGGAGATGATGACAAGAGAGCACTGAGGGCGAGGCCTCGCATGTTTCAAGAGGACGCAAAACTGCAACAGGTGGCAGCAGGAGTGGGAGCGGCGATGGAGACCCGAGGGGGATATGTCGCAGAAGGAGGGGGGTCGTTGTGGAACAGGAGCCCTCCTCTCATCTCCTCTCAGGCTCTCAGCATATCTGTTGAGCCATCAGTCAGTCGGGCCTCTTCAGCACCTGTCTCCCGCTGCCTTCCTGAGGCCTGTCAACCGCGGCCATTTCACCGCTGACAGACTAATGCGCCTACACGAGCCGTCGCCTCCACACATGGTCGGGGCCGGAGAGGAGGACAGGATACACGAGAGGTGGGATCATGGGGTCGGAAAAGAGAAAACCCAGAGATAAGAAAAGGAATCATGATAAACTGATAGAAAATGGCAGGAAATACTGAAAGAATAAAAGGAAAATAAAACTTTCCTCCTGAAAATAGAAACAGGACTGTTCCCATATTTCCCATGACAACCTCAGACAATGCTAGATACGGCTCGTTCACTGAATGTTTCCCATACGTGACAGAGACCAGGCCTCAGAAGCAACTTCAGGCCATATTGTAGTTTTTACCTCATGTGGTCTGTTTTTTTGCTCCAGGAACAGCTATTTCAGGCCCCTCTGCTCCCAGACATAAACATCCTATTCATTTCTCCTACAGACTGCAGGGCTGCGGACAGTTGGACAAACTCTAAAGCCGGCGTTGGTGCCAAACTTTCATCAGGGAAGTAGATTAAAAAGTCAGTGGCACAGGAGTGAAAATTTCAGGAGCGGAATTAACAACGAATCCCAAGGTGCATTTCAGAGAGAAACATCGGATCACTGAGCTTAACATTGCATGTCATGAGCTGCTAAAAACACATGGAGGGTAAAGAGTATTGTGCTGAAAAAATACATGCTCCAATCTGCAGCTTAAATCCATTCACTTTTAAAATCTGGGTCGATTTTAGATGAACTCTTTCACAACATCACTTTTATTCACTAACTTCTCAACAAAGCATTTTGAATTCACTCCTGCTCCAATTTGCACAGACTTCCTCCCCTTAACCGACTCTAACCCCCTTCGCAAGAGCCGTGGCTGTGCCTCATGGGTACTGTAGTATCCTGGGCCATTACTATCAGAGTCTATGGAGAAGATGTCATTTGAAGAGATGTGAGGAAATGGGAAAACAATCTACATTTTACAGCTTTGTAACATTTTACATTATCATACAAATATGAGATAGAGTCTGGGGGTCACGGGGGGGTGCCTTGTATCTGTGTTCATGTGGATTCTTCATAGCGTTGTTGTGTGAGTCTAAAATTCAAAGATATTAACCTAATTAGTTGTAAATTAACTGACCTTTGCTCTGCAGTAATTAAAATGACTTTTTCATCAAGCAAGTAAGCGTTTAGTCAACTAATTGTCACAACAGATCCTCATTTAGGAAGGTGAGAAGAGACATTTCCCAAAAAGGGAAAATGTGGTTTAACTTGTAGGTGAAAGCAGAGACACAAGGAAACATAATTATTGACAGACCAGGACGTACCCATGCCTGTGTGATCCTCGGGAGCGTCCGGAGTAGTAGGAATAGCCCGAGTAGGTGGATTCCGTGTCCATGGTGATGCAGTCTTTCCCAGGCAGCCGGGCTCGGGGGCAGCGCAGAGGCCCGCTCTGCTCGACCGCTGGCAGACGCGGCGGCAGAAGCTTTGCTCGCTCGTCTCGATGAGCCGGAGGCGATGGATCGACTCGCTCAAGAGGCGGACAGAGGTGGCGAGCTGTCTGCAGTCAGGCTTAAAAGCGACCCTGGGGGCGCCCGGTGAGGAAACATCAACCTGGAGGAGGGAAGGGGGTGAGAGGGAGAGAGAGAGAGAGAGAGAGAGAGAGAGAGAGAGAGAGAGGGGAAGACAGATGGGGAATTTGAATTCAAAATGTGAAATGTCTGGGAAATCTGCCCGCATTTGACTGTCAGACACAGGAGGAGCCAGAAAGGATGAGGCTGCGTCTGACACGGAGCATTACAGACTCAATCATTCCAGTCACTGGCTTTTTCGTCACATCTATTTTTACCATGTAATATTTGCTAACACTTACGTGCCTGTGTTTATCAGCAGCTGTATCCTCCAGCTGCAAACCTGCACAGTGACAACACTCAGGACGCTGTGCTCCAGCTGAGTGCTCCACATAAAAAAAAAAACAAACAAAAAAAAAAACACAGCCACCATGAAACAGCAAGTTTGCTCTTACTCCCATATGACTGACAAGTTTGAAGTCTTTGACAGTTTTAGGCCGCCATCGACACACTCCAAGGTGATGAGTGCAGCAAAGATAAAAAGCTTCCTCTCTAAAAGATGGAGGTGTTGCCAGTTTGGGAGCTGCGGTGGTGAACTAAAACACAAAAGAACTGATGCTCTGGTTTTGACTTCAGCAGTTCCACCGTCAAGGTAGAGGCTGAAATTTCATTACTGTGCTTCTGAGAGGATGCAACAAACGACGCTGAGAGAATGAACTGCTCGTGGCGAGGACATGCTTCATTTGAAAATAATGAATCTTTTTCAGCGATGCCCGACAATGATGTCGACACCAACGACGACTCCACACAACCTCACAATGAATGCACATCTTAAAGGGCATGGATAATCGATTCAATCAGAAAATGTTCTGGCTGTCAGGGTTTCAGAGTTACGCATGATAATATTGATTATAAACATTTTTAGCAGTTGTTTAGAACTCAAATCAGTTTAAGCCATTATTAAGTTAAAAAATCTATTTCTCATTTCTCTTGATTGATTGATGTAATTTTTAACAACAACAACAGCAGTATAGTGTAAAAGTTATATAAAATATAAAGTATGAAAAGGCTTTAAACCTGGAAATAACCTGCCATGTGGAAAATGAAATCAATATATAATGAGAAATGAGAAAATAAAATGTTTTCTTCGTGTCAAAAACGTCGATATGGGGATGGGAATTTTTACATTTCACTTCCACTGAAAAAACAAAGCAAAACAAATAAATTTGATGGCGTATTTTCGTCAGGGCCTGTACCAAACAAGCATGTTTCATCACATCTGGTAGAACATGATTTATAGGCAACTTCACTGATTTGGATATTGCACTTGAGAGCAGTGTGATTTCGATCATGATTCGATTAACTGTCCTGCCCTTATTCTGAGTCACTGTTTCAGGGAAACTGCTTGTTTTGGGTGACTGGACCTGCATGGAATCATTTCCAAGCTGCATTCTTTCCCAAACATGATCAATGTGGAGTCCAGATCACATGAAACAACCTCCCCTGGAGACTGCATTAAGGAGGGAAACACTGGGCGATAAGAGGCTGTCTGCTGAGTGCATTTGCACTGGTACAATCAGAGTGAACGGTACGAGATATGGGAAAATGAAGGAGAGCTGTGGAGAGGTGTATGAGCGAGATAAATTTGGCTCAGAGTCATTAAAAGCGCTGCACAAAAGGAGAGAGAGAATGAGAGATGTGAGTCATGGGTGTAGCTCGAGGCATGCTGTAAACTGCAAGATGAAAAATGTGTAAAATACACAGGTAGTTAAAGCTTAACTCAAACAGACCTCAATCAAATTTTCTGCTCAGATAACACTTCTTCCGATGCACTGGTGCACTTTGAGCCTGCCTGGCTTAAACAAGCAGAAGCCCGACAGAAAGGAGGACAGATCCAGCAGATATTAACCAGAGGACTGTCTCAGATTACATTATGAGACACGTAGCTGTTAGTTGTTATCTGCTGGCATTATTTTAAATGATGTATGGACAGGGTTTTTATTCTGAATATCTGCATCCATTATTCAGGGTTCCTTCCTGCCTCCTGTTCGTACCCTCGATTTGTCCTGACATGGTCTGAAGCTGCGGCGCACCTCCCGATCGAAACCTGCCCTGAAGCTCTCAGGCCGGCCCCCCAGCGCAGGCCGACTGATTTACGGCTGATTTATGGCTCAGGTCGCCTCGAAGGTGGTGAGAAACTGAGCGAACCAAGACATCCACAGCTTTTCTGCATTCACAACTCCAGAGGGGAGAGAAGAAGGAAAAACAGCAGTCACTTAGCCAGATTATGTGCACAAACTACAATCCTTATCTGCCACTTGAAGGAGAAACATAACATCACAGGGTCCAAAAATACACTGTGGCACAAAACATCTAGTGTGACCCAGTTCTGTGGAGTGTCGGCACATCTGTGATTGACTGTGTGTGTGTGTGTGTGTGTGTGTGCGCTTGCGTGACTGTCACAGGCTCCTGAAAATGCTTTGAAGGTTGTGCAACTGCATATTTGGATATGCTCATTCTGCAAATCATTCTAAATGCCTGAATCATCCCCATGTGGTGACAAATCCTCCCTCGACTGGTTCTCCTCAGCCTCGCTGCCAGCCAGCTGCATTAGTGGAAACTTCATGTGAAGCTGAGTTTTCCGAAAGCTTTTGTTAACACAAGGATCTTTTTTATCTCCTCTGTAAACATGTCTATAACAGATGGTCTTATTTCATCTTATTTATCTTAAGAATTCAGACGTGGAAATGGAGCCGTCTATTAGTTTAAAGCAGAGTTCTTAAACCCAAATTACCTGGGGTCCACTCGCCATGTTCTCCTCCTCTCCTACAAAGCCACTTGTAAAAGTAATAGTTGGACAATTTGGGAAATATGCACTTTAATGCAGGGAGCTAAAAGTGGAGATTTATAGCCAGAGCCCGCAGCCATTTAGTTTAGCTTAAAATAAAGACTGAAACAGAGGAAAACAGCGGCCCCAGCTGCACCCAAAGGTGTAACAAAACCTCAACATTTCACAAGCTGAAACATTATTTTATAAAGTTTGTTTGATCCATACATGTTTCCATTTCCAGGTTCTGCTAAGTTATCATAACTGAAAGCCCGTGACCCATCCCATCCCCAGGCTTGTACTGCTGTGAGTGTTGGAGATGAGTGTGTTTCAGCTGGTGATTGAGTGTTTTTACACTTGTTTTACAACTTATTCAACTCTTTCATCCTCAAATGCAATGCTGCCAAATGTTTGTGAGCTTTTTTTGACCTGTGGAAAAGGTCAGTGCAAGAAACTGAATGTGCACATTCCCCAAAATGTTTCCTTTAAAAGTATGAAATAAAAGGAGCCAGGTCCACTGACCCACGGTGGGAATTCCCCTATTGAATAATGACTTCTAAGAAAGCTGGACACCACAGAGGCATTTCCATCACCTGGTTTAATCCTCTTAGAAGAAGGGCACGCGGCTCAATGAGGGATTAATGGGTGCATGGTCCAGGTTCAGTCAGAGTGCAGCTACAAGGAAAGAGAGCCACCGAGGTTAAAAGCTGATCGATTACTCCCTGCTTCACCATTTCCGCTTATAATTCAGCACTCAGTGTCATGGTCATACTTAAACCTAAAAACTCTGGCTATTTCAAATAACTCTCTGCAAGTGCACTGAGAGCACCAGGCTCCAAGGTCAACATTATGTTCAAGTGAAACAGGATAGGTGGGTGGATAGGTGAGCTAACATGAGCTTTCTGTCTTTGCCGTGCTGGAGAAAACTGGTAAGTGGAACCACTTCAACTTTGCAGGGAGAGACTCCAAAGCTGAAACAGGAATCCCCGACTCTGAGCGGGAGGGAGAGAGGGAGGGCTGGCAAGTTCTCCACAGTAATCCAAGACCCCTGCTGAGCTGCCGGCATGTCTGTTTGTCCTGGCAAACAGTGGCAACAAGCAGTGGGGGGAGGAGGGGCAAAATTATATCATGACAATCGAGCATGAAGGGCATTGACGCACAAGGCTATTTCATGGATTTCTGAGGACTGATATCTTCTACATTTGAAAACTATTCCAAATCCCTTGATGTATCAAAGCACCTCACAGATATGTCTTTGATCTGCAGAGTGAAAAAGAATTACAAGACTCAGACGTCAGAATAAAACACTGTGTCTCCTGAGAAACAAAACTAGGCAGGAGGGAAAAAAGCAATCAGGTGTGGAAAACCAAGCTCACACCTGAAGAGCAACAACAAAATAAACATCCAGAGGCACAGACAGGAAATGTAAGCAAACAGCAGACAGCCTTGTTCTCTGAGCAGAGAGCTGGAGCGAAGTTACACTGGAGCCACGGGGCATCTGCTGTAAACACATCGGTGCTTCTCCTTTCACATCGCACCCAATAAAAGCCGTCAGCATCGCCACTCAGCGAGAGTCAATTATCAGCGGCTGATGTGGGTGCACACACATGCCAACAGTTTGACACCAGAGCTGTGGCATGGATGTTTTGGACAGTAGCTAATGCTGCATTTCAAACACCACGATTTAATTTGATTTGCACAAAAAAAAAAAAAAAAAAAACAACATTTCATATGACACATCACAAAACACAGGAATGTCTGTGGTTTTAGATTCTTACATACAGAGAATGTGTAAATATGAGGCCTTCAAGGTGCTGGCAGTTGTTTCCATGGCTACACAGAAAGATGGGAATCACCAGAACTGACCTGATCAGAGGTGAACTGAAACTGACCTGTACAACTGCATGTTTACAGCTTCTGATGGGCTTGTGAAAAGGTAGTTTGAATACAATCTGGGCCAGAATTTAAAAGCAAGAAGCCACTTCCTGCCGAAGCATGAAAGTGTAAAAATATTTCATCCACAGCAACAAAAATATATGTACATGTAGGAAACTGACCTTCATGCAGCTGTTCGGGGAAACATCACTGATGCACATGGCTGACCCAGAACCTCCTGGACTTACTGACCCCACAACAGATGAAAACACAAACAACTCGCTGCAGTCACTCGGTCAGAAGTCACCGAACCACTGAGGCGCTGCCCTGCGAACTGGCCCGCCGCTGAACTTCTGAGGAAACGTTTAGTGCATGAGTGGGAGTCGAGCAGGGAGCACAAAGACTCCTTCCAGTTTTCCTCTGTAAAACGGAAAATTAAGCGTCTAATGGGCCAGAGAAGATGTTCTCATTTGAAACCTCCTTTCAGGCGAGCCATTCATCCATTCTTCCTTTTAGCAGAATAGAAGTGAAAAGCTTCCTGTAGCTCATTCACACTCAGCCGTGATTTATCCTGAAATCCCACAGTGTTTTAATGCATGTCTTTGATTCCTGCACAGTTACAGCACCAACTTCTATGGAAACAACTAAGATCGTTTATTCCCTCCTTCACTTTTACAAACAACATGTGATCCTGGAGTAACGTGTGTTTGAGGTATTAAACTGAGGGATAATGGTGCAGATGACCTGTGGAAAATCTCTCCATCATCACATGATGGGTTCATGTGCAAAATTGGGGATTCACACACACATCTAATTACTTTAACTGTGCTGTGAGGTTTGACCTGACATCTGACATTATCTGCTCATCACATCTGCATTTGTCATTCATAAAAAAATGAAACTGGCCTGTAGCTGTTTCATCAGCATGCAGCTCACTCGCCTGTCTCGCCAACACCTCCCCCTCCCCCTCTGTAACCATGACGCCCCTTGCTGTAGCATCGCCTCTATCAACGCCGCGATAATGCTATCTCCTCACACCATTATGAGACAACCGGTTCATGCAAAAATAATGATTTCCCTTCAGCTCAGAGAGGAGGTAACCACGGCCACGGCAGCTGCGTGGTCATGAGGCATGCCAGGACATGAGGGAACATAAAACATGTCAGTGTGGATGTCTGGGCCGGTCACATGCTCGCTGTGGTGCTGTCCATGACTGAGTAAATGAGGGCCATTACTTCTGTGGAATTCAATCAACATTCCCATGTGTCACTAGATTTAACCGCTGAGACATCCTCTGAGATCTGAACAAGGGACAAAGGAAGCAGAGACACAACTGAAGAGCTAAGACACTGAAACAACAACTGACTGAGATTCATTTAGAGGAAATTACAAAAAGAAATGAGCACCAGACCACTGTCAGCTTCCATCTGCAGTGAGTACGAGGTATGTCTGACTAACAACTCTGTGCCGGATTCACATTTGCCCTTTACCTGTTGCATTTTTGAGCTGGTGTTACTAGGCAACCACAACAAGCTGATCCTCAGCAGTCAGTCAATAAACAAGCTGTTGATGAGTGCATCAGATGGAGTCACACTGTCTAGTCCTTATAAACCAGGTGATACTGTGAACCTCTGACCACCTCTCACACAAAGCTGAGATTACTACGGCAACAGCTCTGACAAATTCACACCATTAAAAATGTGCCGATTGCTGAATGAGCTATTCTCACTTCCTGACCGCAGGGTGCCCATGAACATACAGGCAACTATCGTACTAGTGTGATTTTGAAATAAATGTTAAAATGTGTTGATACTCAGGGTCTTCTCCTCCCACGATTTCTAAGTGGATTTATGAGAGGTTAATTCACGATGGACAGAAAAGCTTTTAGCATCTTTGGGGGAAATTTAAGTCACATTGAATCCATCTGAATCTAATCTAATCTAAAATGTGTGTATCTGTGTCTGTGTGTTGACGTGAGAAATGGTGCCAAGTTCAGCGATAAATTGTGGGTTTATAAGATTTGTACAGTCCCACCACCACAACCCTCAATAGCTTTAAAAGCTCCTCTTACAAACAATAATTATTTGGTTACTGTAGTTACCAATCTAATTAGTGTCCTGTATAATGAAGCCCAATTACTGAGTTAGCCGGCCATCTTTGAGCTTACATGACCAATCAGATGACTGGAAGAATATAGTCTCCATTCTCACTGAATCCTAACATGGAACATATACAAGATATAAAATCCTCCCACTCCTTTTTAGTATTCAGATACTATTCCAACTCTTTCTGTGATTTCTGTTCCAGTTGTGCAATTGTGTTGTACATGTTTTATCTTGCCGAGTGTCTTTTTTTAGATGCCACAAGGACCTTATTTCCCCGCAGAGTATCACCGTTTCATCTCAACTGCCGGACAGGAAAAGGGCTAGGGTTAGACAGCAGGGGGAAAAATGAGAGTGATATATCTGTCTGTTTCCTCTCAGGAGATCAACTTTTCTTTACTTCTTTCATTTTCTACACTAACACTAACACCAGAGGTCAGAGATGTCCAACAATGACAGACAGACCTTTTCATTAAGTGGATAAAGGTGGGGATAAACAAGCCCTATCTTCTTTCAGCTTCCACTACATATAACCTGTTTAACAGTTTGAACTGGATTCAAAAGTCACAGTGTCATCAGTCACTTGAGGCTATTTAACAACTAACCATGTAGACAGTGCACATGATGGAGCTCAACCACTTGTTTATCCATATCTCCATGGTAGCAAGTACAAGCTAATGCAGCACAATGCCCCGTGGTTGGAATAACTATGACATCTAAATAAGAAATAAACTCCGGTTCAATATCAGCCCCTGACCCTGTTAAATAAAATGCTTTAAACAGTCACTGACATGCATGTTGTGAGCTCTGCAAGCAAGCAACACCCTCATGTAGTTTTCAATACCTAGCACACACTCACCCTGCTCAAGCACGCTGCTCACACATCCGAGAGATCTTGACAGGTGTCGTCATCACTATCGATGTTCTCTCTCTCTCTCTTTCTCTCTGCAGCTGTCTCACACACACACACACACACCAAGGCCGCTTTTCTGGGACGGGAAGTGAAGAAGAATTCACGTGTGATGTGATGTTAGTCTCAGCCACAATATTAATGCCTTTATAATGAGTGGCTTGCATAGATAAGGTGTGCGTTTACAGTGAAGGTGACTCACAGATGTAGTTTCATTGAACAAAATAGTTCAATGAAATCGTCCTTTTCATACAACTGCCAAGGCAGACTAGACTACTCATCTTCTAAGTTGCGGATGATCATCAGCTTACTCATGCACACAGGTGTAATGAGGTGTAATAGATCTGGGATCCACACATGTCATGTCAGGAAAAAGAACAAACTGCTTTTATGGTGATTATGGTCAGGGGATTCAAGGCAGTGGTCGACTTGTGATGTTTCAGCAGTGGTTGAAATATTCCAAAAGTATCTGCTGCCACTTACAAGTGATTATCATAACTTAGGTAGTGGATGGAAAGGAAATAAATGTATATGAGGAATTGAAGAATTTCAAAATAAAAGGACAGGATACTAATATGTGTATTTTCCACTATTTTTAGTTTCATCGTTGTAAAACTAGAGCAAATTAAGGTTAGCAGTAAGCATAAAGAAAAATGAATAACTTGTTGCCTTGCAGTCACCAACACGGTGAGGTGTGATTATGTAAAACGATTTGAATAAAGTTTTCTTTTTTCAAAATGTATCAACTTCATGAACTGAACTGAATAAACAGTGCACACAGCCAGTGTGGGCTGCTGCAGCTAAAACAAAACCTTTACACGGTTATAAATTAGTACTTCACTATAACAGGCACGTGCCACAGACGCACCTGCTCGGTTTACCCTGACCAGCTGTGCATGGCTGCAACTGGCCGCTGCTGGATGTTAATAAGTCACACGTAAAATGAGTGAGTTACATTAGGACGTCGAGAACTGACTCCAGGCCTTTACTTTGAAGTGTCTCTGGTGCAGCTCCAGAGCAGGTTTATCCGCCCGGCCCCTGTACCTGTGACCCGGCAGGCAGGCGGACCTACAGGCAGGAAACTCCCTGGTCTCACCGTGGCCTCGAAAGCCCCCTCCTCTAGCTCTCCTTCACCACCAAAGCCTCAAATTTTGTCCGATCACTTGAAAACCCAGATGACTGTGGATAACTGGTCGCTCCACTCTGTGTGTGTTTGTGGCCGGCTGTTTTCCGGCGCTGGGAGAACCACAGCGTATCCGTCCGCGTCAACTCTGCCGCCGCAGGTTACAGTTCACAGCTGAGCTGCGGTGCACCAGCCGGGGTTATGCGGCTCCAGTCAACCGTATGCAACATAGTTGACTCCCCCCCCCTCCTCCTCCTCCTCCCCACCCGGTCTCACAGTGGCTCTGTGAGTTTCAGACAGGGGGAAGCCGCTATAAAACGTATCACAGCCGGCACCGACAATATAATAACTAATGGGGAAAAAACGATCCAATGCAGTGAACTTGCCCGGTTGTGTAGGTCCGAGTCTGATCGCAGTTTGAGGACACTGAAATGAAGTTGAAAGCGTTTTTCTTTCACACAGGTAGGCGACACAGCTAAGGGCGTGTTCCTCAGAAAACACACACACACTTAGCCCAACAGTAAGCAACAGTTTTCCCCTTGTGTGCGTGTGTAAAATGGAGCAGACACAGTAACCTACATTTCTGTAGGGCTCTAGACAGGACGTTATGGCCAGTTAAGACGGAGCCTCACACACTGCTGAGCCCGCACACTAACATCTGCAGCACACATATGTCAGACAGTGGCTCCGGCGCTGTGGGAAAAAAAAACATAACTCACCTTTTATCGGTGGCGATATCATCCCCGTGGTTGATAATTTATCCAGAGGCTATTAAATAGTTTGGCCCACGGCACACGGTAGGCTCCAGGAGGAAGCAGCCCTTGGTAACCGAAGGAATCACCCCGGCCGTCAGGAATTTCACAGGGGGCAGTGCTTCTCAGAAAAACCGGGGGCTGTAGTACCGAAATGTGGCGCCAGGGGGCGTGTTCAACACAGGTGGACCCCTAGGTTGTGAGCCTGAGTCAACCTGCGGCATATTGACAGTTAATTACAGTGATGCTCAGGAGGGTAATAACAACCAAGACAACAACTACAGCGATAATAATAATAATAACAATAACAATAACAATAATAATAATAACAACAACAACAACAACAATAATAATAATAATAATAACGTGCATTGCAAGGATAGACAAAGAAAACAAATAATGATTATATCTAAGATAAAGATAGACACAAATAAGCCATGTAAAAATAGTTAAAGATAAGTGTGTGCAGTGTCACAGTGTAACACCGTCTCTTTTATCCTGTCCACCAACACAGGAGCAATGTGTGTTTTTGTCACAGTTCATGAGGCTGAACAAGGAACAGTGATACAACCATTCACTCTCTCTACGTAACAAACACAAACAGTGGGGTGATAAGAATCTGGGCCCGGACACAGTCAGTGAAAGAGACACAATGAAGTCACTGAGGCCTTAAGCGGCTTCTTCAAAGTGTGTTATGTAAACACACATCTTCCACATGCCTACTTCTCCTTTAATAAAAGCAAAGCACAGGCATATTTTATATCCACATTACATACATATCATATCATATATTGTAAACTTACTGTAAGTATTGTGGGAAAGGGCCTGGAGCTGCAGCTGTCATCCGCTCAGTTTTGGGAATGTGTTTAAATAAACTGTGGCTCAGGATGAGAATAATGATCTGCGTGCTGATGCCTTGGAAATACAAACAGTGTATAAAGGAGTGGTAACAGACCTGAGGTTGTGACATCCCCAAGGTGTCAGGAGATAAATCCTGTGAGTCGCTGTAGTAATGGAGAAAGTATTTACTTAGTTAAAGTAGCAGTAGGCTTCAACAGTGTAAAGATAGACAGTGTATTATCTCTGTAATACAACGATGCATTGATAATGTCATTCATACTGAGGCACCTTTAACCTCAGTCAGTTTATGTGGTTAAACAAAGGTTATACAAACTCAATGCAAACACATACACATCCCCACCTACCGACTTCACATTTCTTTGTTGTTGCTGCCACTCTTCCTCTATTGTGTCACCGGACAAAGGGAGCACGGGCCGGTCCATTCAGACTCCAAACACATGAAAGTGCAAACAGCACGGCAACAGATGCCTCCAGCAATTACACAGCTGTATATGAATCAATATTATCTCCTCCTTTGAAGGGATTCCTCACTCCACACACACACACACACACACACACACACACACTCGTAGATGTATCACATCCCCTCCAGATTACAATGGAGGTCATGACTGGGACATGACCCCTGGGCCTCCCCATGGAGAGCCAAATAAACACCAGTGTTGTGTCAAAGATGGGGGAGGGAAGATGGGAAGATAGATATTGTCGATCTTTAATGATCCATCAGTATCTGTAAATAACATCCAATTACATAGATGTTGTCAGACTGGTTAAAATAAAAAAAACAATCCAACAAATAAAAACATTTACAGAATTTTAATACAATAATAAAAAAAAAATCCTGTTTCATGTTGTTGTTCACCACTTTGTCATAACTCAGCACCACTACTGTGTGGATAAACATCTTCTTCATCCTGATTCCCTCCCAGATTTTGGGCATCTGCTGCTTTTGAACATCAGAGTTTGAGATCAGTGCGCCACCATGTGGCTGTTTACCGCCATTGCTTGACCTGAAAGTTTCCAAACGCACATCCCAACTCGTCCATGTGGCACACGTGCATGTTCTGTCATTTATGCATTTCAAAACAATACAATTATACAGTTATTTGTGCTTGTTATTTCTCAAAAATCTGACGTTTTTCTCTGTAATTATTTCATCTCTAGGTTCAAAGTAAAAAGTTGATGTCTATTGGTGATTAGTGCAAACACTTAAATAATCTATATCTTATCTACAAGTTAACAAAAGACCTCTCTGCCTCTATCTGTGAATCAATCAGCTGCAGTGAAATCACATTACACAACTGAATGGGAGCTCAAGCAACCCCTGGTAGCCACGCGCGTCGTGTGTGATGGCGAGCAGCAAGCACGTGCTGACACCTTTTCACGTTTATTCAAAGCGGGAAGCGCGCACAGATGGCCCCTATTGAGAGAGGCGAGGTGGGGGCCCCTGAGATCAATTCAATTTGGTGTCCGGAAGATGGATGGATCCCTCCCTAAAGACACGGGTTTTATGAGTTCGGAGGGTTTTTTGGTAAATAGAAGAGAAAAATGAAAGCGTGTGCAAAAATGAAGACGAAGTGGGAAGAGATGCATTTGATGAGACCACACGCATACATGCAGAAGAAAGCAAAGCATTCAGGCCTCTGCAGGATGGATGTGAGTTTCCAGACTTTCCAGTCAGCCAGATGAGATCCTCTGCTCAGGGGCCCATTACATATGACACATCAGCTTTAAAGGACCAACAGGCATCTAAGAGTGTGGTTATGGTTAACAGTGGGCTGTGCAGATGGACTGACATGAAGCAAAACATGGTGAATTAATACAGATAGATAGAGTTACAGAAATGAAATCTGATTTAACCGAAAGAAAATGAACATTTCAGATTTTACTTCCTCTTACGTTTTTATTTTAACGTCCACATTTGGCCCATTTGGATCTGAAGCACCGTTCCTACATCCTCCATGACTGACTGCTTTCCGTGGAACAGGAAAAAAGTGCATGGAGATGCAAAGATAAGTTACCATGGAAATATTAAAAACACAATGTAAACAATGACTCTGCAGCATATTGAGACAAGAACAGTAATAACTGATTCTTTGGTTCCCAACCAAACAAAACAGGCAACTGCAACTGCCCCAGGGGCCGCGACCCCCCGGAGCCCTGAAGGCCTTCAGATGAACGGCTTTGACAAGAAGTTTTCTGGTATTGTGATTAATTGCATGTTTGTGTAGTAATGTGCACAATAGAATACAATAGAAACTGAAATCAGAGGCCTTAAGGCGGATTTTGCAATTTGGGGCCCAAAGCTCACTTTTGCCCCAGGACCCCCCTCCCTCGCCCAGGATTGAAGAGAGACTCCTGCGAATAATGTGAGGAAACTAGAAAATTACACAAAAACTGAACAAGAAAGTGAAGAGAAGACAAAATGAGCAAAATGTTCTTGAGGTGAAACGGGACTGTGAGCTCTGGGGACTGGACCAGACCTTTCATTAGTTCACTGAGAACCATCTCCAGACTAATCTTTTCTAACAACACGCTCTAATTTCTGCTCTTACACCTGTTATTCTGTGTCTTATTCATAACAATAAAATGGAGAGTGATAAATGTTTTGGGGAATTGAGATCAAGACGGGGCAGAGATGAGCAAATAACTCATTTTTAGTGATAATGATGGGATTAAAGCAGAGATAAGTCTTCCTTAATGTCTTTATGATTCAGTAATTACACATCTACATCCCTGGCTGTGTGTGCCCCCTCTGAGACCGGGAGGACGGGGGACAGCAGGATGTTGAATAAACTCCCCTCCCGACTCCCCGTGACTCACAGCCGCGTCCGCGTCCGCAACAAAGGCCCAACAATTGGATTTAAAAGATCTTAACCAAATTGAAACCCAATGAATATCACCATTTTTTAACTCGCCAGATTGGGCCGTGTGCCGGGGCCTAATGCATGCACACACACCTTATGACAGGCCCCGTGGTACAGATGGTCCGAGCGTGAGTCTGAATGAGAGGGGGACCATCCACGGCTGCTGACGCATTGTGGGGGGACGTCGTCTTCAATACAGCACTTAATGAGAACAGACTGACTCCTTTCTCCCTCCCCTCCCCTCCCCTTCTGCATCCTCCGTCCATTCTATTCCTCCTCCTCCCCCTCCTCTCCCCCCTGCTCTGATTCTCCACTTCTCCTCTCCTCTGCCCATTTCCATCTGTTTGGAGACAAAGGGCCACGAGCCAGCTCGAGCTCCGGGACCCTGCTGGTGAAGTAGGCAGGGATAATACGGCCCATCCCGGGGGCTGCATTTCAACACATGGACCAGGCTTTGTACTTCTGCTGCACGAGCACCCTTCATACACACTCACATGGACGTGCACGCCTCACGCACTCCCCCGCAAACGCACACCTCAACGAGGGAGGTAGGAGGGGAGGAAAAAGGGGGGGAACGGGAGTCGCAATATTGACGGGGGAGTTCTCGCCTTGAACATGAACACTTCCATAATACCCAACGACGTGGAGAATAAAAGAGAGGGCGAAAAAATGAGGCAGCACAAAAAGCCCCAAATGTTGTTCCTCGTACCGTGAACATATGGCTGTTTGTTGTCATACTCTTTCTCCCTGTCCAATTTACACAGAGCTAGTGAGCTCTCAGAATTAAATGGGTGCGTAGGGCCGTGTGTGTGTGTGTGTGTGTGTGTGTGTGCGCGCGCTCCTCCTGGCTTTGAGTATACCTGAATGATGATGAGGAGAAGGATGTCCAAACGCTGATAATGGCTGCTGTATAATCCCCTGCCGTCTGCACACACCTCCTGACATATGGTCACTCCTCGGCCTCCACCGTTACATAAGCCTACGGTGCAAAAAGAGTGGGGGGTTGTGGTGAAACGTGGCACTTTCTCACACACAAACACACACACAGGCACACACAAGCATACACCGGCCACACTGTCAGCCAGGCTGTTCAGTGCCCTCAGCAGTTTGGGCTTCGCCTGTCACTTTCCTCTCCCCTGCCCCTTCTGGAGGTTTGTAAAGAATAAATTGAAGAGGACTGATGCTACGGAAGCTTTTGGGATGAGGAGCACAAATGGCCTTGTAGTGCTTCACGGCGACGTACAGATGGACTCCTCCATTCAATAAGCTTGAGCAGAAGTCTGTCTCCACGCCATGCCAGAATCACAGAGCTTGTTTTGTGTTTCTGAAGAAGACAATCTGTTGATGCAACATATTGGACTTCTTTTCTTTCTTTCTTTTCTGTATAAAAGCATTGATAAAGCCGGTCTCAAATATTGGACCCATCAGGTTTGAACGGTGTACAACAAACGTTCTGATGAAAATCAAATGATTATCAAACATTTCAGTGTTTCAAAGTGACGCAGAGTGCTGACGGTGCTGCTTCTGTGGCCTGTGTCTGTGATTTATGTTTTCAGACACAACACAAAGTGAGTTTTTAGTGGCGGCACTATGGAAACATGACGTGCTAATCATAGAGGAAATAGACTGATAGAGACTGGAGGGAAACACAGGGACTTAATGTAATGTTTGCTAACGTTAGCCTCCACAAGCTACTGCTCTTACAGGTCCTATTAAGGCTGTGTGTGGTTTATTGCTTCATCAAGTCAGCATTTTGTGGACAGTGTGTTATCCCTTCTCTCAGAACTTACAATGACTTGCTTTAAAGTTTACCTCCGGCTGGCTTGTAAAAAGCAGCCTTGTCTCTGAACAAACTTTTCTTGACTCCTGCGGGTGCAGCTTAAGGTAAAACTCGAAGGTCAGGCCAACGACTGACAGACTGAGAGATGCCAAACACACACACACACAAAAGGAGGCCCTTGAGCTGAGAAGGAAAGAACATTTTTCAGGTGGCCTTCAGCCTGCATGGATGAAACCAAATGATACGAATCAAGAAACGTGGCTTCGCTACAACCTCACTGCAGCTGCCACACATGGACACAGGTTTTTTTTTTTTTATAGTTTCTAATGATACATGTTTGACATATGGATTCTGTTGCACAATTGGAGCAGCTTAACAATGGAATTTCCTAGGTGAAGGGTTCGATTCCCACAGGGGCCACCCATGCTCATGCAAAAAAAAAAAAAAAAAATCTAATCTAATAATGTGATATGGCTCAGATAAAAGTGTTCACACATCCCCCACATCTCCTGCTCTGTAACTCAACTACAAGCTCTTTATAGCACAATCGATGGGAATAGGCGCGTATATCACAAATGAATATAAATATTTGGATCTTTTTTTTTTTTTTGCTCATACCATTTGGCAATATTACATCTCAGCGCTCGCTCGCTCATAAATTTCCATCTCTCCCATCCCTCCTCTCTCCCAGGGTTTCCCACGGGAGGTGCCAGACGGCCAGTAATTTGGTTGTCTTGGCTCGTCTGGAGTAACACCTGCCCCCTCTCTGGGGAGGGAGAGAGCCTTTCAGCCAGGAGCACACATGTAGGCTACCACTGCCTTTAGCTGCTGACCACTGTGTGTGTGTGTGTGTGTGAGAGAGAGAGATAGAGAGAGAGAGAGAGACAGACAGAGAGGGAGAGAGAGTTTTCTTTATCTTCATGGGTTTCCACTTATTTCATCTTGCAAATGTGCAGACCTGTGTGTTTACAGTAGGCTGGATGTAAGTGTGTGTGTGTGTGTGTGTGTGTACAGTAAGGTGACATTTCATCTGTATGCTAAACGGGGTTTGCACATGTTTCACCCACACATGTTTGCACAGAAGACTAAATGTGAGAGGTGTGTGTGTGTGTGTGTGTGTCTTCTTATGTGCTCATTTGCTGATTTGCATGTGCATGTGCCCCCCCACCCAACACCACCGCACGTGTGCGTGTGCATGCACCTGACGTCATCATGTACCATGTCCATCATCGCTATCAGCTGTTTTTTTTTTTTTTTTTTTTTTTACATTAATACAAAGTCAAAAAACTTTGTGACTTTTTATTCTCTAAAACATTTTCTGAAACAGGAAACAGAATCATTGTGGTTTTTTTTTCAAGTATTTCCGTTTTAATTAAAAATAACACCGGAAAATATGAAAAGTTTGTCCATTAGAAACCAGCTGTCACACGATACCTCTACTACAAAAGATCTGCATAAAGCAACAAGTAGCCTACACAACCCTGAAGAGACAAAAAATCTTTGGATAGAGGATATGTTGTTGTTGTCGTTGTTGTTGTTGTTCTGTTTTTTTCTTCTCTATAAAATTACTCATTGGATTTTGTAATACAAGGCAGAGACCAATAAATAAATAAACCAATCAATCCAAAGTAAGAACATCAAAACATTGAAGATTATAAATTCAGACTATTTTCCAAATTATTAGTATTATTATCTTTATCTTTTCTTTTTTTTTTTCTTTTTTTTTTTTTTTGGTCACAGCAAAAAAAAAAAAAAAAAAAAAAAGGGGAGGTTTAAGAAGCCGTTGGATTCTTCACGTGTTCTCTTTTGAACTGAATTGTTAAGTATTAATATCATTATGATTTGAGCTGATCGATTCTCATTCTTATTCCTCCTCCTACAGAAACCTCTGAACGCAACAATTTAGGGAGATAATAAACATTTATGGGGCCATCGAGCCCCATGTTGAAGTGCTTATCGTTGCTATTGATAGACAACAGACGTGACATTAAAAACAAACAAACAAACAAAAAAACAAAGGGAATGACGTTACATCAAACCAATAGGCTCTGCTATGGATTCAACAGAAAGTGCCATTTTCAGTAGAGTAACACACCAGCATCACTTTCCAAGGTCAAGTTCACAGCCTAAAATATAGAAGCAACAAACAATGTACATTTCTACAGAGAGACGTCGGCCTGTGGAGCCCACGGAAATAAATTAGCCTTAAATATCCAAACACGGTTAAATAATAATAAATAATCCCATACACTTTAAAACAGAATGATTAAGGTCACAATTTCATATGTCATAAGTGGCACTTAACGCAGTCAATCTTTTTGTTTTGTTTTGTTTTTCCTTTGCGGAAAAAAACGTCATCTAAACTAGATCTAAAGCAGCTACCTGTTTACATCCGCCCACCTCCACTGTTGGTGTCTTCATCATCACCATCATCATCATCATCATCATTATTATTATCATTATTATTACCATCATCATCATCATTATTATTATTATTATTATTATTAATATTCCACCTCCTGGGCTGGAAAGTTTTTTTTTTTTGCACCAGGACTCAGCTGTTTATGGCAAAGAGAAGAACATGTTTGTTTGTTTTTTGTCAGATTTGCTGATTTTGTTGTTGTTGTTGTAATATTTAAAAAAAAAAAAAAAAAAAAAAGTGGCAAAGATGCAGCGAGTCCCTGAACCTCACACAGGCATCAGACATGTCGTTTCCACAGGTCGAGACGCACCTTCACGTGGCTCTTTGAACTCGTCTCATCACATGTTTGAATTTAAAAGCTTTAAAAGACACCTTGCCATACCCAGCTGACGCCCAGGATGCGTTTGAGTCCAGTCTACAAACCCGACCCGACCAGACCAAACCAAACCAGACCACCGTGTCTCGCGTGGGGGAGAGAAGAGGGGGGGTTGATGTGGGGGTCACTTTTAGACATCCAACACGTGATTAAGATAGGAGATGTAGCATATAGCCAGTCTGAGGATCTCGATCTTGGACAGTTTCTTGTCGGGGGGTAAGGTGGGCAGTAATTTCCTCAGCTCCGCGAAGGCCACGTTGAACGCCTCCACCCGGATCCTCTCTCTGGTGGCGTGGGCCGAGCGGTACTTGGCCGTGGCCCTCCGCCTCCTGCGCTTCTCCTCCCTGCTCAGGGGCTGCTCGGCTTTGCACTTGGCCCTGTCCTCGCCCTCCGCCGGCTCGTCCGACGCGCAGCCGGCCGACTTGAGGCCGTTCAGCATGGTCTCCGGGTCGGACTGAGTCCAGGAGAGGTCCGCCTCGGCCTGGTCCGGGCTCAGCATCATTTTTATTCTCCGGTGTTTGGCAGTCGCTCCTCCAGAAGAACCTGCGGTTTGCACCACAACAACCTTTAGACACTGATGCTGCTGTGCGCCTCACAAACATCACAAACATCCCCACACCTGTTATTGACCGACAACACAAAGACACTGAGAAACAAAATCTGTGCATGAGATTATAATTGTTGGGTGTTTTCTGACACCCTGAGGCCGTCAGCATGAGAAGCCCCACAGCAGGAGCCCCCCCCCATAAATACAGTCTACCATCATTGCATAATAACATTAAACTCCATAAATAATGAATGGCTCGAAATACAAGGGACGGTTCATGTGTTAAAGCCTCGGGCCTCAGCACACACTTCTCTGTCAGCTCTTTCTTCCACATGATCTTTGTTTTTTTTTCTTTTCTTTTTCATTTGATTTCATTTTTGATTTGAACAAATTAAAAAAAAAAAAAAGCCAAGTTGTGATGATCTGTGAGGGAGAAACTCCCTCTTTTTGTAGTGAATTAACATATTCAGAGTTGGCCATCTGTCACAGTGTGATGAACACATCTGCTTGGTTCAGGCCACAGCGAGCTGACAGCATGAAGAGTGCACATATAATGTTGACATCTGCTGGACACGGAGCCGCCGAGGCTGCCGCTTGTCTTCATCTGCGTTTCTGTCCAGTGAAAGTTAAATATCAAACACGGAGCGTGAAACCTGAAACAAAGTTGAGTGCACCTCTGACACTCACTCACCTTGACAAAGAGTTGGCAGGTGAACGTCTCTGGACTCAGCTCCACATTAACTCATATTCCACCGACAGGACGAGCATCAGATGGGATGTTGCAGAGCGCGGCCTCCGGTGTCACGGCAAATTTTTATTACAAGAAATAAACCAAAATTATTCTTTTACTTTTTCCAGCCGCGAGCTCGCAACATGGGAGGGGAGGGGGGCGGTGGAGGAGGAGGAGGAGGAGGAGGAGGAGGGGGGTCAGAGCATCAAAGCGGGGAGATGTTTGCAGGCAAAATCAAAAAGCTCCAAAAGTCTTAATCTGCTCAGAGATGAGTGGATTTGAAGAAAAGAGGAAAAAGTGCTGATAGTGATGTGCGCGCGGAGCAGTCAACCAGCCCCCCCTCCCCTCTCTCCCTCTCGCCCTCTCTCTGAGTGTGTGATCCCGGCGATGGAGAGACAATAGACGGGAGATGAGATGGGCAGATAGTGGTGAAAAGTGCAGCCAGGGCTACTCGTCCATCCGAGGCTGCCCGCGGAGGGTGTTTGGAGGGGGGGGAAGAAATGAAGAGAGAAGGGGCCGAGGTGAAGCGGAGGCTCTCCCCGTGTCAGGAATCAGCGGATCGGGAAGGCAGGACACAGATAATCCCCCTGTTCTTTCCTCCTCCGGTCTTTTCTTCCGCCCAGTGTCATATGCGAGATAAGATCCAAACGATCCCGACTAATAAAGGCTCACTTCAGGGACGGAGGGAACCGAATATATTTGAGGAATGGTATTGTCTAACGCCGCCCCCTCCCTCCCTCTCTCACTCACTCACTCACTCTCTCTCTCCCTCACACACACACACACACACACACACCTCCCTCTCTCTCCTCACGCCCCTCAGCCCTCGAGCGCTCTCCCTCCCGTGGGAGTAGTGGGCAAAGGGAAAGCAGCAGAGATGTGGAGCCTGATAAAGGATGAAGACCCAGACAAAACACAAGTAAATAAATACTTTGTTGATTTTGGTTTTTTTTAATTGTTCAGAAAAAACTGATGATGTGTTTTCAAAGTGAGAGAGAGTGAGAGAGAGAGAGAGAGAGAGAGAGAGAGAGAGAGGATTTTCAACTTAAGACACATCCTGCACGAGTCTGAGCTCCACTGGAAAATGTCTCGTTTTTTGTAAAAGGTGATTTTTTTAACCCGAAAAAAAACCCAAAACAAAACAAAACAAAACGAAAAAAACTTGTATCATTTTTAAAGAATAAAAGTGCATTTTTTTCATGTAGAAGTTTTGCACAGATCTGTTTTCCTTCTGTTGTAAAAATGATTCTGTGTGAAACTGTGTGTGTGTGTGTGTGTGTGTGTGTGTGTGTGTGTGTGTCCATGTTGTCTGTAGCTACACCTGTGGGAGGAACTGACACACACCTGAGTCTGCCTGATTCCAGCTGAAGACAATTTTGGAAACAGCAACAGTTCAGTGACGGAGGTGGATGGAAACATTTCTTTACTCTGAGTTCATTTACTTTACGCTCTGCTGTCAACTTCTTTCATTTCACTGTAGTGTGCCTTGTGTGTGTGTGTGTGTGTGTGTGTGTGTGTGTGTGTGTGTGTGTGTGTGTGTGTGTGTGTGTAATAAATAGCAATATGAACTGGATCTCTGTTATTATAACTCAGGGAAGAGAATAAAAGCGTAACATGATTCAATAAAATGTGTTTCTGCTGATTCATTTTATCCGGCTGCTTCACTCTAAACAGTGACTCATCATATATTTGCTGTAGTTTAAGCTCTGCTGTCCTTTCCCTGCAGGAGTGACACATTACTTTTTTTTTTTTTTAAGCAAGCTTGATGAATGCACAGAAGTTTCTCCTCCTCCTCCCATCATGCATCTCTGTGCCCGGTGGCACCACCAGCGACGGGTCAGGGGGGCACAGTTCCAGAGGAGGGGCAGTGGCCAGTAAGTGTGGGGACTAGCTGCGCCTAACGAGGTGATTAAAACGATAAGGGGAAGCACGGATGACTTGCCGTGGCCTGCAGCCACCACCATGGTTATTGCCACCACACACACACACACACACACACACACACACACACACACACACACACTATGAGAGAGCGAGAAGTACCACAGTGCCAGAAGCACCATAATCAGTGAAAACTCAGCATGTGTGTGTGAGAGACAGAGTGGGAATGTGTGTGTCTGTACATGTGTACATGTGTGCATGTGTGCGTTTGTACATGTGTGTGAGATGACGGACAGCTCGCCCTGGGCTCTGGTCGGGTCCGTGCAGTGTGTGTGACACAGAGAGACTCACAGCAGGGCGTATCGGAGACATGTCAGGACCAGGAGACAGAGGCCTCCTGACAGCTGGAGCCCACGGACGCACACACACACACACACACACACACACACACACACCACCCTAATTGCTCCACAGACGGAGAAGTGGAGATGGTCTGTGCTCGGTGGTCTGCGTCGCCCAGACCCCTCCTCAGTCTGCGAGGCCCTCGGCCAAAGACATGAAGGACCCCTCCAAGGCTGTTTTGTTTGTGCCTGCTGCAATTACATCCCCCAGCTGATGTAGCCGCTCTGGAGACAGGGAGGCAAACTGCAGGGTGGTGTAGTCACCAGAGGATGGTGGCTCCAGTCAGGAAGGATGACGTCTGCTTTAGTCATGACGCTGCTGGGAAACGTTTTAGCCGACTGCGTGAGGGGGTTTGTTCCTGCGCTCTGGATGCTGCTTCAGAAAGTGACTTACTACGAATAAGCTTCGTGAACAGCATCTGACCTGTACACATTAATCCAGCTGGCCACTTACTGCACAGGAAGTGAAGAGTGACTGGAAACAAACAGAGAACTACAGAACCTCTTCATTTTACCAGCATTAACCAAAACCGTCCAACTCCAAATTCATGAGACAGAAAGAAACTTTTCTTCCAAACAGCCTGAGTTCCCACTGTACACACATCCTCTGTGAGCTTTAAACAGAATCTGCAACCACAGCTATGGATATGGATATACCTTATGCTGCTACGATCCAACGGTCCATCTAGCCAAGTATGTGGTACTGTTAAAAGCTGTGCACAACCTGGGATTAAAGACAAGTGCTTTTTTTTTCCAGATACATAAATAGAAAGTTTCTGGTCTCACAGAGTTTTGTGTGTATTCAGTTAGAGACAGCGCAGCTGCGTGCTCTCATGTCACCACTTTGCATTAAAAAGCAGATGAGACTGCTTGGCACCGGAAAACTTTGAAGAGGCAGGTACAATGAGTCTAAAAAGATGCGGCATCGCTTAAGAAAAGTCTCGATGAACAGAAGAAAAACCCACCAAAAATATTCCGCTGGTGAAAGCTGCAGCCTCACAACCACCTGCTCCGCCTCGTCCTCCCTCCCACCCCTCCAGAGCCTCACCTAACAGGAAGCTACCACCTGCTCAGGTAAGTGCAGGGCAACACAAACAGACCAAACTAATAAAATGTAAAAAAAAAAAAAAAAAAAAAATGAACGGGACATAATGATGCAAAGTGTTTCCACCTGACTGAGCAGCTGATCAGAAAAAAAACACGACACACACATGAGATCAATGGATCACGACCCTGTGAAACTACAGCAAAACACACCTACTGCACACTTTCTTCCAAAACGTCATGACGTCACAGTGAAACTGACCTTTGACCACTGGGGCGTAAAACATAATCAGTTAAGCAGGTTTCCTGAGGTCACCGTGACCTTTGACTTTTGACCTTTGATCTACAAATTAATCTTTGAGCCCACGTGAATATTTGAGCCAAATCTTGACCAATTCCCAAAAGGTGATATTGAGACATCATATCCAAGAGGCTAAAACAGGGTTTTATGAGGTCACAGTGACCTTGACCTTTGACCTCTGCCCACCAAACTCTTTGAGTCCAAGTCGATATATTTGTCAAACGAGAAATTCCATTAAAACACTACTGAGCTCTTATGTTCAAGGCATCGCACATACACACAGTGTCCGGTGCAGGGGTTCAATAACAGAAAGTTTCTGAGATCGGTCAGTATAAACACACACACACACACACACACACACACACACTCATGCAGTTACATTCAAATCACATTACAGGGACATTTTCAACCTCCCTGAGCTTTTTGAAGCCAAACTGAGCCCTGGTGGTTTGATTTCAGTTCAAATACACATAGATCTGATTCAGATCTGTCCACAGCTTCACTTTTGGTTGATGTGTCCCTTTAAAAAAAAAACAGACCACCTTAGGAGCGTGAGTGTAGTCTGGGTGGAAACGTCCTCTCACTGTGCTTCCTGTAATGATTCAGAAGTAGCAGACACACAGGGAAGGAGCAGATCTGTGATTTATGGTTCTGATTATTCTTTGCAGGGCTTATATCACCAATCCAGCTGAGGCCTAATATTGCAGCGTTTCACAGGAAATAAGATGCAAATTTGAAACCTTTTTTTTTTTTTTTTTGGGACACAGGATCAGACTGTACTCTAGACTACAGATCTTCTTCCTTTTTTTTCTTTGAGTAGGTGGACGTCATTTTAAAGAAGCTGTCATCAAGAAGTCGGCAGGTGATGCCAACTCTGATGAGACGTCTGTGATGGAGTTATTCCTCTAATCAGTCAGAGCTCAGTAGACCCCGCAGCTGTCTGAGTGGCTTGTTGCAACAAAAAAAAAAAAAAAAAAACGCCTTGAACCCATGTGACATATTCCCACCTGTCACCTATCACACACTGCACGCACACACACTGCACACACTTGCGCACGGGTTTGAACATTCCCAGAGAGCAGTGGGATGGAGCTGTGAAATGGGAAGGATTAGTCACTTTGTCAGGAGATGTATGAGGCTTCTCTCAGGTGGACGGCAAGCCACAGGGGGCGTCTGTGTGTGAGAGAGAGAGAGAGAGAGAGAGAAGGAGGAGGAGGAAGAAATTAGAGAATAACAGACGAGTGGAAGTGTGCAGAAATGAAGACGAAGAGGGAGAAGACGCAGTTTGGAAGATGTGGTGCAAGCTGTGTGTGTGTGTGTGTGTGGGGAGGGGGGTGACGCAAACGCAACAATCTGACGGTGATGTAACTGGACTCTGAGCCGTGTGTGAACGCCAACTTGCCCATGTGTTGTGTTGTGTTGTGTCTTTTCTTCCAGGGGTAGTGAAATAGGCAGTGGCCTGGACCCTGGCCTTGTGTGTGTGTGGTTGGGAGGGGGAGGAGGAGGAGGAGGGGTGGGGGGGGGGTTGTTGGTTCAGGCCTGAACAGGAGGTGTGGGATCCAGAAAGCTGGGGGTCCCATGTGAGAATGTGGCCATCGTCAGCGCTGCCGTGGCAGGCCTCGGCACCATCTGTGCTCCCAGCAGGGCGCCCAGCGCGTTCTCCGCCACCCAGACACATATGGACACACAAAGGTGCTCACTTTCCCTCTCATGGACATGCAGCCACACACACACACTGGGAGCAGGGAGAAACACACTTGGGAGCGAACAGTGAGATGGGAGGAAGGGAACAGGATGATAGCATCTTGTTGATGATGCTGACATAAGTGCGATGACTTGGGAGAGCTAGAGGAGGCCTTATTACTCAGCAAACAACCCAGCTGTGCTCTGAAAAACACACACACACACACAGCGCTATGTCTCTCATTACAGTAAAACCTATTGTATATTCTTTGGCGTAAATAGGAATTACAAGCTGTTCAGGAGGAGAAACACAAATTCAATTTAAATTTTAAATGAAAAATTTACTTGTAGCAGAAACACAAAGGCAGAGTCTCACTCTGACAAATGCGAGTGAGTTCACAGTCTTGAGCTGTGATTCATTACAAAGTGAGAAAGTCTCATCTAACTCCACACAGAAAACATAATAAGCCTATTTTCAAAACCTTGTTTTTTCTTTTTTTTTTTTTAATTTGACATCGAAGTCACTCAGGAAACAGTTGGTTCCCTCTTTCTAGACTATACCGTATCAAAGATGGCCAAGATGGGCAATGTCACCTAAAGTTTTGCTGCTGTACTGTCGCCATCTTAGCAGGTCGTGACTCCTCTTCACTCCAAGCTAACCCAAAAGTGATCAGAAGGGGAGGAGCCTGCGTGGAGCGCTGCTGCTCGTGTTGAGCAAACTTGAGCAACTTTCTTCCTGCTGGATTTTTCTCAACTTTCTTCATCACCTGCTCGTCCAAACGAATCCCATCCTGCCCCCCACCCCCTCTCTCATTCTCATCTTCCTCTCTCCCTCCTTCCCATCCTGTTCAGCACAGACCTACATTTTCTGTCTCCACAGCCTCCCATACCTCCTACTCTTGCCCGCTGACCCTCCCATCTTGGCCCCTGCAGCTTGGCCCCACTGAAGCTGCACCTGCCTCGTTGACTTTATTGGTGAGCTATCTTCAGCTGGCCCCATGCACACCTCCATCTCCCAGCACCTAGCACACCGGGCCCGTTGCCTCTCTGTCTTTCTCTCCCTTTGGCCCTCACAGCCTCCCCCGAGTGGCCCGTGTCCCTGCACCAGGGCCTCCAGCTGGCTGATGAGTTCATTAGGCCCAGAGCTTTGCCAAGGAGCATGGCGCTGTTTGGGCCAAACCGGGAGGGCATCAGGGGGCCCCTGGTGGCCATTGGGCACAGGCTATGGTCATTGGAGGTGGGACAGAAAAGTCCCAGAATGTCCCACATGTCGATGTTTGGGCTCGGTGTCCGTTCTTGGAGCCGGAGACTGTTATTTTGTACATTAGCAATCTGGTTTGGGACTTGTCTCTCCCTGAAACTTCAGCGGGAAGAGCACGAGGCGTTGTGGTTTGAAGGGATCCACAGAAACAATGAGGGAAACAGATTTCTAATAATCCCCACAGGTCGCAGTGACATCTGGCCCCACACTTGAGCGTTGGCTCAATTAATTCGGAAAACACAAAACAAAAAGCGCTGGGGGCAAAGATCTGGGGGACTTAACAAGCCGCTTTGTATGTGTGTCTATCACTGAGTGTGTGTGTGTGTATTGATTGTGGCATTTGATCAAGTCAACTGCGGTGCATTTGTGTGTGAATTTTATTCAAATTAGTGGAGGTATACAGTTAGTTAGCCTCCCTCCTCAATCTGGCTGTAACAGACTCCTGCGATAGTTTACCTGCAGCTTCCTTCCCTCCATCCTAACCCTTTCCCTCCTCTGTCCTCTGCTTTCCTTCCTCTCGGCGGCAGGGTCACCTGGGGTCGGGGCCTCCGTGGCTGGGCTCAGGTGTAGCCTCAGCTGGGCAGGAGGGGGGGAGAAGGGGAGAAGAGGAGAGAGAGATAGCAGAGGAGTAGGAGAGGAAACGACGAGCGCTCTGTCCCACAGGCAAACCGAGTGAGAGTCCATCAAAAAAAAAAAAAAGGAAACAAACTCGTGCATTCGTGCAAGTTTAAAAAAAAAACAAAAAGACAACAGCTTTGTCCCTCACTCCTCTTTTCTACACCTCCCCCATCTTCTCTCCTCCCCTCTTTCTCTCTCTCACTCTTTCTCTCCTGGGAGAGGCCTGGCCGGGCTTGGCCTGAACGCCATCTGCTGCATAATGTAACGGGATGGAACTCCAAATCCTTCATTTCCACTCACTGCCTGTCATCTGTGTGTGTTTGTGTGTGTGTGCGCGCGCACGTGTGTGTCCACTCATACAGTTGCATATGCACACATAAGAGGGAAAGGGTGTGAATGTTTGAGCGCGTGTGAGATCTCATTTTACGGATGTTGTGACATTAGCTCGTCCAGCGATGATGTTGAGTGATGGGTTTGATGAAATAAAAGGTGATGCCAGATGTGTGTGTGTGTGTGTGTGTGTGTGTGTGTGTGTGTGAGTGAGAGAGAGAGAGTGTGTGTTTAGTTTTTTTTAACAGGATTATTCCAGGGTTTCAAACAGGGTGGTTTTACGGTGTTGCAGTCGTTCTCGTTGTCTTTCAGCTTGGAGCCCAGAGCGGCTCCTCGGCCAGGGCATCAAAAGACACTGCTTTTTGTTTACAAGTTAACAAACAAAAGTGTGCACACACACACACACACACAGAGTTGTGTTTAAGCAGCCCACCCCTCTCTGCAGCGCTGGTAACCCGGAGGTGCAAAGAGTTGGCCCTCCAGGTCCCCGTGGGGCCACTGTGAATTGGGGGGCCATCTGTTTTCCGGTAATAAGCTTTCTCTTCATTCATTCATCCTTCGCCTCTCTTCCCCTTTCTCTCTCCCTCTATCTCCACCTCTTCTTCTTCCCTTCTTCTTTATTTGCACTATTCTGCATTTACACTGGATGGTTTGTGTGGAAGTAAAAGACACACACACACACAAACAAAAAGAAGATGTGGACGGACGGAGAGCTGAGTCCACACTGCTTCTGGATACAGGGGGACGGGAGACATGGTGAAATATCACAGTGTGAACCCTGAACCCTGACCAGCTATCCATGGCTGTTGACATAAAGTAAACGTGACACATCCCTCCTCACATAAACCCAAACACCCCCTCCAGCTGCTGGGCAGGCACTCAAGTCTGCATTACATTTGATGTCCTTTGTTGCTATCTATCTATCTATCTATCTATCTATCTATCTATCTATCTATCTATCTGGGTCAGAAAGCAAAAGTAAAACTCACATTATCCTCCTCTGCTGAGGCCGTTATCTCACTGCCAAGCCACTGATGACTGACTGATTGTTTAAGTTTTGGTTTTTCGAGAAACATTTGATATTAGGTGGCGCTGGATCGATTAGAATAGTTGCCATGGCTACGGCGGGATGTGATGGGGAGAGGGAGCGGCTCTTGAGTCTGAATGGAGCGCTGTCCAAGGTTCCTGGCGTAAAAAAAAAAAAAAAAAGTGCACGGCTCTCTCGCTTTCATAAGTTCAGGACAAACTGCTGTGTGTGCGTGTGTGTTCCTGCGTCTGTGCTGATCTAACGCCACACAACACACAGTTATGTTTCATTACAGGTTGTGCATGACAACATCGATATGTCATCTGATATTGTTCATTATCCCGGCTGTTGCATTATCCGATTTATGCCTTTCTGTGGCGGGTTTCAATACAGCCGAGTGTTATATCATGATTATGGGCGGTATGGGCGCTGAGATGCTGTCTGCATCTCATTGAGGCAGAATGAAGTGGATCAATATACCAGAGGGGGCTGAATCAGGGGGCTCTGCATGTGTAAGAGACTGTGTGTGTGTGTGTGTGTGTGTGTTGCCAGACAGCCTTGAGAGATCAGAGTGCACAACTGCTTACGGCTTCAAACAGAGGTTTTCTTTCTGTCTCTCAAATGCACAGCTGTTTTTTTTTCTTTTTTTTTGGTTGTTGTGCAGGTGGAGTCACTTTGTCCTTAGCAACATTTAGCTGCAGAAACAATATAATCACACACTACGTCGGCCCGTGACTGCTTCCCCGCTCTCCTTTGCGTCGGTGCCAAAACTTCACGAAGCCATATCTCTTCGGTGACGCAGCAGGCAGGCAGGCAGACAGGCAGGAGTCGGGGCTCTCGCTTGCTCTCATTTAAGTGCAGATTTACAAGCTGTTTGCAACAGGAGCTTAGGTGCCTTTCCGAGATGCGTTGTGCCTAGTTGGGAGGAAGCTACTGTGTGAATACATCTGTTGTTTCATCCGTCGAGCAGCAAACAAGCTGTCAGGTTTTCTGTGTTATGAAATTGAAAAATCGGAGCCCTCTAATAGCTCAGGTGCTCTGTTGGTTTGTTCTGAGAGGAGGATTCGTTCTTGTTGGAAGGATATTCTTATTACCTTTATGCACACACACACACACACACACACACACACACAGCACTGCTGTTCCCTCACAGTTACACTAATTTAATGCACCATTCCCCTCTATTAATCTCAAATTCTGTCCACATTTTTATTCTCGCCCTAAATGACGGGGCTGCCACATGCCTCACTCCAAACAAAAGGGAGGTTAGATTTATTCTTCATTTGGGGCAGTGTGGGTGGGTGGTGTTGGAGGAGCGCTGGGTGCAGAGGAGGGGTGGGGAGATGGGGGTTCATGCATGGGCATAACCCGGCCCCTAAAGGAAGGCCCCCGCTGCCAGCTGCCAGCCATAATTAAGCAGCCCTGCCGTGTCTATCACTGATTATGTTTGACCTGGCTAATAAGGCGAGTGTGTGCCACCTACGTGTGGCAGGGGAGCACGGCGGCCTCCGTCACAGTCCCCATTGTCCTCTTTCAGACAAGATTATTAATTTGATGTATTGTTGATGACAATAAATGTGTGTGTGTTACTCAAACACCACTGTGTTGATTTTGCAAGGCTCGGTTTAGGGACAGCGAAAACATAAACGCTGTTAGTGTTAATTTTTCAGGACTTGAGCCAAGCTCTGATGGTAACCATAGTTACTGGGTGTGTGCACACCTTTGGCGGTAGTTGCTGTAGCTGTTAGCGTGGTCCAGAACCACTCACCACTCCCTGTCGTCCACTATTTAAGGAGTTTGCCAACTTGTAGTGCTGCACAAATGTATAGAGACACTTATATGTAGTATCCCACAATGCACTGTGTGTGACCCATGGTCACTGACTAAGCAATACGTTGGCTCCCATGATGCATTACACTTACAGAAAGTGATCATGGACGTTAGCTTGTTGGCTTGTCTTTAATCAGATGTGACAGATGTGTACATTGGCACAGCAGGAGTTCAGGGGTAGCTCCACCATTCACTGTTATGTAGGTTAGCAAGTGCACAAGTCACAACCAGTTCTATGTCTGAGCACAGCTATAGCTGCAGCCTGTCACAACAACAGCCACAGCAGCAGCCAGTTAGCATCTGTTAGCTGTCTTAACACTGGCTGCAAACATACAGACTTGCAGTGGAGTTACTGTCTATTCATACCGATTTACAAGCATCGTACTCAACCTAGAGCGGCTAACAGAGGAGCTAACACTTGTCACAGCCAGAGAGGCACATGTGGCTGTAGTCAGTGGTTACAGTCAGAGCTCGGTGCGGCTGCTTTTCAGACACTAATTAAGTAAAAGAGCCTGTAATCATGTTAAAAGCTCAAATTATTAGTGAATTAATGACTTGGCCAATCAAGAGAATAAATGAATCATAATTTCTTAATCTAAAATGCCAAAACCTCGCTGCTTCAAGCCTCTACAATATGGAAATTACACATTTACCTTTTGAGTCTGGGATTGTTTGCATCTCTAGCCACTCAATGGGATTAGCCAATCTACTGCAGTTATTTGCAACAGTGAAAATCAGTATACAAAAAATCCAACACGTGAAAAGATCACTGTCTTCCCAAATGGCAATCCCAGAGAGGGATATCCTTTAGTAAGTGTCTTCGCCTGCTTGTATGGCAACATTGCAGCAATCAGTGTAAATTAATAATAAGTGAATCAAAGTGCTTAATTTAATGGAGGCTATGAAAGATTAATACCTGACATTATCCAGACTGCTGTGCTATGAGGGGGAACCACCCATGCCTGAGGTAAACCAATCACATTTCTATGAATATGACATTAGACACATTGATGTGATGTGTTACATCAATGTCAGCCCGAGTCTTCACTACAGCGAGTGTGGATAGAAAGTCTACTGAGTGTGACTGGTCTATTTCTGTCTCTTTTTCCTCCCTCCATCCCTCCATCCCTCCCTCCTCGCTGGTTCTAGAGGCGAGAGATCAGTTCAGGGTGGAGAAGAGCTGGTGTTTGGCCTGGGGGCCCTTGGACACAGATTCTGTCATTGTTCCACAGCTGCCACTCCACCCCTCCCTCCCTCCTTTCCTCTCATCCCCCCACCACCCCCACCCCCTTCACTCTGTGGCCATCCTCACCTTAAGGGCGTCCCCTGCTACCCCGCCTCCCTAATGAAGAGTGACACGCGTCCGGAGGATCTGATCTAGTCTGAAACCCGGCCCTTGCCTCCTCTGTTTTGTCTCCTATTATTGACTGCAGTGGCTCACACTGAGTCGCGGTGATGAGAGCGCCATATACCCAAGAGGCATTGCTCCCAAATCGGAGGGGGAGCTCAAAGGGCAGATGCAATTGTATGGAATTGTGAGGACCTAATTGTCTTTATTCATGAGCTGTGTGATTGATATTAGAGGAAAATGAGATACTCTAATTGTCCTCTTATATGAGGAATTTCTTGCAGGCTCACACTCTGGACGCTGTGTGTGATAGTGTGTACTATTCATGGATGTGTGTGTGCGTGTGTGTGTGCACTATTGGGTGAGATATCAAACTGACAACTCCTAAAGGGCATCTATGCAGCAGTCTCCCGACATATCACTTGAAATAATTCACGTTGTCCTGTTGTCCTTTCTGACAGTTTCTTGCCTTTGTGGCGTCCAGAGGATCCAGACACAAACCAGTCAGGAGGACACGGATCCACAGCCGCTCCGATCAAAACAAGCTCGAGCTCCCTGCTTCCCTTGAGGCCCGTGTGTTTGCTCAGTTGGCACATCATGGAAAAGGACTTAATTACCTCAGTAATTATTGTAACGGTGATTCAGCTTCGAAGTTAAACACCATTTTCATGAAGTCCACTATTATTCCTTTGAGCCACGAAGCTCCATTGTTCCAAACCTATTGAAACACATCAATGAGCCACTCTGCTACACTGGGTGACATGGTCCTCAATTACCATAAACACACACTGCACTTCCTTTTGACTTGGTCCCGTTTAAAACTGTCGGAAATACTCACTAAAGCCTCACATGTGGATCGATCCACCACTGAAAATAGTTCCCTCTAACGCACTACTTCCTCCTGATACAAACTGCTTTATAGATTTACATCCTGAGCAGGAACCAATGGGCTGTGGGCTGAGGGGCAGATCCAGGGTGGAGGTGAAGCCGGAGGGCGGCTGAAAGGGTTCATCTGGGTCCGTGTTACGTAAACTTTGTCATCTGGTCACGCCCGAGCTGACCCATCCAAATTTGTGACCACGTGCACTGCACATGTGCTGCAAAGGCAACACTGATATACTGAATATATATGTGTGTGTGTGTAATCCCCGTCAATAATCTTTTCCTTTTCTGCCTTTTCTTATTCTTATTTGACTAAATGCAACGACCGAAAGCAGCTGTCCTTGTTGCCGTGGTGAGGTCATCCTCTTGTGCCCTGGTTGTGCATATGTGGAACGCACCTGTGCATGCACACCTCTGTGAAAAAGACTGCTTCCCCACCTCCCTCCTCCTATGTTGTGCACATGATTGTGATGTGCAGGGATGCACACAAAGTTCAGATTTGCTTTAACTTTACCCTGAGCAGGACACGGCTCGTCCCTGGTGACCACTGCCTGAAATGAAACATATTACTTATGTATTGATAGCAGCGTTGCCGAAATAAGTCCAGGATGAGTCAGTCTCTCCGTCAATAACAACTCCACCAACATGGACCTTCCTGACGATCAGAGGCATCCTGCTGAAGCCTAATTGAAATCCATGAGGGAAAACACCTTGAGTGGCTCAGGTAAGCGTAAATTAATGTGTGCGCGTGTGTGTTTATTTGGGCCAACGTGCAGACACGCACACACCGCCTGCCGCAAATGAAGATAAAAGCAGGGTGTGTACGTTCATGCACGCATTCGTGTGTGTGTGCAACCACCAGTGTAATGTGATAAGCTCCAGCAAAGCACATACCTGATGCCATTAAATGCAATTTCCCCTGTGTGTCAGCTGAGCCATTTGTCAGCTGCTAACACTGCACGCTTTATTAAAAACCTCATCCGCTTCAATTAACTGCGGCCGCAAAGCAGTTTAACTCCACTCTAATCCTGTCAAGATGTTTAAACAGCCCCTGCGTACAGTAGGTACATCATTTCAAACAATTGTCAGTGAGTTGTTATGATTTTTTTAAGCTGCTTTACTCATCACTTAAAACTGGGGTTCACCTCAGGAGGGAGTGGGTTTAATGTGAGTGTGCAGATTTTCCACGGTTCGCCGCTGTTCGGCCTCCGCAGTGACCTAAGCTGTGATAGGGCCTCATCCTGGAGCCGTACCCGTCCCCACCCTGTGTCAGATCCCACACATCTGAGTACTACGAGGCGTTAAAGAAAGTGAAATTTAAGCCCGTAACTGTAAAAATCAAGCTGTTTGTGCAGCTGTGTCTCTCTATGCTTTGTCTCGTTGCTTAATGAGGTTGTGACTGACAGCAGGCACGGTCGTGACCAAAGTTTAGGAGGATAAGGGAGCGTTTGTGCTGTTTAAGATTTCTATGTGCATAAATAAAGCGCTTTTATTTGTATGTGAAGCGGGATGCAGCGCCCTGAAACCAACAGTCCAACAGTTGATGCCCACTTCTCCTGCCACTGGCAAGGTGAGCCTGGATGCCTGCAGGCGTTTACAGCAGGTGAATAGGAAATCCTTCCCTGCTGACTCCTCACAGTTAATCAGAGAAACACAGTGCAGTTGTTCTTATCGTGTCACTCCTCCTTTTCTAACACATCCCTCTTCTAACTTTGAATATTTCCCTGCCCTGCTGTTGCTCTTTCTTGCTATCACTCCCTCTTACCAGTTCTGGTATGGAGGGGGGCTTGATGTGAAAAAGTTTGAGCCTATTGCTCTTGTCAAACTCCTAACTGCAAACAGACCATCTCAAATCTATCCCTTGACCCACAATGAATAATAATGAGGTTCTTATTCTATGTCAGTGTCTTGAAGAGGTAAAGACGACAGAGACATGGCCTCTCCTCTCTCTGCAGAGAATGTACCCAGTCTGAAGGTCTACTACTGCTTCCACAAGGATACCACACATGCTCCTCTGCTTTTTCACTCTGTTTTGCACGCACACACATTCAAACACACCCTCTCTATAACACACATACACACGGTCATGCCAGCAGGGAGGTGACGGTTAGCATGGTGCTGTCACCGGGGGGATCCTGGGTGGGGTTTGCAAGAAAGGGAGAGGTGTAAATTGGGTGAACGCTGGGTGCAAAGCCTTGTGAGTGAAGGCTTGGTGCTCTTCCTCTTGATGCTTTGTCACTCACTCACACCTAAAGAGATACAGGTGGTGGGTGAGGTGAAGATGCGGAGGGGGGGAAGCAGCTTGGCACAGTTGTCTCTTGTGTATCTGTGTTTGTATTGCGCTCTGTATTTTGCTGTTTTTCGATTTTATCTCCAAGAGAGAGCAGGAAAAACGAGGCGCGAGTCCAGGAGAAAGATGGTGTTGACCACGCGTAAACAGGTTTACACCATAATTTCATATCTATCAACTTGACGTTGATGAAATTTGAAAGTGTAATCAGTGAAACGAAAGCTAAAGGCGAGCAGGTGTGACTTGCCTTTGATCATAACGGAGACCAATTGCAATTAGACCCAAAATGGCTTGACGGCGGTATCAGGGGGCCACTTGCAGATTATGTATTTTTAATCAGAGTTGTTAGCATCTGTGATGGATGCCCATTTTACTCATACCGGCCTCTGATGGCATACGTCATGTTTGCTAGCCGTGAATTATCATCGCATGTATGCTGTCCATTAACTGCATGAGGAAATGCACACACACACACACACACACACACACACCCTGTGTCGCCCAGTGACTCATACATCAGGTGTATGTTGAGCCACAAAAGACAACAAAGAGTTGCTCAGCACCACAGCTAATGACTTTCTTTTCCATACTGTTTCTATCATTCTCCAAGGCTGGACATCTTCTGCAGACACTTTGTATTCCTGCACAGATTCTGCATAATTCTCTATTTCTGTCCTCTGCCTTTTCATTTTTATTATTAAAGTCGTGCATGTGTCCACATAAACCAGTAAACGTCAACTTGAAACACTCCCTACAGCCATGCTAGCATTTCTGTGGGTCCGTACTTGGCGTCACCGACATGCAAACGCAGGCAGTGGAGCCATGCTACAGGTGGTGTAAGTACTGATGAAACGTCTCAGATGAGTCTTGGAGAATTTTAATATTTACTCACACACGATGATTTCTATACCAAATGTGATGCTAGTCCGTGATCCCACAGACACAGCAGCACGTCCACACAGTGTCTACATGGTTACAATACCCAGGAGTTGTTGAGATATTCCAGTGTGGCGGACTGAGTGTCAACCTCAGAGCTGTGCTGCTAACGTGTCAGAAATCATTCACACCATTTACAGACTGTAGAGAACTCAGCTGGCTGTCTTCCCTGCACCATCCCTGCTCCTCCGACCTCCGCTGGCTCCTATTGTGCTTTCTGATTGATTTTTAACTTTTTTATTTGATTACCTATAAAGTCTTCATGGCTATTTTTTCACACTAGACTTCTTACATCTGTTGCAAGGTTGAGCTTGGTGATCTTTTAGATTGGACAGGTTATGCCTGAGTCTGACAACTGCTGCTGACTGTGACATTATCATTTAAACTTGTATATGCCAGTGGTGCCATACATTTTTCAGTCACGGTATAACATGGTCCATGGTCCTAAAGTGCTACACAGAGTCACGTGGATTTGATCCATAATGAATAAATACAACAAAAAGGAAATATTCTCATTAAAACACAACTTATTACAGTTTACACAGCATAAATGTTCCATATTTACAAAGACCAAAGATTGTGTTTGTCAGTGTGTGCCTATGTGTTTGTGTGTGTGGCCCCTAACTCGACCATGTGCTAACCCCACACAGCTGCAGAGTCCCCTTGAGGGTTTGTCGCACAGGCAACAGAGGAAGGGCGGAGGAGGGGTGGGCATGGACTGAACACTCTCATTTCCATGCCGCACTGTTCTGGCAAAGACATTGTACACTGCTGTGGATGTGCGTCTCTAGTGCTATTGCTCAATCTTTTTAGGCCTGTCAGTTAGTGTTTTCATCAGACAACTCTCTGGGCGCAGAGGTTGGAAAGCTGATTGTGTACTTCACTGTTCACTGTGTGTGTGTTAATACACATGCACAGGAGGGAGGAGGGACTCTGGCTGTTGTTTTCTTTAATCAGTGGTTGAAATATGGATTTTAAGTCTCTTTTCATATGCCTCAGGTGAACGACAAGGTTTATTACAACGGGATGTGACATTTAATAGCTTCATATAAAAATCCATGCCTACGTCCTGCCTACATAAAGCAGTGCAGGGTCCAGTCTGAAAACAGTAATGGAGAAACCAAGGAGTCTCAGGTTCCTCAAATATCCCTGTCAATCAAACGCCGTTTCCTCTGAGTGCGTTTTCTATCTGTCAAGGGTCATAGAGAGTGAGGATGAGACCCATTCCCTCCCTCCCTCCCTCCTTTCCTCGCTCCCTTACCCTGGTCCTCCATCTCCTCCTCCTCCTCCTCCTCCTCCTCCTTCCCCACTCCTTAGAGGTGTATCTCTACCTTGTGCATCACGTCTGGGCATGACCTGTTGCTAGGTAACCCTGGGTCACAGCTGCACACTATGGCAGACCCTTTTTTTTATTTATCAGTGAGTTATGTGGGAGATGGGGGCTGTAATTTATTAGTTTGATATTGGGCAGGCAGCGCAAGTTTGGGATTGTAAAAAGAAGAGATGGCCTATAGCTCATCAAAATGCTTATTCTGATCCCGGGCCTCGGTCCGCCGAGGAGATTCACAACAGAGGGGATACAACATTATAAATTCATCTGCTTTTTTACTAAGAAAATCAAGCATCTCCAACAACAAAGCCAATGGTAATGCACTTTCCATGCTGGTAATTGAACAGATGTGGTCAGAGCTTAGAGGACCGAGAAAAAGGAATTCATCTCGGTACAGTATGTGACTGATTCATGTCCAAGGATGAAGTGGGCACAGACAAATGCTTTGTAGTCAGGACATGACTAAGTCAATCAACGTGTGTCTTGACAGAAAGATTAATAACACGGTGATAAAACAATAAAAGCTAAATGAACAAATAGCCTAGCTTAGCTTAGCATTAACCTTCAAACAGCAGGAACGGCTAAAGCGCGCTGACTCACATGTTCAAATGACGACGTGTTGGTTTGGAATTTAAAAAACTGAACCAGTGAAGCTGTGAAGCATTAATTACTGATGTTCATTTACGTTCACACAGAGCCACGGACGCCCCTGCGTTTCACTTCGTTGGAGATGTCAGTCGACACGTCCGGGACTGTTTACAGTGAAACCCAAACAAACTGGTCACAAATGCTCAAGTGAAATGACGAAGGCAACACAAACACAAAAATCCAGCGAGTAACAATTTCACCGTCTACCACATGTTTAAATATCGAGCATATACACCATCTCCTCTTCCACTAGGAGGTTAAGTTATTGATTATTTTTTTTACATGATCTTTTCTTTTATATATAACTACATGAAATGATAGTTTCCAAAGAAGAACATTTGACTGTTGAAACAGATATTTCTTTTTGTTGACTTTTAGAAACATACAAATGTAGCTAAAGAAAAAAAAAGCATCTCAATCTCCTGTGCTCTCTCAAAATGTCTCGGCTGGCAGTTATCAGGAAGTTTTCTTTTATACTTCATCACCAAACCCTAAAATTAGGATTTTAAGACAGACTGCTGCCTCTGAAAGTTTAACAGTTTTCGCAACACTTGAGTGTGATATTAATTTGTGATGCATCTGCTGCTGTTGACTCAGCCACACATCTCCCTCTCTGCCCTGATGAAAGCTCACCATTGCATCCCAGGTCTCACCCACAATGCTTTTGTTAAATTCCTCTCCCTAATGTGTGTGTGATGAATATTTTTCAGATGCTTCCTCTAGGCCATATCTGATCAAAACAAATGCACCTGCACTTTTTTTTTTTTTTTTTTCCTTCTTGCAACTGCAACTCCCCCAGGACGGGTAAAAATTGACTCCCTGGCTTCCTCCACCAGGCAATTACGTGCCATCTGTTCCCATCTTGGTTGTTCCAGCTCGTTTTGTTTCTGCGATTGTTCGTCTAATATCATAGGCCTGAAAGTGTTAGAGAGGATGGAAGTGGGGTGGGGTAGGGGGGTGAGAGTGAGAGAGGAGGGGGACACAAAAATGAGGAGTGGCATGAAGAGGAATTAATCGAATCTAACAGCAGAACCAGATCTTCCCCTCTGAAAGGAGATAGTCCCACTAGAATGAGGACCATTACCATATTCATCACCTAATATTGCCTGCTGTATGCAAAGTGGGAGAGAAGAGTGCAATATGACTTTCTTGACCGCCTTTCTAATTCCATCTGTGAAAGCTTGCACACTTCTTCTTTAATTGTTTGTTTGCAACAAGTCCACTTTGTCCCTGCTTTGCTGTGATGCTGCCATTTGTTTGGGAGTGGTAATAATAACCCATTAACTTCCTTGTCATACATCCCACTGATATATATATATATCTGGGTCTTATGCTGCCATGCTGAATCACATTATTGTTTTGTTACAGTAACTATTGGGCCCATTACTCTCTGCCACACACACAGGCTGGAAGCAGCGTGCAGATTTAATTGCAGTGATGTTGCAGGCGAGGCGAGCAGCTGGATCGGAGAGTTTTAACAGTGATATCAATAACGGAGCGCCACCTTAGGCCGATATAATTTTCCATCTCTCCTGACAGAGCGGAAGATAGAAATAATCAGTCACAACACCAGCCAGGCAGCCTGTAGGACCTCGTGTGACATCCAGCCACACTGACGGCTCAGGACCCATCTGTGTCCAGGGGGCAGCGCTCCATGTGTGTGTGTGTGTGAGTGTGTGAGGATAATTGGTGAGGAGATGTTGGATCCTACAAGAAGAGGAAATCTGCTACACTGCTCAAAGGCGTTTAAAGAAGACACACTCAGTGATGAGTGGATGAGGCCTTTCATAGTAAAGGTTACATTCTGCACAAACTTCACCGCCGCGCTTTGTTTTTGGGTGGAGGTGTAGATTCTCAAGAGGCCAGAAACAGCTTTACAACAACGGATAAAAAATCATCGGCTGTGCAACAATCACAACATGTAATTCTTCTTTTCAAAAGGCCAGAAGCAAAATGTTCTTTCCCTCTGTGCTTCATACATGGGGGGCAAATATCCAAGGTTTCTACATAATAGAAGCACATTTAGTTAATGATTTTCAACATGCACTCTGTAACTTTCCTCCTCTGTAATTATTTTTTAGCGTGCTCAGAGAGATTTGGTATTTAATATTAAGTCAGTGATACACAATGAAGAGGAACAGGCAACAGGCTATTTTCTTTTTTTTCCAATGGAGCTACCCCATTTTATTTCTTCCGTCTTTATCGAAGCTTCCACCCTGCACAGGTTTGGAAATTAGCCTTAGTTGGAATTACACAGCAAAAGCAAACATGTGAAGTATGTGTGATTCTCTAATTGCAACTGAGCCTTGTTAAAAAAAAAAAAAATCTGTTGCGTGTCCTGTGTGGACCTGCAACAGACTGCATACTCCACTGAAACAACAGCTGAGTGAGCACCACCTGCAGAGGAATCAACCATCTGCAAAGAAGTTATACTGAGGGAAATTAAGCAGATTATTTACATTTAAAAAGAAAAGCATCTAACTGCTAAAATAAAGCAGTGGATGTCTCCACATATTACAGCCCACAACATCCAGCACAGACTCCAGCTCTGACAGCAACATCCAGACTTTAAACAAAGAGAAAAGAGAATAAAATAGGCCTCATGTATATTTGTCCTGTTGTTTTATTTCTGCATTCATTTGTTCCATAAAATGAATCAGTTGGATGGATGTGATCTCTTGTTTCAGAAGCATTTAGTTTGAAAGGAAAGACTATACACACGGCACTGGGTTTCCTCCTGTGGCTGCTTTGTATTTGCTGACACCTAGTGGTTAAACGTGGTAGTGCCTGAAAACTTGTTCAATGGATCTGGGGAGCAAGTGCCTGTTTTCTGCAGTAACTCGAGACAACAACAGCAACATTCACAGGGCATATGCTGATGTGATGATTGGCACCGATCAGGCGCACTTACTGGTCCTGTAAATAACTGACTGCAGTCTGCAGAGACGTCATATAAAACCATCCACAGCATACAGCCACCCAGACAGACAGCCAAGCACCAAATACAATATTACAATACAATGTTCAACTACTGCTTTATTCTATGCTGCAGTCTGCTGGGGAGGAAGTTTAGGAAAAAAGCAGGCAAAGAGGCTGGATAAGCTTGTCAAGAAGGCTGGCTCTGTCATTGGAGTAAAGATGGACTCTCTGGAGGAGGTGGTGGAGAAATACACAATGAGAATGGTGGAGTCCAAACTGAACAACACGGATCATCCACTTCATAACACCTTGATGGATCAAAGAAGCAGTAGTGGTGGACGGCTCCTATCTCTTAGGTGCAGGACAGAAAGATACAGAAGATCCTTCATACCCACTTCCATCAGACTCTTTAATTATTATGCAAATACAAGATGAGCTATTAGACAAATGAATTTCCCTTTGGGATCAATAAAGTATTTTCTATTTCTATTTTCTATTTTCTAAAGCATCAGAGGAGCAAAGCAGGTCACCACTCTTGGAGGACAATAAAACATGGTGGATGCTGACACACACACACATATGCACGCACACAACTTGAACTTACTTTAACTGGAGCTTTCTCGTCCCAGTCCACATCCTCCTTTGCTTCACAAGTCTCGTGTTTCCGGTCATGAAAGTTCCTCACGGACAAAGGTGCATCTGGTGGTCCAGGATCCCCACAGGCAAGCAAAACGAAGCGTCCTTTCCACCTTATTCTCAAGTAGTCAAGTCATCCCCTGTTCTTGTAGCAGCTAGCAGAGAATAACCGGGTTTTAGCATCAAAAACATTTTCATTGGATTTTTATTCAACTTCAGCACAAACTGTCGTCCTGCCCGTGTCAAAATCATCCGCCGGTAAGAAAAAAGTCAGAAAAAAAGAAATATCCTTTAATCCATTTACTAAAGTCCATTTGCAGCTAACCAGGCTAATACTACAACTGAAATGGTTAGCTTCTCTGGATCCACATTCGAGTTGCCTGGTAACGCAGGTTGACCTATGAACTCTGACCCTTTCAATAAGGCCGTGATTGCGGGATCATACAAAAACATATCACATACTTTTATTACAAAGTATCTAAAGTCTGTGCTTTTTCAAAGGAAAATACTATAAATGATTCATAAATATATTTTAAAAATGTCAAACAATATATAAGCGCCGGTGGGGGAATGTTTGTGGGCGGGCCCAGTCCCATAAGCCCCGCCCACAGTGACGGATGCTGTATTGCTTTTTCTGGACTTTTAATTAAGCCAGTTAGATTTCTCAAAGATATTACAAGTTTCATCACAAGGACCTGATGATCTTTTGTCCTTTAAGACAATATCACAAGATAATAAACCTTCAATCACTTCCAATGTCAAACACTGCTGACAAATTATGACTCCATTAAAAGCTTGTTTTCGTCAGCAGATTTAATTCAGTCCATGCAAGTGCAGGAATTTGAACATTTTGCACACATACACAGTGTAATGTGTGCCATATTAGACTCTGACAACAATGTTAGGTGAAAGAAAGAGGGAGGGAAGAGGGGGGAGATGGGGGAGTGACAGAGAGAGGTGGTGGGAGAAAGAACTAGAGGCTGGGACACAGAAGAGAGAGAGCAGCGGCGGAGCAAGCACGCACTTGAATTCAGGTAGGACATCTCAAACTTATAATGAACAAAAAAGCAGTATTTTGCACACAATCTGCTAAAAGAAACTTCATACTTTGCTCTGAATTTTTGCATTTTGAAGAAAAACATTTGCTCTGCATCATCACCACTTATTATTTCAGTGCTGCTGCAGTTTGCAGATTTCTTTGTTTTAAGTGCCTGAGGTCATTTTATCTAACATTTCAAAGAGGTCTCTACCTGCGAGGTTTCTGCTCTGTGACTCGCGGTGAATGGCTCCATTGTTTAGTCTTGATACGCTGGAATGCTCCTGGACATCCTGCATAATCGTCTCAATTATGAATGGTATCATTTATTCTATAGTCTCAGCACCTCAGCAAAGGCCATCCAGTAACTTAGCAACTAGTGCCCCTCATTCAACATTAACGTCAGGTAACATTAGAAGTTGCAGTGGCCTCAGTCCAGGAGAGTGACAGGGATTTGTTTCTGACACAGTTGATATTTTCCCTGACGTTTATTTACCAGTTCACCCATCAATGCACAAAATGATGTTTTCACACTGAGATGAGACTTTATGATTTTTCTGATCCCCTCCTCCTAATTTCTCCTTCTCTTGTGAAAACTCACCTGTGCTGAAAACATCTCCCCCTTGATAACATCTTTAACATCTTTGTAAACATGGGAAACAGATTTTATCCTTTGACATGTGAGGTCACATGTTTCCAGAGGGACTTTATTATGAACACGCAGGGGTAAACCGACACCTCACTCTTTCATCCGTGCAAAAGCCTTGTTGTTTTTCTCTGGGGGGGGGGGTTAAAAGACTCTCTAACTAGGTCTACACCATTACCATACAATATAGACTACACACTGATCCCCACAATTGCTGACACATCATACGATCCATTTTAAAGACTGAGTGGAAAAGAAGAAGTCAGCCCTCCCCTGGCTGCCTCTCACATACCTTGGTTTGGTGGTGAAAGGCCGAGCTCAGTTTCAATGCCTTAGGCAGATAAACGCTGGTCTCTGAAGCAATAAGTGACAATGGGGGTCTGTGCTGCACTCGGAAGTGACTCTCCGATATCTTGGGGTTCATGATGAGTGACATTGGCACGTTAACACACAATCTGGCAATCAATGACCACTCAGTGAATATATACTGTCTGTAACTACCAAATGAATAGGAATGTGACTCAAGGCAAACGTTTTCTCAATAGAGATGTCCATTAGAAATGCTTCAGCAACCTGTTGATTAACATCCAGTCCAGGACATTAATTGTTCTAGTGATGAGTGGCTGCCAAGAGACTTAGAGTCTGAATGCAGCACTGACCTCAGGGAAACAGGACAGTGGTTATCTGAGAACACTTTAGAGTCTCGTGAGAAACTGAATATTGCGGGAGGAGGCAGATAAAGTTGCAATGAAAGGGAGCCTGTGTCCTAGTTTTTAAACAGCAAAGAGAAATGTACACATGTGTGCCACACCTGAGTCGACAGGTAAGTCAAATCGTTTCTTGTGGGGTCGAAGAGTTGGTTTACAAAACATTACAGGGTGATTGTTGAAAACATATAAGCAGATGTTGAAATACTATGTTTTGTTTTGAATGCTATAGTAACAGGGTTTTGCTGATCTTTTGTATTTTTCTCTACAGAAACATTTCACAAGAGGAGTGTTCAAATCTACAAACCACAATGTTACTCAGGTCTCACTCAGAGAGACGAGCCCTCCCAGGCTTCTCAGCTCTACTGACACACACTGTTCCTAAACAGAGGGATGTGACTTCCTCACCTCCCCTGTCGTTCACCCCGCTGCAGTCTGCCTTTACACCCACATCTCTGACTTCACCACCCCCCTGGGTCACTCAGGCCCTCTCCAACCTGGAGCAAGGAGAACGAGAACTGCAGAGCCTCAGAGAGCGTCAGCAGGCCGAGGTGGAGGAGGTGAACCGTGAGCTGGACTGTGCTGTGTTTGAAGCTCAGAGGGAGGAGCGCCGCCTTCTGGAGAAGATTGAGCAGGACCACAGAGAAGCACAGCAGCACCTTAGTCAGGTGAAGAGGGAAAATGCTGCAGCGGTGCGGGTCATGCAGTCACTTGTCGACCAGCAACTTAGAAAAATGGGACAGCTGAAGGAGCAGGTACAAAGATGGGGCAGCACAGCTGGTGGAGCCAACAAAAATCAGCTCCAGAGAGGCGTGGCAGAGGTCACCCAACCATGGGAAATCTCTCTGTCACTGAAAAGAGTCAGTTTCTTACCAAGCCCTGCGTCCAAGACCTTAAGCTTAGGGGAGGTTGATGTTCGTGAGCAAGGCATGACCTATCCCATTGGTGTCTGTGGTGTTCAAGGACAGAAGTGTGCCCTGCACTCAGGAGATAAAACCTTCTCAAACATCACCCCTCTTGAAATTCGTAAAGAGCCACAGTCAAACAGAGCTGGACCAAGGTACAGTCCTGATGAGACCAACAAGACAAACAGTGGGAACGTGCGTGTTGTCCGTAAACTACGTCTGTCAAGTTCTACAGAGAATGAGGATGAGCTCAAATCACCCACTGTGAAGTCCCCCGTGCTCAGACACCGTGGTGTGTCTGAGTCATCTCAAGATGAAGAAGTGGAATCTGTGTGTTCAGACACACATGGACAAGACCTTTTCCTTGCTATCCCGCCAGTCTTCAGTCAAGGAGAATCTGAAGGTGATGAATCTGACGGCAGACACAATGGGAAACAGAGGCGTTCCACACTGAAGGGGAAGAAGAGGCAGAAGGCTCTTGTCTTGGTCTCATGTGAAGAACCATCCTGCCCTCCTGATGATAAAAGCTGTGATGGTGCAAAGAGCAGGCGCAAAGGTTCACTCACCAGGCACAGTCTTGTAGATCTGTCCTCTGGTCATCGTCGAAAGAAAAATAACTCCAGTGAACCAGTCACAGGCAGCGGGAGCCCTCCATCACCAGTGGACAGTGAAGATTCCTGCTACACCTACACTGTGAATACACCTGTTAATGGATCTCTGAAGCAAGAGCCCTGCCGCTCCATGTCCACTGCTGATCTCTCTGATAAACTGCAGCCTTTGATCAATGGTGACAAGAGTGACCACAGAGGAATCAGGAAGGTGAACAAAATGCGACTCGCCTCTGAACCTCAGACTACTGAACAAAACCAAGCAAACAGCAGAGAGTCTGACGGGACCGCTGTGGGCTCTGATGAGCGACAATCCAGATCCCAGACTCGTATACCACAGGGTTCAGGTTTAAACCGTGTGAGCAGATCTATGTCCATGTCAGCCATTGAAGATGAGAAATTACATCAGGTTAAGGAATCACAACCATACAACAAAGACAAAGAGAGAGTTGTGCCAACTTTGAGGGAGCTGGAGGAAGAAGGTGGTTCAACTGTGCTGGACTCAGCTTACCTGGTTAAACAGATTGGAAAACAAGGATCAGGCCGCACCGACTTCAACCTGCCGAGTGGTGTCCACGCAACAGTCAAAGGGCAGCTGTTTGTAGTGGACTGTGGAAACGCTCGCATTCAGGTGACTGATCTCCAGAAGAACGTCGTGCAGCAGGTGTCTCCTTCAGGATCAGAGAGATCCTCTCGCATCTGCAACTACTTTGACGTGGCCGTGAACTCAAAGGGCCTCATTGCCCTGACCTGTGCTGCTGAACGTGCCTTGTTGGTGTTCAGCCGTCATGGACGCCTGCTGCAAACATTTGGAGGCACGATAATCGGCTCCACCAACGAAGAGCTGGATGCTCCCAGAGGGGTGACTGTAACCTGTCAGGATGAGTTCTTGGTCGCTGACATAAAACGAGGAACTTTAACTGCTCTGAAACTAGACCCCAAAACCGGGGCCCGGTTGGAGCGCACAGTGGTGAGCGGGTATCACAGGCCCTACCTGGTGGCTGCCTGCCTCACCACTGGGCTCATGGCGGTATCAGAGCGAGGAAATGAGACCGGGCGCGTCCCGTGTATTCGAGTCCTGGAGCCCGGTTGGAACACTATCCGAATCCTGGGGGTGTGCTCCGGCTTGGGTCCGGTCCTGACCTGCCCTTGGGGCCTCTGTATTGACAGTGAGGGCGATGTCCTGGTGGCAGACTGGGGCAAACAGCACCATCGTGTTCTGTTCTACCCATCCAAGGGTGTTGGCTGGCCTCTGGTGACCGATAACCTGAGCAGCCCCAGGGGCCTGGCGCTGCTCCCTGACGGCCATGTGGTTGTGTCTGACAGTATGAATCACTGCATCAAGATCTACCGCTACAAGTGAACAAGAGAGGGAAACAAATACATATGGAAACAGTTTGGTGATAAACTGAGGAGTTATTTGTAATAGTGAGTGTCTTTGACTTTACTTTGATTTACAGCCTCTACCTCTCACATGTTATAATTTGTTAAGATTATTATTATGATGATGATAATGAGTTTTTTTCCTCGTGATTAGTTTAGAAGATTAGCACCAATTATAATCACCACATCTATTTTTAGTTCTGTTGCATGCTTCCTGTTTACCTGATTCATTTTTTGAAATTTCCCAATAATGTCCATATGGCAAAAAGACTGAATTTATCAATAATCAAGAGTGTAAGTTCAGTTAGTTTTAATCTGATGGGTTTTTGTACTGCCAGTTTCTCTTGAGTAAAAGGTATTAAACTTTGATTTGAATCCAGTTTTGCGTGATTTTGTTCCCTGGGCTGTTGCCTAAACACACATTACCACACAAGCACAAAGGCTGTGCACTGGCTTTTGGGTATTTGGACCCATTCGGCGAAAATGACTGTATTTCCAGCAAAATGTGTCACGAATCAATAAAAGTGATTTAAACACACAATTATTGATCCGTTTTAAGCAAACAGATCAATAATTTCATTTGGAATCCACATCAAAAGGCGAAGTGAAGGCTTAGGTTTCCCCAAGCATTACAACAGTTCTATGGTGTGAAGGTTGTGCTGCACATAATATTCACATTTTTAGAAAACAAAGATTTTACCAACAGGGAAAGTGCAGCAGCCTCATTTTGCAAGACCCAAATTTCCAATTTACCTCCCTCTACACAAACAGAGACACGCACAGTGTTTCCTAACCTGTCTGCCCACACACACACACACACACACACACACACACACTTCCGTATAAAAGCACAGGTTCAGCCCCTGGGAAGCTCCACTTTACAGCTCGGCTCCACAGGAAGACTCCACATCAGAGCTCAGCATGGACCTGATCACCAAAACCCTGTTCCTGTGCTTAGCACTCGGCCTCGCTAATGGAGCACCGTGAGTATTCTACAAATTATTACCCAAAATACATTCAGTCTGAGACGCTTAGTCCAAATACTCTGGTCCCAAGATCCTCCAATGGCAATGTGCGTTCATTATTTTCTCCCAACAAGTGTTAGGACTAAAAAACACCACACAGTATCATAATTGATTCCTGTTCTGCAACATATGACCTATATTTATCAAAAATGAAAACATGAATATGATGAAAACCATAGACGTAGGGACAATGCATAGTAAATTGTGTTGATGATTTTGTTGTAATAAGCTGCATTAAAACCTACGGTGTTCTTATTAATTTGTCCACCCTCTCCTCTGTAACTGGTGAGGGTCAAAGCTACTATTCTGTATTTACTCTCTCTAAGTTTATGGGGGCGAGTCATTGTCCTGTCTTTTCATAACTCTGTTTACTTGCCCCCAAAGTTCACGAGTTGCATCAAAAGAACAAACACGAGAATGCGGAGTCATCATATGTCCTTGGTGATTGATTGACCACCTGTTTTCTGACTAAGGGATTTTTAAAAATGAGTTTTTTTTTCTGTCCACAGGCATCCATCACAATCAGAAGCACAAGGTGAGTTTAGTAATGCCCAGGCTGTGTCCAGTGACACACGTTATATATATCTACAATCATTTCAGTTACATTAATAGTCATTTTAGTTATCTCTGTATTTCTGACTATAACACAGAGGGAGGAGCCAGTGCTGATGTGCCAGACCGGTGTGCAGGTATTGAGTTTGATGCCATCACTCCTGATGAGAATGGGATAACTTTCTTCTTCAAAGGCGAGTCTCTTTTTCAGTCTTACTTTATATATGTTTCTTTACTGAATGAGTCTCCTGTATTATAATGTAGCTGTCTGGTGTTTTCTCAGGTGAACACATGTGGAAGGGTTTCCACGGCCCGGCTCAGCTCTCCAACGCGTCCTTCAAGGAGCTGGATGACCTCCATCACATTGGCCATGTTGACGCTGCCTTCCGCATGCACAGCACAGACAACCCAGATACCCACGATCACATCTATTTCTTCCTGGTACCATCCTGAGACACCTTTCATTTTGTGATATGGCTCTGAAAAGAAAGAAAAAAAATCATATCAGAGTCTGACTGTTTCTTTTACAATCTCCAGGATGACAAGGTGTTCAGGTATTACAACCACAGTCTGGAGGACGGGTACCCAAAAGAGATCCAGGAGGAATTCCCAGGAGTCCCCACTCATCTGGACGCTGCCATGGAGTGCCCCAATGGAGAGTGCACAACAGACTCTGTTCTGTTCTTTAAGGGTACATTACCATTCAAAAATATAAAAGCTAAAAAGGGCCATAAACAAAAACACTTAAATAAATGTAAGAAATAAGAGAATTATACAAGGAGAAATTGATTTTTTTTATAACACAGGTAATGGCTCCCCCTAGTGGAGGAAACCAGCTGCTACAGGAATGACTCTTAAAGGCAGCCTATAGATGATTGACAAACCTTTCCTCAGACTTATAGTCTTACTTTCCCCCACAGGACATGATGTTCATGTTTATGACATCACCACAAAGACAGTGAAGACCAAGACTTGGTCCCACCTCCCTGTCTGCACCTCTGCTTTACGCTGGCTCGAGGGCCACTACTGTTTCCATGGACACAACTTCACCAAGTTCAACCCAGTCAGTGGAGAGGTGACCGGGAATTACCCAAAAGATGCCCGCCACTATTTCATGAGGTGCCCTGGCTTTGGTAAGTTGGTTAAAGAAAGAGCAAAACTCTTCAAATATTACATGACAATCATGTTGGACAAGAGACAAACAAGTGTTTTGTGTGATCTCCTGCAGGTCATGGACATGGTCATAATGTCCATAAATGCAGTGATGTCAAATTAGATGCTATGACCACTGATGATACGGGCAAGACGTATCTCTTTGCAGGTAAAGTCACAATCAATACAGATGTCTGTTCAATCAGAAGCTACAGCAGGGCATCAGTTTAATTTACCTGGGCAGAATGACAGGAAGCTCAGGCTGAAGGTCTCCTCACTCTGCTCAGGTCCTATCTACATGCGTCTGGATACCAACCGTGACGGCTTCCACCCCTTCCGGATCACCAGGGCATGGAAAGAGGTGACCAAAGGAGTGGATGCTGTCTTCTCCTACAGTGACAGAATCTACTTGATTAAGGTAGACCTCCTAGTCTTAACCAGTCACAGCTCATCCTCTCCTTCTCCTTCTTCTTCTTTTTCTTCTGTGTTGAAATTAAAACTGAAATTACTTCATGCTCTTCCAAACACCTGCAGGACGATCAAGTTTACATCTATAAATCAGGTGTTCCCTACACCTTGGTCCAAGGCTACCCTAAGAGTGTGAAGGAGGAGCTCGGCGTTGAAGGACACGTGGATGCAGCTTTTGTTTGTCTGGGTGAACACACAGTTCATATAATCCAAGGTAAACACACTGAGCTAAAAGCATCAGATTAGATGAGCTTAATGTTTGCTTGAATGTGATTAACAAACATTTCTTCCTGTATTTCTTTCACAAGGAAACAAGATGCTTGATGTCGACCTGACTGCCACGCCCAGGACAGCGACCTCAGGTCTGCCCCTGCCCCTGTCTGACATCGATGCTGCTCACTGTGGTACAGACGGAATCAACATTTTCAAGGGATCACAGTTTTTCAAGTACGAGAGCCCCATGATACTGGCCATGAGCAGAATTGCTCCAGTCCCTAAAACTATCACCAATGAAATGATGGGATGTGAGGATTAGGAGTCAGGGAGGAGAGGATGTTTCACACCAAAAACCTCCTCACATCTTAAATGAAGAGTAAATAAGCTGAGTGAAATCCTCCTCCCACGGAGGGTGGAGTCTGAGTTGTTTGGTGAATAAAAAACTGAAAGAAGAAAACTGCTCTCTGGACGTTTATTGGTTTATTATTTGGAATTTATGGCTTCATCACATGAGGAATAAAAACCAAGAGAAACCTACTAAGCACTGTCAGAATTTGGCCACTAGAGGACCTACTGTTCAAATTAATGCGCTACACTGGAAATAATGTGAGAATCAGATTACTAGCTGCCGTGGCAGGGTGTGAATATTCAAAGGTGTTTATACATCTAAATAATAAGAGGAAGGCTGTGCTGCACACTCTGTGTACATATCCATAGATGGACAAAGAACCTGTTGTTTTCTCTGAAGAGTGAGCAGCACGTGACTGTGAAAAAGAAAAGGCCTCTGAGATCAAACAAGTGAAAACCTAACATGTGAGAAATACCATTATAAAAAAGAAAAACACACATCAGACAAACTCAACACCACCACAAACAGAGAGAACAGATCCCAGTCTATGTTCTGCCTGAATTGACCTATTGACCTATTGCAGACATCTTAAAGCTCTCAGGTGACCTCAACACTTCTTTATATGTGAGACATACATGTTGTGTTGTTCTCACTCACCAAACAGCTGCTCACATCCCTGTCAGGTGATTGCAGGTGTGGAGATGCACTCGCTAAGACCTCCTCATCCAGGTGTGGAGCTCCGCAGCGCTGGCCTTCATTTAGAGACATTGTCAGTGGCCAGAGCTTTATTTCCTGCAAGACAGAGGCCAGAGCACTTGACCAGCTGAGGTACATCACAATCACAGACAGATTTGATGCCAGTGTAAATAGAAAATAATATCCAAACCTCTGTCTCTGTCAGAGGGTTAAGGTTCAGTTCACTTCCTCAGTTTCATGCTCATTTTCTGATTTCAAACCAATCAAGCATCAAGCATCAAGCATCCTGAAACTCATATGGTTTTAACACTAAACTACATTGTCAGACTGTCAGCTGTTTTTTTTTTTTGTTTTTTTTTATCATCTTTTTTTATCATCTCTGCAACAATGATGTCAAGCTTTGTATGTCCACCCCCAAAAAATTTAATCATGTCTGTCCACAAAGAATGTGCTTATTTCACTGATGAGTCCTGGTCTCTCATTATGACATTATACAGTAGTTTCACAAAGTGTCCATGCTCATATTGGACCATATAGACACGTACGCAGCAGCCTGCAAGAGTCCAGAGGTCGGGACGGCATTAACAGGCATTCAAGGCCTTTTCATTCCCTGGAGAGGTTTTTGTTCTGCCAAAATCCCTGGGACTTTCAGCATGCATAAAGGAAGTGCTGCCCTCAGCACAGCTTAATGGGCGAGGCCATGAGGACACACACACACACATACACACACACCGGCGCACACATGCACGTTCGCATAGAAACACTAATGCTAATACACACATGCATAGCAGACAGTATGGACTGTTGTCATCGTACACAGAGCTACCAGCTATCGAGTGCAATCAATAAGTGGATCTGACATCATTTGTTTTCTTTTTTTAAATCAATTTTTTATATTTTTCTCTTTTATTTGTTCATTCTGACAAAATATAGGAAAACAGTAAACTCTCTCACAACATATACAGCAAACTGTAGTTATGTAATTATAGTCAGCCCCGTTCTGAACAATGATACTGATCCAGTATCATTTGACAGTGAACAACAGTACAGTGGAAAAAAAGGAGCGAAGCAATTAGAGTATTAGATTTTTATATTTATGGTTTAATTGACCTGATATTGGGGCTAGAGGTGGAGCGAATGTTAGATGAACTGACAGGTTCAGGCCCTGTTTTGTGTTTTTGCTCATCTACAAGAGAGAGAATGAAGATATATATATATGTTGATGACTATGATATCATGTTAGCTTTGTGTGCTAAGATTTAGCATCTGCATCAATTAATCCATCATGAGATTGTGACAGAGTTTCTGGTTGACTGCTATAGTTAGTCCAGATGTTACAGACTTGTATTGATTTCCAATGCAGCTGTAAGCCCAGGTAGGAAACGAAAGGAAAACACTAACCCATGACGGAATACCAGTATGGTACAAAAGTTTATTCAGTAACAGTTCTCTGTAAACATCTGAGGTAAATGAACATTTACATCAACATGTTCTTTAACATAAGGTTTCAGACGCAAGGCACTTCTCTTCAAAGACAGTCATTGTACAATGGGAGTAATAGCAGGGGGTCGTGGGAGACGGTGTCCCTGCTCGTGGGGGCACCGTGAAAAATCCCATCCCACGATCTCTGTTTTCCATTGTGGGATTTTTTGATCCAAGGCACATCCATGGTGTAAAAGCCGTGTTGCCAAAAGTCTCCCAATCCATATTCAGGACAGAAAAAGAACAATCACTTTAGATTCATTTCTTCTCCATTCCAAGTCTAATTTTGATGGTATTATTGCCATAAATAAACAAAAATATGTTAATATCCCTCCTTCTAGGACACCCTTTGTTATTTCTCTTTTCTATTTATATCTTCATATCCTCATAACAGCGGTCTAGCTATCTAACTGTGCAAATCTTTATCTACATATTAAAGGTACTAAACAGCTTGGAACAACAAGGTTATGAAAAAACATTTCAGCAATAAAAATGAAATAAACCTTGTTCAAAAGTTTTTTTTTTTAGAGACAAAGTTTAACATAATGTCTTTTAGGTGGAATTCTCTTTTCCTAGATTCATGAAAGGGTTTTAAAACTGATCTTGTGGTTGGAGACATCATTGTTAGGGGTTAAAGAGGCAAAGTTCCCGAAGCAGAGCCTTGTACAGTAGAAGTCGGTTCAGCATTGTGGTCTCTTTGGTAAATATATCTGGTTGTATTCGACACATCACAGTCAATACAGATTAAGTGCTTCAGCTGCCATGTTGGACTGAAGATGAATTCAATCAGAGGCATGTAAACATTTGACACGGTCAGCGTATGTTCTCTGGTTCACCCTGTCCTCAACAAAATCACTTGATCTCTGTGTAAATGGAGCTCAATCAAGTGCCCGTCACTGCATCTTGCTTCAGTCACCTTGTGCTCTGTGTTGAGTAGCTGCATTCATGACAAAATGGAAATCATTAACTTCAAAACTCAGACTTTTGAAAATACTTGGATCTCAATGAATTCAAGTTAGGGGTTACTCCAGTCAAATGAATCTATTCCTAACATAAAGCTTAATGTTCCTGGTCAAACGGTAGCGTAGTGTCGTCAGACCACATGGTGGTCAAATGCACCTGAACTCTACCTTTACAAACATTAAGTCTAGTCATACTCTAGGAAAATCACATGTGGAACAAATAATATTAACAATGACTCGGTTCCATTCAGGTTTGTTATAAGCTATGACAGCAGGCTGCATGATGCAATGTATGTCCATGGAACTGGTAGGCCTATAGTTTGAAGCCTGGGCCTGGTATTTGCTTCGTAATACTACGTACCTTTGCAGTATACAGTTAACACTGTAGCAGTTTAGAAGTTAGCCTCTGCGCTAACCTTATTCTCTTTGGCTGTGACTCTTGCTAACAAAGAGTCTGAACGCTGAGCAAGTGTGATGGTTAATGAACAACTTCCAGGTTGCCATGAATGCATATGGGTGAACATTTTCCTCTGAATTAATTCTCACAGTATATGACCGTTAATCAAGGCACTCAGATCTCACAGCTGAATGAGAAAATCTCATCCAGCTGAGCGTCAGGGTCTTTGTTTAGGAGGTGGTCACCACCATGACGTTGTATCAGCGTAAAAACAAAGTCATGGGTTATTTTGAAAACTACAAAAACAAATGAAGACCGTGCAAGAGAGCTCAGTATAAAGATAGTGTTTGGACAAAAAAAAAAAAAAAAACATATTTTGTTGTTGTTGAAATGTAAACATACATTCATTTACTTATTTTGGTTTTGCTGCTCAAATGCGAATTCACAAGTGGTAAATTGTTCTACTGTTTTTCAAGTATGTTAAGTATAATCTAAAATATTCTGCCCAGAAAAAACACAACGTTGTACAAACCCAGAACACAATTTGCCCCAAACCACTCCCCCCTTTGGTACAAGGGTTTTAGTTTTTATTCCTGGATGTTGGATGAAACATTGACCATTCGCCTCGATGAATTAAAGCTGTTGGGAAAGTTGCTGTCAGGCAAAACAGCTGAATTTCTGTCTGTTTTTGTTTTCTCTTCTTTTGGCAGGATTTGGTAAGAAGAACAGGAAAAATGAACATTCCTGTGTGGGATGTCTGTTAGGAATTAACAGGGAAATAAAATCACTTTATTTTTTTTTAGATCATAATGCTCTCTTTTTCAAAAAAAAAAAAAAAAAATCTACAAGCTACTGTATAATCTACAGCTAGTCTAGAAAATTAACTTAGAGTCCTCCTATACAGAACAGCTACAGGGGAACTCCACAGTTCTGTAACACACTGCAAACACAAGCATCAGAAAGAAGGTGTACTGATTTTTATTCCCTGTTCAAGCTGCAAAGCTTCAAATCGATTGATATTTAGAAATTTAGACCTTCATCATCGTGGATCATGGATCATTTGTGTCAACTCTTCCAACATTGGATGTTTGTATAAAGTGACCGGTGGGGCCAATGTCAGAAACTGCTGAAGCATCTTTGATTTTTGGTTTTCGGGAAAGTCTTTGTAGATAATATAAACTGCAGCTTGATCAGAAACTAACAACTTTTCTTTTGAATGTAGGTAGTTCTGTATAATATCCTGTGGTGTCTATCAAGACTATTGATCATTATATATTTACATATTTATAAACTTTATATAGTTTACCCTGATGTAACTGCAGAGATGTCATTTTGTAAACACAGAAACAAATTAAGATACCTAAACACACAACCACACACACACACGCAGCCTGTGAAGCCTAAAGGCTATGTCTCAGGGTGGGACTACCTTATTGCCTTCCTCTTGTCATCTGCTCTGTCCTTCCTAACATGGGTGCATCCCTCTCTTCATTGAAACTACAGGCTGGGTGAGAGCAGCACACACAGACGGACAGATGTGACAGACACACAGCTCCATCATCACGTCACAAAAAAAATAAAATAAAAATAAAGAAACAAAAGTGCAAACCTCTCCTCTGATGTCTCCCAGCAAAGAAATAAAAGAAAGATGAAAGTAAAAGAATATAGTACTGATGCCTCTACGCTCCCAAACTTATTAGTTAGTCCAATCATCATTATCATCATCATCATTATTATCATCATCATCATCATTATCATCATCATCATCATCATCATAACCTTTTCTTATTCGTGTCTGTGCTGCCTATATATGTATATACATATAGTGTGGGTGTGTGGGTATATGTTTGTGATCCCCATTTCATGGGTCTATACACCGTCCCTGTCCAACTACTACAACAACAGAGTGTGGCCAGAACAGAGAGTGGCAGCCATGCTGGCTCTTCAAGGGAGTGATAAAAGTGGGTTTTAGATGCTGCAGCACATCGTCTGGTTGGAGACCGTCAGCTTCTGCTGGCTGACAAAATACTGGTTATATAAATAGAGATAAATATGAATAATGGCACTTATAGGAATGGCTTTCCAACTCTGATATCTCTGCATTCACTGTGGAGCTCGACCCAGTTCATAATAAGCTTAGCATAGCATAAAGACTGGAAGCAGGGAGAAGCAGCTGGCCTGGCTCTGTTCACAGCTAAATACAGCTTTGTCGGCTCACAGTTTATAGTTTATAACATCATTAAACACATTTTGATGATAATAATTTTCATATTGATTTTATTTTGAGCTATAGTGAAGCATTTTCATGAGCTACTCTACTCGCTGTCTCTCCATTTCCTGCCTCTATGTTAAGATGAGCTAACTGACTCCTGATTGTATCTGGGAGCGCTAAAATGTCTGTTACCTCTTACCTTAACAGCACAGACTATGTGGTTTTGGTTCATTGTACTACTATGATAAATGTGTATCAGGGTGTATGAAATATTAAAGGGCACTTTCACATTTCATGCTTTGTCCAAAAAGAGACAAATAGTTAAAAACCCTGAGGAAATACCCTCAGAGTGTGACTGATGTGCAGACAGGGCATCAGCAGGGTGCCACCAGTGTATTCTGGCCAAACTCCTTGTATTTCTGGTTCATAATACTAAGATTAAAATTAGCAGCAAACTCCAGCTGTATCTATGTGTTACCATCTGCCTTGCAGAGTGTCTGTCTTTTGCTGGAGGCCATGCTCGTGTGGTTTTATGCTGTTGTGCATATGTAAGGTTTTCTATGTGTATACAGCATGTGTGTAAGGTTGTGTGAATGTGTGAGTGTGTGTGGGTTTTAGCTACACTGCCAGGTCATCGGGGCGAGCTCGGACGCTGCTGCTCTTGCTGGCGCGACTCGGCTTCCGGATTTCCGTCGCCGCAGAAGATGGAGGCTGATGCATCTCCGCCCTGGTGACCACAGTGAAGTCATCGTGTGGGACATAAGGCGCTCTGGGGTCTTCCTCCGACACTGACTCCTGTGGCATGAGGGGGTAAAGAGGGGTATTACGAGGAAGTGTAGGAAACATTGAGCGTTGATCCTCTTGTGCACTTGTCAGGTCCTCCTGAGGAGAGGAGGAGGCGGAGGTGGGGGGAGAGGGGAGAGGAGGAGGGTAGGAGGAGGTGGAATTTTTTCCATTCATATTGTGGAGCTCCCGCGCCATGTTGCTCCAGTTCTGCTCCATTGCACTCAGCTGCCCGTGGCTCCTGATGCTCCCTTTGTCACCGTTGCCATAATAGGAATTGGGCATGGTCTCCAGCAGGAAGTCGTCCGGGTGGTACCCTGTGCCGTCCATCTTGAGCTCAGCGGGCACAGGGGCAGTGGCGTCTGCTGGACTATAAGCTCTTCCCTCTGCTGCTCCGGCCCCCATCACGCTCACACTACCATACGCCGGCAAACAGTCCATCACCGACGGAGCGGCCTGCTCAGGAATCGTGTCTGCATCTCCACGTTCGTCTGCACCCAGCAACAGCGACTCATTATCGGGTGCAAACTCATTGGTGACCCCCTGCTTGACCTTCTTCCAGCCAAGGTGGTAGATCTCCAGTAGGTTGAGCAGCAGAGAGACACAGGCAACCACCAGCATGAAGATGATGAAGATAGTCTTTTCAGTGGGCCTGCAACCACAGAAGAAACACAAGGATTTTCATTCACAAATACAAACAGTTGTTTATGAAAAATTAAATTGTGCTCAGTCAGATTTGACAAAATGTACATTTCAGCCAAGTTAGTCCTGCACACAAAACTGAAAACAAACAAGCAGGACAACAAAGTGATGTTAAAACAAGAGCATTACAGCTAAATGACTTGTTATCGCTCCACTGCTATGTCCTTGTCTTCTTGGTGGATCACCCACTGGTGCTGAGTCTGACTAGAGCCATGTAGCTTTAGCCTCACAATCTTACCTGCAGTCTAATACTTAAACGTTTAAGATTTAAAGGATCAGTCAGATGAAAGAGTTTAATGATGCTGACATTTCTAACCTTAACTCCAACCTTCAACTTAGCCTTTTCTGTCCCTGATGAACTGATCTTTAGTCTCCAAAAGCAGCCTGTGATAGAAACACACACACATACACAAATAAGAGGAAAAACACAAGGAAACAAGAGAAAGAGAAAACACTCATATGATAAAATCTTACTCTCTAACCTGGAGATGAAGCAGTCCACAGTATTGGGGCAGGGCCAGCGGCCACATTTATAGAGCGGCCTCAGGTGGAAGCCATAGAGGAAGTACTGTCCCAGGATGAAGCCCACCTCAAACAGAGTCTTGAAGATGATGTTGAAGATGTAGGTCCTCAGTAATGCTCCACGGATCCTGATCTTTCCGTGCTCATCACGGATCGGTGGCTTCTCCTTTTTCCCACCTCCTCCTCCGTCACCCACCCCGTTGTGATAGAGGGGGTCGTGGTCTTCCTGGTGCCGTCCGGCCTTTCTGAGCTCCTCCTCCCTCTCCCTCCTCTTCTCCTCCATGCGGACAATGTGCAGCACATGGCCCAGGTAGATAAGGGTTGGCGTGGAGACGAAGATGATCTGCAGCACCCAGAATCGGATGTGGGAGATGGGGAAGGCCTCGTCATAGCAGACGTTCTCGCAACCGGGCTGTTGCGTGTTACATGTAAAGTCCGACTGCTCGTCCCCCCAGACTTCTTCAGCTGCTGCACCCAGCACCAAGATGCGAAAGATGAAGAGGACAGTCAGCCAAACCTGGGGAGGAGGAATGCACAGATTATACCTGTCCAGAACTAGTATTTATCAAGCTGATCATCAATCAGCTGCTCACCTTTCCAATCACAGTGGAGTGTTCTTGAGCGTTCTCCAACAGCCGCCCCAGAAAGCTCCAGTCACCCATGCTTCACTCGATTTTCTAGCCTGAAGAGAGAAACAAGAGTCTGTGATGAACAAAAGAGGAGATTAAATGGTATCTGTGAAGATATTTTCATTATTGTCAACACCCAAACTAACATTGTGTTAGTCAGTCTCTCTGTAACTTCTGACCTGCCCTGTAATAATATCTGCTCAGCAACCTGGGTACTTGCTCAAAACAAAAAGTGCATTTATTTGGAACTATTTTCAGCAGCGGATTAACAAACATTTAGGGAAGAAGGAGTAATTACAGTGAGTTTTTAGGACAGTAAGTGAGATCTATATAAAGTGATGTTTTGAGCTTTAGTGATTAGTTGACAATCTTCCTAAAAGTTAAAGTTCGTCCACAAAATAAAATGTGACACAACAGCTTAGCCTCTGTACAGCCCCGACCACTCTTTTCTATCTGAACACAACAATGCCATGGGTTTAGAACTGACAACAGTCGATGACCCACACCAGGTTTCGAGATCAGAGGCTGCAACGAAGAGACAGGGGAGGCAGACTTACTAAAATATTGTTGTATTGTCAGTGATAAATCCATCGACCAGAGATCAGAAGAAAAACAATATCTGGAAGGGAGAGACAAAATGCTCTTGTCAGCTTCACAGGGATCAAAGTCACACAAAGTCCTCATCACTGCTTTGAACAGCTGGAATATCTGATAATAATATTCTGCTCTATAGGAGCCACTACATTGTTTTTAATTTTTAAGTATAAAGACAATATAAGTCCATACATTTCTATCACATGCATCTGTATGTTTCTCTGCAAATGTGTATTGTGTGTGTGTGTGTGTGTGTGTGTCTGTGCTGTGGGGCTGGCTGGCTGGTGGACAATGGCTGGCCATCTGTGGGAAGTGAATGAGTGGATAACAGGTTGTCCCTGTTGAATGCTGGACTCATCACATCCCAGGAATGCTGAGGAGGGCAAATGTTTGCATGGGATCGACTGATACGCGCACACACACAGACACACACACACAAACACACACTCAAAGTTACAGTAGCATACATTAGTTGTGTATGTGTGAGCCACCACACTATCAGAAGTGAATAGAGGCCACTGGCAACTTAATTAACTTCTAATATGAACCCTAGACTGGAATCTGATTTGCTCATTCGTCTATAAAACGTCATTTTACACAATTTAAAAAATTTGAGTCAACAGAAAAATACTAAAACCCTCTAAGACGACAGTAATACCCAGAGTACATAATGGGTAACCTTTCATAAGAATACTGTAAACTCTTTAATGGAGTTACACATAGTATGTAAGTTTGTACAGTGAATATCAAACTTGATTAATGCTACATTATCTCTTTACTACAGTAAAACATTCAAAATCCACCTCTTTAATTTTGTCATGTCATCAGTGCTAAAGCAGAGTCGACACACATTATGCAACTTTTCCAAATTCCTGAACCCGCAGAGAATCATATTCACAGCGAACCAATGAAAAGATCTATTAAGAGCCCACTGATGCGCCAATCTACCGTAACAGTGGCATGTGTACATATACATGATGTGTTGACGTGATGAAATACCATCTGTCACGACGGACAATAGAGAAGCTGCCAGATGGACATTGTCCTGTCCAGCGTGTGCTTTTGATGGATCAGAGGCCTTTGTGCTAAAACAGCCCAAACAGTTAACTCTTGGCCTGCCACCTGCACCTGAAAACTTTTAAAGATATGCAGACTGTGGCCATGTTCACATCAAAGTCCATGCTCTTCATCAAGTGACCTCAACCCATACAACTAAACATTATAGACCAGTCAGATCAACCAGGGTGGGCTCACATAACTGGGTTTCTCCATGTAAACGTGACCAATCTGAAAGACATGATACTAAAGGATACGCTGATACATGTATAAAATGCCTGCAGGTGCATAAAATGCATAAATGTGTGAAATCAGGTGCTTTAAAATACCTAAAAACAGAAAAAGGTGCGTGCAAAGGTCTGTAAATCTACGCAATAATGACGAGATGGGTGTAGAGGTACATTAGGTGTGTTAAAAGTGACTAAGAGTGTGAATAAAGACGCATACATTTGTGCAAAAGCACACTTATCTTGTGTTATAACAGTTCTAAAGATGTACACAGACAGACTCAAGACCGTCCAGAGAAACGAGCATCATGAGTGAAACATCCCAGAATAGACAGAGGGTATATAAATGATCAATACATCAATTTGACAGCTGATCTGCAATTTCAAATTTAACATGGTAGATTATTAGGATGTATCCCATCATGCTTGTATTAAAACATTCAAAATCATGAAAAACAATCATGACATCAGCTCTATTTTAAAGTCTGTGTGGTGAAGATATCATCTGCTAATCATCTGTAGCTAGAGAATCAACACGTAACTGGCACATGAACATGAATGATCGATGATGTTTCCACAGAAATATGTGGCCCCATCAGGTAACGTGCAGAAAGCCTGGACGGGCTGCACTGGTTTACAGTGAGCTGTGGACAAAATGAAACTAAATTGAAAAATGGAGGCACCATCATCATTATTTTCTAGCTTGTTTCAATACTTAAAAGTTACAACAAATTTTCTCTGATACTCTTCATGCACAGTAGGATGTCTGAAGAAACAAACTATTAAGGCTGATTGAAGTTGTGTAAAACAGATTCAATTCAGTCTAAAGTCTGTTTTTGAATGACAACAGTGACGCTGATGTTGAAGAACTTTGAAATCTCAGCACCGTGTTGATGTTAAATATTCTAATCTCTTTTTTATTATATTATCAGAAATTGACTTTATGAAATATTAGTGGCTTCCTGTGTGCAGTCTTTCCCACAGGGAAGTGAATGCAGCATGAGAGGTGTAATAGGTAATCCAGCAGGTGGAAGGATGATAATCCCTCCTCTTCCCTCCCACTTCAGTCTAACTCCATCACTCCATCCTCCACCTGCTTACCGCTCTTTTCTGAAACACGTCTCCCTCCGGGCAGCGCGCTTCTTCTCCTCCTCCTTCTTCTTCTTCCTTTCTTCTTCTACTGTCTCTTACTCCCACGCGTGGGCTCGAGGCGACCAAAGCGAGGAGTCGCAGAGGTTAGTGGGAGAGGAGGGGGGAGGGAGAGAGAGAGAGAGAGACACACACACAGAGAGAGAATAACGGAGAGTTACAGCGAGAGAGAGTCACAAAAAAGACGCGAGGCTAGTCTAGTCTAAAAAAAAAGGGGCGCGTGTGGAACCTGTCCCGCGAAGGCGAAGCGCAGCGGCTGCGTCCCGCGTGGCCAAGGCCATCCGCCACTGTTACACAGTAGTGTCCCCGTGCATGGGGCGCACGAGGGGGGTAGAGGTGGTGGTGGGGGGTGGGAGGGGGGTCGCGCGCGTGTGCGTGCGTGTGGGCACAGGCTACTCCACTCTACTGGACTCCTGATGAGCTGAAATGAATGAGGAACAGTTGAAAAACAATAAAAAAAATAATACAAAAAAGGCATGAAATACAACTTATAATATGTGAGTGACAAAGTGTCAATGACATATTATATATTCCTATTAAAAAGTCTTATTTCTTAGATAGCTAGATAGATAGATAGAAACTTGTTATGAGGCCACATTAAACATCTCTATTGTTGTTAAATCCTTGATAGACTCATGTACCTGACCCTGTTGCAGTTTCTGTTGATCACCAGTAGAGGTCAGCAAAGTACATCTATCTATCTATCTATCTATCTATCTATCTATCTATCTATCTATCTATCTATCTATCTATCTATCATTAATACAGTGTCGATCTTTAATTAACCCATTACACCCACACAAAACTAATATAAGTTGTCTTTATTTGTGGAAGTAAAGTGAGAGATGATGGTGAGTGCATTGATGTTCAGTGAATTGTTATTAACCTACTGTAGGTGTAGATGTACTGTGTACAGTATGCAGCCACTAGTGAGTCCTGTTGCTATTTATTTGCTCCGCAATAGATGGCATGAAAGCCCTAAACCCCACAGCACCATTAATTGAAATGCACTACATGTGCCTCTTTTCCCCATTACATTAGAATATGTTGTTTGTTTAACCAGAAACCCCATTATACAACCACAAACAGCATGCTGTATAAATACACTGGAGCTGTTGACATCCTCTCCACCCGTTAAATGTTACATTCAGGCATCATAGAAAACGTCCACTTTCTGTTGTATTCACACATTAACATGTGCTCCTCTTGTAAATATGCAGCCTTTAAGTGTTTTAAGTCTTTGGATCAGTGTCTTTTCTTAGGTATCATCCACCTTGTTGTTGCTCTTCAGGTTGAGACAAGTCCTTTCTGGTTTGTCCTACTCTGCGTCCTGTCTCTGCTGCTGGATTTGCTGTTTGACCTCCTCTCCCTCTGACCACTGAGAGCCCTGAGGAGAAGAAGGAAGAGATGGACATAAAGATTTTATATATAATGTACAACACTGATGAAGAATGAAAGACAAGCCACAATTAGCTGATCAGACACATTGAATTGACTTATTTAACACAATATTGAGTGGATAGTTGATCAATTAATCAGCTGATTAATCACCTGACTGACTGATTAATACCTCTACCTAGTCACAGCCTTAGCAACAAGATAGGCAAGTTCGGCCATGTTGAGGACCATGCAGATGGATGAGGCGGTTGCCATGAAAACGGTGAAGATGGTTTTCTCAGTGGGTCGTGAGATGAAGCAGTCCACCAGGTTAGGACACGGCCACTGGTCGCACTGCACCAGCCGTGGCATCTGGAAACCGTCGTAGACCACATACAGAGCGTACCTGAAGAGAGGACACACAACTGTGTGTTTACACTAAATCAAGGAAGTGAGGGAAAATCAGAATGAGACCACCTTACATGAAGCCTCCCTCAAACAGCAGCCTGAACACCAGGCTGCAGGCGTATGTCCACCAGAGGGCGCCGGCTATCGGGAGTCTCCGCTTCTTCAGAGCCTCCAGCTCTTCTTCCTGACTTTTGTTGCTGAGAAAAGCAGACCGACCAGAACCCTGTCGCACAGGTGGACACAACATGGAGTCAGAAAAAGACATAACCATGAAAGACATGACATGGCCTGAGAAGAAAAGGCACAATAATGCGACATAAAAGACACAACATGTTGTGATAAGACATAAGGTGACAAGATTTAAAAAAAAACACACACACACAACACAAGACATGTCCAAAGAGGATAAGACAAGATACCACAAGACAAGACCAGAAAAGACACAGCTGTAAAAAAAAAAAAAAAAAAAAGACAACGAGACATGGAAAGAAAAGACCGAACAAAACACAACCAGAAAAGATGTGACAAACTATGACATAAAAAGAACATGACACAACATGAGAGCGCAATCACAACACAAGACAAGAGAGGACACAGCATGAGGAGATAAAATGAGACACAATATAACACAAATCACACCGTCACATGACATGGTAACAGAAAGAACACAACAACATGTGGGTTGCTTGAACATCACAGGATCACAGGTTTCAGTCCCAGCACAACGTTTGTTTGTTTGTTTTTTTTCCTTTAGCATCGATGGTTTTGAGCTGTACAAACACCTGCAGCAGCCTCTTCTTATCCCTGTGGTTCCGATAGCCCACATACATCGCCACCAGGAGCGTTGGTGTGGAGACAAAGACGAGCTGAAGACACCAGAGACGGATGTGGGAGACGGGAAAGAACTGATCGTAGCAGACATTTTCACAGCCAGGCTGAAAAACAGAGAGACAGAGACACAGGCTGAGAATCTCTTGTATCACATTCATTTTAAAGTCACTCATGTTTCAGAGTGAACTAATGTTGTGACTGAAAAATATTTTAGTTATTCTAATTACTTAAAGGCATTTTTGCCAGATGCCGGCGGACAGTGTTGCAGCTGCTTACACCTTATCGCCAGTTCAATGCCTTTGCTGTCAAAAGATTTGCAGTCAACATAACTTTGCAGACATGTACACACATTACAGTCTATATAAGTGTAAGAAAGGAGGGTATAAAGCAAAATAACAACATATACTACATGGATTATGTTGCACAAGGCAATACTGCAGATGATGTTAGAGATGTTATTGCACAAGTGCTGGACACCTTATGTGTCATATACTGATTCATGTTTGAAAAACAAATAGAAAAATGCAAAAATCTGTTAAAAAAACAGTGTTGGTCGAGCAAGTCCTCAAATTTGTGACATAAGTCTGGTTTAAATCACAACTGACTTAAGTCTCTCACATCTGGAATTCATTATTGTTAGAAATTGGCTTAACATGAGCTACTATTAGCTGCTTACTGTAGCAGCAAAAACTTCATTAGTTCAAGCTACACAATCACACTTTGTGTTTATTAGCACAAATTGAGAATAAGAATGAACAACTATTAAATGTATGATGTAAGATAATGACATCACTGATATCACTGTGCCCTACCTGTAGTGTGTTACAGGTGAAGTCAGACTGCTCGTCCCCCCACACGCTCTCAGCAGCCACAACCAGAATCATGACCCGGAAAATAAAGAGCACAGAGAGCCAGACTTTACCCAGGCTGGTGGAGTGACGGTTGGCCCCCACCAGCTGAGCGTACAGCGCAGGCCAAGACATCCTGGGGACAGAGACGAAGAAATGAAAATGCGAACAACAGTGGAGAAGTCAGAGCAGCAGGTGATGGTCTTTTTACTGGGAGGTTGCTGGTTCAAGTCTCTCCTGAGGGGGACGGTGGCTACAGTCTGCATTGGTGCTTTCTGTCACAGGTTCTCGCTGCACATCAGACAGCGGCACAGATGGAAATTCGTGGCGGGAGATGAAAGCAGAGACGGGCGACGAAACAAAAGAGAAGTTTGAAAGAGGAAGAGGATGAAAAGGAATGAAAGTGAGAGGAGGAGGAGAGAAGGCCCAGAGCCAGCATTCATGTGAACTGATGAACCTCTCTGCCCACTGTGGACTGTACTGAACTGAGCCCACTCAACTAAAAACACACTGAACACACTGTACAAACCCACACTACTACAGTTCTCACTGGGCCTCACCATTCACACACACTCACTGATTGACCTATTGATTCGCTGATTAGTTAATTGATCTGCATTATACTGATTTAAGATCAAGTACAGTACAATATATGTTCATTTGAGAGCAGTTTTCATTAGTAAAATGATGCAAAAGTGCTGCAAATATAAAAAAGATGATAAAAAATTCAAAATAAAAAAACAAAAACAAATCAGTTTCCTACCTTGTGTTTGGAGAGTCAGGTTGTTTGTGGGAAAATATTCCACATAGTCCTCTCCAGCATGAAAACAAACACTCAGCTCATTGTCACATGACTGCCTGCAAAATAAAAATGAAAATAGTAAGTGACAGAGTGGGATCTGATGCAGTGAACCCAAGACAAACTTGCAGCTCCTGCTTAGTTTGCATGAAAGAAAAGATGCGCCTCCGAATGTTGGAGTCAGCCTGAGTAAATGAGGACAGCTTCCTGTGAGGATTTTCAGAATAAGACCTCACAGGCGTCAGGCTGCAGCACTGTTTGACAGAAAGAAGCCGCACAAATAGAACAAAAGAAGAAATTAAATAACAGGTTACAGTGATTTTGATTTAATTTAAATACACACTCACTAATAATAATCAGCTGTGGTGGAAACAATAACATCTATTTACGTAAATATATCCATTACCTTATTGATTTGATAACTCCAGAGCAGCTCCAGTGTTTTGGTTTTTTTTTTCAGATGGAAGTCCAGGTGTAAAGACCAGCAAGTGACTTCTCTCTGTAACTAATGGAGACATATTTGGCTGTTAGGTGAGAAATACAGGGGCATCTGATGTTATACAATACAGGACCATTAATTTAACAGTAAATGTTAAATGTAAAATGTTAAATGTTACACAAATCTGCTTTAATGAGAAAAAAACACCATCTCTTGTACTCACAGGTTGTCCATGCAGAGTGGAGGTCAGGGGAGTGAAAGAACAAAGTTGCGTCTCACTGTGTAAATGTGTGTGTGTGTGTGTGTGTGTGTGTGTGTGTGTAACTGGACACAGGTAGAGAGTCAAAGTGACTTGTCAGAGCCAAACCATCACTTGGCAGCAGCCAGGCTGAGGACAGTGCAGCTCTGTGTGCTGCTAATGTCCGTGACCAATAAGCATTTCCCACTGTTTGTCAAAGTGTGGGAGCAAAAAACCAACTTCCTCCATTTACAACTCTGGATACTCACAGAACTGAAGTGAAAACTGCTCAAGAGGCTCCAACACAGCCTCTAAACCTGTGTGAGCTGCAGTGCTGGAGTGGGAGTTTAAAGTTTTATAGACAATAGTGTGACAAGATGTTATTAAAAAAGTATTAAGACACTTTTTGGGAGTTATCCTTTAATTACAAGTTTCTAAAAGTTTATTTGTATTGTATTTTTTTAGTTTCTAGTAATAGCAAGAGCTTCTGGAGGTGAATTACAGGCTTTGTGTGTAGCACAGCTTTAACATGATCCTGCATAATGAGCAGCAATGATCTGGAAGGGCAAGAAAACATCATGGGACTGAGACAGAGACAGAGGGCGTCAGTGATTCTAATGGAGTCATTAGGGGAAATAACAGTGACTCTTATTCTTGATGCATATCAATGAATGGATATCAGTGTCAACACCACGCTCAAAGAGCCACTGTTTGATCCCTCAGTCAGGACAGAGCTGAAAAAAACAAAAAACAAATCAAAAGAAAAAAAAAATCAAGCGGGTCCATGCCATCCATGCTGATGTGGTGATGGTGGTGGGGTGACGTGGGGTCACACAAAAGTGAATGAGTAGGGAGAAAGAGAGAGAGGTAAAATAGAGCCAATTGTTTGAGTAGCTCCTGATCCCTGATCAGCCAGCCAACAGGAGAACAGAGGGGGTCACTGTCAGGATAGGCACGCACGCACACACACGCACCATACACACAAACACACTGTACAACGCTCACATATATGTTACAAACTACACTCGCACACTGTAATGAGTGAGGGGGAGAGCAGCATGTGACTGAACAGCAGGTCTCAGTTCTGTAGGTGGACTTGGCTGACTGATCCTGGATCAGCCACTCTACTGTATGAAAATGTTACAAGACGTGCTGATGGTTTCTGGAACTTGCAGACACTCGATCAATGCTACAACAAATATAAAACTTTAGCAGCAAAAGAGTTTAATCATCTGCAACGTTCCTGCAGTAATAATCAGAGCAGTAAACTTGATCTTGGCCAGTAATTACAGTAATAGGTCTGTAATAGAAAGTAAAGTCAGGGGACACAGGAAAGTCTGTGCTTATCAACAGTCATCAGTTACACAGCAGATTTGATATATGGTGCCTGACTTTATTTTGATATAAATGTAATATTTTCATTATATTTCTGAGGATATAATGTGTGTCTAGATTTGAGTTCGACCAAAAGATTAGTGCTGACAAAGTCTTATTATTCATCTTTTCTATTATCATCTAAGATAGATTAATAGTTTACTCAATTACTAATCATTTTTAACATGATACAATAGTATAAAACAATGCTATAACACTGCGGAGCAGCAGGGGGCGGTAAAGCAGTGAACTCGTGCATAAGAGACCGGAAGCGGAAATGGTGTCGCTGTCTCACTCGTTGGTTTTTTTTTTCGCTGCCTGCTGCAGCAACGATTAAACAACCAGGCGAGGAGGCAGAAGCCACGACGGACGTGAATTTATTATAAAGTGAAAAATAACAATGGCTCTTGAATCGCGCATCACACAGGAAGAAATTAAGAAAGAGCCGGAGAAGCCAATTGACCGAGAAAAGGTGAGAGCTCGGTTTGGTTTGTTTACCTCATTAGCTCTAAGCTAATCTAGATGCTAGCCTGAAGTGCTAACAGCTAACCTGGGAGAGCGGGGCATTTATGTTCAGGCTCCACAGTTACACAGTAACACATTGTTATATCAGCATATACCAGATGTAGAATATATCTGCTTTGTTAAAATGTTGGGTTTTGTGTTGATTAATTCGTGGTGTTTACAAACTGAACAGTTACCCCTGAGGTGTGCTAATGCCAATGTGCCTTTCAATCAATAAATATCCATTCGTTATGAAACAGCGGTCAATTATATTCCTGCCGTTGAATGACATATTTGCTCATTTTTAGGGTTTGAAGAAATTTGGCATGTGTGACCCATTTCAAATAAATATTGCAGTTTACCCTCATCAGCTCAGTTATCATTGAGTCAAACTGTTTTACCTCAATGTGTTTGATATTATAAATATTTATGTTCAGATAATATTTATCTCATTACTATCATCACTATTAATCAGTTCCAACTCCTCCAACTTTACATTTTATTATAATAAGAGTTATTATCATCTGTATGTTGGCAATAAAAATGCAGAACTGTAGTGACTCGCGATGACCACTAGATGGCACCACGTTAAAGTGTATGATAATAAAAATTGTTTTTATTTCTATGCTTCTTAATCAGGTCATTATGCTATTTAATACATGTTTGCATGAATACTTTTTTACTTACTCCCTCTATGTTTGTTGCTTTATGCCACAGACCTGTCCTCTTCTGCTGAGAGTTTTCACCACCAACAGTGGCCGACATCACAGACCAGATGAATTTGCCCGGGGCAATGTTCCCTCCAGTGAACTGCAGATATACACATGGTGAGGTTATGCAAGCCTAACTCCTATTTTTGTTTGCTGTTGTCTGAATGTATATTGATGTAGTGTGTTGAGATACTGTTTGATGTGAATGTTGACTTATCTTCTGTGTCTCAGGATGGATGCCACTTTGAAGGAGCTGACCAGCCTGGTGAAGGAGGTGTATCCAGAGGCCAGGAAGAAGGGAACTCACTTCAGCTTTGCCATAGTCTTTCCTGACCCCAGAGGGAAAACATATAGGTTGGTTAAAAGGCAAACATAACCTTTGCCTTTAAAAGCAAAGGTTTGGTTCATGGCTGTTGAATTTGTGTGCACTGTATATTAAAACATGTCCCCGACACCCCACCCAGGTTGAAAGACATCGGCAGCACTGTATCTGGCCGGAAGGGTGCAGATGACTCCATGACATTGCAGTCCCAGCGCTTTCAGATTGGAGACTACCTGGACATAGCAATCACGCCACCTAACAGAGCCCCACCCCTTGGCACACGCATGAGACCATTCTGAACACACACACACCAACACAAACATGAAGTGACACGCCTAATTCTGTTTTTGTTTTCTCTTTTGCATCATCTTGGATGGTTTTTGCCTCATTTTATAAAATGTGACGTGTAATAAAGTTGTCATTTTTTTTCCAAAGTCGTTGTTTCCTCTCTTTGTGACATAACACATGATGACTTTGATTACTGAATCTAAAAAGTCTGATCATTACACTGGAATTGTATTGTGGAAAAACTCGCTATTTTATCAGATAGTCAGGATTGAACCTCTATAACATATAGAGTTTTGATGCTCCTCATTTGAAGTTAGTGGTGCAGGAATGCTTTATATTGAAGAAATATGAAGTATAATCTGGCATTTGAAGCTAGAACACAGTAGTATCTACCTAATATGAGTGGGACTAGCAAAATGTTACAAACCAGCTGTTTGGAACAGTTACATTTAAGGCAATACGACAATTAATATAGCTACTCATTAATATGTCGTCGGGTGAAGTTTTATTTTGATGGTTTATACAGGAAGCGGTGCGTAGCGCATGCGCAGTGCCACTCGCAGAGTGCTAGCAGAAACAGCAAATATAGCAAACTGCTAGCTCCAGATATCAGCCGTTTACACTCAAAACACCCGGTGAAATGTTCCGGAGGAAACTGACAGCTCTAGATTATCACAACCCGAGTGGATTTGACTGCAAAGGTAAGAAAAAACTCGCTAAAAGCCGTTAAATTGGTCCAGGAGGTGTAACGTGGAGCGGCTAACGTGTCCAACCTGGTGCCAAACTGTTTTAGCAAAATGTCACTTTCACGATTTGTCTTTACAAACAGAAGTCTATTTGTTTGTCCACCACGTAAACATAACACAAACTTGTAATACACCATACTTCAATTCAGCTTATTTTATAAACAAAGTCTGCATTATGTTCAATATTTAAACCAACTCAGGAGTTGTTGCATTTTACATATACATATAAATATCCTTGAAATTAGCAATTTATTAAACAGTGTGTAACATTGTAGGGGAAGGCGTTTTAATTTGGAAATGCTCACCTAGATTTCCGGCTCATTCTCGGCCTGTAAATATCAATCTGACAGTGATAAAGCAGTGAACTGTGGCACTGTCCACTGTGATGCAGTATAAACTATTTTGGTCCTGTCGTAGCTAAATGATTCAGCAGACTGAAAGCTGACATCACACTTACATACAGACAGCTGATTTGTTCATTTAGGCACTTGCCTCCCTCATATGATGTCAGATCACTTCATGTGGCTGCTGATGTGTCCAGTGGGTATACAGATGTGCTCATGTCCCCTCCCTCTCCCTCCAGATGACACCCAGTTCAGGAACTGCATCGTGTGGCTGGAGGACCAGAAGATTCGACACTACAAGATCGAGGACAGAGGAGACCTGAGGAACATCCCCAGCTCAGAGTGGCCTAAAGCCTACCAGAAGGTGAGACTACAGATTACCACCTCGAATCTCCCACTAGAAAGCTGCGAGGTGTGTTTTTGTAGCGCTGGTTTACACATAGGAGCTGTGTTTCCTTTGTGCTTGTGCAGTACCTGCAGGACGTCAACTGTCCATTTGGAGTCCAGGAGCGGCAGGAGGCTGTGGACTGGTTACTGGGCCTGGCTGTTCGCTATGAATATGGAGACAATGGTGAGAAAATGGGAACAAAACATGTTGTGTTATGATCCCACTTTGTATGACAAGGCCACAACTAATAGTCACAAGCTGCAAGCATACATCGCTACATTTTAAAGTATCACAAGACAAAGACAGACTTAAATCAATGTGAAGTATCAATCTGTACCTCAGTGCTTAAATACTGAAGTAGACCAGTAGGTGGAGACATTATACAAGGAATAATATTCCCTGGTCGGCTCACAAGCTGTGTGTGCTGTTGTGTGTCCTCAGTGGAGAAGTATAAGAACTGTCAGCCGCTGGCAGCCTCCAGTAACAGTGACAAAGCAGCCGACCCGCTGATCAACCTCGACAGTAAGCACAAACACTTCTCCTCTCCTCTCAACTAGTGTCTGACACCATCTTCATCAAATCTTCATTTAATCATTACTTGTGTGTTGGTTTTCAGGCAACTCACCAGATTTCAAAGCAGGAGTGACAGCCCTGGCCAACATCCTCAAAATTCAGCGGCACGATGACTACCTGGTCATGCTCAAGGTGAGAGTTGCTGCACGATTAAGTGAATTTAAATTTTAATCAGGGGCCACTAGTTGAAACCCAGGCCTGGTCACTGTAAACACTCCATGAAGAGCTGGTTTGTTTACAGTGCAGCACAACAAACCCAAACTGTTAAAGAAGTTTGGTAGTAATAGAATGAAATACATACAATGAAAGCATCTGTGAGTCTTTCAAATAATAATCTGAATTTAGAGGAAATCTGAATGTTAATTAATCTGTGTTTTCATGTGGATCTACCAGGCTATTCGTATTCTGATCCAAGAGAGACTTTCTCCTGAAGCCATCACTAAAGCCAACCAAAAAAGAGAGGTACAGAGAGTTTATGTTTAGATCGACATTTCTGTACAGAAGAAAATGCTCCTCTAGTTGTTTATAATAATATATACTTTCCTCTCTTCTGCAGGGTATTCCAGTAGCTTTAGACAAACACATCTTGGGTTTTGACACTGGAGGTGAGTGCTGCCAGCTCAACATCCTGAAATCAAAAGTACAGGAAGTGCAAATGGATTGTAAGGGGTTGGTTTGGTTACAGGGTGGTAGATCAGCGGTGTGAATGGCCACATGTATCCAATAAAACCTAATCATCTGTGGAGTAAGTAAAATAAACGCCTTACTCTCCTCAGACGCAACTCTGAACGAAGCAGCTCAGATCCTGCGCCTGCTGCACATCGAGGAGCTGAGAGAGCTGCAGACCAAGATCAACGAGGCCATCGTAGCCGTTCAGGCCATCATCGCTGACCCCAAGACAGACCACCGGCTGGGCAAGGTCGGCAGATGAGAGCCAGGGTGAAGAGTGAGGAAGAGTGAGACTGAACCACAGGAGTTTTAATTTGAGTTTTTGAACAGAAAATCCTTTTTTTTTCCTTTCGTTTGAGGTGGACAGATGAGTTTCACCGCCACAAACTCTCCCTCAGTAGAAAATGCTGAGAAACATCTCAAAGCTTCAAACAGACAACTTTTATTTGTATCTTCTGTTTCCAGTGTAGACCCACTTTTTTGCAGCTGGAAGGGAACGTTATTTTGAAATGATTTACACTGAGTGAAGACAAATCCATAAATACAGCCGAAGAGAGATTGGCTCCTGTGTTTCCTGTGTGGAGATTGATTGTTGCACCTTCACGCCACAGCAGACACATAAACACAAAACATCCATAAAGTACCAAATCACATTTTATTGTTATAAATATCACATCTTATAAAAAGATAAAGATTTGAAAAGTAGTAGTAGTAGTAGTAAAAAAACTGTAATTTCATTTCATCATTCAGGTGTGAAAATCAGATTAGTAGTGCAGAGTTGCTGTGATCTGACTAAGGCACACAGGGCTGAGGGAAACTGATTTGTCAGATAATCAGATTTCTAGTAATCTGATTACACAACAAATACAGGTTCTTCAATGTGTTTTTCTTCAGTTGTTGTCATAGTTTAGATCCATATCTGAGCTGAAAGTATGAAGCGCAGAGATTCACAAACTTTCCACCTACTATTTCCCAACTTTTCCTTCAGTGTGTGTCCATTAGACTTGTAACAGGCTGAATTTAAAGCCACTGTGGCCAAAAACAGGAAGTTTCACAACAGAACTGTGGCTCGAACACTTAAACACAAACTCATACATTTTAAAATCTGATTTCATTGTTCTGTGGCTAATCAATAGAAAAAACAAAAACAAAGACTCGCATAAAAATACAGTAAAAAAAAAACAACAACAAAACTAAAAATGAGGTATAAAACAAATTTACAAAACATTTATTTAGGGGGTTATATCTTTAAGGTGAGATACTGGGGTCAGGTCTGTGGTGGAGGGGCTGTAAATCTGCTCCGACGGTCAGTCTGGCCACAGGAAGCCATCTTGCTCCCTGCTCATGGTCCTCTCCTCTGAGGGACACTGGAGAGGACTGGTGTTCGGCCAGTCCTGCCCTCTGTTCAGGAGTCCCCCCCCCACCCCCAGACTTTATAGCACCTTTGGACTCTGCGGCTGCCGCACCATCGTTAGTGGCTCCCTGTGACACGGAAATCACATTTTCTTTAATCACTTTGACACATTTTCTTTTCTTCTCTTTACCTCCTCCACTCCTCTTCAAGTTTACAGATTGGGTGGAAATGTAAAGGTCTGATCTTCTCTTCCTGTGTGAGTCCAAATGCGGCAGGATGAAAGCTTTAGAGCAGACGAGGAATAATGACAGAACAAACAGAGCCTTCATCCTGAACAAAGCCCTGCACTTTACAACTTGAGGACGACTGAGAGAATCTGTGTTCATGTATTTAACAATAACAGCTTTTAAGACACTGACAGGCAGCTCCCAAACCCTTAACAAGTGTGTTTTAGAGCTGTCATCTGGGTCCGAATTACACCACACATCCACGTCTTTGAAGCACAGCGGCTGTTATTTACTCTGAGGCTTCACACTGGTAGTGACAGTTCTGTCCAGAGTCACAGGAACAAACTGAATCGTGCACAAACTTCTCCATCACAAGCAGGTTTAACACTCGGCAGATGTGTGCATCTTTGACAACATCTGCCAAGGTGCCACTTTAAGGATTATCCTGTGTTTAGACGGCTACTTTGTACTTTACAGCTGTTTAACAGGAGGCTTTGAAAAGACGTCGACACATCAAACATGACAATACGCAAACAAAATACAGGCGGAGGGTCGCAGCTGTGTGATCACTGTTCTTTGGTCTCATGTGGATACACACAAGTCACTGATTGAGCTTTATAATCATCACTCATCACTCACTTTTGTGTTTGGGATGAGGAAACACAAACCTTCAGACACGGAGATTCACATGACATAATACTATCTTAAATCAGGCTGACAGTACATCCAGCCATTGGTTATTATTTACCTTTGATCCAAACAACTCACAGTTGACATCTAAGTGAATTCGCTCATGGTTTACAGATGTTACAGATGTTACAGATGTGGATTGTGCAGTGCAGGAGATGCATACTCAGTCCTGAGCCTGAATGCATCCTGCAGGACTGTGTCTGTCAACATGCTAAAGAAGCTCATATTTCTTGTCTTTCTACTGCACTTGAACACACCATTCTCTTCCTCTCCCTGGTTGAGTTAACTCCTCACTGTCTCAGCACTGATGCAGTCTTCAGGCTTAAGGTGACATCTGGTGGGAGCTGACTGATGTGTTGACATCACTGCACACACACCAGTGAGCTCACCGTCTAAACACCTTTAAGTGTGTGTGTGTGTGTGTGTGTATGAGAGAGAGAGGGAGCATGGCACTTATTATACAGAGCCATAATGACACATCTGAATAGACAGTGTGTAAGTCAAAGAGAGTGATAGGGTGTGTGTGTATGTGTGTGTGCATGTCTGGTCATTAAAATGTGAGAGGGCAGTGTATATGCACACATATCTCACCTGGTAGACAGTGGGTGGTTGCTATGGCAATGCCATACAGGTGAGAGCGCTGGTCGGGCAGGTATTCATCGGTGAACTGGCTGCTGTCTTTGCTCACTACGATCACACCGTCCCTACAAGAGAGAGAGAGAAGAGAGGGTGAGGATGGACGGTCCAGACTGAGGGTCATCTGATCAGTCAGGAGTGAAGAGTAAAGATGGCTACCTCCTCCAGTCTGTGTAGTAGAAGTGGTTGCTGTAGTAAACCATGCTGAATGGGTAGTTGACGGTGGGGTGGATCACTCGTCGACCTGAGCCGTCCGGGGAGACGCACTCTAAACGCTTAGTGCCTGGAATAAAGAGCAGCAGTGTCTAAGTAGCAGCCTGAGGCACCAGAGTGTTATAGACACTCAGCTGGACAATAAGAGAAGTCTGTTCAGAGAAGTTTTAGTACATAAATCTTGAGATCTGAAAAGTAGCAGCCCCTGTAATGCTGTTATGCTAATTGTGGCAGCAGAAGTTGAGCAGCAGCCAGGCTGAAGTTGCAGAGGTGATGTTTACCTGCGTCAGCCCAGCAGATTTGTCTGGATGAGGAGTCGTATGTGAGAGCGTTTGGTAAACCAATCCCGTCAGACACCACCACCCTGCGGTTCTGACCGTCTACTGACGAACTCTCGATCTTCGGAGCCTCTCTGTTCCAGTCTGTCCAGTACAGAGTCCTGCAGAGGGGGACACAGGACAGAGACATTTCATTCAGTGCTTTCTAAAACTCTATCCAGACTGGATTAGTGTTGAGTTAGCGTGGACAAAGTGGTTCTGCTGCTGGACTTGACTTGTTTTGGTGCTGAGTCCTGGGATCTGGTTAATATAATGAGACAAGAGGAAAACCACACACAACCTCACGTCCAAACACATGCACAGAAGTGGGTGCAAGAGCGCACAAGAGCACAGGGCTCAGGGGAGCAGCTGTCTCACACTGATGAGGTCATGGTCAGGTTACTCTGAGCAGCGTGCGACCTTTGACCCCAGCTCCCCCGGTACATTTTTTTGAGGATGTTTCATCTTTATACATCACACAAACAAGCACATTTTCCATGTCTGAATTCATGTGTTTCTGTGATGAAGCAAATTATATTTCATTATTTGAAACATGTCAAAAGTTCCAAACTTTGCTCAGCGGGATGATAACACAGCTTCAGGCAGAGTGTGTGTGTGTGTGCATGTGTGGGCTGCTCATGACGCCACGCAGCTTTTCATCTGTAGACGATAGTGTACATGTGGGCAAGTTCCACTGGGAACAACAGGTAATACACACCACATGAGCAATCAACTCTCTCACACACACACGTGTGTGTGTGCATGAGTGTACGTTAATCAATTTGATGAACGTATGGGTGAGCAGATGTTGGTGTGTGAGGCATTTGTGCACATGTACATACCTTAAGTAATGTCTGCTCTGCTCTGCTCTGCGCGTGTGTTTAAGGGGAACATGTGCAGGCTCAGAAATCACAGAGCACATGCTTAATCATAAGTGTACCCGTCTGAGGCAGTAATTACCTTTAGGATTTGGCTTTTTGTCAGGACACACACACACACACACACACTTGGCCTTGAGGCAGACGCTAAACTTTAAACTGTCAAACCAATAATGTGAAACACACATTTGAGGTTTTATGATTTAGGTTATTGCTGCTATGGTTAATCATTTGTATCAACCACATTAACACAAACACACACACACACAGTCTAAAATTCCCTCTCTCTTTTTCTCGCACATACACACGCAAGCACAGACATACACACCAAACTGTTGATTATGTGATTAGTTGCAATGATGAAAAGCAGATGTTATTCCTGGAGAGCTGACCAATGAAGGCCTCAAGCTTTAATTGCATGTGTGTGTGTGTGGGTGTGTGTGTGAGTGACTGTCTGTCCAGGATTAATAGCATCAGTATATCCAGTGCAGTTTTCTTGGCTCGACTTTGGTGCAACACCCACAGAGAAAATCTCTGAATGTTACTTTTGTGACTGAGTTATCCAACATATACATTACTAAAGGAACACTCGACCCACAGACACAAATCCCATCCGTTCTCTGAAGCCTGTCTCACACTGATGAAGTCATGCTGAGGTCACATCTCTACGCTCAACCTGATGCTTTAAAATGCCTTAAAAATCATAATCTCTAGTGTAGCGATGAATCTGTTACAGGCCGTGCTGACTGGGCCCGTCTCTCCACTTGTGTGTTTGATTTCACGGTTCTGCTAATGGACTGAAAACCATCTGGTCCACGCCTGACATAAAATCACTGTGGAGCAGTGGAGCACCTTGAGGATGTTACACTTGATCGCGAAGACTGTGTGTGGGCACTTGACTGCTTCAGGGAAGGGATTCGTAAGTGTTTGCAAATCCAGGCTAAACTGCCCCACAGTTTTCAAAGTGACAGGTTAGGTATTAAAATCTTCTTTTCTACTTTAAATGACTAAAACCAAACAGGAGTTTTACCCAGTGGAAGAGACCACTATGATGGCGCGGGGGTTGACCAAGTCTGTGTCGAACAGTGTCTTCCTCCCGCTGCCGTCCAGGTTAGCGCTTTCGATCACATCGGGGTTTGAGTCGACCCAGAACATCAACCTGCGTTTGACGTCCACAGCCAAACCCTCTGGACTGACCAGGTCTACAAGAGAAAGAGAGGAGTTGAGGTTGTTCAAAACACTACGCAACATTTATTATTCAAGAATTAAGACTGTGAGTGTGTGATCTCACTTGTGTTGATGAGTATCTCGGGCTCAGCTCCAGGCGCCATCGAAGCTCTGTTGATTGTTCTTGCAGACAAATCCGTCCAATAGACCTGGTTTTCTTTGCAGTCATGGGCCAGACCAACAACTATGGAGCCCTGGACACACACACAAGTGAAAACACACACGTAATTACATGTATTGCACCAGAAGTGACCTTATGTGACTTCAGTGAGTTTCTTCTCTGCATCTCCAGCTTGTCTCTAAACTGCATGGTACAGTTAATGTTGACGATGATCAATGCTCAAGTGTTAACTCTGAAAACTCTTACATGTAGAGTCAGTAGTGTTTTGGATCGGCTCGGGTCCAGTCTGGTCCCGTTCAGAGGCAGCGCTCCTATTTTCTGTCCCTGAGCGTACAGCAGTGTGACGTCAGTGTTTGGCACAGGGGTCACACCAGGGCGGGGCAATGGATGAACAGTGGGCGGGGCGACTGAGGGAAGGCCTGGGAAAGGATTGGTTGGAATAAAAATTGTGAAGCTTCAGCCATGAAACAGTTTAAATTCAAACAGTTACAGGTGAAACAGATACGTACATGCAGGTTTGACTACATCATGTGACCGGGTTCCAGTGACCTCCCGTCCATCCTGGTCCACACACCAGCAGTAAGTGGTCTCACCATAACACTGGACTGGACTGAGGGGGGAGAAGTGTTGAGATGAGTTGCCTTATTTCTTCAAACACCACATTGTATTTCTGAGTGTGTGTTTTCTTGGTTGTGTACCTGAATTGTCCATCTGGCTCACACTGAGGCACGTATTGGTGTGGCTCTGGTTTTCCGCCGTAGTGCTCAATCAAACTGGCCCGCCATCGCTCACACACACTTTCAGGACGCTGGGTTGGAGCAACAGGGACTGAGGGGAAATGCAATATCACACATTATCACTCATTATAATCCTAAATGCTTACAAAAGAACACTTCAGATTTTATCTGTTGCAGTTCATCATTATTAAAGCCTCAGTTTGTTGCCTGTGGAGTTCATGTATTCAAGTGTTTGATTAATGGTGTGTTTTAAAACAGCACACACACAGACACACAGACCCACACATACACACACACACACATTGCTTTTGTCAAAACTGTTTACCTTGTAAAATCCCTTTAATAACTCACTTTATAGCAGAGCTTAAAAACTAAACCCAAGACCACTTCAGGCTCCCGCTGATGTTTACACTGGCATCTCTCTCTCTCTCTGTGGGATTCTAATGTGAGACTGGACAGCTTCTAGACTGAGAAGCATATTGGGGTAATATCTGAGAGGAGGGCGAGAGGGGAGCAGCCCGGTGGTGAGAGATCAGCTTTCTGTTGTGATTGAGGACAGCAGTGTTGTAAGGTTAACATACACATCTACACGCTTTGTTCCTGTCCGTCTGTACAGCATCTGCAGGGCGGGTGTAACACTGTGTTGTCACTAAGATGGTCAGTCAGCCCTTTGTCCTGTTTTTCGTTTGGTTTCCTAGCAACAGTCTCCACTTCATCTCACCACAAAATGACCACTTCAGATGTTTGGATGGTCGTAAATGGAATTTATAGCCAGCAGTGAATTTATAGACTGGCCTCCGTGTGTGTACGTTGGAGTGTAAGTGCGAGGATCACAAGAGTGAGAGAGAGACAGAGACAGAGACAGAGGCACAGACTAAAGTCATGTTCCTCACCATGCTAGCAGTTGAAGGGTTGACTGAAGTATCTCAACAACAGCCCACAATAGGTGATTTTTTTGATCAGTAATCTCACCTGGTCTGTCACAGTCTCTGGGTGTTGCTCCCGGTGGAGTCCTGGTTCCTGGTCTCTCCTGTCCCCTACTGTCCACACACCAACAATGTCCAGAGGAACCATGGCACTATAAAGCAGAAGACAATAAAAACAGTGCTATTAATATTGGTAACCCCACACAAATACACAAGACTAATCAATAAATGTCAGTTTTACCTGTCGGTTGAGGTACTGTCCTTCTGCATCACACTGAGGGACATAGATTCCAACTATAGGATATCCCTCTGGACTGGTGGTCCGGACACTGTCTCTGTGGTGCTCGCAGTGAGTTTTAGGACGCTCTGGTTCATCTGAGGAGAATTAATACGTTATTTAAGTTACTAGGAAACACACAGGAGCATTTAGCAAAACTGAATGTGTGACTCAATATGTTGGAGCTCTGGTCGATCTTTGCTTTGCAGGTTTGGCAGCCTGACGAGACAAAACTTCACCTTTTTCCTCATACTCAAGCTCAGTGCTCCAGATGATGCCCAAACTGTCTCACCTGGTTTGTTACAGTCTTTATGTGCTGTTCCAGGTGGAGTCCTGGTTCCTGGTCTCTCCTGCCCCCTACTGTCCACACACCAACAATGTCCAGTGGAGCCATGGCACTACAAGAGTTTTAACAATTAAATTCAGCCCATATCAATACTAAATAAAGATGCACAGCCATGCTCCTCCACAACACAGTCAGAATGATACCTGCTGAGGTGTGTACTGTCCATTTTCATCACACTGAGGAACATAGACTCCTATTATAGGATATCCCTCTGGACTGGTGGTCTGGACACTGTCTCTGTGATGCTCACAGTGAGTTTTAGGACGCTCTGGTTCATCTGAAGATGAAGAACAACAAATAATGAACTGTTGAATAAATATGTCATCAGGTCTCTCTTTGACAGAAAATCAGCTCAGCTTGGATCAGACAAAGACAGAAAGTTTTCCTCCAACTTCTTCCTGGTGATGTGTCACACTAGGATGATGTCAATTGCATATGTGACTGTTTGTTGTGGTTTAATGTCCAGATGTGATACACTGGATCACAGCTGAAGGAGCTCAACAACAACAACACATTAAGATCAGTTAGCCAGAGCTTGTGCAAACAGTTATGTAATGTCCCCTGTAGTTCTGTAGGAGCTTTGACAAGTCTGATAAAATAATCCTGGTGATGTCATGGTGAAGTCATGATGGTTACTTTTCCTTTGGCTGATGAGGCAAAAAACTGCGAGTTTCAAAGTGCATTTTGGGAAATGTAGGATCTGGGGTAAAAAAAAAAAAAAAAAAAAAAAAATGATATTTCCAACTTAAAAGCAGTGAAACACATGTTTACCTGGTTGACTACAGTCTTTGGGCGTTTCACCAGCCATTGTTCTTGTCCCGCGTCTCTCCTCTCCATTACTGTCCACACACCAACAATGTCCAGTGGAACTGTGACACTGAGATCAATAACAACCAGTATGTATTTTAAAATTATTCTTATTTTATTTAAGCAGCAGGTGATTAAAGTCCTGAGAGGTCACTGACCTGCTGAGGTGTGTACTGTCCATTTTCATCACACTGAGGGACAAAGGCTCCCAGTAAAGGATATCCCTCTGGACTGGTGGTCTGGACACTGTCTCTGCGGTGCTCACAGTGAGTTTTAGGACGCTCTGGTTCATCTGAGGAGACAAAGATCAACAGAATATAACAACAATGTCACTGGTACAACAGTTTATTTTGCCGTAGAGCCACTGGATACCTGGTCTGTCGCAGTCTCTGGGTGCTGTTCCAGGTGGAGTCCTGGTTCCTGGTCTCTCCTGCCCACTACTGTCCACACACCAACAATGTCCAGTGGAGCCGTGGCACTGGAACATGTCATTGGAATATGTCATTTGTTGTTACTCAAACTTACTTTAAGTTCTTAAATAAAACAATCTGAATGTATCTGTCTCTCAATCCTGACCTGCAGTGGTATATACTGTCCATTAGGATCACACTGAGGTACATAGCCTCCAACTATAGGATATCCCTCTGGAGTGGTGGTCTGGACACTGTCTCTGTGGTGCTCACAGTGAGTTTTTGGACGCTCTGGTCTTTCTGTGGAGGACAAGACAAAATTTATTTACACTGCAAATCTTTAACAGATTGCACAAATAGGTCAAAGCCACAAGACAATCTCAGTAAATCTGGTTGACAGAGTGGAGAAAGAGCAGGGGAGGAGGAAAAGTACATTGACCTCAAGATTTCAGATGCTGTGGTTCAGCTGGATGAGAAGGTCGAAAAACACCAGGATCACATACATATTTTCTTAACATACCACTGTTCTTTTGCAATTATAATTTAATATTCTAATTATCTTGTAAATCGAATGTGTATTTATGTAATAACATCCAGGATCCAGCCTGGATGTGAAGTGCAGTGAAGTGGGAAAGTGTATCCAAAACTTTGACTGGAAATGTATATACATTTTTTTTCTCATGTGTTTTTTAGCTTCATGTTACTCTTGCTCTGTGCTCTGTTTCCCACCACACACACACACTCACACACACACACACGGTGATATCACCTGTTTTTTCCAGGCATTCCAAGACTATGACCTAATGACCTCAGCAGTGCACCACTTACAAGGTTAGACACACACTCATGTAAACGTGCTGTCTGTTTAACTTGTCATCGAGATGAGGAATTAAGGGGTTCACGGGTCAATGTTGAGCACGAAAGCCTTGGAAAGCCATGACATAATACACCTGCTGACTCTGGTACTGGTGCTGCTTTTATCTAATTAGCTCTTAGTGCTCATGTGGAGCTGAACAGAGGGAGAACTGAGTGTGTTTGTGTGTATTTTTCTTCTCTTTGTTCACCTGGATTGTCACAGTCTGTGGGTGGAGAACCAGGTAACGTCCTGGTTCCAGCTATTTCCTGTCCTTGACTGTCCACACACCAACAATATCCACTGGAACCATGGCACTGAAACATACACATTTTATTCATTTCAGGAAGTCAGACTTTTTTTTTTTTTAAAGATGAAATTCAAAGACATTATTTTCAATCATCGGGAGCTGACCTGCAGTTGTCTGTACTGTCCATTATCATCACACTGAGGTACATAGGCTCCAACTATAGGGAGTCCCTCTGGACCAGTACTCTGCACACTGTCTCTGTGGTGCTCACACTGAGTTTTAGGACGCTCTGGTTTATTTGAGGAGGAAAAGACAAAGTTTATTTACACAGCAAGTCACTATCTGTAAATCTCTCCCAAGAAAATACATAAAGTAAACCCCCAGCTTTTACCCCTGACCCTACAATGTCAAATCTAAATGTAAAAGGTGGCAAAAGTATTGTAATATATTGACCATGAACAAATGACAATGAAATCACCCAAAGCTTCTATAAGAACAACAACTTTCACCCAGATATGTGAGGTATGTTTAGTCCGCTACCATACATGAGAGGGTCCCATATATTTCTCGAGAAGTAAGCAAATCGTCTGCAAAATGGATGGAGTCATATTTCACGATTTAAGGCTAAGACCCGTCTCAGAAGTACAAAGCAGAGCCTGTCAGTCAATCATCTGCCAAGCTTTTCCAGGCATTCACACCTGGTTTGTCAGAGGGTGGGGGCTGTGTAGCAGGTGGTGTCCTTGCTTCAGCTACACAGAGATTATGTCTTATGAGATATCTGTCTATGCAGAAACAATGTGAGCAAACTGAGCCGTGAGGAAAACACTGTTCCCTTTGGAAAGAAGAATATGTTTCACTCACCTGGTTGACTACAGTCTTTGGGTGTTTCACCAGCCATTGTTCTTGTCCCACGTCTCTCCTCTCCATTACTGTCCACACACCAACAATGTCCAGTGGAGCTGTGGCACTGAGATTCATAACAACATGAATATATTTGTATGTATGTTTCTTTTAAGCAGCAGGTGATTAAAGTCCTGAGAGGTCACTGACCTGCTGAGGTGTGTACTGTCCATTTTCATCACACTGAGGGACAAAGGCTCCCAGTAAAGGATATCCCTCTGGACTGGTGGTCTGGACACTGTCTCTGTGACGCTCACAATGAGTTTTAAGACGCTCTGGTTCATCTGGGGAAACAGATCAACAAAATATCATAACATTGTCACTTCTACACCAGTTATTTAATTGAAGAACCACTTATTACCTGGTTTGTTACAGTCTTTAGCAGCTGCTCCAGGTGGAGTCCTGGTTCCCGGTCTCTCCTGTCCCCTACTGTCCACACACCAACAATGTCCACTGGAGCCATGGCACTGGAGAGTGATGAAAATGAATTCATTTATTTTCAGTTTCAATATGAAGGTAACAGTTCACAGTTATGAAAAAAGGGCAAATGGATTAATCCAAAATACAAGCACTGACCTGCTGAGGTGTGTACTGTCCATTTTCATCACACTGAGGGACATAGACTCCTATTATAGGATATCCCTCTGGACTGGTGGTCTGGATACTGTCTCTGTGGTGCTCACAGTGAGTTTTAGGACGCTCTGGTTCATCTGTGGAGACGAAGAATAACAAATAATGAAGCTCATAATATGTGATCAGGTCTTTCTCTTATAGACAAGCTTGTGTGTTAATCTCTGTTGAGCCTAACAAAACAAACTTAAAAGCAGTGAAACACATGTTTACCTGGTTGACTACAGTCTTTGGGTGTTTCACCAGCCATTGTTCTTGTCCCACGTCTCTCCTCTCCATTACTGTCCACACACCAACAATGTCCAGTGGAACTGTGACACTGAGATCAATAACAACCAGTATGTATTTTAAAATTATTCTTATTTTATTTAAGCAGCAGGTGATTAAAGTCCTGAGAGGTCACTGACCTGCTGAGGTGTGTACTGTCCATTTTCATCACACTGAGGGACAAAGGCTCCCAGTAAAGGATATCCCTCTGGACTGGTGGTCTGGACACTGTCTCTGCGGTGCTCACAGTGAGTTTTAGGACGCTCTGGTTCATCTGAGGAGACAAAGATCAACAGAATATAACAACAATGTCACTGGTACAACAGTTTATTTTGCCGTAGAGCCACTGGATACCTGGTCTGTCGCAGTCTCTGGGTGCTGTTCCAGGTGGAGTCCTGGTTCCTGGTCTCTCCTGCCCACTACTGTCCACACACCAACAATGTCCAGTGGAGCCGTGGCACTGCAGCGGCCGGTATCGTCCATCTGAGTCACACTGAGGGATGAAGGCTCCGATACTCGGCCGTCCACTCACCTCCACACCGCTCTGCAGACTGTCTCTGTGCTGCTCACACTGGCTCTTTGGACGAATTGTCTGTGCTGTACACAAAATAATTCAACACATTCATATCTTTTTTATTTTTTTATTTTAATGGAAAGTGAAAAAAATGAAATGAACTAAAATCTGCAACTTTTGTCACTATCATGCATCAATACAGGGGCAATTTTACTGACCTCCCTGCTGGGAACAGAAGAAACCGTCACCATAAAAGCCATACTGGCACTGACACTGGAAAGATCCCAGTGTATTTACACATCTGGCATTGATGTGACATGGAGAGGAGCTGCACTCATCCATATCTAAGAAAAAGAGAGGGAAGGAAATAAATCATTAGACACAAATGGAGAATAGAAATTTATGTTGGATGTCATGAAGTATATATATATATATAATGATAGGAGGCTGCTGGCTGGAAATAATGCAGCTCAGTTGTATCTTATCAATATTTGGATGATTTCAAGGCCTTATGTAAAATATTAGATACCGCGTCTGTCACGGAGGGAGGTAGGGAGGGTTTAAAGGAAGTTCATCAAAAGTTCATACTGATGGGTGAAAGGAGGACACACACACACACACACACACACACACACACACACACACACACACACCTCACTCCTCCACACATTCCAAAGCAACACACACACACTGTGTCATTGCTCCATTTGTCTTACACCCCCCCCCCCCCCCCCCCCCCCCCCCCCCCCCATTGTCCCATCTAATCTCACCCTCTCTTGTTCTCACATTCGTCACCCATCCTCCTCTCTCACTGAGTTTCCTCGCTTTCACAGCTGTGCCGTGCACTGCTGTGGAGGAAATGTTATTCCTGTGCTCAGACAAATATGTGGGTCTCTTCCAATTGTTCAGCTCCTTTTGGAACATGCAGAGCTGCATGTGCATCCAAACTGCATCTTAGGGGACCGACAAGTGTAACTGACAACAGGTCAGGATGAGAACATGATGATGATGATGGGAGAAAATCACTGGAACGAACTCTGTGTTTACACAATGTTGGTTTTAGCTTACATACAAGTATGTGCAAGTAGATTCAGCAGCCAAGCCTTTATGTTTTGTGGTTTTTAGTGTTTATCTTTGTCGAATTTTCACGCAAATGACTTGGGGTTGCAGCTCAAAGACAAACCACTTATTGTGGTGCTTGTCATTTCAGACGGTAATTAACAGTCCTTACAGTGTCTATATGACTATATCAGCAGATACCCCCTGCAGATACGAATCACAAAGGCAGTGACATCAGGCCAGTATATGAATGCTCCTGATGACATTGTGTACTGTCAGCAATATTTTGGGATGTTTGACCATTAAAGTCTCTAAAGTAGAGCATCAGGATTTTAAAACGGGTAGAGACAGGGGGACCAGTGCAGGGAGGACACAAATTGTGTGACAATGTGTCATCTTGTATGCAGCTGCAGTTTGTAGCCAGGTGATTCATACAGGGAAGAATCCACCAGATGGTATCAACATTTTGAATACACATCCTTAATTCTCAGATGATGTGTTTTGTCATTTCTTTGGTGATCTCCAACACACAACTTACCGACACATGTACGCCCATCATGGCCAAACTCATAGCCGCTCTGACACTGGCAGCGGTGGCTTCCAGGGAGGTTCACACACTGAGAGTGAGCACCACATGATGACAGACCCTCTGCACACTCATCTATGTCTGCAGCGAGGGAAAAAGAGACAAAACCCCATGAGCTTGTGAACGAGGAATCCTTTATCTGACAACTCATTACTACTGCGTGTGGGGTATGAGGGTAAAAGCTGTAATTAACGGTCATTAGTGGTATATACATTGTTCGCCTGCTTGTTTGTGTTACTATAACATGTACACCCCACACCTGGATTCTCCTCTGCATTCTTAGACGCCTTATACAACGCTATACAGGACTGTGAGAGAGAGAGACACTGAGGCCCAGCCATGGGAACGAAGGCTGAGCCTGGGGCTTTCCTAGTGCTGTCAGCAGGAGAGAAAGACCTGCTGCTGGGCTAATGACAGGCCATGCTCCAGCCAAAAACCCTACAAGTGCCTGTTAACTAGAGCATTAACCTGGAGGAGGAGGAGGAGGAAGAGGAGGAGGATGGGATGAAGAGAAAAGAAGAGGAAAAAAAGGAGGTAAAGATGGGAGTACAGGCGATGCCTTCCATCCAGCCTGTACTTGACCCTTTACATGTAATGGACACATGTTGACGAAACACAGACACACTCCCTTGAACTGTCTTTAACTCTGTCTGCATGTGTTTGTGTGTAAGTGTGTGAGGGAGTAATTAGACTGAGCCAGGTGGAGCAAAGCACCATAAAACACTGCAACGTACACACACTGTTAAGATCCTGCACTGTATATCCAGAAAGCCTTTTTAACAGTACACTGTGTGCACATGCCCATATAAAGTGGCAGACGACCGTACCATAACAGTTGCGTCCATCCCCTCTGTAACCAGTTGCACACTGGCACTGGAAGGCCTGGCCCGCCAGTGGGATACACTGGGCTGTGGTGTCGCAGTCGTGGTTCCCAGCGTAGCAGGGGTTGACCAGCTCCGGCCCTGTAGGCTCCACTACAGACAAGAGGAGAGATAGGTTAAATAACACAGGGATGAAAGAGGGAATAGGTTGAGATGTGCACATTGATGCTCGCTGTTTTTTGTCAATTGTTGATCCTTTACTTTACTAAAAGCTACATTACAAACCTGTAAAAAGATGCTGCATTCAAAACTAAAAAAGAATAAATGAAATACACAGATGTGAGGAGGATTTGGCTGCACAAAGAAAGTTAAGTCTTACACAACCACAGACACATGACAAGGAAAACGTATTGCACCACTGTGCACACACTGCAACACTCCAAATGTCCTGAATTGAGATGAATTGAGATGGGGATTATTCAACAGTAAAAGTCCAATGATTAGAGCGATGATTACAGGACGGCCTAACCAAACACACATGTAAAAATCACTCCAGACAAAGTCCCATAGGACGGTTTCCTCTTCGGAAGTGCCTCCCTTCATGTTCTCAATATTCACCATATGGACGGGGTTAGACACACATACACACAAGAAGGGACACAGACACAGACACACACACACACACACAGGATGAATGAGCAGATGCGTGTTCAGTTTTTCCTCAGACCACAACAACAACCCGCAGACTAATTTCTGCAGAATCAGGAAGAAAAACAAAAGGAGATCTTCACAAGAGATTATAAAAGACTATAAATATGATTTGAATTAGGTAATGCAGTGAGTGCCACACCAGAGTCACCACAGTGTTTGTGCTGTCTGTATATCTGAATCTGATCCAATGCACCAATGAAATACTGTTAGTGTTGGTTTCCAGTATTGTTCTAAAAGGCAGATTATCTGATCATTCAGTTTAACAGAGGATTTGGTTTCTCATGGTTTAAATAAAACTCCAGTCTAGTTTGTCTTAATGCAAACCACCAGAAGAGGAGTCAGATCCACATGTATAATATCTGCACTTAATTATGTTTGACTGCTTAACACAAACTTACACCTAGAAAGAACCAAGCGCAGCACACACTCACATGCACGCAGCTTGCTTCCATCTCCAGAGGCCAGAGACCAATTTTGGTTCATTATCAGAGAGCAACAGAGAGAGAGAGACTCTTCAAAGTGGCTGGGAATACGGAGCGATGAGAGGGTGAGATACACATGGATGGGAGAGAGGACTGAGGCGTAATTAGAGAGAGAGCGAGGGAGAGACAGGGGTGGAGAAACACACACACACACACACACACATATATATATATATACACCCCTACACACACAACACACCATCAAAGCAAAGACTGTAGTTTCCCACCTGTTACTCTTTTTTTGCAAAAGTCCTCCACACACTCACACACATGCAAACACACTGGTTGTACGAAGGCGTAGATATGACTGCAACAACAAGGCCAAGGTGCTCCATGTGTCTCTGAAATCCAGTCAAACAGCCATGGTGCAAGGTAAAATTATCTATCAACACTGACTTTTACTGAGGCGCTGAAATGACCTGAAATTGAAGAGAGTGTTTGAGGTGCTGAAAGCAGCATGGTAGAGGGCGTTCAGCCTGAAAACAGGGCACCGAGAAAATGTTCAAGAACTTAGACCTGTTTTATAATGAAACAAAACTTGGAAAGCTGCATTTACATCATATGGGACCCTTAAAAGATGAGAGCATTTAATAAGAAGCAAAGATATAAGCTGCACTATGGGAGTTGTAGGACCCTCTGAGAACCCCCTGCAGAGCTAAATAGCAACAGTTTTCTTTTTAAAAACCTGTGAGGCAGGGTTTTATGTCTGGAAGGTTACTAGTGCCTTTTTGTGTGTTTTTTTTGTTCAGGCTGACTTGAGCCCTCCACACAGCCCTCTCATTTATTTGAATGGAGCCAGTCAGTCGACAGAGTGAGGGCGACACAGGTCAGTGTGGCTAAACAACACAGGGTCATCCAGTTAAAAAAAAAAAAAAAAAAAACCAAAATGCTGAACTGTGCTCAACTTGTGCCGCAACACACTGTCATCCGACAAACCACTGTATTGGCCAATCAAATAAAATGATTGTGCACATTCTTCGCAGATTACTCTGTAACGTGAGTGTTGTGAAATCCAGTCTGCGAGTCTAACAATCTGCCTGAGCAGTGTTTCATTGATACAGACGAAGACTGGGCTGCAGTGTGACAGCTGCTCATGAGGCTTAAGGTTGTGCAGATATTCAGCTTACATAATATGTGGTCACAGCACTGGAAAAGGCAGTTACAACATCTGCTTCAATATTGGATTGTGTGCTCTAATAATGCACAAGCAAACTCTTTAACAGTGGAACAAGTTTCTGTTTGCTGGAAGTTTGTAAAGTTGAAGATGAAACTTTAATCACATCCATGTGGACACAAGGTGACGGCAGCAGATAAGAGCACAATGCAAACATGTTGTCCTCTCTCTTTGTCTTTCTATCTCTCTCTACCTCCCTCTCTCTATCAGGTCAATGTCTTAACTTCTTCTGGTTTCTCATGACATCAATGGGCAGCTATTCTACCCAGTAACCCCCTCCCCTCTAGAAAATCTGTCATTGGCTGGGATATTATTTCCCAGAAAGTGAAAGACCCCTGAACACATACACACACATGCACACACACACACTCTATCTCTCATGCACACACCACTTAACCCATGTTTACAAAACCCCTGATCCCCAAAAGCTCTTCCAGCTGTGCACTGAGGTGTACCACTGTGTGTGCATGTGTGAGATGTGTCATCATAACCTTTTTAATCAACATGTTGACGTTTAAATGACAGAAACTTGATCCGGATTCAAAACCTGGGGAAAAAAAATCCACTCTCTCACTCTGTCTGTCCTATATGCTTTCCTTTCCTCTCCATCTTCTGGGGTCTCCTGTCTCTCTCCGTCTCTGTCTGCTTTTCATCAGATAGAGTGGATACAGAAAGCATGACTGGTGTGTGTTGACAGAAAAAGAACATGACATACGCGTGCTGTATTTCCATACACATTTCCATATTTGAAAAGTCTTTGCTGAGGAGATGATGCAAAAGAAGCAAGAGACAAGAGGAGAGATGAAAGTGAGAGAAACTTTGCATCTAATAAAAACCCAGTTATCATCAGTAGCTATAATGATTAAGATTCAACAAATGTCTGAATCTGCAGCTGAAAGTCTGGACTTAGATCTCAAACAACCATGGAGACATAAATAGAAAAGGACACTATGGATACGGCCGTCAGCTGGAGGTGGAGGTGGAGGTGGAGTTTGCATGAGTGCACCTGGCCAGTTCATTCATACATTTAAGATCCTTAAGCTTTGACTTCATGATTCAATCTCTGGTTCTTTTTGTCTTGTTGGACTTTTCTTTGCACCGACTACAAAAATGTGTGTACATCCATCCTGCATATTTTCAAATCACAGTGTTGCAGAAGATCAACTCACTAAGCGGTACAAACATGATGACTGGTGAGATTTGAGGAACCAAACCATTGTGGTTCAAATGCACCATTTTGTGGCTTTGGTTTTGGGTTCTGGCACAACAACGTACCTTCAGACACCAAACTCAACAATGGGTCAGAGAGGTTTTCCCTCCATGTGTATTCATTTTTCCTCACAATGTTGGCCTCCTTTCACAATAAACTGCCTGACCAGCTCACTCTTACAGGACAGAGTCAACATCTGTTCATATCAAAGTTATAAATATAAATCATCCGTATGAACAAACCAAATGAGTCAAGCAGCGGTGACGTAAATTGTGGTGTAATGATCCTTAAAGTGGTGTAATGTGTCTGCATGAACAGCACAGTTAATACGGACATGTTAACATTGTTTTCCATGGTTTCAATATATAATTATGCCCTCAGCTTGCAGTGTGTGTGTTCAAAGCCTAACCCTGTCCAACTCTGTGCTTTGGCTTGGCTGAGGTTTCTGTGGCAGCGCTGCAACAATTACCAGGAGGTCTGGTTACTAGACTCGGATCTGGAAGACAAAACCTCACGTTTTCAGCCCCTCCACTGTGCTCAGCCACTTAACACTGACAGTGACGGTCTGGAATGGATTTACTCACTTCTAAATGAGAAGAACCGAGGTCAAAGACAAGACAACAGCTGGTCAGTGTCATCCAGCTGATGAATATCACTCCCAGGCTTATGATTAAAACCTTGGATACAGCTAATATCAAAGTTATTATTTGTGTAATATGGATTAAGATACTAGTCATCGTTAAGAGTCCTCTAACTGTGGTCTGGCTCACCTCCGACCGGGCTGATCTTGTTGGTGATGGCATATCTCAGGATGCGCTCTTCCTTGACGTACATCACAAACACCCTCTCCATGGTTATCTGCAGTGTCTCCAGGGCAGCGGCGCTGTTGTCATGTCGACAGTCCCGGTAAGTGATGTTCTGCTTCAACTGGAAGGAGAAGGACTCTGAGCCTCGGTCCGCTGAAACAACGGAGTACTCCCTCACAGATGTGGAGGTGGCAACTGTGGAGAGAGAAAATGTTTTTAGGGAAAAGCCGCCATCAGTTGTTACAGAAAGAGTTTGTCTCTTGTGGTTGCTATGGTTACCAGAGGGGTAGTATTGGTAGGTCTCCTTAAAAGGATCCATGGTAACCTCAGCTCCAGGGGGAAGGAAGGGCACGTTGCCACTGATGACAGTATCCACGGTGAGGTGGTTGTGGTCGTCAAGGCCACCGCCGGTCTGAGTGATTGACAGACGCTGGTTGCCAGGGTAAAAGACCACCTCTGCACGCCGAGTGAACTCAGCACCTGGAAAAACAGTCAACTAATCGATCAATCAGTCAATCATTCAAAAGTGTATTCATAGATCAGCTATTGCATATCATAAAAAGTAGAGTGTCTGGGGTAGCCACATCCCAACAGAGCACACGGACACACACACGAACATGTTTCCATGCACACACACAGCTGTTTGCTATTAGAGAGGGGAGGTGGAAGACTGATATCACATCACATCACATCCCTGGAGACAATACAGCTGGCTGGGAGTCTGAAAACACACACACACACAAGATGTCCTTGCTGTAGAGGAGTTCCCCCATCTCTCTACAGATGTGCTCCAGAGTCAATATGTTCAAGGCAACACGCTGACACAAACACACACACACACAGTTTACCTGTGATTTTAAATCCTCCTTTGCTGTTGGGCAACTCCAGAGCAAACAACCATCCAAACAGCTCTCCTATTGGTGCGACTGGCATCAGAGCCCAGCCCACAGGCTCAGGTACCTGACCAATCAGCACACAGTTTAGAAAGAGAAAATGACAACAGTTCATATAACAAGGTGAATGAATGTCTAGATACCACAGGCTCCTACCTCACTGATGGCAGTGTATGCTCTCCCATCTCCCACCACGATGTAGGCATGGAGATCAATGTTGTTCAGTTGGACGGGAGTCGACCCCACGGTCACAGTGCCACTCACCTTACCGCTAACACGCTGTGGAGCACCTGGAGGAGCAGCACAGTAAAACAATGAAGCAAGCTGAATTCACAGTAAACCCAGAAATAAGATTAACATTAACGGTGCTGGTCTAACCATCAGGTAGACAGTGGCGTCCGTTTCCATAGAAGCCGGACTGACAGTGACAGCAGAAGCCTGTGGGGTAGTCAGAGCAGAATGCATTCTGGGAGCACTGCTGCTGGAATCTGGAGGGGAAAAGGGAAGAAAAACAACTTACAATTATGTCTGCAGATGACTTTATGAGAAATTATGAGATTTGTTTCCATAACTCCACTAAGGCTGCTGTTAGGTTAGTGGTGGAGAGGGACTGCATGAAAATGATTAACCATCGTGCTATTATGGCTGCTATAATTTTTGGACGGTTGCTCATTTTGTTACTGTACATTTTAGTGGTTTCCCCCTTTTAAACAGTGCTCCACCAGTTTATTATTCACAGTAGCATTTTTAAGAATAAAAGCAGACCAGAAATATTGTCTTTTTCATTCCATGCATTCTTCTTCCTTATGAAAACATCTCCACACCGGGCATATTTTAAATGCATCGTTTTCAGACTCCATTGACACGTGTGTGTGTGTGTGTGTGTGTGTGTATGTGTGTGGTACTCTCCAACACCTGGAACACACTCAGTGGAGCGCTCATTTAAAATTGTGTGCTCTCAGGAGATTAAACATTTACATTGTGGCACATTGTAAATTCTTTGTGGGTTATTATTATGCAGGAGTGTCTTAGTATAACTCTCATTATGTTTATATATTCTCTTAACATTATTCTTCAAGAATATATATCATAATTGATCAATATTTATTTTTTTATTTTTATTTTCATGCTGTTAAGCTCTGCCTACAACCCCACCCAATTATTAATCTAACTTATACAATTACACCCTCCAACAACCACTCTAAATATTCAGTATATTGATGTCTCAGGTGTCACATACCTGGCACATGTTTCCTTGTTCTCCGTAGTGTACTGAATCACTGAGAGAGAGGAGAGAGAAAGGGACATTTTAATATAATGCATCACATACACAATGAATATGTAAATCATACCTAATGTCTCCCATCAAAACACAAGTTTAATGTGTTTAGGAATAATAAGTTTAAACAAGTTTAGAACAGAACATAGTTTCCATATATGTGTGAATAGGCAGAGAGAGAGGGTGAGTGAAAAAAGAAAACCTAAATATTCAGGGAGATGAGTAGACACACACAAACTCAATGACATTCATGTTTGGAGAGAAACCAGCTGCTGCAGTCCCACCTCCCACTGCCAGTGATCCAGTTTTACACACACACACACACACACACACACACACACACACACACACACAGTAACAGAGATGTACTTAAGGTAATGTGTGTCTACAGTCTGTCTACTTTCTAGGACTTTTTACATGTGCTAAACATTCGGGATGGTGGTTTGTTCCTTAAAAAAATCCTCTGACACACAGGAAGTGATGCACTCTGCTATTTGTGACAGAGGGAAAAAAAGAACTGGGCCGTCAGCAAGAAAATTGGTGGGCACTGGTGCTGAGCAGACGAAAAGTTAAATCATATTTCTGTCACTGCACTGAAACTGCTTCGCCTCGAAAGCACTTTAGATGTATCTGAAATAAAGCAGCTAAAAACTAAAAAACAACTAAAACTATTACACTGTCACTTTACTGGATTCTTAACACCACATGGAAGTTACACAACCGCAAGCAAGTGTCTCTCTCTCTTCTTCTCTCTCCACTGTGCTTCCTTTGCTCTTTGGCAAATAGCTGATTTGGGATTGCAGCATTCTATCATCCTACAGGGGTATCACACACACACACACACACATACACACACACACTTACAGATGCACACAGGATGTCAGGATATTTTCTCTACAACAGAACACATGCCAATCCTGTGGAGGGAAACTAACATACCAGTATAACAATGTTTTAAGTTCTGAGTCTTATAAACAGTAAACTCACGACAACATGAAAATGGCACATGTTTGTGTTTTATTAAGTGTTGTGTGTGTGTGTGTGTTGTCAGGCATCATTACTCCACTACATGAGGGTCTGATTTCATTTCATGTATTTGCTTTGACTGATTTGCCTTTCTAAGAATAAATAAGATTTCATCACTCCAAGCATTTTAAAAGATGAACATTTTTTCACACACTCTGCAGAGTTTTTGACTCTTATGTAACCAGGCAAGATGACTGAGAACACATTCTTACTGACGGCAAAAACCTGTGGGAGTAGTTGCAGCAGGGTTGCGCACACACACACCTGGGAGCTACCCAGTACAACGGCAGTATTGTACTGGCAGCTGCTGAGCAGCTCTGCAGCAGAGGGTAAGGTAGTGTTACCCTGCTGTTTATCCCTGTAACCGTCCTTTCATATGTTTACAAGCCATCTGCATCTACATATATACACATTTATACAGAGAGAGAGAGAGAGAAAGATGTGGTTTGTGTCTTACCTCCTGTGTCAAAATCAACATCATCTTCATCCACGCTGACCACGTGACCTCCAGGAGAGAGATGTGGTGGTTCATTTCTGGGAGGGGGGTACACCTCCACCACTTCCAGAGGAACCTACAGAGGGAAGACACGAGGGGAATATGTGTTGTGTAATGAATATGTCTCCACTTTTGTCACCAAGCCAACTCTTTTTAACACTCTCCAGATGCTTTAAAGCAGAGGGCTTTGATCTGTGCATACTTTCAAATTGTATACAGTATGTAGGGCTTTGCTGTAGTTTTTGCCAGGATTTGTTGATACCACGACGCCATCTCCAAAACAGCATTCCACTGTGACCGCAGTATTTACAAGATTGACTACAATTTCAAATCATTATTACGAACCCATGAAGAGGACTGCCAGCTTAAACTGCTCTTTTTTCACAACCAATGCAAAGCAAATGGTTCAAAGTTTATCAAGTATTTTATCTGCTTCTAGAAAATAACATAAATTTTAGTTTTCAGCGTTACCTGTGGTTGTGGTTCCTGATTCTCCTGAGCACCTCCCTCTGCCGCTGGCTCTGGAGGATTAGGGGGAGCATACTGTCTCTCTGCTGGCTCTGAGCCATACCTGGGGTCAGAGGTCAATGGCACCTGAGGAGCAGGAACCTCTGAGGGAGAGGAGGAAGCATCAGGACTTGACTCTGAGGGCTCTCCACCAGCGGGCGCTAGCTGGAATTCAGGGTTCCCACCTGGCACAGGATAATCATCCTCCCCCTCTTGGTTTTCAGAATCAAAGTTATTGTCTGGATAGTCGTCATACTCTGGGTACTCAGGGGTGGTCGTGTCCTACATGTACAAACCATAAGTCAGTCAGAAGTGTTCTGCACATTGTAAACAGGAGAAGAACAGCTCATTGTAAATTAAACGAATGAATGAGGAAAAAAAAACAACAACTTACCAGGTGGTGGCCATGTTGTCCGAGTGGTGGAGTAGCAAGGAGGCCACCAATTGACGCAGGAACAATGTTGTCAAAGGAGTAACGGTTTCCAGTGTGGAAAAGCCATACACCTGGTATTCCTGTATTACCAACCCTATAGAGTAAGAACCCAGTGTGAGACAACAGTAAATATTAAGAGCCTTTTGGAGCTTGTCTTAGTTACCTAATTCTACTTCTCAGGTGGTGGTAAAGTGTGGATCTCTTTAAGGAGGGTTTGTACTTACTGGTAAAGGTTTTTAACACTCTGCTCATCCGTTGTAACACTGTAGTGAGGTCCTTCAGTGCGGGAGAAGATTAAATATGTAACTTCTCCTCTGCTGAAGCCAACTCTTGCAGGAAGCTCAATCTCCACATTATAAGACTCCTACGAGCAGAAAAGGAGAAAAAAAAATAAAGATAATATTTTGCTCAGCTGTGCTATAATTAGATGAAACATTAATCTTAATTTGCTTATGTTGACAGGTCCTGTAGTGGCAAAATATCCAAGATAATCAAGCTGTGAATTAAGGCACTGTATCTGCACTTTACCTTGGGTCTTGTCCCAAAGAAGTTCAGACCACCAGCAGGGTAGAGGAAGAGAACATATGAGTCGGTCTCATCATAACCAATCACAGCCTGGAACGTATTCACCTAAAGAGAACATACAATGTTAGTCTCCAGTGAAATTTAACTACTTTCCCCTTATCAGTATGAAATTTGCAACCAAAATTTTGCATTTTCTGAGGTAAAGTTTCCGTTTTTTGTTTTAATTCATTCATGATATATAAATATTCTCTCTAATACTCATTTTTATAGCTTCGCCAGTGTCAGAGAGATGAGCTCACCTCCTGTGTGCACCGAGTCAGTTCAGCTCAGTCTAAAATTATTCCAACACTCACTCCTCATATTTAAACTTCACACCTCTCATCACACCCCCCCTTCCCCTCCCTCCCTGTGTACCCTCGCCTTTTAAATCTGCTGGGACTCCTGTTTAGACTTCTCACTCCTCACATCACGCTCCTCCAACCACCACTTATTGACATAATGACCTGCGTTTCCAAACATCTATTTTACACAAATGAGGATGAGCTTAATGAACTGAATCAGTATGATCTGATGAATCAAAGTACTTCTTCTACCACAGCTTCTTTTCTAAACAGTGGGCTGTGACCTGAGGAGCTCATTTCCTATATGCATGAGGAGGCGTTCAGCCCACCGCGCTTCGCAAAACCACAGTTAAAAAAACACAAATTTAGTGAATGAAGTGAAGACTGAGTGATCTCATGTTGTTTTCCTTAGGGACAGAGTCAGATTAGCTATGCACACACACATACACACAGTCACACAAACAAAGCCATGTACACACACCTCGGTCTCTCAACCCCCAGCCCAGATGTTGATCTCCACAGCTGTCTTCCTGTGTGTCTGCATATCTTTCTTGATGATGTTACATCATACAAACCAGACATTATAACAACTTAAGAAATGATGTGCACACACACACATGTACACAAACATACACACAAGTACAGATGTCCCTTCACCTCTATTCATCTTTGTGAATGTATGTGTGTGTTCCTAATTGTTTACATCAACATCTTTAAACGATCTTGTTGTTTGTGGGCAAAGAGGACTGTGTAGCCTCTGGGCTCTGTGTAATTAGTGAGGAGGGGGTCCTTCTTTTTTATCTTTCCCTCTGAAGGAGGAGAAGAAGCTGGAGCTACAAGAGGGGGATCTGCTTTTTCTTTGTCGTTAATACTCCTTCTAGATGTCTGTGCTTCACTCCCCTCCCTCTTCCTGGGAAAGGGAGGTGGAGAGGGGTGAGAGAAGATGAGAAGGAAGAGAGGAGGAGGGAACAGAGGGAGAGAGGTATAGACAGATAGAGAGATGAAAGGATGTGGGCATTGGTAGAGCTGGGAGAGAGAGAGAGAGAGAGAGAGAGAGATTATAGGTCTGGTTTAAAACGAGGGAAATGTGAGGAGTCACAGTTTTCACCCAAAAATCTCAGTCAGTCATTCAGTCAGTGTGTTTCCACCAAAATCTTAACAACGCAATTTAATATCATTTCCTGAATTAATTATTTTCCGTCGTCAGATAGCACACAGTCTTTGTAGGTTTGGTGGCCGCCATCATGTGATGCACTGCCATCACATCTCTTTGAGCTTTCTGGTCACTCAGTCTCAATTGTACTTTGTGTTTGGTAATATTACCAAATGTGAACAGGTAAACATGGTAAACACTTGAGCTGAAAACATTTGCAATAGTATCACTGTGAGCATGTTACTGTGACTGTGTGTTTACATCCAGTGCTAAAAAAGCAAAGCATGTGCAGCATAGATGTAGGTGAAGATACTGTGATGCTGCATCTACCCTTGAAAAGAAGATGAAAGAGGAAGTAGATTCAGTAAATCCAGTTAAGTGTTTTATCATAAGCCACATCTTACCCCCCCCCCCCTCGCCCCCTACAGCATAAAATGGTAATTCAAATATTTTGTTTTTCTTTTCATCTAGCTGTTCTGAGATGAAAATCAAATGACAGAGAATGAGAAAGACACAACGAAGTGCTGGTTCACTGATTTTAATCTTTAAGCCAGGCCAGCTGTTTTATTCCCAGCTAAATTTCATATTTACTGTACAGATGTGAGAATCTTTAGCTCCCTAAATGTTGCACTTCTCTACTTACTACTTTAATTTAAGCTCTTCTCTCCACCCCTCCTCTATCTGTGTGGTCATTTGATTTGTTTGAGTCTGTCTCTGTGTGTAAAGGAGTCCTGGTGTGCTTTAAAGACTCACAGCTGGAAGACAACAAATTGTGGCCGACATACATCAAAGACTTCGAGACAGTGTGTTGTTCAGTATGTATGTGAGTGTGTTAGTGTGTGTGTGTGTGTGTGTGTGTGTGTGTGCGTAGGCTGTGACAGCCCCTCTCCACCCCCTCTCCTCCTCACAAAAAACCCACACACAACCCCTTGACCTCCCTAAAGGCACTTTGTCACACCTTTCTTTTAAATAGCGTCCTCACCCCCCCACCCCCCCACCCACGCTGACCAGACACATGCACAGATGTTAATCATCTCTAGGATCAGCAAATGTTTGTTGTCAGTGTCGTCCCTGCTCTTCAGTGAAAGTAGTATAACAGTGTGATTTCATTACACTTGTTGAATACCAGACAGTCACTTCTCCCAAGCAGCTGAGCTCTGATCTGATTAACATAAATACAGGTCAATGAAAACTGATTTTCAAAGTACTCAATCACACTCACTTCACACAGAGATTGACCAGGTGCAGGAGATTGCCTGGAAGAGCGTATAGTTGTCCACACAACCTCAAAAGATTCAGACTCAGTGATGGAGTGTCATCATTCAAAGCCTGTGAACATAACTTCACTGCTGATGCATCATCACAGTACAAATGCTCAGAAAGTAGATCCATGATGTAGACGTTGTTAATGACCGTCAGTGTGTTACCCAGTCTTTAAAGGAAGTCTGGCAGACCTTTTTGAGGACACCAAGTATGTAACTTCCTATAGCTTGGCCTGGCTTTAAATGTGCAGCAGTTGTCATGCAGAGTCCATCCTGGAGCGTGTTTATTTCTGTCTTATTCATTGTGTGTTTATTTATTAGTGGTCTGGTTTACTCAAATGCAGTTTAGTCTACTTTTCCAGAAATGAGTTGAGCTGCAGAGTTTCCGACTTGTGTGGGGTTTTGAATTAATGACTCAACACGCTGTAACAAATGTTCTGAATCACATTATAATTATCTAGAGCTGATTAGACCAGAACATTCCCAGGGAGAGAGACAGAAGATAGAAGGAGGTCGGGATGAAATTTAGCTACACTTGTTTGCTGGTTGCTGGTTTTTCAGCTTGTCGGCCACAGCACAGCTGCAGACAGACAGACAGACAGAGAGAGGGAGAGGGAGACGCAGGGGAGCAGCTGCAGTCCAGTTGCCAGCCTCACCAGAGTGCTACAAACGGAACTGCCTACAGCGTGGGAACTGGCACACACACACACACACGAACGATACAGCCCAGGCTTGTGGCCAGGAACAGTCCAGTCAGTATTTTGCTGCTGTCATATGAAAATCCCTTCTCCGTTTTTTTTTTTTTTTCTTTTGCCTGTTATAACTTCAGCTGAACTCAAAAGGATTCCCTGCTCCTCTTAAGCCGGAGGAAATTGTACAGCTTCTTAGGTTATGGAGGCTTCACAAATTGTTTTTGATCAAGTTCAAGAGCACATGGTGAGTAAACCATAGCTGCTTTTCTTAGATCCTAAAGTTTCATGAACATGAACATCTAATTATTAGAGCTGTCAAGATCCCTGAGCTCCAGTTTAACTTAATGTGAGTCATTTTAGTGGTTATTATGGAGCCGTAGAGCTTCTCTGTGTGTCTGCCACTGATAAACACAGGAGGACAGAATAACACATTATGAAAGCTGAAGTTCAGTGAGGGTCTGCTCTGAACCAGGATGAACATATTTCAAGGGATGCCCCCTGTGTCACTTCAAGTGAGGGGGGGGTCACCAGAAACAACAAACAATATGAACAGACACAAAAGTGCCTATTGAGAAGTCTTATAACTGAGCCAGGCTAGCAGTTTCCCCTGACTTTCATTCTTCATGCTAATAGTGGGCTGCATTTACCTTTAGTGTACAGACATTTATATCACTCTTTTCATTACACTCTTGAGTGATTAGGCGTATTCTTCAAAATATGAATCTATCTATCCACATAGAGATGAATCGAAGCCTTTTACATTGTAGATAACACTGGGTTTTTTGTCTAAATGAAAAAGTGGATTTAGTCTGGAGTTACTCTTTGAATTGATGAAGATTAAGTTTGTAACAGGATTAGAAATGTGTAGCTTTAAGTAAAGCCTGTCAACACACATACACATACAGAAGGCCATGTTCTCTGTGTAAATGACTCTGGTCATTAGCAAATTGAGCTACATGGTAGCAGACACAAGAGAATGTGTGTTTTAGGTTTCAAGTGAAGCAATTACTTTCCAATTATGATAATGGCATCTTCAAGACTAATTTGATAGAAAACACAACCCCACTTCTTAGTGATGTGAACCTTCACTCTTTCACTCTAATTTTCTCTGCTCTATTTTCCTGTTATTTCTTCCACTCATCTCCACATCTGACCCCCAAACACCACACTGCGTCTGTCTGTCCCCTTCCCCTCCCAGACGCTATCTCCAATCCCGTCATCCCAATACACATCCTGACAAACACACACCTCAGATTTATCAGTTCACACACACATACCACTCTACTCCCCAACACACCCCACCCAGCACCTCTGGCTAATCACATCAAAGGAAGATGCTATCAGTCCGAAGGGAGACCTGCTGAAGCAAATCCCAGCCGAGACCCAGACCGCTCTGAATCTGACAAGACCCTTTAAATAACAAAACAGGCACCCTCTTAGCACATGTAAAAACACTTTGTAATTAAAGAGGTGGACACCAACTTCCAATTGGGATTTCGTCAATAGTGAATAAAGGCTTAATTCCGATGGCTCAGAAAAGGTGCAATCGCTGTGTTGTCTGTTTGGCAGCAATTCAATCAAAACGAGCCATAGCTCTTGTACGAGGGTTACTGCTGCGTATACCCACTGGACTGTTTGAATGTTTAGCTTTTGATCAATCAGGAAGAAAGACGAAGGCATAAGAGAAACCAGACCATGAGAGTAAAGACAAGGACAAACACAGATGAGAGGGCGGGGGGTGAAGAGACAGAGAAGATCCCCTGGGGTTTTTCCTTAAATCTACCACTCCCTTCATCCCTCCATCCCACATGCTACACCCCAAGGAACAACAAAGCACTGTTTGTTTGATCGATAAGTTCAGTAAGTCCGCCTTTACTCACTACTTAAACAAATCCTCCTCTAGATAACCCTTTATTTTACAGGTCTGTAATTTCTTCATTATTCCCTGGGAAAAGATTCGAGAGAGAACGATGAAATTTGGTAATGATTATAAACAAAAAACACATCAAGTGTTTACTGGCTTCACCTCTGGCTCCTATGAACACAGCTGTACAATGAAAGCGCTCTGTAAAGTTGGAGAAAAATAACTCTGATTTGTCGTAGAGATGAGAAACTGGAGATGTCCAGCAGCAGGAAACATTTTACATACAGATGCTGTGTTTCATTGTGGTAAACAGTGGATTCTCAACTCAAGTTTGCTGAGTGGGTATTTACTTGGGTTTAAATGGGGCTTCACTTTTCCAGAAAATTTCTGCTGTCTCTGTAATTAGGGACAAATTACACACATCCTTCTCAAGAAAATTCCTAGGAAATTACAGACAAGTAAAATAAAGTGTTGCAGAACTGCAGAGGTTTTTAGACTCTGAGGAAGGTACCACTGGTTGTGAGGAACAGGTGCACACCACTGGAGGAAGTTTTAGTCACCAACACAGTTAGAGCTGTAGCTTCCAGGAGCTGCGGTGCTAGGGCACTGTGAATCCCATGGTGCCCATTTGCTGTAATTTGTGTCAAAAATGGCACTTCCTGTCTGATTCATAACTCAAATCTGAACACAAAGACACAATGTATACAGCTGCTTCTCAAGGTTTTAGACAGTTTCCCCATGAGAGGTCTCTGACTGTGTGACCTCACTGGGTATATTTTTAAAATCATAAGGGGAAAAATTTAAATTGGAATCGTTCCTAAAAATCATCACTTTCCTTGATGATCAAAGTGAACCAGTCACAGTTGTTGTGACATACACTGCAGAACAAGAACTGGTAATTTGTCTTTAAAAAAAAAACAGGGCTCAAGTTGTTGACCATGGCTGACTGACTCCATAGCAACATTATACTTCCTGTTTACATTTCCCAAAGCCACAAATTATGGGAACTGCATTTACAAAATTAAGATCATGATTATCCACTAAATGGAAGCGGGACAAAGAATAATAATAGGAAAACACGCTGAGGTGAAGCAAACATCCTCAGTAGTTTCTTCAATAACAAAATGCTTTGTGCTTGTACTGGGTCAAATCATGTCAAAACTATGATTTGCGAAAGAGGAGTGATGTCCAACTGAGCATGACAACATGAATGGCCAGGGTGTGTTTGTGTCTACCTGAGTGTGTGAACTGGAGGGAGGGATAACAAGTTGGGAGGGGAGGGGACACTTTAATGACCCTTAAGGATGACCTCTGACCTCCTCAAAAGGTTAAGAGGCAGATTAACAGGGGAAGGGGGATTACAAATAGACCCCCCACCCCAGGCTGATTACAAGTGATGCACAACCTCCAGGAATTTGGGATTGTGTGTCTCACAGGAACCAAAATACATTAGTAAGGGACACTTAAGAGGTATTCACATTGTGATAAATACTTTCATTTAGAGTTAGCGCTCTCTCTCCATTCCTCCATCCATCTTACCTTGTTTGAAGGCCCTGGGGTTGGAGTTTGTTCTTCATACGGCGCCACGTTCTCCCATGTTGCCACCACGGCATGTGTTGGTGTGAATTTTGCATCTGGGAACCCTCGATGTACTTCCTGGGTGAGCAGATGAATGAATGAATGAATGAATGAATGAATGAATGATGGAGGGAAAGAAGAGGAACAGAAAAAAGGAAAAGGCAGAGTGTACAATGGATTGAACTAATGGATGAAGAACTGAAAAAAAAAAAGAAAAATCCAGATTTGTAGTTCAGTGCCACACAACATGTATTCATTACAATACATCATTCAGGTTCCTGGTTCAACAATCCACTGTGACTGATTTCTCTGATGTCAGTGGACAGACAGACCTGGGCCACTCGGTTGAGCACGCTGGGTGTTTCTGTCACCCGGTAGTAGATCTGTCCTCGCCCTCCGCTAGTGTCAAGATCAGCCAGGAACGGTGCCACCACAGGGAAATCTGTAGGAAAGCCATCATCGACATATTGCTTCTCCATCGGCAAATCCTGGGCTGATATGATGCCATTGGTGGCCACCTTTAAAAGAGAGTCACACATTAATAGTGATGCATTTACTGCTTAAAAAACATACCTGTAGGCCACCGGGGATCCCTGCATACTTCAAAACCCATCATAAACGCCTGGGGTCCTGTCAGAAATACCTGGAACGCCATAATTAACCCTGGGAACCTCCTAATGAACTCATACCCCCTCATAAACTGCTGGAACCCCCTTGTGGACCCGAGGAACCACATAATGAATCTGTACGTTACCCACTGAAACCTCTGGCACTCCTCTGTGGAGCCTTGTCCCTGATTGTGGCTCAGAAAACATTGAAACCACATACAACTGTTACTGGCTTTGCTCTTGATACATTACACCGGATAACAGAGCATGACATTTACACTGTATGTAGTACATTCACTCAGTGCTTCCATTTATGCAACTTCCACTGCAAATTCAGCCAAATCTATCTGACATTTAGGATCATTCAGATTCATGTTTTGGTTTATATTTATCCACTCAACCTGTAATTCTCAAATTTATTCCTAATCATCAGCCTGTTGACTTTCCACGTTTATTGGAAACTCTTTCCTAACTCCTGACATGGAGAATGAAAGTTGCTCTCAGGAGGAGGATGCAATCTTTAAAAGTTCATGAAGAAAAAACGGGATCATTCACAGTAACATTAATGAACCGAAGGGCCAGTGATAACAAATCACTCCTCTGGCTGCTGCTCATTCAACAGCTGCAAACATCACCTGCTAAATGTTAACCACAAGAAAAAAAAAATTCCCACGCTTCTACAGTCGCGAAATTCAGCGCGAGATCATACCAACACGATTTACAAGCATGCAAATAGATATCAATGAGCTTTTACTTACATAGAGCTGCGTGAAGAGGGAGTTGTAGAAGTATAAAGGTTTGGGCAGGGACAGCACTCTGGACGTTTCATCGTCGCCCTCTGCCAGAATTAAATCTCCACTTAAAGTGCCATAAGGAAACATATCAGCCCTCTGGATGGCTGTAACCACACACACACTGCAGCTCCAGCAGAGCACACACACAGCCAACATTGCCCCTCTCTCCATTGTAGAGCTGGGGGGTGTTTGAGCAGCTCTGCAACTGTGAGGCGGCAGAAGGAGAGGGTGTACGGATGGACTCGGGAGAGAGAGGAGCAGAAAGAAGGAGAACTCACCGCTCCGCTGCACCGAGCCCCTGATACCAGAGGGAGGAAGGGAGGGAGAGAGGGAGGAGTCTACACGCGCCCTGATTGGTCAGAGAAGACTTGAGTGACAGCTGAGCGGAGCTGGAAGCAACATCTGGCTCGTATTAGAGAAAAGACAAATAGAGCATTTTTAATCCGGATGTAACTCTATCTGTTTCACAACAATGAAAACACACATTGTGTAACTTAAAAAAAAAAAAAAAAAAAACACAACTCACTGACAAACACACACTGACTCACACGGACTATAAAACATGTACTTTAAAAATACTGTTTTACTTTCACTTATCGTGACAGCCTTATGAGTTTATGAGTAATTACTCCTGAAGAGTCCAGATTTAAGTACAATTCATATCAGCAGCAAAGATATTCTTATTATTTGCACCTTATTCTGTGTATCAGCCGTGAACACACTTCTAAATTAATCATCAGTACAACATTGTAGATTACATAACGATTCTTTATTGCATTTTATTGTCAGTCATAAAGACTGAAGGCAACTTTAAGAATACTTACACGTTGTGTGCCACCTAGTGTTCACTACAGCTTATTGCAGCAAATTTAGACTGACAGGACATGTAATAGACTTAAGTCAGTTTTACTAATTTAGCCCAAACGCATATTTAAGCAAAGGGCTTTAAGATCTGACCGGGAACCTCAAAGTCAGTAGGTCTGCAGACATCGGGACTGGACCAGACCCAGGCGTCTGGAACAAGGCACCGACTGCAAAGACAGGAGACAGGACAGTCCAAGCTTAGCCAGTGGTCCTGAATGGAGGGACTTCAGTACTGAAACAAATAAACAAGGACAATAAATTGTTAGTTACAGCCTTTTTTAAATGAAACTATTTATGGCTGGTTTTAGGGTTCATTCACTTTTAAGGGCGCTGCAGATGCAAACCACAAAGGACAGGATAAACCAAAGTGGAATATTTTTAACTGGCCACGTCTGTCACCTGACCTCAGCCCAGATGTGAATATGTGTTTAACTCAGGGCAAACAGCCCAGATGTTGCAGCACAGGCCTGGCAGAACATTCAATTACATCACATAGAGTCACACTGGACACCTCTATGTCTCTCTGCAGATGTCCTCTGGGGGTCAGGTCCAGGACATTTAGATCATTCATCAAGTCTGAGAGCTTCAGGTCGTTGCCATGCTGAACAGTGAATCCAGGTCACTCTAGAGCTTGTTTTCTTGAAGGACGTCTCTGTCTCCCTCCTCAGATCTTCCTTTGCCACTGAGTGACACCTCTGTCGAATAATCCTGTCCCAGCATGCTTCACCACAAGGATCTGTCTGCTAATTTGCAACAGAAGGAGTCAAATCAATCGGGTTCAAGACGTGTGTCAAAGACAATCAAAGAAAACAAGATGCACCCAAGGCCACTTTATTTCAATGTCACACAATGTTGTTGTGCAATATTTTCCATCCTAGACACTAACCAGAGTGAGAGGGTCACTGTGGGTTCACTATTGTTTACAACAGGAGGCAGAAAAAAAAAGAAAATGCTGGAAAAGTTAGAACATGGTGCCACTGTTTCAGTCTATCCTGTTTGACCATGTCAGGCGTCTGCACTTACTCAGAGCGACCACTAGATGGAGGCAAAGGACAGGCTACCATCCATATGCAGCACAGCAACACAGTGTGTTTTCTGTTATTTATTTACTGTGCAGAGACTGCGAGTTTTAATTTGTCCCTGTCAAGGCATAATCTGCTCTCTAATATTATCTAAATTAATTTGTAATAATTATTAGTTGTAGCTAAGGCAACCCCAATACCCTTCTGCATCCTGAACACATGTTTACATCTGGATCATTGTGCTCTATATAAATATGGCACATCCCTGAACTACAAACATTTATTTAACACTAAATTTGAATGGTGATCCATCAGATCCGGTCGTGGTTTTCACTATTTCAGAGTGTAATTAACAGAACTGACCAGCTTCACTTGTGACATCAGATATTCCCATGAATCAATGAACTCATCAATGATTCAGTCGAAGGCCATTAGCAGGCTGGAATGAACACACAAACACACACACCAGTGTATTTTGTTGAAGTGAAGGAGTAATGCCAGCAATGCAACCTTGCAGTGTGTGTGTGTGTGTGTGTGTGTATGTGTGTGTGTGGGGGTTGAGCTCAACAATACATACAGCACTTGTCAGCACTTTTAACTGATGCCACACCCCTAACAAAGGCTGTTTACCAGCAGAGCAGACCATAGGATCTGTGGATTAATACCTTGATCAATAATTGAACTGTTTTAAAATAAAGAGCACAGACAGTCAGTGAGGAGGATCACCACTTAAGATATTATCTAAGCCTCTAAGTTTTTATTTTCCCCTACATTAATACCAACTCTGGAGTTAAGGAAAGGAAAGGAAAGGAAAGGAAAGGTAGTTTTGTGTCAGAGAACAAAGGTATTGGGAGGAGAAATGAATGGAAAGAATGAGCAACAAAAACAGAGAGGGAGAAGGACAAAGACCAAAGGGAGGAAGGAGCTCAGTGATCAGTGCTGTCAAAACTAAAAATAACCTCCAGAATGGGACCAGTCAGGTCGCAGTAAGTGACCTGTCGTAGTATTTGTGTTGCTTTGCATTTGCACTGATGTTTATGGCATAAATGTAACCATGTGTAACATAATGCAAATGTTAAAAGCGAGAGTGGTGTAGAACAAGTGGGAAAGACAGAGTGGGAGAGGAAGAAGTGACCGCACTGGCAATATATCACAATTTCAGTAAGATTTGGTTAATGGGCCTGAATAAAAGCACTCAAGTGTCATCATCATTTCAGGGCTTTCAACCGACATCAAGGCCAATTTTAGGAATCCTGTGATTTATTATTTTCGTAAAAAGAGTCAAATTAGTGTAATATTTCAGTGCATTGCGTTGTTTTTAGAAGCGTTTCCCCCCTGACAAGCAGACGTTACAGTGGGGATTTGTGCAGACATCACTACTCATCCATACAACCCTAATGCAAAACAACATGACGCAAATTTGTCATGTGTTATGCTGGCGATTCCCCCATTTCCTGTGATGCATGATGCATCGTTTTAGGATGAGGAAATGGAGAGCATTTAGAAGAAGAAAAAGAGTCATGTTGGATTTGTCACTGGTTTATAAATGAAACTTACACTCTCATTCATCCCTATGGGAAATCAAGAGTCTGAAACCCAGTAGAACAACATGCAATCTCCACACACAGGACACCAAACACTTTGAATGCTAAAATGTCACATGCACACACATGCTGACATGCAGAGACAACAGAGTCGCATACTAATCCCAAAATATCACGCTGCATATAGAGAAAACAGATTCTGCACAGCACACAGCCTTTGGTTTCTTGTCTATTTAGAGAAAAACAATGCTTCAGGGAATTAAATGGCATTGCAGATTTTACTTTACTTTGTTACATGAGGACATGGTCTTGCTCTGTCAATATGCTGTGTGCTGCATAATTCATATGGGGTTGGGGTTGGGGGGGGGTTAGGGTTAACCCTAACCCCAACCCTTTCTGAGTATTTGTGAAAAACGTACTTATATCCCTGTGTCGGACAAATCATGTCAGAGTGAGCGCATGCTTCAGGCCTGAACTAAGTGAACTAGCTCCAGCCTGCAGTCCTGCAAGGAGTGGGTGTACCCGTGCACCGTGACGTCATTGCATCGTTCCCTGTACCCCGGGTCCATTCATGCCTGCCTCATCACATCACAGTGCCGCGCGCGCGCGCCTCTCCCTGTCCACACCTTTAAACCGGAGCGGCTCCTTCGTTAAGAGAAACCAAGGCTTTGAGCTGTGAGATACGTCTGTCCTGTCCGTCTACGGTACGGCGCGGCTCGGCTCGGCTCGACCTGGACTTTCTCACGCAGGAATAAACGTCCACGCTGCGGGGAGCGAGGTAAACAATAGGTTAGAGTCTAATTGACGCGGATGAGACTTTAGGAAACTGTCCGCTGTTAAGATTGTGTCTCTGTCACTTCTTCCATTGGTTCACACATGTCATTCATCCAGCAGCTTTCTCCCACGGTAACACCAACTTTTACAACTTTGCTTGTTGTCTCACGTGCTGTCTAAGCACGTCGTGTAGCTCCATGTAACCCCCACAAAGTTAAGCCAAATTTAACACGTGTCTTCACGAGCCTAAGTTACATTCTTGTGTGTGTTTATTAAAAGAAAATCTTCATTTGTTCCTTATTCTGTGCCCAACCTGGCTCCGTAGGTCTCCAAACGGAGGAGCAGCATGCCAGTAAATCTACTTTCCGCACATGTTTGATTCTAAATTGCTCTCACAAGTGGAGTTGACGGAAAATCTGCAGGAAAAAAACACACCCTGTGGTGCACGGATCCAACACCTGGACACATCTGTCAGAGCGCTCACTCCGTGTTTTGCGGAATTAACATAACATCTCCGCAGATTTCACTCCTGTTTTGAACGATTCAGGGACATTTGGAGCAGACATTAGCCAGAGTGGACACGTCGTGCATTTGACACAGTAAGTAGGTGAGTCACTTACCCACTGAAAGTGAAGGCACACACAAGCACACAAAGTCATACAAGTGGAACGGATGAGTTAGAAAACATCCACAGAGCCAAGAGGGACAGCACTATTCCCTGGGTACAGAGACTGATTGATGGATGGATGGATGGATGGATTGGATGATGAAATCTTGGACTGCAGTTTCTGACCCCTCGGTCCATCAGCTGGTCATCTGTTGACTGGTGAAACAGAAGAGGGAAGCCTTTGAGTTTCACAGTTCAAAAACTTTTATACTGGTGCAGGGTTAAAGCGTGGGACTTTTTCAGCTTATGCAAAATGTTGTGTTTTGTGAGAGGCAGAAAATGGTCTCTGTCCTTTTCTGTGTATGTATGGGATCAGAAAAAGTTAGACAAAGATCTGTGTAAATATAAAGTTAGGGTGGTGCAGGGGCAGCGCTGCTGACAAAGAGTCAAAACAAGAGGGAGAAAGTAAGGCACAGTGGTAAACAAACGCTGCTGCAGAGTGATGCTCAATGAAATGTTGTTGCTACAGATCACATTTTAAAATGCTGCACTCAAGTAGCCCCAGTCTAGTCAGAGAAGATACATCGGCTGTAATAAAAATCATGTTAGTGTTAATAACCAGAGTGTCTTTCTGTTATTATCATTATTATTATTAATGTATTGATAAGAGATTGATGCATGTGGTTTTCACAGATGTTCTTTTTTCCTTTGTGTTTCAGTGAGATGGCTGCAGACAACAATTTGAGGACACTTTTTTGAAACTTTTTTTGGGAATCAGAGATATATTTTACGGTCAAATCCAGCCTGTCTTCAGCCACAATGAGTTCAGAGGACGACCCGTGCCACTCTATGGAGCACATCAAACCCCCCACGACTCCTCTGATCAGCGCCACCATGTTTGCTGCTGGGATCTTCGGCAACGTGGCTGCACTGGTGATACTGGAGATCCGGCGACGCAGAGAATCGAGGGCCGAAGGCACGTGGAGGCGCAAGCTGTTTCACATCCTCATCACATCACTAGTGATTACGGACCTGCTGGGGACCTGCCTGATCAGCCCGTTGGTGCAGGTGGCGTACAGAGCCAACACTTCCATGGTGGGGATGTCGCCCGTCGATAAAAGCGTGTGTTCGTACTTTGGCGTCAGCATGACCTTCTTCAGTCTGGCCACCCTGTCGCTCCTCTTCTCTATGGCGTTAGAGAGGTGCTTTGCCATTGGATACCCCTACCTGTACAGCCAGCATGTCACCAAGAAATGTGCCTACATCACAATCCCACTGGTGTTCCTGTTATGCATGTCGTTCTGCCTGCTCCCTTTTGCAGGATTTGGTAAATATGTACAATACTGTCCTGGCACATGGTGCTTCATTGACATGAACCCAATCCAAAAAGACGACCGGGTCTATGCCAACCTGTACGCCACTATTCTGCTGGTGCTGGTGCTGGCCATTGTGGCGTGCAACGGTTTTGTTGTGTACCAGCTGTTCAAGATGTACCAGCGTCGGAAGAGGAACGGCTCAGTGATGGCAACGTCGAGATCCAACCATGACCGCAGAGCCATGTCCATGGCAGAGGAGGTGGAGCATCTGATCCTGCTGGTCTTCATGACCATCATCTTCATCATCTGCACGCTCCCCCTGGTGGTAAGATGACAGCAGATGACACACACACACACACACACACACACACACGCATGTTTCTGACAGGTAACTGTGTAACGAACTGCCCCCATAAGAGAAGTTCAATGAGCTGTTTTGGGGTTAATTAGCTCCATGGGTCAGTTGGTCAGGAGTTAGAGCAGAAATTGATTGAAGTCCCATCATGCAGTGAGCGAGCAGGTCATGCGGGACTGGTGGTTTACCGATGCACTTAAACTTTTCTTATCTTTGTTTTGGAGCTGGAATCTGTCAAGACAATTAACCTTTGAGCCATGAGGTGCAAACACACGGTACAACTCACATGGTGCCAAATTTTCATCTCATCACTTGCATCACAGCTGTATGGGATTCTTCAAGTGACCGTTCATTATTGATTAGGGAAGCAATAATGATTTTTTTTTGAAAATGCAGATGATTGTCTTTATTAATTCATAGTATCTAAATGCCCAAAATCATTTACAGAGATGTGTCTGATGTGAATCTGATCAAAAGACAGAAATATAATGTAATGTATCTACTAGAGTTAAACTGCATGATACGCTCTGACATAACTGTCTCTCCACACTTGTGGCATTTACTACAATGCAGCTATTCAGAAATAATACAATAGACTATGGATTGTTCTGGTGCCAAGTTGTGGACAGGAAACACGGCACAAGTGCCATTCACAGCTACTGACTCAGCTACTGCTTTTGATGCCACAGGTATTAACAATAAATGTTTAAAAATAGATTTCATTACTGTGTTACAGAGCACATAAGCTGTATCATAATGGATACATTTAGTTTTCTGGGTTTAGAGGAAAATATGAATCACAATTACACAATCACTACTGTAAAAGTCTGCAAGGAAAAGTACAAATGACTCTTTCGCTGGTGATTAGCCATTATGCTGTCTCAGTCAGGCTACTGGGGCAATATGTTGGTAACCACCACTGTTCTGAAAGTGCCACTTTGGACTTGAAATGTGAAATCGATAATGCTCCCAGTGGTATATGATGATGTGCACTCGCAGGCATCAGTAATGGGGCTGTTTGGTTTGTGGCCATATCTCAGTAGTGGCTTGAAATGCACAGTCACGGCCTTCGTCTCTGCAGTGATCCTGCCATCACAGTTAATTTAAAGAGGAATGTGATAGAGGACAGAAACTACTAAGATCTACTTCCTGACAAAACAGACAAGCTTTTAGAGAGTCTGTGTCAAGACGAGCGTAGTCAGAGTGAAGTCAGAAATATAACGTCAACACTTCAAAAACTAGATGCACAAGTATTTTTGCTGTTTTAACGATAACATTTATTGGAAGTTTAGTTAGTTAAAGCAGCAACATAAACTATTTCAAGCTTTTTTTGGCAGGTGGGAAACATGTTTTTTATGTATCTAGATGCAAGGGTTCATTGAACTGCCTTGCACTGCACAGTGTACCATGTACCAGGTGTAGACTCCTGCACAGGTAAAGGACACAGGGATCAGCTTTCCTCACTGCTTAATAAGGAGTGAATAAAATAGATGACTTGGGTTCAGTAAGGTTATATACAAGCACGGAGAGAGAGAGAGGACCAACCAGTGAGGACACATCAGATCATGAAGTGTCTCAAAAGCTCACATCTACATTCAGACCTCATAACATCCATATTTGTTTGATATTTGGACACATGTTGTCCCACACCATGTTGATGTAAACATTATTTGTCAATGGAAACTCATGTTCACAAGATGGTTATTATTTGATGATGTCTCACTTGCTTCATGTTCTTGTTTCTCTAATTTTGTTAACTGTGCAACAATGAAAAGGAGCGTGCTGAGTCTCGCATTAGGCAAATGCTAACAGTTCTTTTTCTTTCTCTTTCTCTTTTAATTGCACCCTTGTGGGTTTTTATTATTATTACTAGGTTGTGTATGTGTATCTTCATGTCTGCTGTGTCTAGCCACAGGTCTCTCTTATTTGGTCTCATCAGATATTCAGTGACAGTCACCAGACCTTTCACCACACACACAGAAGTCATCAGCAACATTTATTTCAGCCGTGCATGATAAAGTCTCTTTATAATGGGAGTCATATGTCATACATACGTGTCGTGGTCTCCTCTCCTCTCTCTCTCTCCTCTCCTCTCCTCTCCTCTCGTTTCAACAGGATGGCCACATTAACCTCTTGATGGACATTTCCATTTGTTTCCCTGTGGAGAGAGTAGAAAACCTTTTACCATATTTCATTCTAAGCACACACACTGACTAAGTGATTAAACTGAAGGGTGGTCTAGTCTCGTCTGTTAAAAGAAACACCCAGCCCCAAGTCGCCACTTCAAAAATGTCTCGACTGATAGACTGTTTAACTCACAGACAATCCATATTGAGTTTTAGTGTCTGAGTTGGGCAGTGTAAAGGACCTCAGTGGTCTCTTTATTAATACTTGGTAGGAGAGATAAGGAAAAATAGAAAAAGATAGAGAATCTCTAAAAACTCATTAAAGGTTCTGCTAAATGGCCACACAAAGGCACCTGCCTCAGTATCAAACCCCTGGTCCACAACAACAACAGGATCTATTGTTGTTGGCATGAAATGAGTCACACAGAGAAGTGTCTTAGGTGAAAGTGTTTTCTCAGGAACAGTGCAGCTGTACCCTCTGTCTGGTTAGATAAACTCAGACGCTCAGTGTACACAGTTTGGGGAGAAATGTCCTTTTTGTTTTTTTTCCCTTTGCCAAAATTGAAAACACACATATCGTAAGTAATGGCTGAGTGCGCTCGTCTGTTGTAAACATAACTAGCCTGTGTGTATCTGAGACCGATGGAGTAGCATTTCACAGCATGAGCTAACTTCATGATTTGTATGTGGTTTCAGGTTATGTTCGTGGCAACACACACAGCATCAGCCCCAGTCGTCACCGCTGCTGATGAAATGTTTACCTCTGTCATAGGAGGCAAACAACTTGTTCAAAATTTTCTACTGATTTCAAGTGATAAAGCTGCTGCGAAAGCAAATCGCACACATTGTGGTTTGAGTACATACAACAGGGTGGAGCTCAAATTTAATATCATATTTCCTTTATGGTCACAGGTTTGCCAGGTCCACACATTCAGAAACACACTAATAGCACTTCAATTACATCATTTATTTACAGCATTATAGAAAACTCTCAGGGGCTTCCAACTTGCAATGTGATACCCCAGTGAGGGCAGGATATCACACACACACACACACACACACACATATACACTATCATATTACATTTTTCTTCCCATATGAAACTGTAGGCGTTTTTGTGTGATATACCTCCGGTTATCCCCGATTGCATTAAAAATGGAAGAGGTCAGACTGCAGCCTTTTGCACACAGACACACAGATGAGGATGTGGAGACCGGTAATAAAGATCAGGATGGATTTGAACCCAGGGCAACACAGCGAGCAACGTGATGCAATTCAGAGGATGGAGCGGACAACAAGTTCTTGATACTGTTTTCAATAACAAATCTAAGATATGTGGGAACTGATAAGCATGAGTCTCTGAGCCTTGAGCCCTCACAGACATTTCACATTAACACTTTTATTACACTTCCTGTGTGAGTCGGATTTCATAGCTCAGTCTGGAAAACCAAAATCTGTCTTCCTTCGCACACGAGATCCTCCGCCTGCTGTGTTTTTGTCTCACACACATGTCGAGGCCTCTCACTAATCACAGTAATGACCTCATATGGTTCAGTTTAAAATGACGTCGGGATTGTTATGGAGCTGTTTTACACATCACACCTCGTTCATGATTTAATGCTCATTTGTTAGTTAGTTTTTTTTTAAGTTATGTAATAAATTACCATTTTCATGCAACGGCTGAGAAAATCTGGGAAAGTGGGTATTAACCAGCTTTCTCAGGGATTAGACAACAGCTGCTGATAAGCTCTGCTGATAAACAAGGACCATTTGCAGCTGTGGAGTTGGAAAACTGTGTCTCTTCAGTGAAGAGACACTTTGGGAGTAACCCATTAGTCTTGATGGCAAGTATTCAGCGACTAGTTTGTGCAACTGAGCAACAGGAAATTGACCTAATGAGAGTGCCGTGACAGTGTTGGCACAACGGTGTTGGCGCAACCATCACCATCTCAGGAGGCTGCATGGGTGCTTTTACAGGCGTCAATAAAAGTGAGTGAGTTTAGGGAAAAAAAGCTTCACAATAGAAGTGACAAGACGACAGAGTATGAAGAAATAGTGTGTGTAATTCAGAGAAAAGCAAGAGGACGAGAATAGGTCTAAGATTTGAAAAAAAAAAAGTGAAAGAGAATGTAAAATACCACAGGGGTGAATAAAAGAAGGTAATATAAGTTGTTAACAAAAAGCTACAAGGTCGTTTTTCCTTTCACATTTAACTAGATATTGTTTCTCTCTGATCCCCAGAGAGAGCAGCAGGAGGAATTTCTAAACCTGTGAACTACTCATAGCTTCCATGGATTGTATTAATACACTAGTTCCCAACCTTGTGGTCATCAGCCCAGGGGGCTTTACTGCTTCTCGTTCCAGCCCGTCTCTGCAGTAGCTGAACTCACTTAAACCACAGAGAATGAACTAATCAGTGAAGTCTGCTGCTCATTCTTGGCCTCAGTGGCACCAACAGCTGCAATCAAAAGCTGCTTCCATTTAAAAAGGTCAAAGGCTTTTTTTTAATACAGCAGTTATCGATCAGGGATGCCCGAGAGCACACATCACATAAAGCATGTGCTAGCTTATTTGCTTATTTAGTTTCTTCCACTTCCAGTTAGCTGTAATTGAAAAATATCAAATTTGATAAGTCGACATCTTTATAATTTAGCCACCAATCCTAAATGAACGAGGCAGCAGGTAAATCCAGTCACTACTGAGAAAAACAGCTCAATTAAATCTGCATAGAAGTAACAAGACAGCATCACCTGCCAAAATCTCAATTTGGTTTCTGTATCTGTATCTGCCCATCAGCCTTTCCCTGAACCACAGAGCACACACACACACACACACACACACACACACACACACACACACACACCACATTCTCAGTCATTTATAGGCTGCCTGTGTTTGCCCCAGCAGTTCGTCTGAAGACCAAACAAAATTAGAGTAGTTCAATATGTTCTTTCAATTAGACCATTACTCTGTGCTCTGCAAACATCCTGTGACCGTTGGATTGTTTTCTGCATGAACAAAGATAAAATTGACAGGTGTACTTTTTGTTCAGTGTCGCACAATTGACTTGTGATGGGGAAAAAAAACTTTCATCATGCAAAAGTTAGATTGAGCAAACACACAAAGTACACATATACACCCAGTGCTCTGGACCATTCCCAGTTGTGGGCACCAGTTGATCATAATCTCTGTTAATAGGAAAGCAGCTCAGGAAATGGATATGTGTTTGCTTTGTAAACTATGGAGGCTACTGCATCTATGTATGTAGTGATGAACCTCACAAGACTTTGGCAAACCTCCAAAAACGAACTAATCGTACTCGGTTGGTTATCTTTCTGCGAGATAACAACCTGTTAACACTGGCTGGGCGTCGAGCACAGTGTTGAATGTAGGTCACTCATGTTTTGACAGCTCTCAGACAAATACTCAGTTCACTAAAGTTATGCAGTGTAAGACAGAAGAAAGTAGACGTGAAGCATAAAAAATAAGTTTTGTGGGACATTTAGCTCAAGTAAATCACAAGCTGTCATACCACCCACTTTTCTGTTTTCCCAGTGTCACATGTGTCTCTGAGCTCTCTCTCTCTCTCTCTCTCTCTCTCATTTCTAAACTGGATGAGGACTTCAGTGTGTGTCTGGAGGATGAACAGAGAGATTGAGGCTGAAATGAAGCTTAAATGATGGTTGAACAGGAATGTGGACCTGAAAAGACAGGAGAAGCGTTATACACGTTGTCCCCATTTAATCTCGCTCTGCATCTGTCGCTGCTGTGGTCTGTTTAGTGTGGGGTTTATAACCAGGATGTAAACTAGGATGTGTGTGTGATACAATAGTGGGATTATAGCTCAGCAGATAAATTACCACAATCTCCTATCTTCTTTCCTCTCTGTCCATCTCACAGATCCGGGTGTATATCAACTCCACTGGTACGCGTACGGAGTCTCACCCCGTGGACCTGATTGCCCTGCGCTTCATCTCCGTGAACTCAATCATTGACCCCTGGGTCTTCATCCTCCTCTCCCCCAGCGTGCTGCACTTTTGCTGGGCCACGGTCTGCCGGGCCCCCCTAGGAGTCTCGAGGGGTTCCTTCTTCAAAACATCAATTGCTCAAGAGAATAATGCCATAGCCCTGTCTCACACTTCCCAGGTCTACACTGACAATTTTCACTCTGTGGAGACTCTATGACTGTAGCTGTACATTATAATTTGGTATTTATTTATTGGACACATGATATAATTGTGTTTTTTCTTGGTGATCACATAAAGTGGAGAGCTTTCATGGGCCATAGCATCTGTTCCCCTGTGGGTGGGCTATATTTGGGTGTTGCCGTGAAGATAACCCTTCCAATTGCTTTTATGAGCCCTATCTGCTCTTAGCATTTACAGGACTAGGCGTTTCCAAATACTTAAGCATTTAAATGAAAAAGGCTGCTGACGAGAAAACTAATTCAGATGGAAACGGAAAACTCCCAAGTACTTTTGTCTATAATGCATCAAGACAAACCTGGGTGGAATGTCTTGAGCAACGAGATGATTCAGAAGTCAACACAGGAAAGACATTCTTCTATCACCGAGGACAGGACATGGATTATCCTTCAATCCATGACAAAGAGCAGAGGAAGAGGAGATGTGATCAGCAACATGAGGCCTTGCTTGCTTATGCCTTCTCTAATTAAAATGCTGCTTTCCAAACAGTTGTTACCAGTTCTGGGAATGGTTATCCAAGACAGACATCACCTGCCATAAATACAGACCTCTACAGAGCAAAACACTCCCTATAAAGTTATTTCAACAGATATACAGTATGAATGACAAAGTGGGGACATTAACATCAGATAGGGTCGTGATGTTTATGTATGAAGATCAAATTTAAGGAGCAAATACATTTCAATGCCAGCTGTAGGTAGATCAGTCTGAGGCATGTCGAGGTAAAACCCAGACGTAATGTATTTGTGGCATGCCCTTCTCCTCTGAACACTTCAGTAGCTCAGTGATCATCATCTTGGGAACATTATCTTATCATCTCAGAGCTTCTTAACCTCTAACTTTAACCTCTGGTCTGCTTTGGTAACCCCACCCCACCCCCAGCATTTATACCAGATTCCTGCTGGAAAAGTCAAAGGGCAGGAAGCCTGGACAGACTTTGGTCTACCAGATGTCCCCACACTTCACTCAGGAAGAGGGTGGGAAAGAGTGATAAACAGAAAAAGACGGCAGTGACATTATTTTATTCTGTATATAAATGGTATGTAGCATATATTATAATATCTTAAAAAAGGTTCATAAGAGACTGCAGTTACCTTTGACTTGAAAACTCTGCTTGTCGTATTGTTAAGTAACATAAACTTGCTGTCAATGTAACGCTTCTTTTGACCCACTAAACTAATGATAGCACATAATTTAAGCAAATGATGGTACTTTTATTATCAAGACCAGTAGCTACCTCCTTTAATGACTAAGTAACACACTTTAGTCCATCCATATGGTAATAAAAGATTCACATTGAGGTCACTTATTTGCTAAATAAAGTATATTCTGTAGCTGAAGTCAAAGCTACCCTGAGGAGTTCTTTGGAAACAAAGTGATATTTACATTCAGTATTACTCACTGGAATAGCATGAAACCAGACAGCTAGGCGCCTGTCCTCTTAAAAAACACTGCTGCTCATTAATACCACTAGTTTGCTATTAAAAATAAATTTATTAATCAATCATCTAGTAAGCTATTCTGAAAATGTTTCAGGCCTCAGAGTCTTTGACATACACTCAGTAGGTACACCTAGCTAAGACTAATACACTCTAATACAACAGTCCTGCAGTACAACAACCCTTCATGAAGGTTTTAATGTCTGGATTGTAACTCAATCATGTGTGAGGTGGATAAAATATTTAAAAAAATACTTGTCAGTATTATGCAATACAATTAAACAGCACCACGTAGTGCAGCCTCAACAGTGAACAAAGTTAAATCAATACTGTGAATGAGTTTCAGCACACACTGATCATTATGACCATTTGCATTAGGCTGCATTAGTTTTAGCTATGTTTTCCAAATCAAATGCCTCATCTGAGTGTATATCATCTGTTGCTCTTTAAAAAGCACCATTGTTTGTTTTTGATTTGTGCCACAAATCAGTTTTTCAGTTAGTAGACACCAAGTTTTCTGAGCAACTTCTTGTTTCTTCCTGTGTCTTGCTTTATTTCCTCTTGGGTGTCATACGGTCCCCTGACATTGCCTGTGAGACCTCGATTTTTATCCATTAACCAACATTGCAAGTGCCATTTGAACTACCAGAACATTTCTGAAATGTGATTTATATCTAAAATTAGTCTTTCTAGAGAAATGTCCTGACAGCACAGAGCCATCAGAACCAGCCTCCATGGCATGATTACAACCTTTGATTACATCCACATCCTGATTATTCAATTATTAACTAATGCAAACCCACTGATAAAAGTATAAAAGTAGATTAAAGTAATTCTCTTCTGAGTAGCAGAAAGTCGCACATGATGGATGATTGCTTTCCTACGGGGTTCAGTTGCACAACATCACAGGGTTTTTATTTCAGCATCTCTTGAGGGAAAGAAAAGCATCCTCAAATCGGGCTCAAGTTGTCTGGCAAGAAGATAAGCTACTACAGATTTTTGGAGTATCTCTGGTCCAAAATCTCTCAAAACAAAAGAAAAAAAAAGAAAAACACTCGGGTTACATAACAGCAGCGGTCCAGTTTCACTGAATGAGTTTTATGTATTGAAGTGTGTGTAATGTGGGGAAAAAAACGAAACCATAAGTTCTCAAGTTTTAGGGGGATGTGAGAATTGTATGAGCATCAGGTAAAGTCTGTGGCTGTGGTGTGTGTGTGTGTGTGTGTGTGTGTGTGTGTGTGTGAAAGAGAGTGTGTAGCTATTTTGTGTTGTGAGAACAGCAGTTTATTGCTTTCCGTGGTCTGTTGGTTCTGAGCTTAGCATCAAAATGTTCAGCATTTACCACGGCCACACACTGCTTCCTGTGGATGTTATGTGTGGCTTTTGCTTCTGTGTGTGTGTTTGTGTCAGTGCTTTTTCCTGTTTTGTTTGAATGTGTGAACATATTTGTTTGAAATTATGGAAGTTCCCACATATGCGTATCTGTTCATGTCCCTGCAATATGTTGAGTGTGTGTGCATGCTAGAATGTGTGTGTGTGTGTGTGTGAGACAGACAGCGCTGCAATGTAATGATGTCAAACCAGAATGCTACCTACCTGGATGTCTTGTACTCTGTGATTATAAAGTACTGTAGAAGAAACTGAATGCACTGAGCACACAGGTATGTATGTGTGTTTTATGGCTTGTGTAAATAAAACATCTCATCCACTAAATATTCTGTCTGACCTGGTTTTTTACACATACACAAACACACACACACACACACACGGTGGATGTATTCCAGATGTGGACAATATGGCTGAATCTTCCAGCCAGACATGTGTTTCAGTTTCTGTATGTTTGACCTTGACGTCTCTTTACTCAACACATCATCTTAGGTTTGCTTTTGTTGTACATGTTGTATCTTCTATCCCGTGTGTTTAGGGCGAGCACACATCTCATTTACATGTGTGTTCTTTCGATGCTAATCAAGGATATCATAAAGGACATCAAGAGCAGCCACGTCTAGCTCAGTTTTCTGATGAAAAATATCAGCCAGTTGAAAAGGCAAACATGTCTTCACTGACTTGGTATTCCATGCTGCCATTAGTAGAGCCAACAGCAGACTTATGTTTACTATGAGACAATAAAACATGTTTGGTTTAGGCTGGGCTATAATCACATAGGTCTGTGACTGACTCAGTGATCATATATCCACCATTTATCACTTGATGTTTCCACACTGGCCGATGCTCTTTCAAAATGAATTGGCACAGTTTCTGTTGTGGCAATGTTTACAGCCTGCAGTGTCGCCAACATTTGATTTAGAGACTACTCTTCTATTTTTCTTCTTCTTCTTCTTCAAAAGAGCACCTAGCAACAAGCTGGCAACTTTTAGGACGAACCTTGGGCACTGTCCACAGTAGACAGCTGCCAGTCGGGGTTTAAGGCCCAGAATGGCGTTCCAGCACACACAATTAACTAAATAAAATAAATCTGTCTAAACAGAAAATGAAATGGACGGGCAGGAACACACAGGCAGAGCCCCTCCCTGCCGATTATCACACAAAGCAATGGCCATTTTAACTTCATTGTTGACATGTTGATGGCATGTCCACAACATCCTCAATTCCAACAGACTCTAACTGACCATACACATACAGTCACCTGACTAGCCACATGACTGCCAGTCTTCTCACAGTCAAAACTGAGTCAAACAGGACGAGAGCCATGAGAGCCTACTGGGCTGAACTTAAAAGCACAGAGGCACTGACTGTGGAGTTCAACATTCAGACTTTCTGTAAAATTCATCATCATCAGTAAAAAAAAAAAAAAAAAATCCACCAGCCTTGAGGCTAAAATGTTACTGCAAAGGTTGATCTCATGATCTGATAGTGAAGCAGCTCGATGCTTGGCTTGGTAGCGGACAGGGAAACTTAAAAATCATGTAGTGTGATGTCACATTAATCCAGGTCTCCTTCAATTATCATTCAGTAAAGACCATTTAAATCTTATGGCTCAGTTACATCTTCCCACACTTAAAATATTTCATTTCAATTCTTGATTTTCGCTTTTTTATATTTCAGATCCGACTTTTGTTGATGACTTGATCAATTTTTTTGAGCAGCTGAAATAATGAGATGCAGACAGAAGTGGTGCAGCTGTTTAGATGATATTTCATGTTTTTCTGTGAGATGGAGAGAAACTGGATTTAACCATCCAACAATTCTAACTTTATTACTTTTCTCTCGTTTTGTTACTTCTCTCCTCTCTCCTCACCAAAAGCCAATGAATGAGAGGTAAATTATTTTTTATAAGTTATGGTCCAGGATTTCAACAATCAAAATGGTTTATCAGCTCATCTCTCCCTCTTTTCACTTTAGTCCCTCACTCCTCTCTTGACATTTTTTTCTCCAACACTAAGAGCCTCTTCACATCACACATCATTATACTGTATCCAGAGGAAACTCTGGTGTCAAGTATATCAGCATCTTATGAGCTGTCTTCTAGTCAAGCTACAGTTATGAAATGGTGACTTCCTGTGTCTTCACATGACTCACAGGTTTTTCCTGTGATCAGAACAAACAAAAGCCTTGATTAGGAGTAGTATTCACGTCAGCCCCCACACTCCTCCACCGATAAAAGTTCAACCTATCATTCACTCAGTGCTTGTAACTGTGATACTTGACTTCTTTGTTTGACATTAAAAGGAGGTCTGGACTCATTCATTCGAAGGGAAACTTTGATATGTTTCTTCCTGGTCTCATTTTACAATCTTTCACTTTCACAATAAATCAGTCAAGCTTTACAAATATATAATTATCATTATCATTATTATGTATACGTTGTTTTCACTGTTTACATTTCGCTAAACAGTATACCATGTGCGGTATTTGAGGAGGCTAGAACCCCCCCCATTTGGTTTTTGAAGAGGAAGAGGGCAGCCCTTCAAATGAGTCAGACAACAGACATTAGCTTTCAATTTTGTGGTTTCAAATACTTTCACAATGGAACAGGATGGGATCTCTGTGAGAAAAATCCTTAAACTGCTTTCAGTTAAATGAAGCAGTTTTAAAAGCGATTACCAGAAGAATGTTCCCTTCTTATACTGAGGGTGAAGGAGACAAGTGTTACCCTTCAAATGGAAAATCTGGCTGGAAAAACAACGCAACAACAAACAGCAAAGAAGTTGTTACCCATTTTGGTAGAGACAAACTTTCTCATGGGTTGTTTGTTTGACTGGGATCTGACTGACAAAATTTCACTTGGGGTAGCATTACGTAGTCGGTAAAACTTGCGTTTTGGAGGCTGTAAAACTGTTTATGTGCACCCTGGTCGCTCACCTGGCTTCAATGCAGCAGCATGGGCTTGAATCTGCACTGGACCCTTCACAGCATGTCATCCCGTCTCACTCTTCTGCCTATAATAAAGCAAAAGAAGAAGGAAAATCACTTTTTATCAAACCTTAAAAGAAATACGACCTCCACTGTGCCCCTCCCCAAACATCAGCATGAGCACAACGTATGGAGGAAGCTTTTTTTTTCTTCAAAAACCATCACAGATAATAACCTGATATTAGCTCTGATTAGACCTCGTAAAAACATACTTCTTAGCCTCTCCACCTAACCTCGTAAAACCAGTCGCCCAAGGTGCTGCCCTGTTTCTTGTACCGACTTGTTCGCTTCCCCCTAGAGCTACTCTTTCCTGAGTGCACCACGACCTCATGACCTGCTCAAGATTCTCTGTAGCTCTTTGAACCCCACATTGTTAGCTGCTGATAAGACAGCTCTCTTCATTACGCTCTTTCACTTGTTGATCAAATTGTTTAAAACTACAATAAAAACTAATTTCTGATGTATAACTATGAGAAGGTAAATTGCAAGTTGAAACAGGAGCCTGACATTTCTATTGATCTTCTTTCCTTATCTTCATCGTTTCTCAGAACTAGAGAGGTTTGAAATGCAGATGAAATCACAGAGGAAACTGCAATTATTCATCAACAACTGTGTATGTCAGAGGGCAGCTCTTTGTTACTGGAATCCTGTAGGCAGGTATCTGGTAAATTTCAGTCTGACTAATGAGGAAATCATGTTGGCTTTCATCTTTTCAGTCAGCCTCTGTAAGCTCTGTATCATGATGCTACCATGAGGTTATCAGCAAATCAAATCTCTGAGACCTCTATGTATAAACTCAACATACTACACATGTTGGCTGTTTCCTTCCTCTGACCTGATCACAACACAAGAAGACAAGAGATTATCCAATTAAACAGACAGGGTTAATTAATCAACAAATCGATTATGTTGCATGAACTCAGTTATGGCTCATGTGTTCCCGATCTTCCCCCGTCTGTATGTAATTGTCTATCGGTGAGACAGACAGACAACAGGCAGGATATACAATGAATTATAGGCAATTATTGAGGGAAATTACACTCTTGTCAAAATTTAATCAAATGACGTGTGTTTGATGGTGGAAGTTTGATCTCATTAAACTACAGTGGTCACAGTCTGAGTTGAGAAGGAGATGTGAGCTTAGGAGGCAGGATTTTATCAATTGCTGTGTGGAGTCACCTTTTGAGGAGTTGTTTCATATTTTCTTTCTTGCTCCTGATTTGTTGCTCTTTCTGTCTGTGGAATCTGTAACAGACACAATACACACAGCCAACATCATCAGTAATGGTCAGCTAGTTATGAGAAGCAGGATCCCTTTAACTCTGTGTGAAATCAAAGAACAACATTACTCAGAATTTTGAGGAATAAATATGATCCTTTTTCTAATCATCAACTGTCTCTCAATTCAGAGACAGAGTTACTGTTACATGGTCATGAGGTACAACGAAGTGAGTAAGTGCTATGATCTCAGTAACTCGACCAAGACATAACTGAATGGTTTAACCATCTCAGAAAACTGCTGATCTCCTGAGACTTTCACACACAACAGTCTCTACAATTTACTGAGAAAACCGCTGAGCTGGCAGCCACTCTGTGGGTGAAAATGATTTGTTAATGAGGCAGTTTAGACAAGAATGACAAGTCTGGTTTTTGAGTCAGCGGGAAGGTAAATCAAGTGCTCGAGCATTACAGGAGCTTGCAACACAAAAAAGACCAAATGAACTGATCAAGAAGGCCAGCTCGAATCAGCTGTTGTTTGTTTTGGTTTGAAGATGTAAGGAGGAAGAGGGTGTTGAACAGCCTCTCCTCCACCTACCAGATTGTCAGTGGAGCATGTTCCCCTATGGACTGGTTCAGCTCCACTGTCACAAAGAAAGACACAGGAAATCTGCCATAAGCCTTTACAAATGTTTTTAACCTCCGTCTGCCAGAGACCTCCCAGAATCCCCAGTGCTATAGTCTCAACTAAACTCCGCTCTGCACAGCACACAGATTTCACACAGCATTTACTGTATACTGAGCTTTTTTTTCTAACTTCTTATTCACTGTGTATCTATCCATCCATCTGTGATGCTGTTTACCTGGATAACATGTTGGTTTGTCACAGTTAGTGCAACAGTTAAACAGGACTTTGCCCTAAAGAAGTTTTTTTTTTTTTTTTTTAATCTGTCTCAAATGACTGACATTTCATTGCTGATGAAATGAAAACATCTCTTAGTCTTGCTTCTCTGTTGCTTTAGACTCAGTGGGGATGTTTGGCTCTCCTTGCCCTCCATAAACCTTTTGAAATCTGTCATGTAATCTGATCCTGCTGCTTCCCGTTGGCTCAATTTTCTAAAACTCTGTCCTTTTCCCCAAAAATAAATCTTCGTCCACCCACTCTGTTAAAAATGTCCTACACTTGCTCCCACTTTTAAACTTGCAAAATCCATAATAAAGTCCAACAGCTTTTTGGATCCCAAGGTACCTGGTTTCATTTTTGAGTTATAAACTTGATTTCATTCCTTCCAAAAAAAAAAAAAAAAAAAAACTTGATGAGAAAGTGTTAAAAGTGATTTTAGTAGATGAGAACATGTCATATGATGAAGCTTCCTTAAGAGGAACGTAAAATAACCCTGGGAACACTTAAGTTTCATAACATACTGTCCATCCACCCACTGGAGGGTTATTTAAGTTGATGAATGACTAACTGACTGTTGCGAAACCCAACGTATGAATCAGACAGAGAGAGGTGTGTTGATCCCAGAGAGGGAGGGAGGGCTGAGTGTAGACAGATCTCTCTCTTCCTCAATGATGAAACCATGTCCTGTCCAAGCCACAGCAGTTCTCCTCCACTCTCACTGTCCTGTCACAACAACACAAGTCCCACGGCTCATTTACAGGGACTCACACTGACAACGAGTCAGTGGTCTGCAGAGGAGAGATGCAGGGAGGGAGGATGGATGAGCCAAAGGAGGGATTTCCCCTTTGGTCAGACTGTACAGAGAAAACAGAGGGAGGATTGCCTAACTTATAAATGTCCACCATTACACACAGCAGTGACAAACAGTCTCTGGACACCTTGTGTGGACAAATATAGCAGCAGACAGGCGTTGACCCACAGTTCAGCCAGCTGTATGAGAAGCATGACAATCACAACATCTGTGTGAACACCTCATCTGTGAACATCTGTGAACACGGTCGCACCAGGGTTAATAAAATATTCAACCTGTACACAAACTGCGACCTTGATAAACAACAGAGCACATTATTATGACTCAAAGACAAAGTAAATGTCTGGAATGACACAGTTCACATGACAGACGGGAAACCACATAGTCATAGTAGTCATTATTTTGCCATGTGCTGAAGCTGCGTGGGCACACATGAAGTAATACATCCAGTTTCCAAGTTAGCATCATATTTGAAACAAGAAAAACACACCTCACTGTTATGGACTGTGTGCTGTGTGAACCAATGATCGCCAGGGGTTCACACATCCAAACCAGAACGTATAGTCAGCCACACCACCTATAAGTACCGTATAAGTAACCGCTTTGATACTTCTGCTCTGCTGTTTCACCTGTCAACCTGGAGCAAGCAACAGTGGCGGGCGGGGGCAAGGCCTGACCCAGACTTATCAATGAGGAAGTGAAGGTCAGTGTCTTTCTGGATGCTTTTAAACATAAAAACAAAGAACACAAAAAGCAAATAACAAAAGCCGTAGAAATTCGTCTGCTTCTGTGAGTTCACCTCCTCTGCTGAGTCACACTGTGAGGATTTCCATCCAAGTAAAAGTATTCAGATATTTGATACAAACACACACGCACACACACTCCTATGGCACTTAACTTGGCAATCCACTAGCTTGATGAGCTTCACAGCCAATAGGAGAAGAGTTGGGCTCTATGATGAATGCAACCAAATCAGATTATGTCCTTCGACCCATTAATTAACTATGATTAAACGATTATTATGACAATGATTATTTGTTTCATGTTACAGAGGTCTAAGGTTTTAAGAATGTCTCTGAGCTGAGGCATGAACATGGTCCCCAGTAAAAACACTACATGCACGTTCAAGAAAATATTAAGAGTACTCGTATCAGTCCCAAGTCAACTCAGCTGACAGAAGCCAGCATCAGTGCACACAACTGTGGGTCATGTGTTTACCTTCATATTAAAATAACACTGATTAGCTTGACATGTTCTTGGCATGTATTTTACAAGTTGATTGGCAGCTGGAGTTCACAGCTGGAGTAGCTCTTTGCTCTGAGAGGAATTTTATCAGAAGAGATGGGTCTGTGTGTATACCACCCCGTCAGGATACATCTGTTCAGGGAGGAAACTGTTGGTGAGTGTGTCCAGAGAAACTGGCAGAGACAATAGCAAGTGTCCAAAGTTGACTAGGTAAAAGATGTGTGTGTATGCTTGTGTTTGAAAGTGGACGGGGTGAGAAGTCAGTGGTCTAGACATGTTTTGTCTATGGGAGAAGTTGTTTTTTTTTTCTACCTCTTTTGCGACACATGGTGTAAACATACAGTACAGAAACGCCACACCACTAGATAGCATAACATTACACAACAGATAAGACAAATACAGTATTGTACGGTCTATATACTATCCATTACTATGAAGAAGTTATCAAAGTTGGCATGTGATAAATACACAATCTGATGTGTTAGTGTGACAAATGCGGAAGCTTCTTGTTGTGGTGTTGTGTGGTGGTTGTGTAGACATATTAATGAGAAATTTGTTTGTCAGATTTCTCTAGTCACAGATCATGTAGTAAGAGTTTCTGTCTGCTCTTCCTCTGGCTCAGGTCTGAGCACATCCAGTTTCACTGACACTGTGCTAACTGTCTCTCTAAGAGTTTATGCCAATCAGCTGAAAATGTCAGGAGCTCTTTATATACTGTACAACACAAAAAAACACACACACCCACTTACATGTATCTGGCTCATGTAAGGCTCATTTAAATGTCATGCAAAATGTGATGAATGACATGCTGATTATAGTGTAAAGACAAATTATACTTTGATGCTATATTTAGCTGTATTCAGTTATATTTTTGACTTGTCTGATAACTTTTTACCTCTCTGTGTCAGGTACCGGGCGCCACAGTTTCTTGGGTCTGTGCTGCCATCATTTTATTTTGTTTCTGTCCAACCTGCTTTGCTTTTTTAAATCCTGAATCCTATGCACATTTCTTCCCCACAAGTTCTTCATTTCACCACAGCATCATTTCACTAGCGTGGTCTCAGAAGTTTTTTCTTACCACACATAAGAATAAAAGCCATGACGGCACACTTCCTGAGGTCAAGCTATAACTCGAACTGATGCAGCCTCAGACAATCTGCCGGGCTCCTGAGTCACTAGCTTGTTGCGAAACAAGCATTTAACTCAGGTAAGCACTAACCTGGCCTTCGTGAACAGTGATGAGCTCATTCCTGATATCATGCCAGCATCCTTCCATAAGGAAAATTAGTCCTAACTTCCTTCGTTGTCTTCCTTATTTCTTGTTAACTCTCTGCCAGGACAAGGGTGAAATCAACAAAAAAAACAATCAACAAACAAGTGCGACTGGAAATATTTCAGTTGCTACCCACTTGTGTTAGAGCTGTATCTGAGCCAAAACAACTGAGGCCTGTCAGGACAAGCTATAAGGTGGATGATTTATGAATAACTCCGACAAACAGGAAAAGCCAGGATCACACACTCAGTGTTACAGATGGTGGAAGTTTACAATGAAATCACACCGAAACTCTCCAATCACAAAGTGTCGGAGGGCAGTTTGAGGGAAAAATGCTTTTGCTTTTCCGCTGTGCAGCTTGAGCCAAACTAAACCTGTTAGTCTAGTGCTGAGAGTCAAGTCGTCCCTATTTATGAATGACATACATTTCAGAGTCTACAGTCAGCAGGGAGGAAGTATTTGTTATCCTCAGAGGCTGATGGCTGACGATGCTGCTGCGGTCATCCTGCTGATGTCTTTTTTGTGGCCACACTGAGACTGAATTACTGATTTCAAGTCATATCTCCTTTCCAAACCAAACCATTAAAAGAGCGGAGGCTGGTGAAACCACAGATCACAAAATAAGATTTTTATCACAACAGTCACACAACTGAGCACTAACATCATTTGAAGTTCATATTTGGGTGAATGACGGTCAGTTATGATGTTCACTTCTGCCTATTTAACATGAAGTGACCACAGTGACATTCAACATATTGTCATTCTCCTGGTTTTAACCACTTTTGGATGATTTATATTTTGTTTCTTAGTTACCACATTGTGACCTCTGTGGACTAGCTGTCATTCATAATTGAAAAATATTATGAGATTACTCACTCCATCTGATGGCAAGACTGAAGATAACTGACTGAGAGTGATACTAATGTCACCTCCACACCCACAGCACTTGATAGTAACTTTAGCATAATTTGTGTTTATAATAATATCAATAAAATTACTTAGATTAATCATAAATGCTTGTTATTTCTATTCAAGTTACGTTTACACATACATCACTTGTTGCAATATTGCTGAGGGTGACCTTTCTTCACACAAATGATTTAACATAATTAATTAGCGGTCAGACTGAACATGTTTCTTGTCATCAGCCGCAGTCAGTTAACTCAAGGAGAGGCTTTTAAGATGGTATGTTTTTAATAAAACACTTTCACACAGCAGTCGTGATAGACTGCAATGAATTTGTCATGCAAAAGTTGTGGGATGTTTATTCAAAAAGAGATCATGTCACCATAAAAAAAAAAAAAAGAAAGAAAGAACGCTATCTGGTTTCATATAGGAGATCCCGACTGATTTGAGAAGAACCGCAGAGAGCTGGGAATTTGTCACAGATAATCTCCCTGACATCAGAGCATTATTAAAGGCCTGAAACGTGACCAGACCAGTATTCCCACGCTCCTCTCATCCTGGCCAGACACACGGTCACGTTGTTAATGCGGCTGGATGCTGCTTTGTGAGGGACTTGGGTTAGAGCAGAGGTTACAGTTTGGTTATGGTCAGAGTCAGTCAGCACTGAAGGTTAGGCACATTGTGATGTAAAGGTTAGGGTAAGGAGCATGCATTATGTCAGTTATTTCCCCACGAGGACAGAGGAACATGACTGTGTGTGCAGCGACTTCCTGGCATCAACTGATGAGTAGTCGGTGTCTGGTTTGAATATTATACACATATTCTCTCCATCTGCACGGCTGGTTTATATTGTCATGGTTTTAACTGCATTTCCCAGAAATCACCTCTCTATCCCTCACTGTTTCCAGCACCACAATGCTTTCTCCTCAGATGTTTGTCCTAATAAAGGCAGCATTTTTATGGAGGCCCACAAAAGGTCTCACAATAAAAACAAATAAGTTCAAGTTTAATTTTGACTTTTTAAACTTTTACTAACATTTACTTCAGTGTCTCATAAATTTAACAAGTCGGTTTTTCAACGTAGTATCTCATCATTTAAAATTTCAATGACTTTCTTTTTTTACTTTTATTATTCATAGTTTTTCTTTTCTTTTTTAAGAAACCCATCTTGTTCTAACGATCAATGGAAAAGAAGTTATTTAATGATCTACACCACAATAAGTTTCATCTTCCTGTGGAGAAAGAGTCTTTTAAAATCTTGTTTTGGGGGACGATCTTCACTGATTGTTGTGGAGTTTGCTGGATCTTGGTCATATTGTTGTTATGAGGCGATGCTTCAGAGCAGACAGCTTTCTGGTTCTGGTTTCCTCAGGATCAATAAAGTAAAGGTCGATGACTGTGGCAAGGCTGTTCCAGTCTAAAGGAGAAAATCCAGTTTAAAATCAAGTTTTTCTTCTTGTGACCTCAGGCAGTTATATTATAGAAACCGCGGCGCCACCAGGTACGTCTCTAATAAGTCTGACATGACAAAACAAAAACAATGGGCCAAATGATTTTAGAGAGATGTACAGATTATGCTCCTCAGAAGGACAATAACGCATCAGTCAAAAGATTAACTGTCAGGAGCTCAAACCACTATTGGCTTAGGTAGATAAGAGTCATAAATTTTAGGATGAGGCTGTCACAGTATTTCCATTAGGCCTCATATTTCTTAACAAGGAAACATGATGCCTGCCTTTGGATTTTAGGACAGTACATTTAACACAATCACAAAAATGATCCCCAAGCTGTTAAAACATGCATTATTTATTTTACTGGCTGTTCATCTTCTCCATAGAGTACAGAGCGGAGGGCCTCGATCAGGCAGCTCGTATGTCTGATCAGACGTAAGAGGTTTGATTTGATCCCTTCTCTCCTCAGAATAATCCACATGTCACTGGAGTTAATGTTACTGAGAAGACAGATGGCATGTAGTAAGATCTAGCAGGGACTTTAAGCTTACTTAAGAACCCCCCCACAGAGCAGCGGACTAGCATGTGGTGATTTATTCAGAAGAGTCTCACCCTTCCTGGTCCAGCCTGTATAAACAACACAGTTCAATGATCTTCCGACTATTTTGTCAAAAGTAAATAATGCCTGACAGCTGAATGCTTCTTCAGTTTCACTTGTCTGTGTGCGACAACAGAAGGTCAGTAATGTAAAACTGCTGCAACAAAGAAAAGCTCAAACTTGGAAATGCTCAAACTTTGGCTGCACTTTCACCGGAATAAAAAATGTTGTCTTACCCCCCCCCCCCCCAGAAAGAAAAAACTGTTCATGAACATTCATGCCTCTCAATTTATCTCCATTTATTCAAACTATTTCCTCTGTTCTGCCCCCACAATCTACACCTACGTTGCTCTGATTAATTTCTGCGTCAAACTTTCACGTCCGTTCAACGTTCTACATCCAGCAAAGAAAATGTTAACTCATCAACTTAATTCCTAGAAGGCTGCACTGCTGTATTACACTGAATGTTAGCAAACACACCTTGTCCTTGTAATTCACTACAGCCACTGTAAGACACTACAGCTGGGAAGTGTATGAGTCATACAGACGTTAGCATAATAATCCTACTTGCATCTAGTCTAACTGCTCACATGAAAAAATGTACCTTCTTGAAAATCACCTGCTACAGCAGGATCCATATGGCTTCATTTTAACTTTAGTCATTTAACTGTCCGTGATATGAAGTATGAAGTGGTGGGCAGCAGTTTCATTTCAGCTGTCATGTACTTCTCTCTCCTCTCCTCTGCTTCCTGGTTCACCAGAGGATAGACAGGTTAACAACTATTGTTAAGTGCAATAAAAGCTTTGCAGCCAGTGTCACAGTCCCTTCTGAGCCCAAAGATGGAGAGAAACCTCGACCTTGAAGTGTCAGGCAACAATATCATCTTAACATACATAACACCAACCAACGGTTTACCCTTTACCTTGAATTGCTGATTCTAACTATTTCCACTGTCTAGTAAGTCTAACTTTTCACACACACACACACACACACACAGGGCCGATCACTGCAGAAGAACTGATGACAACCTGTTCATGCACAAACACACACTGTGGTTGTGGTCTCAGAGTATGCATGAGAGCTTGGCTGTGTGTTTTTTTTAAACCACATACACGTTTGTCATCTGCAGTGAAATACCAGACCATTTTAGAACAAGACCAAAATGAAAGTACAGGTATTATTTATACTCTGAATGAGACAAGCTACTCTTAGGAGTAGTATTAGCAGCATGAATACTAGTAAGTAGTAGTAGTGATACAGTAAGCCCTACAGTGATTAGTACTAGTATTAGTATAGTGGAGCTCCTGTCCGATCGATGCAACTGTTGATGTTATCTGTAATCACATGAATCACACCTTACTTGTTTGTTCTACTTTACAGCAGCCACTTTACCAACTCTTTTGATCTGTGTGTGTGTGTGTGTGTGTGTGTGCGTGTGTGTGTGTGTGAGGGTTACATAATAACTAAAACAAGCCTCACCCTGTAGAAAAAAAGACGTGACGGATAATTACAAGTTTTACTTTGTTGGCCAAAGGACATGTTACTTCTCAAACAATTACGTTTGTAAATGGTTTCTGCACTTTGTTGTGCCTGTGTAGCCATAACTGAGCAAATCATAAAGTTCAGGAAAAAACAAACTTGTGCCCTTTCTGAAATTGCTTTCTATGATGAACAATGACTGTTGTACATTTTTCTGTTGCTGCAAAACCAGTTAACACAACAGAATGTCAGCACACATGATTTCACAGGGCTCGCTCTTCAGCCAGTATTAACGGCGCTGTCACTGAGGCTGGTTGTTCTGTTATGATGTCATTCATACACACACACACCAAAGAATGGCATTCACATCTATGAGAAGTGTGTTACAGAGGTTGTATGTAGCAGCAGTGAATCAAACCGAGTAAGAAAAGAACAATAACTCATGCACTGCTTCTTCAAACTAAGTTATGAGTGAGTGAGTTCACCACAGAGTCGACACTTTCAATTGATTTATCTGCTCAACAGCCACTTAATCAACACTGCATGTGAGTGTGTGTATGTGTGCCCTTTCTCAAGGACAGAGTGAAGCAAAAGCCCAAAGGGGATGACAGATGTGCTTCCTCCTTGATCAGTTCACACACACACACACACACACACACACACACACACACACACACACACACGCACACACACTAAAACCAGCTTACATGTCTTTATTCCTACATCATTCTTGAACAGGAGCGATCAAGGAAATGCAGAAATCTCCTGAACTCTCATATCAAACCATAAAGACATCCTGTTTAATGTGCGTTAATGTGTGTGTGCACCCTGTGCAGTCACCACACGGAGTTATTTAAAGCTTCGAGTCTTTTCTTCTCTATGATTCAGACTCTAAAGAGCGAGGAGACCTGCTTATTGCTATAGTATGCTACAACAGGATGAGTAATGAAAACTACTAGAAGGACTGGGATGAAAGGCTTCAATAAGACACAGATGACAATGATATTGAGCGCTAATGGCCTCTGCTGGTGTTCTGCACTCTGCAGAGGATTTGCATCGATCCACACTGTATTGATCTTACGCCCACACCATCCTCAGCCTCCCACTGGGTCCCACAGAAATAACCTGTTTTGTGCCTCATAGCTACAGCTCGCAGCTTAACCTCTCACCCCACCTAATGAGCCATCCCAGTGACAAATTAATACGTCAGAGACCTTCCCCGTAAATACGTCAGTGATCACTAGGTTTGTGCTGATGGACCGTGATATCATTGATTGATGATCACCAGAATAACCACAGATTTTTGCTCATGCCTTTGGAAATGTCAGATGATATTTGACTTGTCTCCCATTAATGTGACAGCTTATTATTTGCAGCTAAAAATTAATATTAAATTCAATTTACCCTGCCACAGTTTCTCGTATATGATTGCATATCACCGTGCTTACACACCCACACACACACACACACACACACACACACACACACATCAGACAGTTTTGTTCAAGTAACAGCCCAAAGTTGGCAGTTGCAGCCTCTTGTGTATGAGTTGCGGGCACGGTCACAGTGAGTCAGAAAACAAGTGCAATTGCCAGATCAAAGTGCCGATCTGAAAATGAAGCAAACGTGGAAAAACTGCAGTTCCTCGCACAGCCATGTGAAGCTGGTTCTAGAAAAACAACTCAAGCCCCAAGACTCACGACTACGGAGTAAAAAAATGTAGGTAATTGAGGGTGTGGCACTCTGGTGCTTGCTGGTTTGTGGCTGGCAACAATAGTAGATAAACAAGTTTTGTTGCCTCCATAATGCCAACAGAGAAAGTAATCCTGCACACACTCTTGGTCTGACTTGATCTGATCTTATTGAAGAGCATCTTACCATTGTTACAATGACTGAGCACACTGATACAGGACAAAAATCCATGTTTATACTTGAGAACGTACTCTGACACACATGATATAGCAGAGCTCGCACATGCTGGGACACAGCACTATATCAATAGAGCATTTGAGTGTGTGTGTGATTGAGCAGGAATGTAGACACAAAGGAGAGATTAAACACACCGTTTACTGCACACACGGTTCTAACAGGACAGAGTTGTCCAGGCTCATCATAGGTGGCACACACACACACACACACACACGCCTCCCATCAAGAACATAAACACTGTAAGACATTCCTGAGGAACTGAGGCAGAGGAGGATGTTTACCAGGTCCTACATGTGGAGGCAGAAAGGGGCACAAAGAGGAGGATGTTTTCTCTACTGTTGGTCCATATGCTGTAGGGAAGTAAAACTGCGAGTAACCTCAACACACCCAGACACACAAAAACACATTGTGTGTACATATGCACTGTTAAGCACACTGCACATAACATACTCCGACACAAACGCTGGTTTTGTTGGAAGATGCTGTTCTCGTCTCCACCTCGTCTGACTCTAACAACAATAAACATCATTGTATGAAATGAATGAAACAGACAAACACAGCTCTATAAATACTTTAAACTGATGGATCATAAGTTAATATCTGTCGACATGAATCTGTCAACAGTTCTGACACGAAACACCCTGACATTCATCACGATAACTCACACGCACACGTGTGTTTGGACAAATTCATCATCTTGCCATGTAAAACTTATCTTGGACAGGGATCAAAGACATTTCTCAGACTGATTACATTAATTAATATTCCTCAGGGTGTACAGTACATCAGGAGTGCTGCTTAATGATGCATGTTTTTGGTCAGACTCATAAAAATCTCGGCACAAAAAAGAAAAAAGAAAGAAAAAACCTGCATGCCACTCTGCGGGCTGCTCATTTGGTCTTCAGGAGCCTAAATCATGTGTTTTATGTGCAACATGTCATTTTTCAACATGTCAATCTCTAGCTGATACATTCATGCTTTTACAGTCAGTGAAAATGGCCTGTGTTCAACTCTGTCACTGCAGGGATGGGTGGAGTCCACAGGGACCACAACATGAATGGGTTCCTCTACAGGATGGCCAGCAGCGACCTTGACAACCACTGACGCAGAACCAGTGGGTGATTTCTACCTCAGCTTCATTGCTACCGTGAATTTTAAACACTTGAGCCTGGGTTCTCTGAACAGAATTGCTTGGTAAATGGGTTTTGAACCAAGCAGCGTGGATTAGTCTGAGTAGTAAACTGACCTCTGGCAGAGTTGAGCGCTTCTTGTTTTGAACAGGACACCCTGTGCTTTCTGCAACTTTCAGGATGCTGTGTTCTGCCTACAGTGTGTTTCTGAGTCTCTGAGGACAAGCAGGGAATGCTGACCTCTGCTCTTCTGGGTCTTCTCCCTGATTTGTAATTAGTTTCCAATGAAAACATGCGCTGAATTTGGAAAGCTCCAAGTGGCAGAGATCTCAATCCCTCATCGTACATTTAATTTTGTTGAAACTATGAAAGCAACATCAGTCATGGAGAAATAAACTGGAAAAACCACGAGGAGAAAAAACATAATAATAATCAGATAAACTTACTCCGACCTTCAGTTTTTTGGGATAACCCATTGCTTTCCCTCAACAGTAAGACCAGAGGTCAGGGGCAATTCAACAGGGAGGACTTTCAGACTCTTCACAGACGTTCAAACCAGAATAGAAACTATACGTCGGACCCTGTAACATCTGACATGGCAGCAACTGATCAGCAGAGTCTGGTATCCACGACAACTCAGACCTCTCTGCTCCTCAAGGAAAAATCTACCCATGTTTGGAGATTTTAAAAAAAGGTTTACATCCCAACTTTTACAACTTCATCACACAGTTTTACAGCAGCTGAGCTCAGCTCACCTTTCCAAATTCTTCAAAATTGATGCATAGACGATAAAAAAACAAGAGCAGGCAGTTGCCTACCAACAACAATAAAAGAGGACTGAGATGAAAGGAGGAACCCGAAGGCACTCTAATAAAAGTCAATCATCCATCATTAGAGGTTTGGGTCTGAAAGCTTCTTATACTGAGAAGATGAACTAAAACGGATCTAAGTAAATACAACCCGGTCCCCTACACATTAAATGTATTCCTGTGGCCATAAACAGGTTTAGGAGAAATATGACACTACCTGAGGAGGAAATGTTTCTAACAGACATGTCTGCCAAATAACAGAACGATTCCTGTCCTAGTTAGATATGGAAAAAGTCAAAAGTGGCGTCAAGACAGACTGAGACGTCTTCATTAACATTTGGAGAAAACGCAGATCTGATTGTGGCTCTGGCTGTGCTTTATGTGTCTTCTCTGTTCTCCTTCATGTCTCTTCCTTTCCTGTTTGTTGAGGTGTGCATGTCTGTCTGTGTGTGTTTTAGGGGTGCGTCTCCGTCTCCCATGCCAGAAATTCCCACACACCTGACATGGCAAAGAAACTCATCTCCTCCTCGCCGGGTTGCTCAGCCTGTTTCTGGGGAAGTGACTCTCTAGGCCTACTTATTTGTGTATATATGTGGGTTATGTGTTATTTTTGCCCTCCTGCCCCTTGCTAACCTGGTTTTCTCCTGATGCCTTGAGCCAGACCAGAGCTGCCTCCTCAGCTACCAGACTACATCCCAGTCTTCGGCCAGACGCCATATCACCAGTGATTTCCCGGAGCTGTAAATGACATGAAACCAAAATTAAAAAATGAAAGCAGAACTAAATCAGTAAAGGCTTTGACTAGCCCTTGCCAGAGGAGTTTGCATAGCATTACAATGCTGAAGCCAGGGGTCAAAGTGAATGAACTTTGACCCTTTGGATATAAAACATCACCACATCAAATAATCCTATTGGACATTTACAGTAAATTTGATCATAGTAGATGTAGCCAGTGTGACCATTGTCCACCAAGTTCTGATCAGCTCATCCTCGATGCAAATGACTGTTTGTGTCAGACGTAATAAATTCCCTCTAAGTATTCCTAATGACCTCAGTTCTATGTATTCGAAACAAGGTCAGCGAGTCCTTGACACGCCGAATCCCAGAGGGAGTTCCCAAAATTTGTTTTGTGACCCTGAGCCAAATCTTATCATTTCTGAATCCAAGTAAATGTCTGTACCAAATTCAAAGAAATTCCATCAAGAGGTTCGTGAGAAAGGGACAAATAACAGTAAACAACAAACTGGCTCTTTAGCTCCTACATTGCAGTCTAGGGCATCAAACCGGGCTCAGTATGAGCTGAGTCACAAGATGCAGGACAAGACTGAAGAGTGGAGTTTTACAGTGGATTAGCAGCAGTGTTTATTGTGTACGTGATGGAAGACGAGAAAGGAACTTCAATTAATAAAGATCGTCCCCCACAGTTCACTCCCCTGCGGGGAGGAAGTGCCTGAGGTCCTGGACCATGTCAAACACACACACAAACACACACATCTTCAAACCCCTTCGTTATTAGGAACTGTTGACCCGACTGTGGCTTCTGTAAGCCATGCACAAACAGAGACACCCATATACAAGTGACTATGACTCTCATGGGCGATCTTTTCCTCACTGTGTTGTTATGGCAACTTCCTGTTCCCTTCTGTTCGTTACACACTGGAAATCAGTGGTTTGAAGGAAAACGCAGAACTGACAAACAGCCAAAGGCGGTCTGTCTCTCCCTCTCTCACACACATAGTCCAGCTGGGTTTAAAGACTACAGATTAGCAGTCCATGGATGACTGTGGGAATCAGCGAAACTCAAACTGACCACATCTTATCGTTGTATATTTGAACATGAAATTGAGCATCAGTCATGGGATACTGGTATAATATTGGAATAAAGATTTAGTTGATTCACGCAAGGTTTCATAACTATAATGTCAAAAATAAACTGTTAGTAAACCACAAATGTCAAAGTGTCCAGTCTATCAAGTGGGATTTTCTAATCAAGAGCAACATGTTCCACAGCTTTTTTAGGTTGAACATTTGTGCTCTATTTTAGCCATTCTTGGCTGAGGCTGTGCTCTGGCATGACAGATGATAAAATACTGAGCCTGAATCCTGACAGTTCCTTGTTTGAAGAAGGAAAACATGACCTTGAGCAGTCTGTATTTGGCTGCAAGCTCCTGCAGGAAACCTCTGAATTAAAAGAGAGGAGCTGAGACTTTATCTTCATCTCTGTGTCACTGATGCACACACTGCCTTTGTGCACCTGTCCACAACCTGCATCCACACATACTCACAGCTTTTGTTATTCATTCCAATAGGTGCTAAAAGGCAATGCATTGTGCAGCTGCCAGAAGCTGGAGGAGTGAGGGAATTTCTTTGTGTTGTGGTCGACAATGAGCAACAGATGAGATTCTACCCTTTACACCGTTTGTTACACAGTGAAACCTGTGTTTGTTTGCACCGACATGACTCTGTACGCACATACATCATAGATTCGTCTCAGACTGAAACAGCAGCACGAAGAACGGCAAAGCAGGATTATGCAAAATGTGTAACATCTTGAGGGACAACTGCTTGTTCTGCTGCTACATTCATGGAGAGAAGGTGATTAAAGATGCAGATTGTACAAAGAATTCATTGGCTCAAACACTCCAAGCCACAAATGGCTTTATCAAGTTGAATGCAACAGATTAACCACAATATCACAAAACTGAGTGTGGTGTAAGGGGTTAAAAATGACTAGAAGAAATCAAATATTCAAAAATTAACACATTGAATACTCAAGTGTATTTTTGCAAATCCCACTGGCTCCCGAGCTGGCAGCATGAGTTTCTAATATTACGGGAAGAAAAAATGCACAAAAAACCTGGAAAAGTGAGAGAGGATTTGTCCATGAACTGAGTTACTGTCTCTCTCAGTCACCACACACTCAAGAAAAACACCTAATTTCCTGACATCTACTCTCTACTCTACAGCAGGCTGTTGTGTTTCTCTTCCCAGAATGGAACAATAAACCCAATAAAAGCCTCTTAGAGTCTCCCCTTAATGCCTCTCTGGCTTTTTCTTTCTTACTCTCTCTCTCTCACACACACACACACACACACACACACACAGAGTATTCAACAATCACCTACATTTATCTCTAATATCTCAGTCTTTATCAGTGCATATATAAACACAGATCAATTAGCACACAATGCTTTACTTCCATGGATAATGCCCTATCATCAAATTGTGTGTGCGTGTGTGTTAATGTGCACTGTGAGTATGCTTACGTGCCTTTATAGGCGTGTTTATGACTTTCGATATGACTCTTGTGGGGCAACTTCTTTATTTTTAAAAAAAAGCTGTATATATTGTTGTATTGGCATCGAGTCAGGCTGTTGATGTCTGTGTCCGCTCAGACTGCTGTTTCCTTTACTGACTCTTTCCTTTATTTAGTCAGAAGGATCCAAAGGGCGTTTTAGCTCCAAAAAAAGTTATGCACTCCTTTTCCCCAGAAGAGAGAAACATGAAACCTTCTCGTCTGTGCAGTCTTTGATATTTCAACATGTCATCATGAGTCAAAGATGCTGAAAAAGCAAAAATAACATTTTGCTGATCTTGTTCATGCTACATTTGATTTGGCCTATTCTCAGATTATACAGTGAATCTTCTTCAGAGTGAGTGCAAACCTATAAATGTATTAGCTTTATGAAATCATATAATCAGAAACTGCTTCTCAGTCTCAGGTCTAAATATCCAGGGATCCATTCTTTACTCTCTCTTTTCAAATCATTTCTCTCCCCTGGTAAAGAAGGCAGACTTCCAGAGTTGAAACAGGTAGAATAAATGTGGTATACTTTGATATCTGGCCCAGATTTCTCTTTTAATTCAGTGTATTAATGGCTTAATACACTAAATACATTAAATTCAATGGCTGACTCGGCCTTACCCAATTTTCTTGTACTCTTTTTGTCAGAAAATATTCACACTGACCTATTGGCTTTAATCTCCAGGGTTGTAATGGTGCGGTTACAACCCTCCTTCCTACCAATCAATCAATCCCTCCCCTCAGGATTAGGTTTCAATTCAGATGTCACTTTACGTTTGTATCAGTCTTCACCCTGATGCCTTCACTGGACAATCACTTCTCTCCCCAATCACTCAATGATGCCATTTACATAATGAGGCTACAGCCAAGTACACCTTGTGCAAAGCTACAACTTACAAGAGTTCAAGGTGTTACATAAGAATTTCAACTCTCTGATATCCATATAAAATAAAAACTATGCATTCACATTAGTTTTTCTTGTGGTCAGACTACACAAATGCTGGAATGAGTATTTTGGGGAATCGGTGGAGAGATGGCTCCCCTCTAGAAGTTAGTCCTAGGGCTCCTCAAAGTCTCTGTGGCATCGGGACCACATGTCTTTACTTGAGATGGAAAAGATAAGATGTTTTCCATATAAGGGGCTTTTGTCTTATATAATTGAGTAAACAGTAAAAAGGGGAGCAGACAGGAACAGGACATTACTATGGGGCTGTTTGTAAAGCAGTAAAATGATCCGATAAATACATAATTTGATATACTTGTGCGTTGTCTTCATACATATGATAATTGACAATCAGACACCAGTAGTTATAGTTACTCGTCTCAATAATGCTGTTAGCTCCCCCTGTTGGCTGACTGCATATTGTCGTCAGTCAGCTCACTTTGTGAGTTAAAAGCTCTTATTGTTTGCCTCTTACTGTGATCAATATCTTTCATCCTAAACTGCAGCAGGCCCCTGTTTCTTTTTCATGTTACAGAAAATCAAAATAAAACCAATCAGTAAAAGGGTCTGTGGAGTCACACAGGTTTTTTTTCCCCAATTAGATTTGTGCTCAGGCTGATGTTAGAATCGGGAATAACATGAGGTCACCGAGCCTAATAACAGTCTGCAGTAATAAAGTAAGTAAGTAATAAAATGAATCACTCTCATTGCTGCTTCAGTTTCATGCACATGCTCAGTTTGTTACTTTACCACAGATTGGAGCAATTGTTAATGTTACTAATAAACCTGTGCTTTTCCCATTAAGATTGAATATTTTACTATTACTGTCCACTAACGGTCCGTAGGTCACTATATTTCATGACTACTTGGCTGCAGGGTCATAGCTTACTCAATTTTCCTTAGAGATGACCTAAAAAAAAAAAGTCAGTGCTGGCTCGTCTCATTTTGACTCATCAGACTCCCGTGGCCCTCATGGTTTGATTCCCACTTCTCTTTTCCTCCTATATAGTAGAGAGACAGGAAACACATGAGTAGTTCACATGGTAACAGTGTGTAACCTATGGTAACCAGCCCAGTATAAGCATTGACTCCTGGAACTGATGAATAAAACATATTCATTAAGTAATGTAGCCGATGTGTTCTTTCACATTTCCACTCATACATTTGTCATAAGTGCTCAGTGACTTCCTGGTGACCACAGTGTGACGATGATGATTTTCCCACGGGAGAAGAAATGGAATTTACCAAAAGGGAAAAGCTGGATCTTAAATTCTTATAAAGTTTTTTTTTTAAGTTATCCAGTCATTGTTATTCCCATCAGCTCATTTTTTCCACTGCAGATATCACACTTTATATTTTTACAGAATGCATTCCTGCTTTAATAACTGCAGTAAACTGAAGCAGTTTACTGGAAAGAGTTCAGAAGTACAGGGAGACGACAGAGACTGATATGGCCTTTAAAATTCAAGCGAAAGACTTAGACAATCAGGTGTAGTTAATTTGTTTTGATTGATAAAAAAAGGACATGAGCACAGTAAAATAACAGATTAAGAAATACAAACATAGAAACTGATTTAAATCAGAGCCATTACAGAGTCACGCGTTGAACCATGTTGATTCCTGGAAACTGGACAGAAAACAGCTCACCTGAAAGGCTGCGATATAAAAAAAATATATCCACAATCTCTGGAATGTACCATGACCCCCGAGGGCCCCGGATCTGCAAGCCAGGTGTTCAGAAGGTTTTTCTCATTTCTGCAAACAAATCCAAAACAAAGCAGAGGAGGAGAAGAGCAGTGTACCAGGGAGGAGGTCTACCCTCCAGATGACCTGGCTGTGGGGTGAATCATTATTGTCCTGCATAGCAAAATAGATATTGATTTATATTAGAATATTAAAAACACACTGGCCGGAGCAGAGAGTACTAACTGAGGGGTCAAGACCTCTCTGAGGAAAGTCTGAGGGCTCATAAGATTAAATGGAACAGGAAAAGACTAAAAACACACATTTTATCATCTTTCTAAATATTTTTGCTTATTTCCTAGTGAAATATTGGATTTTCTACCTTTATACACACCAACTATTCAGATTAAGTTAAAAAAATGTAACATTTTTATAATTTATCTGCTTCATGTGGCCTGAACTGTTATAATGTGGAAAAATAGGGTCTGTCCTGGACCTGAAAAGGAAGTAATGTCTGAAAACACTACAGTTTGATATATGTAGAGGACCAGACGAAGACCAGGCTGAGGCTACATAACACTAGAAAAAGATTTCCAACGACTGAGCTGCAGGTTGTGCAGATAACCCCACAGCTCTGACCCTCACAGCTCATATCTGAGGTTTCTCCATCTGTCTATTTTGCAGCATTTAGAAATGCAGCCCGTTTTATTCTCCCCTTGTGTGCATGTGTATGTGTCTGTGAGAACCCAGATTGAAAGGATCCCCCGTAGGACTCTATGTTTAATTATGGTTACAAATCACGAATCAGCCATCGGTACGTTGGGAGCATATACTGCATTCCCACAAAGTCAGATCAAGTTCACAAACACTCACACACACACACACACACACACACAATAGTGTGCCTCTTTCCAAATCTATTCCCTGCACAGATAATTGCATATCTCTGTAACCCTGCTCCCACATGGCTGGGATCATCTATCTATGTCATACACACACAAACGACATACAAACACCCAAGGACACACTGTTTGCACAGAGATATTGTAGGATAAACTGCATATATGCAACTATATATATATACACACACAAAGATTAGAGCTTCCTTTTACCAACACACACCAACAACCAGCGTCCTGGGGAATTTTACAGACACAATGAAGTCAGAGATACACATCTACCCATCATGCTTTTTGCATTCTTACGCTTATGCATCTGTGTGTTATTATGCCGCCATTATGCAATTATATGACGGCCTTGTGATCGAGCCAGATTCCTTCCACACACGTCTGCATGTGTGCCGACTTGCTCTCGTTACGGATTCAAACTGCTGTATGGCTGAGATGAAACCAGACCTTGAAGTTTGTGTTGTGTAATTTCAAATTATTTTAATAATGAATAAAATAATGACTAACTTTGTTCCCGTGAAACTGGCTCATTGTCTAACAATCATTTCACTAATGTTTAGCAATCAGAGCATTGCACCAGCTGAGAGCCACAGTGAACCAAAACATTGTGTAATGTTTGTTTCAATAAATATTATAAGTGAAAAATCATAAAAATGATGATGCTTCTGGATAAACTGTGTACAAAGGAAACAGCCAACATACGATATGAGGTACTAGGTCTACTGTGTGTGTGTGTGTGTGTGTGTGTCTGTGCGACGGAAATTGAATGATACACATGGTCTGGGTACACTAATGTCATAACTCACATGTAACACAGGGGTGTGTGGTTGCTGTGCTCTGATCTAGTTACACTGATTTATGCAGTATCATTTCCCTACTGATTGATTATGCTGACTCAAGATTTTCCAGGATGCAGAAAATGCAATTATCCTACATTTGTTTGTGTGTGGCCCCCTGGATGAACAAACATACATACACACACATATCCAAACAGTGGCATCTATATCAGTGTAGCACTTTCCAAAAGAGTGTGATACGGACTTCCTGTTTCCCTGCAACTATAAGGAGCACTGCAGTATTTAAACTTCCTGTCGACATCATGATTGGGAGGAGGAAATGTGATCAATTTCCAAGATAAACATCAGCATTACACACTGATGGGGGCCATTCATTTTAAAACAAGTATATTGCACTACATATTTTTAGTCATAACCTATTATATATACACATATGACATATCTAGGTAAGAGTCAGTGTTTATAAGTCAGCTTACAAACTAAAATCATTTGGTTTAGTGTCCAATCAAATAACGCCAATAACATGGATCACTACACCAATAAGCATAAACACTTTGACGTTTTTTACTACGGTTGGCAACAGTGACCAGAGTTAAGACAAAAGGCAGAAGCTGAATGAACAAAAATCACAAATCAATGATCATCTGCAGCTACATCCAGTCGATCATGTGCTCAGTTATCTGGCCAACTGCACACACAGTCTTAAAATACCTTCCAGACCCGATTCAAAGACACATTATCTCATGTGTTTACTTCTGTTCTCTGCTCCTTTGGCAGCACTAAACGTTTGCCAGAAATACCTGCCAACAGCCCATTAAAAGTCAATAACAAAATTTATTTCATTGTTGGCGCTGCTATATATTACATAGCTGACCCGTGAGTTGAGATCAGATAAAGCCTTAAATCCCAGAACTCTGGAAAAAAGAGTAAAAAAAATAAAAATAAAAAATCAAATAGCATTTTGTCAGATGGGAAAAGTGGGGCAGCACCTCGGGATTTAATCCTTGCAATTACTAGCTCCACTGGAAAAACCCAACCAGATAGTGTACGGTGAAATCCAGCTGCCAATGATGTATAAACACACACTAATTAGCCTGGCCTTCAATTTGAGTCATGTGTTTTCACTCTGCTCACTTCAGCTATGACACTGATCAACTCGTACAGCACAAAGTAAACCGAACACTGACTTCATGAAGAAGAAATCCACCAAGACAGGACTCGGCCACTACAGTATTTGATGGCCTTGTTCTGCCAACTATTTTCAACATTTTAAAGTATTAATAAATATTTGTTCATTAATATATATGACAGTTTCAGATTTTTAAGCCTAAAATGAAACTTAAACCATTGCTACTTTCTTTCATATCATGCTTACAATCAATGGTGGCTCAGGTCCAAGTTTAACAAAACTCTGAAGCTAAATACATTCAGATTTGTAGTATTACAAAGTATTAGACTGTTGTATAGTCCAAGACACCAGACAATTGATTTAACCATGAACATGCAAAGGATAATGTCTTACACATGCATCTTATGAATACTACACTGTACGTTGCACATACATTACCTACACGCTTTATACAAAGCCATTGTACTCTCTAATTTCCATATATAGTCATGTATACATTTGTTTTATGATATATTTGTATTATGTTATATGTATTTCTGTTGCAAGGCACATGAAGTTGCTTCCTGCATGAACTACTGTATAAATTAAATTTCCTTTTTCTAATTACAGCTATGTGTTACATTCATAATATGGGCAACAGTGTAAGGAAGTTAAATAAAAATGTAAACACATGGGCAGTCACAGCAAAGTCAGCTAGCAAATTTAGCAAAAAGCGGCTGGCAAAGGCAAAGACAGGCACACAGAGACAGTGGGTGTATGTGACTTACATTATTTGAAGTTTAAATCTCGTTTTCTTGCTTTAATGAAACTGAAGAGTCCACGTGGAGTCTGTCAGATCCTCTTCTCCTCCCTCCAACACTGTTAGCTAGCTAACTAGCGCACTCGCTCAACTAGCTAGCGCCAATGTAAACACTTGAAAACTGGCTAACTCACTGGTTAACTTTCTATACTGGCTAATATTAACTTACACGAATATTAATATTTAGCTGCTCGTTGATAGTCCAGATTTATTCTTCATGTCGAAGTTTCTTTTCTTCTCTCGTTTCCATTGACAGCGTCGTTTTCAATTCACTAATTAACTTCACTTGCTGCGTTGGACACGTGGAGGCAGCAGACATTGGCTGTTGCACCCCAGGCGGGCGGTGCTTGCCTCGTTTGAGGAAACTGTTAAACATTACTACAAGGTAATTGTAACAAACCCATCATAAATGACCAGTCTCATTTATCAAATCCTTTATTAATCATTAAAATGACAGTGATGGTGGTTTTGATTTCACACAGGGGCCACAGCTCATTGTTCCTTGGCATTTCCTTTCATTTTACATAGAAATTGAATTCATATGAAACATTATGCTCTGTATTATGTTCAGTATTTCAAATAAGAAGTACACAATAATGACAATTTACTCCTTATCGAACCGTTGACTCATCTACATTAAAGACTAAACCGGTAATTTATATGAAAATGGATGAGGACTCAAAAGGAAATTCAACTCTAAATCACAGCCCAGTTTTAACAAAGAAAATGATTGGTCTCTTTGTCCTGCATCTCAACTGCTGGGAATAATTACACAGGCATGCCTTGATGCCATACTGCTGTTACGGGACAGGAGGTCGAATGAAGGGGAAAATCACGTCAGAATAAAAAATCCAGGAAACTTCCAGGATATAGACACCAACTTCAGTCACTTTAATTTCCATGCATGGTGTGATTTTACCAGAGAGTCGGCAGACATGGCAAACATTCAAACTTAAGAAAGGCACTGTTAGCAGTCATTAACCTAGAAAATCTGCAGAAATGCCAAAAGCTGTTCAAATTAAAATCACCAATTAGGAAGCTGCAGGGTTTACTGGTACTGGAAATATGCCTTTGATTATTACAAAAAAAATCTAGATTTCTGACAGAGGTTCAAATATTCACAATCCCAGTAATATGACGCAGATTTACTTGAGCCAAAGACAAACAGCTGACTTAATACAAATCATTACAAAACCAGAGGGAGCAGAGACTGATAAATCCATTTAAAAGGCTTCTCATTAAGGTCTCCCATAAAACTGTCTCTGTGTTTCTCCTTATAAAATGATCATTTAGATGTAAATAAAACAGCTGTTTTCTTTCCTAATCCACAAGAATTCAATATCAGGTATAAAGAATCTTCAGTATTTGTTTTATGAGATATAACCAATGGAAAATAGTAAAGGAAACATTTTTATTTTATTTCTACCATCAAGTTTATCATCAGTTAACACCTTTTAAGTGGTATTAAAGCAAAGTATTCACAAATGGCCAGTCTGTGTGTCACATTTGGCAGACCTACCAAATTAAAAGCTGAATAACTGGCAAAACTCAGACCAAAGGAAATCTGACTGTTGCTAAGGTACCAAAAACAGTGACTTCAGAACAATATCTCTATAATGTTCAGTGATATGAAAATATAAATAGAAAACTAAAACATCTCTCAGTATAAAATCGGTTTTAAAAACAAACTTCACAGTACACTGAATCTTTACTGATCTGATCTGCACACTAAACATCCAAGAACAGTTTAATACAAATAGAAAATTAAATAATACTCATATAAAACAAAGGAGCAAAAAAAACGAAGCTTGTATCAGTAGTCAACCAATGTGATCAATGGTTTTGTGTGGTCTCCCCTCTGCTCTTGATCTGTCACAGTTCAGAGTGAGGGTTAGGAGCAGGAGAGCTGAAGGAGGAGGAGGAGGAGGAGGAGGAGGAGGAGGAGGAGGAATCTGTCACCTCCTCTACCACCAAACCATCTCCTGCACTCACCTCTTCCTCTGTCTCCTGCTCTTCCTCCTCCTCTTCTTCTTCTTTTGGTGCTTGCTGCTGGGTGGAGCCTGGCTCTTGCATGTCCATGACTTTCAGGAAGTCGTAGAACTTGGCAGCAGGAGGCCAGCTGTCCTCAGCCAACATCCCTGCAGAGACAGACCAACACAGAGACCTCTGATTGCAGTGTACCATGGGATACAGGGTTAAAAGATTATATTGGCCTTTTATCTCACTCATCTCATCTCAAGTCTGCATTATTACCATTATTACTGAAAATGCTTGGCTGCAAAAAAAGTATTAAATAACAAGGTGTCCCTAAAAAACAAAAAGAGACACACCATACTTTTAGCAGCTTTAACATTTGCAACATGTGCTTGGAGGATGGATTGTAAAGTCCTGGACAACATCAACAGATAATAATCAGACAATAACGTTCACATACTTTGACACATGTCACAGCAAAGACTGGCGTCTTATCTGGGCTCTCACTGAGACAAAGCACAGGGATCTGAGGTGAAAGGTTAAGGGCTCCAGATAACTGTGGCTTAAAGGCTGAAGATGCCTGAACAATCATCACCTTCATGTAAAGACTCTGTAATTACCAGTACACCTGTAACTTGAAGCCACTTTGACTTGTCGTTCACATTCTCCTCACAGAAAGGCCACACACTCAAATGTGTTGGTTTTACCTCCACATCTCTCTGACAGCAAACACAACAGTCTGATGATGTTAAACTGGAGCCGTTCTCTTTTAACCTCTATTGTCCTTTAAGTCAAAACAGCTGTAGCAGGATCCTGCACTGCTCTTCTGTTTTTTTACGGGAACTGATGTGACACACACATCCTCTTTATTTGGTAAAAGTTAATGAAAACCCATTTATCACAAACATTTGATGTGTTTTTACTCTTCACATTTATGGGGATTCATTATTTCAATTTTAAGTGTGAGTAACAGACTTAATTTTAAAAGAGGAAATCAAATAATTCTGATCAGTCTCTATGAAGAAAAACACAAATCAATAAAAGGCATTCACAAACGCGTGCAGGGTTTGTGTTAAATGATGGAAGATCCTGTTGTTGTGGTAAATCCAACATCTGTGTATTTGTAATTGGATTCAGAGGACTGGTGCTGATTCTGGGAGCTCTAACATGTGGTGAGCCGGAAAGCCATCACTGCACTTAGGCACATAATCACTGCAGGTAGGAGGGTGATCAGTGTGTAGACAAGGCAGCACTTATAGACGCCACTGTAGAGACTCCTGCTGCTGAAGAGATGACGACCTCCTGTGTTACTGCCTTCTCAGTTATTTTCTGGTTTAATCATTATCTCTGTCTCCATCTAGGCAGTTGTTTGCCAGCAGTGTTTTTCTTTTTAAGCTCTTCAGAAATAATGCGGGGAGTCGGCTTGGGTGGAGGTATGTGCTAACTTACCACCTACAAGAATCAAGCTGTGAAACAAATGACTGACTTTATAGAGCGATTACAATGAGCCCGAAGCAGGGAATGAGTCAGAGAGACAAGACGGAGGTTGATAATGTTTTTTTCTCAGGAATCACCCTGTGTCACACTGAGATGATGGAGTGACGTCTGTAGGGATGTCCAGAGCCACAAACACAGGTGACTAAATCGCTATATGAAGGATATTTTACCCAGTATTAAGGCTCGACTGCGTGCTATACAGCACAGTAAGACCCAGTGAAGCTTGTTGGCCACTGGCTTTAGATTTTCTTAAATCATTCGTTGCTGAGAGAGATTTCCAAATTTCTAAGAAACCACTTTCAGAAGTTGTGGTTTAACTTGTGGGTTATAAAAAAAAACCAAGTTCAGCCCAGTTAGTCACTTTAAACATTGCAACACAGAAGCAAAACCTGGTGTCTACATCACCCAGAGTGCAACTGAATGGTTAACAGTTTAGAGACTCAGCTGTGTTACGCTCGTATTCAAGTTTTAACGATAACAATATAATAATTATTCAATCTGTAAAGCACAGTATCACAAAAGACAGCAAATTCAACTCAATTATAAAATCTGCAATTATTATTTAACATAACATAATTCCTACCAGTTGAAATGTCCTTTGCATAGTTAAAATATCCTAGACTTTTATTTTCTTGGGCAAACTTTCTCCTCCTCCTTCGTACCTGCAGGTGATGCTGTCCCGTCCTCGACTCTGTGCAGCCACTGAAGGACAGCGCGGGCCACGATGGGGGCGTTGGGCGGGTACTGATAGATTTCACCTCCAGAGGGCAGATGGGTGAGGACCAGAGCAGGGAGGGGGGGCATAGAGCCCAGGTATGACCCCAGGACGGACATGCCTGCTGGAGTACGGCCACTGGGACACAAACCCAACAAAACATGTGTTTATTCACAGATTAATGAGAAGAAAATCAAATAATAAGGTGATTAGTTAGTGGTGCACTAACAGGTGGATCCAGCAGGAGAGGTACTGTTCCATCCTCCTCTCCCCCAACTCCACCACACGCCTCATCTCCTCCACCAGCGCCTGGTTCTCCCTCTGTCCGATCTCGTCCTCCTCCTCTCCCACAAAAAGGAGGAGGAGAGCTTTACCCAGAGAGAGGAAGGACGGCAGGTTTTCCACCGTCAGCTCAGGCTGGAGAGTTTAAAACAGATTCATATTAATTCAGTGATTTCAAATGACAAGTATCTTTGAACAATCAAAGGCTGCAGTTGTGACAGAAAACAGGTGCTTTGATCAACAACATACGTGTAAATGAAACACAGAGCTAAATAACTGAGATTTACAAATCAGTGGTTTCTGCTGTTACAGCACCAACCCTGTGTAAATACCAACACAAACCAATGTGTGCAGGCGGAAAAATGCAGAGGTAATCATTTAACTAATGAATAAACTTTACTGTTACATTATAAGTCACGTAAGCTGAAGATGAAGTGCACTGTACGGTGAAGTTCAGTCATTACTCCAGTGGTGTTCACCCTCCTCTCCACTGAAGCCACTGTGTCTGAAACCAGACTGGGTTTGTTTGCATACAGAAAAACAAAAAGTTGAACCCATGGAGGACAAAAAAGCTGCTGCTCTGAACTTTTATTTTCATTCCAGTTTGTGATTGTGACTAGACATCAATCCATTTTCTTGTTTATGTGCCACATGTATGTTCGCATGAGACCCCGCACTGGGGAAAAAAAACAGACTGCTGCCAGTTCAGTGATTTACTTTACCCCATCTAATTCAATATCTCAGTCTGCTGCTGAAAAGCCTTCCAACCTGGCAATCCCAGTGAGCGAGCTGCTGGGGTAGATCTTGTGTGAATTATGTCGTGGTTTTGAGTGTTTTGCTGTGGTTTTGTGGAAGACTTTTCGCTGCATATTCACAACATGATTTGCTGTCATGGAGAGCATGACCACCACTGGATGATGAGAGCAACTGCTAACATGTGTCTCTGAACGTGCATTATTTTATTTAGTAAGGTAAATCACTATAGTATAGTAAAATCTGGTAATCTCTGCTTGTTTATAACTTGCTATGTGGACAAATTCACCTCCAAGACACATGATATCCATCTCATCAATGGATCTGAGCATTTTTTTATTTAATAAATCTCCTGGAGGAAGGCTAAATAATTTTAATACAGACCCAAAGTCATTTATTTATAATAGAAAAGATTCCTCCGACTGGTTTACGAGGCCCCACCGTATTCTGGGTTGGATTAGATGAAGACAAAAGCACAACCAGAAGGAGAGAGGTTGTTCTGTTGAGCAACATGTCGATAAAATGTTGCTGATCCCACTTCAGCTCGTTCCATATGTTTACATGACTAAGATATTATGCATCCCGCTGCAGTCGGACATACTGTGGCAACCTCACTCACACACACACACACACACACAGAATTCCCATATGGTGCTTGTTATCTGTGACATACTGTGAATGATTCTGTTGAGATTCCAGCAAAAACACCCACAACAAGTTTTGACCTTGGGCGTTTCAGGAGATTTAAATGACGAACTAAGACAACACTCAAACACTTTTTTTTCAAAAGCAAAAATGAGAGAGACAAATGGAGACAGCTGGATTTACCACTGGATGCAGCAGTGCTGTGCTGATGTGTGTGAGCAGCTCTTCAGCAGACGACACAGGCAGCGTGGACGGATGAGTGTGTGTCCTCCAAGATGGAAACACCAAGACTGCAGGAGGCTCCAGAGAGTGATCTGCAGCCCTGAGCAGCAAACACACACACAATACACAACATGACACAAGGAAAAAATGTATCTAAACTTGTACTATAATAAAAAATGAGAACTTAAATGACAATTTATGACATTAAAATGACGAATTTAACCAGTTTAGGAGTTTTTAATGACACATTAACCTTCACAAATCGACTCCAGTGTCCTGACTGGCTTTTAATCATCTTCGATTGGCTGCTCATCTGACCTGAGTGAATTCTACTGATCAAAAACAAAGCCTCTTTCTCTGTTACCATCTCTCTCTTCCTGAAAACACAGTTAGAAACACCTCATTTCCAGACCAAAGTGTATAAGTCACATCATTTGGGATCTTGGCTTTCAAGCTGTTACCATTGCTCTGCCAGCCTGTCAGTCAAGAGTCCAGTCAGCACCTCTCCTCTCAGAGCCTTGGCTGCTTCAGTAAAAACTGGGACTCCTGGCAAGACAGAGAAACATCACCATTACATCTGTTTGTTTGTACAGTCCTGTTGGGAGCAAGAGATGTTACTGCAATGTTTTCCTTTCATTTACTACCTGGACTGCTCTGTCTGGTTTTATCTCTTTCTTTTCATATCTTCCAGGTTCCAAAGATAAAGTTGATAATATGTTCTTGTCAACATGAAAAGCTCAAAACCAACAATTCATTCAATCTGCTGACACGTACTGTGTGTTCCTGATATCTCTTATTACTCTGGGCCTCCGAGCTCGACTGTTGTCCTGAGACTATTAAAACTCACCTGATGCCAGGAACACTCACTGAGGCCCAGACTGTGCTGAGATGAACCAGGCTCCACCAAAACCTCTCAGAGCTGTAAAATCCCACACAGTAATCTGCACACAGACGCAGCTCCTGGTGTTGTTTTCATGCAGATGTTTTTTTAATGTGAACTTCGGTTAATGTGCCAACTGAGAATTAAAATGACAATCTGCAGCTGAAAACAAGTTTGAGTAACATTTGCTGCAATTTTAATGCCAACTACTGAGCCTTTAATAAGAAATAAAGTCAATATTCGTGACCTGCTGTTTACAATTTGCACTGTCAGTGGGAGGCTTCACACCAGTGTGTATATAAATACACAATAACACACAAATTTAAATTTGAGACACAACTCCAGCCTCCTACCTGCATGTGAAGGTGTGTTAAACAGCCCTAGGACTCTGTCAGGTTTATAACCTGCGAGCTCAGGGTGGGGCACTTCCTGAAGAAAGGACATCACTTCCTCCTGGGTGGACAGCAGAGCAGGAGACGCAGGACGGCTCCTAGTTGAAGAACAAAACGTGTCAGTAAATAGACATGACAAAACCATAAAAGCAGGTTTTTAACACTGAGAAACAAACCCCATCAGGTCTTAGTGTTTTGGACCTGATGGATGTTGATGCTCAGAAAAAAAACAGCTGTTTCAGGAGAAACGGCTTCACAAGCTTGGTCTGATTGGTGTCACTGTGCTCTGAGAGGCTTCACAATCAAGACATGATGAAGTGTTTGAGCTCAGCCTGAGGTGGAAAATCTCCTGACTTATAGAAAACATGGCTGCACATGAAGATAAGCAAGGACTTCAAACAGAAGAAATATTGAGAGCACGTTCTCCAGGATGGATGTCCTCTGCTCTACTGTTCCAGGCAGCATGTGGTTAAACACGCAGACAGCCTCCGATTAGTGTGTTTCCTGTGTTTTTGTAGTATTGTGGATGAATAATATCTTTTTTAGGGTTATGGTAAGCTCTAATGAAAACACACTGTCCTTGACGTCACTCTGAAAATAAAATCATGTCTTTTTTACTTTGTTCAGTCTTTTTCTGCCGTCACTTGCTCTTCTCTTTTATGTCCTGCAGCTGCACTGATGTCCAAAACAAACAAACCCCTGTAGGGGAGGGCAGGATGTTTCCTTCACTCTCTTTATCGTGGAGATTCTTTGGAAGCATCAGAATATTTACAACATCCTTGGATGTTGTGCCTTTTGTTGTTTTTTGCTGATGATGATCAAGTATGTTGTTTACTCTGCTCTGTGCAGAGCAGCAAGAATAAGCATCATCTCACTTTATCTGTAAATCTGTCAAATAACACACTGATCATTAGATTGCTCTTAATGCAAACATTCGAATGAAATAAGTACATGAACCCCTCGGCTAATGGCTCTGACAAAATGTATTCAATCTTGAGTCCAGTCAAAGAAACCAGATCAGACCTAACCATTTTCAGTTTCCTGTTCACAAGATACATGTCTGAAAAAAAAAGACCTCAGGGGAATATTTGAATGAAGTGTTGGAGCTGAATATACATCATCATCATCATCGTCATACATCTTTAGTGAGACAAACTGTCTATAAACGGAGATGATATAATTATCTGGCTACCTCTGCTTCTAAGTGGGCGTCCAGCTGAAACGAGTCCAAAGCACAAAGCAGACCATCAGTGAGGGAACACAGAGACTCAGAGCGACAGCTAAAGGCTTGAAGGAACCACTGGAGCTGGTTCACGTCTCCATCATGACTCCATCACGAACCACAAAAGAAGCCAAAAACACATCACTGCTCCTGAAGTTTGTCAAAGAGCAGTTAAACCCTGAACAACGCTGTAAGTTGAACTGTGTGAAGCACATGTGTGGTGGCTCCACATCATAAAGCACAATAAATTCATGTTTGTCAAGGTCTCTTCAGGATAAAGTGAAGGTGGCTCCAGGTGCTGAAGCTCAGGACGAGGACCCTAAACATCAAAGTGAGTGAATAAGTTAAACTCCAAACTGACTTCAAACAAAGAAAATCCACCTGTTGGCGCGGCTCGGAGCCCAGACCTTAATCCAACAAAGATGCTGTGGAATGAACTGAACTCTGAGCTGAAGCTGTTTCTTAAAGAAAAATGGTCAAAATTCCTCCTGGACATTGAGCATCTCTGAGGTGTTGGATGAGCTGGTTTCAGGTTATTGAAGCCACTGGAGTTTGAACCAGTTATTAATCTAGGGGTTGGCTTACTTTTTCCACCAGCACTGTCAGCAAAACACAATACAGTCTAGTTGTTTGGGTGTTGTTAGCTTCAAGGTGCTGCGTTTGTCTACATTTGTAACACAGATAAAGATCAAATCAGATTTTATGATACATAAATGCAGAAAACCTGATCAATCCAAAGTGTTCACACATTTTTTCTTGAGCATTACATTTATTTTAATTGTATATATATATGTAACTCAGGGGATACTCATCGTTGAAACACTGAAATGATCGACTCTTTGTTTAAACTTGTCCACATCTTTTTTTTTAACTTGTGTTTGTGCCCCAGGTCAGAGGAAATAACATGACTCTGACATCACTATGCTATTAGACATACTTCCCAAATCAAAGATGACATTACACATCTGTTTCCATAGAAACAGTAATGCTTTACTGAAGGAGTGCAGGCAGAGAATGTAATGGCTCTAATTTAATATGACAAAATTTTACTCCCAATTAGACACACTCATGAAAACTCACAGCATGATGAAGCGATGCAGTGCCTCACTACCCAGCATGCCTCTGTAGTACTGGGCCGACTCCTGGGGACGGAGCACCAAGACACTGGGGAAGGCTGTGATTGACTGAAACAGGACCGGGAGGGAGCCGGCAGGCTGAGCTGCACAGAGGTCGGTCCACTCTCCGCAATCAACTGCACTCATATCGACGTCATCGACCTCAGAGTCTGAAGACAGAGCACTCATCAATCAAACATCACCCCATTGTCGCACTGTCTTACACTAACAGAGGTGTAAAAAGTCCTAGTTTTCATGAACACGTCAAAAATGATGAGACAACTGTCACTCTCAGCTCCAATTTACCTGCAAGTCTCTCTGCAACTTCAATGAAGGATCTGAGAAAAGCCATGGAAACAGCATCCCCTGGTGGTGAGCACACAAACTACAATTAATTCAATCCACATTTATTCATTGAATTATTTTATATTTTAATTTATTTTATATTCTATTATATATTTGCTTCCTTTTTTATGAAAACATGTGTTGCATTGAAAAATAAAGTGACAACACATGTCCACCAAAGCCTCCAGTAGAGAGACTGTGTCCTACATTTGAGGTAGAAGAGTGCCACTGTCAGGCTGCTTTGCGCTACTGCAGTGTGGAAGTTGTCAGAGGTAAGTTGGGTAATTGAGTCCATGTCCAGCAGGTTGCCACGGTTTTTGTAAACAGATGCTGCAATCTCATCGTCCAGATTTCCTGTAGACAGACACAGAAACATAAATACACACAGATACATCTCCTGCCTCCTTAGCTTCCTCTTTTTCACTCTTGTTCTCTTCATTATTACAGACATCAGACATTTTACCAAACTCTGAATCCTCGTCCTCCAAACCCTCGTCCTCCTCTTCATCCTCCTCCTCCTCCTCTCCCTCTTTCTCCTCATTTGTAAAAAGCTCCAACACCTCATCCACATTGTGTAAGGTCATATACTTCACCTCTAAACTCTTTAACACAGAGACACAGGAAAGTGAAGCACACATGGGCAAAAATAACAAGTAATTTAGTTTGTTTACACAGTAAATGAGTATCAGACCTTCTCTGGCAGCCTGTAAGCAGCATTATATTCATCAGGGGTTTTCACTGCAGGACTCTGCCTGAAACACACACACACAGTAGATTAAGTTTAGTTTTGCTGGAAAATAAAAACTGACAAACTGATAAAGAAATAATAAAATTGAAAGACTACAGCATGTGTTTATTATGCTAACTCTGTATGGAATACATTTATTTTAGTGGATGTGAAAGACTATAAAAAAGTAAATGAATGCTGTGACCCCAAATTGCACAGAAAAATATGATCCAGGCTCATACATGCACCTTTAGCTCCCACACACCTGTGCACGAGCAGCAGCAGGGCGATGCCACGGAGCCGCCAGGCCAGAGTGGTGGCTGTATCCAGGTCCAGGTGCTCGGTTGCGGGATGAGAGAACAGGAAGACCTGGGGCGTCTGCTGGTAGGGGAATTGTGGGGGCGGGACCACGGAGGGGTCGTCGTACACTTCAGACTGGAAATAGAGACACACATATAACATTAAATATTCCCCACTGCAAAGACAACCTGAGGCTGAATTCATCTATTGTTTCATGACAAAATCCCAAAGTCCAACATGACTTTACTTTGTAGAGAATCAGCTTTGTAATTATTTTGAAGCTTAAGTATTCAGTTCACTCTGCTGTTTGCTATTTACCACCAGTGGAGCCTCCATGAGCTGCAGGAAGGAGTGCAGGCTGAGGATGGAGAGGGGTTTCCTCATGCGGGTCAGAGGGCAGCGCTCAGAGGTCATAGGGGTCATGAACCCACTGTGAACTCTACAGTGGAGGAACCACACCTGAGACGAGTGAGACGATTCATTGACACTGAAAGACAGACAGAGAGAGAGTTGAATGACCATATATATCCCATGAAAAAAAGAAAAGAAAAGAAAAGAAAAGAAAAGAAAGCCTACCCTAGATGTTTGAGGACTGGCCCTCCTGTTATGAGGATGAACTGGTATTTGGTCCCATACACATAAGCCGTCTCCATCATGGACCTGTGCTCTGGAATGATATAATCAGTGGGAACAATACAATTACTGTGATGAGTCAATCAGACAATCACGCCACACACAACCTGAGACAGTTAATCAGCTGTTAAATGCGTCAGCATCATTATCTGCATTAATAAATTATGACCACTTTCACCCACACTCACTCCCCTCCTTTGTTCTCACCTTGTGTTCCCAGACTGCGGACGTAGCCCAGCACCATGTCCTTCTGGCCCCTGGCTGCCTTCTCCATGGCCAAGAGATCAGCATCTGTGTGGACATACTTGACCTCCTCACGCAGGATGGCACTGGAGGAGAGAGGAAAGACAGTCATGTAAACATTAAGGCCAGGGTTATTATTTACATATCAATGAGATGATACAAAAATAAATCAATATTTTCATGCAGAAGAAGAGAAATGTCATTTACATATGGTGTTAAAGCACATTTACACTACATACAGAGAAGCTGTTTCTTCATCTTTATCATTGTTTTAGATACAAGTCAGAACTGAAAGCTTAAATCTCCTACAGCTGTGTGGCCTTGGAACTGAGGGCGTGCTGCTTACTTACAACAGGACTTCAGAGACTATAGAGTTGACATCAAACACAGTGTCCAGATCCAAACCCAAGAACTCCCTGCCAGCCCTGACAGAAAGACATGGGTGAGTTAGAGACACAACAACAACACGCTGCACCAAACTCTCTCAGTTGCTGCTTTATTGACGTTTTACAGAACATGCTGATTCACTTTCAGAGTAGTTTGTGGTGCTGTGGGAGTGTATCACATTATACTGACAGGTGTTTCTGTTATTTAGTTCACCACGTACCAATCAGTGAGGTTAAATAATGTTTCCTGTGTCTATTGTGACGCCTACTTCTGATTCTACAGTGACTCATTATTGTAATTTTTTTTTTACCAACAGACAGCAGTTACAGCAGCACTGGAATACAAGTGAGTCATGTCTGAACAGACAGACATGCTTTTATATTCAGTGTTACATACATACTGAGGGCCTTTATCATCTCAGATGTCCATCACAGATAAACAGCCATAAATCTACATAACAATAGGACAAAAAACATACATTTTAACTTGTGAATTTGCCTGAGAAATCTTTACATCTCTCTCCAATATCAAAGTAATGATCGCTGTTAAATAAAATGCTAATATCTGCTTTTAATGTTCCCAAAATGTAAAGAAATGCAAGCAGAAAAACAACACAAAAAACAACAACAACAACAACAACAACAACAACAACAACAATGGCTCCAGTTGCAGCCCTCTCTGTAACTCACTGCATCCTTAATGCATGAACTGTCCTGTTATATATTCTCTGGTTATTTTTGAATTTTGTGACTAACCACCGCTGAGCACTTCATGTCGACACAACCTACCTGAACAGAAAAGCTGTGTGCAGCAGCCTTTCGTCTTTGCAGTATGTGTGAACCAGCTCTTTATTGCAGTTGACCTGAAACACAAAGAACCAAAAATGTCTCATCTTCAGTTCATTAAATGCAGTGATTCACTTTCTGGCAGCTGTGTCCAAATGTTTGTCATAATAAAAGCCTGACAATCTGAGCTGTCTGGTCAACTTCTTTGAAGCATGGGGCACGATATAACTATGGTTACCTTGCCAACGAGTACCCCGTAATCCTGCAGAACTTCAGCAGACTTCTCCAGCTCCACCAGGAAGAGAGAGATGGTCGGAGAGACTGGAGACAGGGAGGGCAGAGACAGGTATTGATAAGTCAGATGAGATGCTATAGAATAGCAGATACAAGACAAAGGTACTGACAAGTCAGAGAGACATTCCCATTGATGTTTTCAGTTTGCAACAGTCTGATTCCTGCAGCACAATCTAAAATCAGATAAACACAAGATCTGTCCAAAAGGAAAGCCGAAAAGAATCCATTATCACCTGCTGCCTAAGTGCACCAAGATATTCTGCCTCAGTGACTTTAGTCTGGTCACCTAACATCCATGGTCTTGAAGTCATGTGAGTGTATTGTCTTTGCATGCCTGAAAACCTGTTCCACTCCCCTATAATTTCATATACAGAGCCCAGCAGTTCCCTTGAAGGTGCAGTTAATCCGGCTCAACAAGTCAACTCTGATATTAGACTTTTCCACAATGCAGTCAAGAGCTGTCATGTGAGTTTGGTGACTACCTCTGTTGTACATGTGTGAAATACCAATATGCCTGCACCACTGCAGAAGAACTTGTTCTCAATACAAATGTGAGTTGTTTACTTGTGCTACACAGTGCGTGTCCTACCTTTATGCTCAAAATAGATGAACATCATCTTCCCAGAATGCAATTTCTCATAGAAGTCCGCAGCGGTGTATTCAATTAGGTCTGATGTGTTGGCCTTCTCTGTGCATCCTCCAGACCTGGTCCACAGCAGGAAAGTAGCAATACACATCCACATGATGCAGAGCAGACTGTGTCGTTCTCTCTGTGAAGAGATGCAGACGTGTTATCAGCATTGAGGAATAAACAACAAGCACAAATCATGAGAACATAATACATTGAATGTTCATAGATGTTTATTAGACCAATATTTCTGTATAACAGAAACTGTACTGGTAGTGCTGAGATGTCATGCTTTTCATTCTTGTTTGTTCACACAGCTACAGACACATCTCTATACATGTAGCAGCTAGGCCCCATTGTCTAACCAAAATGCACAGGCTGCAGTAATGTCAGCTATGAATTTCCAAGTATGGGTGCCAAACAAAATAATAAGGGTAATATAAACACATCATATTTTTCATAAAACATGGCAGTGTGTTATATTTGATTGCTTTATATCTGTTGGTCTCTTAAATTGAACTGAATAGCAACACAGTAGTGAGAAAAGCAAAAGGCAGTGACATCAAAGATGCTAGCTGACTGTTACCTGAGAAAGTCGAGTTGGGGTTAAGGTTAAACTTTGGTTTTCCGCTTGGTAAAAACGCAACTACCCACAATCACGGCTTTGGTGAAAGAACATAAATACATTATGACGCTAAGTGTACGCTGGAGCTTTTCCTAGTCATGTAAAATCCCATAGAAAGTCCACAAATGGCGTTTGCTGCTTTAGTTTGGGATGTAAGTGGTGCTAATTCATGAGCTAGGCTTGTTAGCTGCCCAGTGATTCGCCCATGTTTTTTTAGCGCTAGCCGACATTAGCATTAGCACACGTAAATGGACAATGAACATATCGATCTGTGTCCGTTGGAGATGTAGGCCACAGACATTGCTAGTTTGAAAGGTTATTTTTCAGCAAGCTGCGCACTGAAACTGGGATGTGAACTGAAGGAATGATGATCCATTAAGTGTCACACTACTGTAGTTAGCTGTGCTTCCGGTTACAGTTTTAAAATAAAATTCTCAGCTGATAAATTTCTTTGGAGTACCTAATGAGGCTCGCACAATAATAATCCCGTCAGTAAAATTAGATTAATGCAATTTAAGTTTTTTTTGTTTGTTTTTTTTACAATTATAATTCGTACGTATTTGTAGTTGTATAATTTGCTTTTATTTTGACGACTAAGTCAACTTTCCGCTAACGCTAGCTATCGCTCACTAACTTGACGTCACTCCATGGATGCGTCACTCTGCCACTTGTTTTGATGCCTCGCTCTCCGCGAGAAACGACCACGTGCTTCCGTGAGCCAATCAGATGAGGGAGCCGTTTTGACTTGAACAAATGGCAGATGTGAAGCGCGCGGGGGGACGGGCATTTCTACAGCTGACATCATCATTGACCAATGGTGCAAGAGAGTCGTGGAGGCTGGGCGGCGCGGTTGACGAATGGGGGGACGTACAAGGAAAGTGGGCGTGGTTTGTCGTTTCACTTGGGAGATTTAGCTCGGAAACTGGCTGGAGCCTGTGTCTCCGGAGTCAGCTGGTTCCCCTGAAAACGATACTGGTGTTGAGCCAAGATGGCGGCTTACGAAGCGCTAGTTTCCGCTTTAATTTAGAGCAAGGGGCGGGTCTTAAACTGCATCACAGCTGATCTGGAGGTTTTTCCCCCCTCAAGTTGTTTTTTGCAGAGAGCAGCTTTGCAGAGAATCACAGGGGGACCTCTTCTCTTGTTTCCTCTCTCGCCTTCTTGTTGTTTTTTAACCCCAGCGTCTCTCAAAACTAGACTGCTACATATTTTTTTTCTCCAGCACCGTATCGGATTTAAAGCCCAGCGCAGCTTCAGTATGCCACTTGTTTTCAGAATAAACTGCTATTATCGCAATTTTTCACTCGAATACCCTCGTCTTTTTGGTGAATTTATCCCAGGTCTGACCCAGTTTTAGTGCTCCAGTCTTCACAGCATCCCATGTGTTAGTGCGAGCCGTCAGTGGAGATGTTTTCGGCAGGAGAGGAGGTTAATTCCCATTTGTTTACCTCACTGAAGGAGTCCCCCGGAGCTGCAATCTCCCCAACACTGGAGCTCAGTCTAACTACCATCTACACTGTCCTCTACTCTTTCCTGTTTGTTTTCGTTTACCTGCAACTCTGGCTCATTTTGCATTACGGACACAAGCGCTTCAGCTACCAGAGTGTGTTTTTGTTTCTGTGCTTGCTGTGGGCAGCGTTGAGGACGACCCTCTTCTCTTTCTACTTTAAAAATGTGGTGCAGGCCAACCAGCTGCAGCCTCTGGCCTACTGGCTGCTCTACTGCTGCCCCGTCTGCCTGCAGTTCTTCACACTCTGCCTGCTCAACCTCTACTTCACACAGGTAGGACTGGACTGGACTGTGCGTGTGTGTGTGTGTGTGTGTGTGTGTGTGTGTGCGCGCGCACTGTTTGTGTGTGACCTGATTTCATAAAGTAGCTGACGCTGCAATTTTGTTCCCAATCTATTCATTTTATTTCACAGGCATCACACCATGTAAGCCGAATGCAGGCAAATGCCAGTATTATTCTAGTCTGTTCTACTGTACTCTATTGACTCATCATCACCCAACACAATGTGGGAAAGAGCTACGTAATCACCTCAAGTTAAAGGTCCACTGTATTAGCATTAAAGCAGGAATGAATTGTTGTTATATTGATTTCAACACCTTTAATTTAATTCAAGTTGTTCATTTGAAGATAGAAGATAGAGGAACTTGTTATTTTTGCGAGTTTCTTTTCCTAGAAAAGTGATGTATCACACAGCGTATCACATACAGAAGATGCACACTCTTATTTGTAAGGCTGAATTAATGTAAAATAATCAGTACCTTACGACAGTTATCACTTCTGATAACACACAGAGCAGCCATCTTGGATTTTGAGGTTGATTTTTGACGATCCAGGTCAGGAATTTGACTCTAGTAGGTGTTCGTGCTGGGATCAGGAACTCAGAATTACCAGCAGTCCGGTTAAAATTGAATGCACCATCAGACTAATTGAATACACTGGATGAAATTTGAGCTAATATGATTAGCTGATTAATTAGTTGATTAAGTAAGATTAATCTGTAAATATCTTCCTGTTCAATTAAATTTATTATTTCTGAAGATTCTCCAGCTTCAGCTTCTCAAATGTGATTTTTTTATTCTTAAATGTTGTGTTCATGGTCATGCATTATGACAAACTGAATACCTTTTTTTACTGGCTGTGGCCCAAGAAATAGTCATGCACTCACCCCTGTGTATGGGATAGGGTTAGCACATCTTGTTTTTCAATGTGGTTTTATCCAAAACGAGCAAGATGTAACATGTTCGCACTGAGGTTTTGAGGTGGTGGTGGTAGTTGGATTTCCACTTGTTATGCCATGGAATGGACAAACATGAGCAGTAATTGATATTTTTATGTACCGTTTCAGTCACAGCAATATTACTCTGCTGTGTCTGCAGCAATGCAATGGGAAAATGTGAGTGGGTTTACTGACTTGTCTGTTTTTTGGAGGGGGTTGTTTTTGATTTGCAAGCTCTGCAAATCGACTGCTTATATCCTGGGGCGAGAGATGTGTAGCTCTCCTTAGTCTCAGCTTCTATTGATGTTTTCTGCTCAATAAGTGGACAAGGCTCAAGCAAATGTCCCTGTCGGTGCATGTTGTCCCAGTGTGTGTGTGTGTGGGCGCACAGTTGGTCAGTTACTGGTGTTTAACACCTGCCTGCTCCAAACGTCAAAGGCCTGTTTGTCTCTCTACAGCACCTACACACTCTGACTTCCAGTTGGTGACACCACCACAAAGGAAAACACAGCATGTATCTCAAACACATATAAAGGTGGACATTAGGTAATGAAATCAATGGTGTCATGTTGCACTGCTGAATAAACACTGTGGCACATTGGCTCATCAAGCCAGTCAAACGAACTCCACTCATTTGGATAACAATCCTTTGCACTTTGTGTTACTTTGCACGAAAACATTTCATATTTCACATGAATGTGGCGACAGCGGCCTTTTCTCTTTCCGCCATCTCCAACAAAATGGTGTTCTTCCGTATCTGCTCAACCTATCATTATAGGTTTAAAAATATGTATCTATATCTAAGGCAGGGATACCATGTGACTGGCCAGCTCTGTGAACACAGTTTTCCTGCCTGTGGTTTTGTGCCTGGCCCGGTCAGACCTGAGTAATATCATATTTTCCTCTGCAATAGAAACTATGCAAAGCTGAAACACTTTGACCCACATCACGAGTGTGAACGTTGAACAATGCATCTGCTATAATAAATACTTAAATAAATACTGATGATCTCTATGTATCTCAATTTACCAAAGTTCATTGTAATCAATGAATGATTGTTGTTAAATCTCAAGAGTTACTGGAGGCTAAATGCAAAGGTTTTAGTCGCTTGAATTGTTTTACTCCTCTAGGGCTCAAAATGACTTAAATAAAACCACACCTGCACATGATCTAACTAGTGTTTGCTTTAAAGGAACACATCAGAAAGGTTGGGAACTACTGTCTTAAACTCTAAGTAATCAATGAAACAGCATGAGCCTGCACTCTGTTTTAATTAATGTAGGGGGTCTGATCAAAGAGCATAAAGCACCATCACTCACTTGTTGTCTCCAGAAGCTAAACAAGAGCGCAAAGCTGTGCTGTGTCTGAAACTGAAACTGTGACCCTCGGCAGTTTGATTAATAATTTGTTTAACCAATGTCACTGCGCAGTTCCTGCATTAGAGCTCCACTTGTAAACGGCGGCGCTGTTTAATGTTGAACCCGCTGACAGTAATAAAAACGCTGTGAGCTGAGAGCTGAAAAACATCAGGCCACATGTGACACCATCTGACACACACACACACTCATGCATGTGTGGAAATACTTGTTTTGTGATGAGTCAGGCATCAGTCCTGACCTGTGATTTACTTCCCTCTGGTGTGAGTTAGCCCCTGTTCCCTGCAGACTGAGATAAGGATAAAGATCAGATCAGGACCCGCAACACCATCTCTACTTGGGCAAAAAATGTTGATTTAGCTGCATTATCTATACATGTGTAGGTAAACAACCACACACACACACACAAGTGTACATTCAGTGTGTAATCTGGTAGTTCTCTGTTGGCTGGTTGCTTCATTTCTAGGTTGCAAATTACCTCCTCATGGCCTACATTCTCACACAAAAGGCTGAGTGTTGATGTGTGCAAGTGTAGGTGTGTGTGTGTGTGTGTGTGTGTGTGTGTGTGTGTTCAAAATGAATGTTGAGCAATGCTACGAGTATGTGCCATTGTGGCCGTTGCGTCTGCAATGTAATATCAAAACTGTACCACAAGCAAAAGGTAATCAGATCATTTGAGGTCTCTAACAGACAAGAGACTTTGATCAGACTGAGTGAGAGGTAGTTGTGTCTACGTGGGCCTGTCTGTTTTCTGTTTGTGCTGCTTTATAAGTCAACAAGCTACACAACTTCACAAAAAGGGAAAAAGTCATTCCAGGAAGTGGGTGTTAAACCAGAGCAGCGGAGGCCACTGCCCCAGCTTCTGTACACTTCGACTGGACTTACGCACGGTTTGATGTTGTTTAAAGGTCACAGCTGATAACACATTGGTAACGAGGCAGCTGGCAGTTTTTATTGGCCAGCCTCAAACATTAGATCATTTTTCTAACCGTAAACCCTAAATCTGCTGATATCTTATAGACAAAATTTTAAATGAAAAAAGACTAAACTCTGCAAAGTTCACATTTCATCTTTTGCATCAAGCAGTTTTCTTTAAATCAGCAACAAACAAGATGTTTAGTTGTTTAAGTTGCAGACAAAAAGTAGCAAAAGATATTTTCATTAATCACAAAATGTGACCCACCATGACACATATTACACATCAGCCTCTGCTTTATACCTTCTTCATATCTAGAACTGGGATTGGGTGATATATGATGTTACATAACAGTAGATGATATTTGTCTAAATGATGCTGCCAACCCTTTTAATGGCTCTGGTTGCTTATTCTGCCAGATGGGTAATTTGGCTCAGAGATAACGATGAATCATAAAATGCAAAAACATTGATCTATAATTAAAAAAACAACAATGAGAACAAGTTAGTGGAACAACACTGTTGTCATAACCAACACAGGCCTCATCACATCCACAGCTGGCAACATAACACTTACCACATTACATATAATTCTAAGAGTCAACACAATAAAAGACCTCATATAAACGTGTTAGTGTCTCTTTTGTCCTCATGGAAGCAAATGAAAGTCAACATGAAGAAGAGGCTGCTGGGAAACCAGGAGGATGACTTGTGGTTTCTTTGTTGATGCAAGTGTATAAGAACATTTTGGTCCACGTTAGAAAACAGTGAGCACAGTCGCTTAATGATATTATTGGATTTAGTGGTTTTGTTTTTGTTTTTTTGCATTGGTTCAATTTTAACTTATTTAAGGGCCTTGTTTGAGACATAGTTGATTCAGTCCATTAGCCAAAAACAGACATTTATATGTGGTTATTTTTTGCATGAACAATTTCTGAATTGAATTTTGAAAAACGTACTTTATTTTAATTAGTGGGACTGTTTTGCAGCAGCTTGTGTCCTACATATGACCCTCTTACTCCTCTTCCTTCTTGCTCTTTTTCTTGTGATCACTGATACAGTTCAGTTTGTTTGTGTTGATAATAATATAATAGAATATATATATACATATATAATATTTAGAGATACTAGAGATACTAACTATAATGATACTACCACTACTGAAAATAATACAGTTTAATCATATAGCACCTTCCCTAAATTTACAAGGTGCTTGTACAATGTTGCTAAAGGTTAGCTAACTAACTCAGCTGACAAGCCTTTTCTTCAGGACTTCCTTCAGAGAGTGTATCACTGCACAGACTTTCCTGCACACACACTGACGAACAGATTGCTAATTAGCTGAAGCGCTGAGCATTTCAAAGACATACTGTATCTGCAAATGTCAAAATCAGTCAGATTCAATGTCAGGTGTTGAGGTTCTGTTCTGTTTTCTACATAACATCTTCATACAGATGCGGCTAATTAAAATGTCTACATTGTCTCTGCTCCTGTTCTGGTTCAGCTGCCTGTAAAAAACACACTGTCCTGTTGCTACAGGCCTGGAGGCTGACGGAACATTTGGGATCTATCAGCCAAGACCTTTTTATGCATAATGCATAATCCAGTGTAAACATACAGACACTGGCTGCTATATGACTGTGGATGGACTCTTTTGTTTTTCCTGTATTATTTGAATGCAGCTGCATGAATGTGTTTGTGTGTGTACTTCACTGACACACAGGAATCTCCTCAGGCTGTGTTAATTTCACACTCTGCTCCTAAAACAATCCACTGCCCCTTTGTCCTCCGTCTTTCTACCTTATCTCCACATGTTTCATTTGGTCTTTTTGGTGAACTAATTAAATATCCTGTGATAAAATTACAATATATATGTGATCTTTTTTTTCTGTTTCTTTGTTTAGGTGATGTTTAAAGCTAAAGCCAAGTATTCCCCAGAGCTCAACAAATACAAGTAAGTCTGTGCTGTCGTTACTTTTTGTCTGTTCACTACACTTTCAAAAGGAACTGTTCATATCTGAAACCATGTCATCTTCTTATCCTCCTTTTATTGTTAAAGAACAGAAATTCAGAATGTGGTTGTATGATTTTAATAAGCTATCTCCAGACTTTGTTTGCCCTCCCTCACACACACACACACACATTTTGTTTGCAGCTTCAACATAATAATATGAATTTTAATTAGCTCTTGCAAACTATACGAATAAATTTGTCTTGGCCCTCCTCTTTCTGACTGTATTTCCTTTTATCTCCATCTCTCCAGGGTTCCTCTACGTTTGTTCTTCCTGTCTCTCAGTATATTTTTCTTGGTGGTGAATCTGACATGTGCGTTGTTAGTACAAGGAGCTCTGGAGCGCTCCGAATCACCAAGGTAAACAAAAAAATACCAATTTTCTTGCACATGAGTGTGTGAATACAAAGAGGTTGTGTTGTTATTTTTATCACATGTTTTTTACCTTTATGTCTGCAGTGATGGGGGGATCAGACATGCAGTCTTGGCCCGTGTCCTGATCAACGACAGTCTCTTTGTCTTGTGTGCCATCTCTCTGGCCGTCTGCATCTTCAAAATTGCCAAGATGTCCTCTGCTAATGTCTACCTTGAATCAAAGGTAAAACCAAAATTAGACTGTATTTCTCAATAGCAGAATTATTGAATGATAGGCAAATTTATGGCACTAATAATGCACCTTATTGCTGCAAAACCTTGGTATTGAATCTTATGCAGAAGTGGCATTAGCATGTATGAAATAGCAGCTGCGTGCACAAGCTAAAAGTACAGAAACCTGTCTGTGGATGCTGGATGCTGGATGCTGGTGATGCATTAAAATATACCAGAGACTAGACATGTGCCAAAAACAATGCAAACATTGAAAATCACTGTCATCTATTTTCAAAGAAACAAACAATAAATTTAATTTTATGTTGCCTAAAACTCAATTTCGGGCCTATAGTCTGTCATTTTGGTCATGAAAGGCCTGAGTCATACTGGTGGATCACATCTGTGGCCCGTACCTGCTATTCAATTACAGGCCAATAGGCGTCTGATACATGAGTGTAAGCCTGTAATAAGCACAGTTACTCTTCCTCCAGGGTACATCCGTGTGCCAGGCAACCGCCATAGGAGCCGTGGTCATTCTCCTCTACACGTCCAGAGCCTGTTACAATCTGGTGGTGGTGGCTCTGTCCCCACAGGACAGACCCAGTCCCTTTAATTATGGCTGGTACAGCGTGTCTGACCAGGTAATGTACAGGGAGTGTAAAACATTTTTATTTTAAAAGACAGAGTCCAGTGTGTGTGTGTGTGTGTGTGTGTGTCTGTGTCTGTGTGTGTCTGTGTCTGTGTGTGGGCAATCCATCTTAGGAGATTTGGGAAAGCAATGCTTAGTGGGGTAAAGGGCTTTGTTTGGCTATAAATAACTGTGTGTGTGTGTGTGTGTGTGTGTGTGTGTGTGTGTGTATGTGTGTCCTGACCTACATCAGGGCTCAGGCCCTGAGATGGACAGCCCATGTGAAAGGGCTTCATCGTGTCTGTTTCTGCATGCATGTGCACACAACATCTACACTGGGTGTGTGGGGGCATAATCTGACATTACAAATGATTCCTTTAATCTGTCTGTATAACAGCTGTGGGAGCCCAGCGTCTCATTATGTCCCTGCATTAATGTCTATGAATGTAAAACCAACCATACTGATGTTGCATACAATAAGTAGTAGTAAGTAAAAAGCCTGTAAGGTTGTCAAAAATATACCATCTACATAATTGCATCAGGAAATAGCTGCAATTTCCTGTTTGTTTTACTTTTGTTTGACTTCAGGATTATAGTAAAAGTATAAAAATATAATTCAAACGACAGCTTTGGTTTGTGCACAACTTCAAATGAGCCTAATCTTGGGTAATGAAACTCAAGAGGGTAAAAGGTTAGATCACTGTTCACAGAGATAGGATAGAAGGAAAAGTTTGACGTTTTGGTAAATTCACTAATTCACTTTGTGGCCGAGAGATTGGAAGATTGAGTTGCACTCAGTATGGTGTGTTTATGCTACAGGCAGACGTGCAGGAGATCAGCGGTGAAGCCTACATCGTGTTTGGGATCATTTTGTTCTTCTGGGAGTTGCTGCCCACCAGCTTAGTGGTGGTTTTCTTCAGAGTCCAGAGACCTAACCAAAACTTGGTAAAACAACACATTTAAAGTACCTGCGCTACAGGCTGTGGGCTTTTTTGAATGCTTTAAACCATCATGACATTGTAATATCTCTGTATCTATAAGGCTCCAGGAGGGATGATCAACAGCCACAGTTTCAGCTCCAGGGCTTATTTCTTCGACAACCCTCGACGGTATGACAGCGACGATGACCTGTCCAGAAGCATTAACAGTAGGGCAGATCGGGCCAGGTGGGCACACACGCAAGTACAGAGAGCAGTATCAACAATAAATCAGATGAATCACTACTGTCATTAATCATTTCTTATCTTCCACCTCTTTTTACCTCTCAGCCTTCTCTCCACAACTCCTCAGCTGGGTGCGTCCAGTTGGTACGGCTCCATCCAGTGTAACGGCACCCTGGCAGCAGGTGTTGGATCAGCCCAGCAGCCACCATCTTCCACCGCCCCTGTCCTCTTTGCCTATGGAAACATCCAGAGTCACCATCACCACCATAACTACTACTCGACCCCGCAGAACAACAACTACCACCACCATCATCACAGTAACTACTACTCCACACCGCAGAATTATTACTGTGGATCGCAAACATATTTCTGCACCCCACAGAATTAAACATACAAAAGACCAACATCATAAAGATTGTCTGCATTTGCATCACCATTTTGCTTCCCCGACTACATCAAAGCAGGTACTTTTGAGGGAAAATCTGAAAGATTGCTGAGGACCAAGTTGGGTGGGAAATGGGAAATGTGGTGGGAAGTTGCTGGACCATGAGAAACTGCTTTTTGAGGACTTGCATTGTCTTTCAATGGCAAGAATGGACCAGAATAAAAGCAAGCGCAGTTCATGGACCAGAGTTTTAGCACAAATATGGCTAATACACCTAAAACTGCTAAGACCAATCATTCTCTGATCGATGTTTTGGTCAGTTTATCATTTTTAAATGTGGAATCATCAGGGACCAGATAATCATCACTCTCATCTTCTCTCTTCTCGCATTCCTTGTAAATTTTATTCAATTACACTTCAATGGACGGTACAACAATGCACAGGACCAATGTAGCAGGTTTATCAAGTTAATGTGGCTAATGCTTCAATCTGTCAATTAGGAAGATGTATTTTCTCAGCATTTGTCAAACCTGGAGTTGTCAAAAATGGGTTGTGACTGTTTTTATGATACAATCATTTTAATTACCATTAAAAAGCGGTGTAGTGAAGGATTCTGGGTCCTAGTTTGATCTTGATCCTCACAACACTTGTTATTATGAACCTCAAGATATATGGTGTTTCTCACACTATGACAGGAATTAGCCTCATCCTTGCTAATTTGCCTTACACTCACAATCTCTCTAACCAACTAAACAAACAAAAAAAAGACCCAACAAAACTGAAATACAAAAAGCAGTAAACAGTTATCCATCACAGACTTGGCAATATGCTGTAGTTGGTCACAAATGTGTTTTCAAACTGAATCAATGGAGCTATTTGTAAGTTTTGCTGTTGCTATCTAGCGTTAGCATTATTAGCATTCGCAGCATTAGCTATTTACTTACCGGTCTAGAAGCATGGATGTATTATAATAGATCCATGTCTAGAAGAAGCGATGCTATTTGCTAGCTCATCACCAGACTTCATTGCTTTACTCACTAAGAGCTCCCTCTCGTGGTGGAAATCAAACTCGCACCTCTCCCGTTACTGGAGTTAGCATGCTAACTACCTAGCTCCAGCCCATCTCTTAGCTCTCCGATAGCAGCCTCCAGTCTGTTCTGACGACATATTATAACCTCTCGTCTTGTAAACAGAACAATGACCGAAGCTTTTGTAAAGCCATAACCACCTCCACCTGCTATCAATGAGAAAATATGCTCAATGGCAGAGAAAATTTACAGGTAGCCCCTTTAACTTTGGTGCCACATGCTAACGCTGTTAGCCAGCTTACATTTAGCCTGCGCTCTCCGTCCTACTGTACTATGGATCCTTGTACATTTGACATGTATAATAAGCTTCTTCTTCTCTTTTTTTTTTTTTTTTTCAATATTCATAACTGACAGGAATCAAAATACAGGTCAATTTATTTCACTGTTCATAAATATCATCCATGTGAATTTCTTGCAGCCTTGAAATGTAATTTATATGTAGCTGCTTATGGATGTTACTGAATCATACCATTGCTGTTGGATGCAAACACAACAACAGCCGACTGCAGGTGTCTTTACCCACAATTATACAATAGAGTGGAGTTCCCCAGTTTTGTCACAGTACAACTACATAGTCTACACTGTCAAAACACATTTTACATGGCAGCAACATGATCAATATACTACAGATTAAAGTTGCAATATGTAATTTAGGATTTGTGGAGAATAAGACCTGAGATTGTTTGTTGTTTGTTGACAGGGTGAAAGAGTCTCTGAAACAAATATTTTTGACCAAAAACTCTTCATAATGTCAGATCCATTTGTGAACTGTGAGACAATTTGCACTTAAAGAAATTCACCTTAAAAGAAAAAAGGCTTTGGGAGCCTGAATGTAGGATTTCATCTCCTTACTTTGTGTATTTTCTTCCACTGTCGTATTCTGTATGTTACTATTTATCCTCTGAGGAAGGAAATATCTATGTGCCATCACATTTTGCCATATCTAAGAGTTTCATTTGTTGAGGACAATATTTTTGCACAAGAAATGGTGGGCTGATGTATGTATTGAATCGTCTGTGTGTCTCCAAGCTAATCGATTTCTAATCCAAGTGTGAGATGTGTGAGTCAGTATGTGTGTGTGTGTGTGTGTGATTTTAGATTAGTTTAGTATGGTTTTATACATTATTTTTTATTATTTCACATTGATTTTTACTGTCTAACAGATTTTATAGTTTATTTTTTTCACTCTCCCTCTCCTCCTGTTGTTACTCATACTCCCACACATTTCCTTAAAATCATGACTGACTCCAGTCTGTAAGCAATATTTACTTTGACCTTTTTTTTTTTTTTTTGCATATGACCGAGTTCTCAGACCAAAATCAGTGCATCCATGCTAAGTAGGTTTGTTTTTGAACAGTGTGGTATTTCAGTACACTCAATCTGTAAATGACCATGTACACTTCTTACTTACATATAAGACAACAAAGAAGCAACATGTGCAGTGCATGCTTCTGAATCAGAGTGCAACAACTCAGTGTCATATTTTCCGTTCAAGGTGATATTATTTGTGTGGAAATGTTATTTGCTCTCTCTGCTATGAAAAGGCAGTGGTAATTGTTTTATGTTATGCATAGTTTTATCCGTGGCCATACTGAATGTAACCTATTGTGTGACAGATCACTAATGATGTATGCAAGAAAAGCACTACCATGATTAAATAAAGGCCTACTGCACTGTTTTTAAGACAAACGTGAACCAGAATATTCATAAACATATATATCGAATGATGAAATGTGATCAATACATAAGAAAAAAAAAATCACCACCAACTGCTCACTACTCACAGACATGGATGTCCTAATTTTATTTGCTACTGTGGGTCCAACTTGTTCAGACTTTTTCCCACCAACCCTGGTCATGTGGGTGAATTTACCAGTTAACAAGTTTATGAGGAACATCTGAATGAAGTCAAAGACAGCAGCTGGCCAGCTCACTGCAAAACACAACCAGGTCCTGTTGCCATTTATTTTAGACATAAACATTATTTGGTGTGCTAGTAAGGAAGTTGCTGTGACATAACATTATTTCTCATATACATTAAATATTTTTTAATTGATACTGTGCTCAGTTATGTGTAATAGTTCAAGCTGGCTTAACGACACACTAAGAAACTGACCAGTACTGTTGAGCAGAAATGATTAGCTGCCTAATTAAATAGATTTTTTTTTTTTACATCTGTTTCATCTTGTGATCCACAGGCAAAGACATTCTGTGCTAAAATACTGTGTTTCGACAAACAAGCTTTGCAAAAACGTACGGTTTATTTCTCCAAATAACATTTACAAACGTTCTCAAAGTCTGATCAGTCACTTCTTACAGCATGAAGGACAATAACAAGACATGATAATCCAAAGTAGGGCGGCAGCACACTGATAAATAACCTCAGTTGTATTGAATATAACATTCGAGAGTTCAAGTGTTTTGATTTTTATCTTCAGCAGATAATTGTTCTCCATATTTGATGTAAGTGAAAACAACATGTGCAAATTCATTCAGTCTAGAATCTGGATCCTGACATTAATAGAGTCAGATCCCTCTATGGCTGCATTAGGATTTATATTAATTTGTAATCATAGTCCCAAAGCAAAGAAAGCAACCTTCATCTCCTGTTGTATAAAACCAAAGGTTTTTCAGCAGCTGCATGAGCTGATAGTAAAAAAAAGCACACTTAAAGCATTTAGTATAAGATGCCAAGTTGAAAAGGCGTACCAGATTTTTCTTTTTCAAATATCTAGAAGCTGACTCTTTAAAAAGGCAGATTAAAAAAAAAGTGAATAAAATTGAAATGATATCTATCATTAAGTGATTTACACTGTGTGACCACTCTAGTTTATCTCTTCCTGGAGGTCAAAGGTCGAGCTCTCCTTTGCCCACTGAGCTAGTGCTGTAGTGACTTGCTAAAGGACACTGGGGAGGAGAAGCTTTCATCACAAAGCTCCTTCTTAATGATCAGCACCTGACAAAAAGGCCGCAAAAAACCTACAGCAGATTGATAACAACAGAATTATCAAAAATATTTAAGGCATCTTGGTCGTTAGGCTTCAGAGTTAACACACACACCCAGAAACAAGAGAAACCAACAGGTAAATCTGTGCACATAGGTCAATACATAAACATTGCACATGAATTTGCAGTTACGCACACACAAGATAAAAAGAAAATGTCATCTTTCCCATTAAAAACCAGTAGAAACGGAACAGTTGTGGAAACCAAGAACTCCAAGACGTTCCCAGATCATTGTGACATTATTTAAAACCATAACTGTAGAACGATGATAAGGAAAATTGTGTTTAAAAAGCCCAAACTGGAGCATCTTTCCAAGCAGAAATCTGAATCATTTGTTGTAATCTTGTACCTATGCAGCTGATTGGAGGTTAAACCACATGGGAGCACAGCAGTTACCTTACAGGGCAAAGTGTTGGATATAAAACAGTTTTCCCTGCTGAGCCATCTCGGTCCACCACCTATTTTCTCACCTGTAACAGCTGATGTTAGTTCAGAGTGATGATAAAAGACTTAATTTCAAGTTCTCTATTTAGAAAAATCATTGTAGGTCCAGAACCAGAGCTGATGCTGACATCAGAAAAGGTCACTGAGGAGTTTCATCAGAGTTCGTCGTCATCGCTGCTGTCCTCCGACACCAGGCTTGGAGATCTCCGAGGGAGGAGCTTATGCTTCTGTCAGGACTCCTCTCCCCCCTCGTGGTTGATGACATGATGGTATCCCCGGCTGCCGGTTGGCTCTTTCCGCCAACAAATAACCCCGAGGAGGAGTAGGATGAGGAGGAAGAGGAGACAGCCGGACACTGCCAAACTGATGATCACCTCTGAGGACAGAGGCAAAAGAGGGAAACTGATCAATCTTTAATCTTTTTTTTTTTATGTGTATGTGTCTTTGAAAAACTCACCTTTATCTCTCCCTTTAGATGGCAGCTGACACTCCTGGTCCCTGTCATCTGAGATAGAGAGCTTTGTAATTCTAACAAAGTCCTCCAGGGGGCAGTCAAGGGAGCAGCCTGGTAACTGCTGTGGGTACGGAGCTACTGTACTGTCGTTCCGGTAAAACATAGACACAGTGGCAGAGCTGGAGGCAGAAAGAGGAACCAGATGTCAGTCAGTTTAAGTGAGTCTACATATTCACTGTTATAGCTACAAAGTCAATATCAGTGGAGTGTAAATGGAGAAGTATAAACCAACGGATTCTGAGCCTGCTTCTTACTTTTTAAATCACTTCATAAGTGCTTTCATTTAGTATCCAGTTGTGGTCAGTTTCAATGTAAAAGTCTATTTTTCTAGCTCATCATGTCTCTGTGTGCGTTTGAGTATGTGTTTACTGGGTGTGTGTGGGTATTTTACCCATTGTCCTCTCTGTACAGCTCAAATATTTGACAGGAAGCATAAGGGGGCTGTCTTCCATTGAACACATTCAAGCTTGCCTGAAGAGCAGCAACAGTGGTGTCATGCTGTGGAAAACAAACACACACACACACAAATACATACAAGATCATAAGCTCCAGTAACACTCTTATGACTGTACACTGAAAATGAAGCTAAAGTCGGCAGCTAGTTGATTTAGCTTAAACACAGAGGTAACAGCTATTAATTCAAACATTGATATTAGTATTTTAAGTGGCTCACCGCTGACAGCATCATCAGTTTGAGTCGCTGGTTTGGGTCTGGGGCAGCCATCTTGGAAAGATTCTTCACTATTTCTCCCAGCAGGATACCTGGCAAAATGAGAGCAATTTTCCCATTTAATCCTGTGCTTAAAAGACAAATCTGGTGAGGGTCAACAAATCCCATGAAAAGACCCCAAATAAACCAATAAACTGACGCCCATGATATGTATTGTGTGTATGAAAAGCTGATTTATGTATTAGTTGTATTACAGGGCTCCAAAGCAAATCAGTGAGTCACACCACAGCTTTAATACGACAAGTTCTTTCATTATGGTGAACACATGCTGCTTCCAGAAGTACAAGGGCACCAAATGTGGATTAATCCGCTGCTTAAAATAGTCCCCCAGCAAATGTTCAATATCTTGTTTGAGCAACATTTACTGGAAACAGGACAGACCTGCCATCTTTCTTCCTGAGTTTCATTTCCTGAGTTTCATTTATAAATGAAACTATGAAACTTCCCTTCTCTGAACTACAGGCACGTACCTCCCTGCAGGCGGCTCTTCTCCTGTTGCTCATGAACCCCAAATATGACCTGTGAAAGTCAAAAGTTTAATTATAATTACATGACAATACTTTCAGCATTCAGATGATCAAACAACTTAGACTTGGATAAAAGTTAAGATGGTGTTGCTGCTTTCACCTGAAATCCAAAGTCTTTGAGCACTCTGAGCTTTTCCATCACATCAGGAGTCACCCAGTCCGGAGCTGACATGTTGTGAAGAGACTGAACACACACACACAGACGTTAGATACGTTTGTAGTGAGTTATTTTGATAGATTTGGCTGATGTGAGAATATCTGAGCGCTGTAACCTTTAGTGAACCAGATATGACAGAGACTGTGATGCCAGACGCAGTTTCACAACGTCCGTGTGTTTCTCTGAACTGCTGAGGCCAGCACAGTCACGAGACCGAAAACCAGCAAAGCCTCATGAGATTTGTTACAGATCAGCTCATCAAAAGTTCAGATTCAATAAACTCTCCTGTTGAAATTCAGACAGCTTGTCAATCCTGTCCACTAAAGGCAAAATGAGCAGTAAACCAGGTTTTAATGAAGTCGCCTTAATTTGATTTGAAACATGTTCTGGTTTTGACACGACAAAATCTCCAGAAAACAACTTAATCAATACCTTTTAGTTCAGACACTTCTCTTTATTTAAAAGCAGATGTTTGTTTGATTGTTTCAATAGTTCAAGTTATGTCAGTGCTGCACGGGCTGGTGTAAATGCAATTCATAAAGTTTAATATAACTATTACCCATTGTAAGTCACGACTGATATTTCATTTTGTATTACTGTAAATGCAACAAGTCGTCAGACAGAGGAGCAGTCTGGGTTTTCACCAGTGTGCGATTTTGTCAGTGTGTGTGTGTGTGTGTGTGTGCTCTCACCTCACAGTAGAGTGTGTCATAGACGCTCCAGACAGATTCCACATTGGTCTTATTCAGGCCTGTTTTGTTCCTCACCAGCTCTATGATGTCCTGGAGACAAGAACAATACTCTTCTGTGAGTTCACCTCTGAAGCTGTTTGTTGAAAATTCACTAATTTTTTTTTTACATATTAATTTCTTTCATGAGTGTCCTATTTATTGTTTTGTCTGTTAACTGTCGACTTTAAAGCAACCACACCCATCTGGACACATGTCTGATAAGCCACTGACTGTTTTTCTGTTGAAGGTTTTGTACTATATTACCATGAAAAGCAAAAATTACATTTCAAATAAAAAATATTATTATTTATTAAACTTTTTGGTTTTTGAAAAGAAAATAAGAGAAAAAGAAATATACCTGGTACGTGGTGGTAACATTAATAAATTCCTGTGTGTGCTCAGTCTCATTCATCAGCTGTTTGTAGCGAGGACAGTCTCCCAGAGGAAATGAGAGAAGCTAAAAAAAAAGAGAGAGAGAGAGAGAGACAAAGTTCAGACAAAATGCTTTGTATCACTTTCTATTCACTGCACTGATAAAGACCTGATCATCTTCATACCCTCTCTTCACGCTGTGGCACAGTGTGTACAGGTATTGGCTGCCACTTCAGCTTGGGTTCAAAGACCTGCTGACCACTGGGGGGGTAGAGACCTGGAGGGCAAGAACACCGACTGTTACGTTGTCAGAGAGTCAGAGGGAAAACAGTGGAGAGGAAGAGGAGTTGATGTGGTGCTCAGACCTGCCAGGTTGGCCTCAGCGCTCATCAGGGTGCGATCGTAGTCTGTGCTTCGGACTAAGATCTGAGGACAGAGGAATTGCATGGTCATCACAAACTTGAAATAGACATCAGATATGCTGAGAGTTTGAACAGAGGTGCTAATAACAGATGTCTGTTCATATTCAGGTGCAAGCAGTGGATGATTAGCTGCACAGACGCACATGGCTCCCATTAGAACACAGTGGGAACCCTGTATAACACCAACATGGCAAGAGGCACTTTCTCCTAAATATTAATGAATCAACATGTGTATGTGAAGGGGGCAGTGAGGGGTCATGTGATGTTAGAGCTCGTCTTCCACCTCATGTCTGTCATAGGATTCTTGGAGGAACTCAGTGTATCGTTTCCTCAGGAACTGGCCCAGCTCCAGGTGCTGCCTCATCCCCTCCTGGAAAAACAGGAAAGCACACATCACATTACACTACTGATGACATCACAGAGTGTGGTTCAGCTTTAATACAGGTCTGCGCTTGTGCAGGGCAGAAAAAGTGAGCAGGATTGATTCAAGTGAGAGTTTAGCATTTGTGTGGAAAGACTGGCGTGACGTCAAGATGACTACAATCTCATTTACAGGTAATGATTGAGCAATACTGAGCATAAAACTACATACTGGTGCTGAGTTATAAATACAATGGGACTGAATGAGCCTCAGTAGAATTTAAAGGTGTCGATCCAGAAGAAGATGTGTGCAGAAACTGTGCAGATGTGTTTCACACAGGTGAGGTCAGCCGGCCCATACCTGTGATAACTGTCCAAAGCCTTGCGGCCAGTCGCTCTCCTGGTGCGGGTCCGTGGGATAGGCTTTGACTGGTGACCTGTCACCATGGCGGAACAACTGGAGGGGAAGGGAGGAGTCTGTCAACTCAGCTCATTTGGAAACGTTCCTTTTTTCACCATGTGATTTTTATTTAACTTGTTTAACTGCTCTGTGTTTATTATGTAAAACATCAGCTCACAAACACAATGAAGCCAAACCCTTGGTTCTTGTTTTATCTATGTCATTGGCGATTGTAAAACCCAGTCAACTGATAGCAGATGAGTGTTTGTCAGCCGCTGTAATGTAATCCATCAGTTACCTAAACAGCTAAAGCAGGATCTCTGTGACACAACATGGGTTAACATGATTAAAAACTGCATGTCCACAAACAAAACTGTGAAATCACACTGTACACGAAATCACCACAACACACTCACTGCCACCACTACTCTTACTGTTATAGATTGAAAGTAGTCAATTAGGTCTTGTGACTCAGTGCCACCACAATGGGTGTCAATTCAGGTGGAACAGTTTCAGTCGCCGAGCCAATAAAGAGAAGTGTGTGTTTCTGCCTGGTTTTGTGGTATGAGGAGAATGCATGGCTGATCAGATCTAAAATAGCTGAAAAAGTGTGTAAACTATTTTGAGGGTGGATAATCCCTTTGCAACTCCTAATCTTATCTGCTCCACAATCCATGAATGGCTATCTAGCAGGGAAGTCGGTGACGGTTTCTAGGAAGTAGGACTGAACTGGACGCTGCCTCACTGTCACCAAAACAAAAACAGCATTCACAGAAGTAAGTCTATGGTGAGCTGCTACCGGGCCTTCACCTCAGCAGCATGTTTTAACACTGTGAGATGCAACATTATTGGTGTCATGGTTTTAACACAGGAAAACATGAGTGTGTCTAATGCTTTTTCAATTCTCACATCAGTGGCAGATTCCATGTCTCTCATGCTAAGAAAAGAGTAAGCCTTACTGACTCACACTCAGCAAGAGTTGATTAAGAGACATAAAGTAATAATATCTGACTAATATTTTTTTTATAAGATTACTGGATGCTCTTAAATCAATCATAAGGTTCAAAAAAGTTTTAAAAATTGCTCAAGTATGAGCTTTTACTGACTGTGGCACGAACAAACAACCTTTATACCCTCCAAAAAGCTACAAAAGTAGGAAATACAGTGACAGGACAATAACTTCTGTATCCTTGACTACACTGTGTTTCTTCCCTGAGGTAAACTGGCTCTCCTGATGAACAACCGACAGGCTGAGGACAGGTCAGCTGCATCTGCAAACACTGCAGGAAGTCCTTCATTAATATGAGCTCCTGTCTTCTTGGAATCAATGGACTTTTCTGCATGACCCAAATCATTATCAATTTGACCAGCTGTGCCTCAGAGATATGAGATAAACAAACAGTGTATTGGTGTCTGTGGCATTAAAAACAGCTGACATTAGAAGACAATTTAAAAATTAAAAATAACAATGACTTTTGATGTAGCTCAGTGCAAGTACTTCAATAGGTACATGTAAAACAGGTTTTCTGACAGAGTTGCCAGTTATAACATGTACTGGTTCGCCTGCTTTTCAGCAGTATGAACCCAACACAACACGGCGCTTCGTTGAAACATAAGTGTTGCTAACTACTCTTTTAATATGCCGAATTTTCTAAAAGACTCAAACAATTTCTGTCGGACTTGTTTCACGTTCAGAGCAATGAATATGTCACTGATACACAAAGAAAACTCAAAGCCTCCGCAATTTTGACTGTAGTTCCGTTAGCGTCCATCCAGCCCAACGGCAACCGAGTCGAGCCGCTGCAGAGTTGAACTAAACCTCCGCGACGTTTTGCCAAATACTGAAATTACTCACCACTGTCACATAAACTAGTGCTTTTTCGGCCCCAGCTTGTCCACAGACGGATCCCAACGTTAACAGAGAGAGCAGCACAGCAGGCACCATGTTTCCGCTGGGTTAATCGATGAGCTAAACTAGCATACGGCTAACCACGGACAACCGTTGTTCCCCAGGTCGCCTGTCAACACGAAGAAGTCGGTTGTGGAGAAACGGAAGTTGACCCATAAAACCTAACAGCCGGGTTGAACAAATAAAATACGATACCCTGAGTGCTCAAAGCTTTCAAAGGACGGTGTGTAAGAAATTATTTTAAATCGTATACTTAAATTTCACCGACACCTGCCCTTTTTATTCGTTAAAAATCACACGCTATTTGGTGCTCGATTTATTCTGAAAGGAAACGAAGAGGGGAAACGGAAGTGATGGAACATGTAGTCGGTGTCTGTCCGTCGGTGTCTGTCCGTCGTGCTGACAGTATCTTACATTAAGTTGGGTAGAATTTAATGTTAGAAAATTACAACAAAGAGAACCACAATGACAAATAATAAGACCGATAAATAAATAATAATAGATAAATAATAATAATAATAATAATAAAGCAACACAACAAAAAGGTGCACATATATTAAAGTTAGCATAATATTATTGTGACATCATTTAAAAACTTGACTTAGTTAACTTTGAAATACGAAGGTAATCGAACCCCATAGTGCTTGAGAGAGGTTGTTGTTAATTTAGTTAGCATTTTAATGACTCAATATAAAACTGCTGGCCAGAATTAGCTGGTTTTTCAATTGCATCTTGCAGTTCCTCGCTTCAGCCACTAGATGTCAGTGGTGTCTTAATAATCAGTAACTTGTCACAGGAGGCTTTCAACCTCAGCTCAAACCTGTACCAAAAAGGTGTTTCTGGGTGTTTCTACTATTATATTGGAGAACAGAAAATCAGCACACATTACAATTTTAATTAATTAAAAAAAAAAAAAAAAAAAGCATTATATTATGTGAACACTACACAGTGGTCATACAGTCAATGTAATAGTTAGCCATCTTTTTAATCCACTGTCAGAGTTAGCGAAAGGTAATTGATCGAGTAATCATAAACATACACATGCATGCATGAGGGTATTTATCGCTGACACCTTTCATCCTAATCTGGTTTACAGATACCACAAAGCACTTGGTTATAAACAGACTTGTTCAAGAGAATAATCCTGGAGGTGTTAAAACCATGTGTTTGCAAGGGCTGAGGTTTGAAAAGCTTTTTGTGTCTCAAGAGAGGCGGCTAACATGGAAACCTTGGATTCAGAGTTGACCCCCTTTTTCATGACCCCTGGTTCACTTATCTGTGTGTGTTTACACAGTGAAAAGCAGCTTTGTTGTGTGAGGATCTGGCAACCTCAAAGCACTTAAGCCTGGAGGAGTTTATACTCCAGTTACTGATCCTCAGAAGTGCTGGAAGCCTGTGTAACCAGTTAAGGTCACCATCGAGGATCCCAGTGTGACCTTTCTATACCTTTCATCATCACTGTTAATCAATAGCACGGTGATTACGCTGTAAGATGCATCTTTTTAAAGACAAATCAAATGAATAAACCTCTGTGGACACTGTGATGTCTGTGAAGTCACTAATCTCACTCATCACACAAACCATGACCTGGTCAAGTCCAGATGCCCTCAATTCAACTTCCCTTAGATTCCTCAAGTGGTGGTGCATGTGGTGCATCCCTCCCCCTTGACTAAAGACTTACCATTCCAGTGAAGGCTTGACAAAGGCAGGAATGGAGAGAAACCAGGGTCAGTCAAAAGCCCTCAAGATGTATAAGGTCAGTGGTGCTACTGGTTTGTAATTGCTGGCAGCACTGGGATCAATAGAGGAAGTGTGACACACATATGGTTGTTGCAAACTCTTCACCTGATGTCAGTCTGGGCTGCTGTGGCTCAGGAGGTCGCATTGTTTGCCAACCATTGAGAAGGATGATGGCTCAGTCCCTTGCTTCTCATGTCAAAGAGTCTTATATACTTTCTGCTAGTGATAGAGCTATAATTATTACTAATGCTGGTACATATCACACTTAATGTCCTGCTCACACTACCAACTCTACTATTACCACTTGAACTAATACTAATAAGCCCACTACAGTCATTATATCAATTTACTCTACAACTGTTCCTGTCTGTCCTCAGGCTTATTCACACTGGAGTTGAAAATTAACCAGCAGTGGAAAAAATCCCAAAATATCCTGCTGAGCTAGAAGAGCTCCTAATTTGCTGATGTTTCACTTCGCTGCTATTAGAATCTGCTTGCATAAAAGGAACGGGAAGTTTATTTTCATGGATAAAAAGTTAAAGTACAAGTAGTGCAAAATAAAATCATTGTTGGGAAGGCTGTAATAAGTCAAATAAAAGAGTCCTGAGTTGAGGCTTGCGGGGGGTGGGGGGGTGGGGGGGTAGAAAACACACAGATTAGTGTTGAAATAAACCCTGTGGGAATGTATCCATACGCAACATCTCATGAATCGCCTGCACCAACATAGAACGGCAAACAAAAACCTACAGCATTCAGTGATCTTCCCACTTTATCTGCTGCCCAGTTAAATGTCAGGAATAATCTCTTCATTCCCTTGTTGTTGCCCCCAGGCTGTTTATATCTGCAGTCAAATGCTATGCACAAATTCTGGTGGAGGTGTTTGTGTTTTTGCTCATATCTCAGATTATAGGTGACTGCTAATGCTGAAAACACATGCTACTGTTGGGCTTAACCCCCGCGAATTAACACTTGTGCAACAACAGAAAAATAAGCAGTTGCCAAATGTCACCAAGATCCCTCTCTCTCTCTCTCACACACACACACACACACACACACACACACACACATACACTTATAATGACAATAACAATAATGAGAACAATAGTGATTAGAGGAAAGGATTGCCCTTAATCTGGGGTATCTATGTGTTTGTTTAAGGGGGCAGATATGCTCATTAAGAAGCAAAATACCCCCCCTGTTGTTTGTGTACACTCTAATTCACACTGACACCTCAATGGAGGTGTAATCTGCTTGTTGGGAGATTATTAAAAAAACAAAGCAATCCAAGAGTATGTTTGTGTGAGAGGGGCTTGGTGGCTGATCTGCCCCCCAACACGGACATGACTGATGATCATGAAGATCACAGGGAGAATTAGAGCCATAATTACCGAGATGATCTGATGAGCAGATGTCTGTCAGCTTCCTCCTGTCATCACACAGGCCCTTCGCAGCCTCACACGTACACATGCTTGTTGTTTAACTCTACCTTTATACATGGTAAAAATAAAGTTCTGCTGTGATGGCTAAATCAAGTTTAGGGAGAGTTGTGTGTAGAAGTTCACAGAGAGAACCTGAGCAGCCAGATGATGGCAGCATTTCTGCAGCTTCTTGTTCCATTGAAGCCTCTGACGCACTTGCTAGTCATTCCCCCTTCTGTGAGATGGCTGTTTTTCATCTAACAACAACAATTTTTTAAATGCTGCAAGGTGCAGCCTAAACTTAAAAGGGTATAAAACCATAGACAATAAACCCTGGCCTCTCTTCTAATATTTTCCCATATTAAATAGAAAAAAATCAATTTTTGATTAGATAATGGTTATTGTCATTATTACCAAATGTGGGCATCACTGTGGTGTTGAAGCAGAGAATAAATAGTGAGGTAATGAAACAGGCAACGCCAGGTTCCGGTTGGAGAGGAATACCCACAGGTTTAAAAATAGGCCACAATAATCCTTATATAACAAGTGGGACGTCAGAGTTGTTTACAATGTTGGTGCCTGAGAAATGAAGGGTTACAATACAGCATTATACTGCACATTTCAAAGCCTCATTAATGCAAAAGGGCTCAGCTTACACTGCCAATAACATTAAAAGAAGAAGAAGAGTATTTTTGAGTAATTAAGATGTATTAAGATATAAACGTGTGTGTGTGTGTGTGTGTGTGTGTGTGTGTGCGTGCGTGCGTGTGTACTGTGCTTTCTTTTTACAGTAAGATAAACAGAAACTCAATGTTATTCAATGGGCTCCACATTATTTCAGTTTCTACATGAGAGAACAGTTGGAAAAGCACGGGGCGGAGCTTGCGTGCAGCGAATTATGAAAGCAGCCAATGGGCAGCGCCGCAGCCCAGTGATGGACAGGCACGGCCCCTGCAGGACGCCCCGCCCCCTTATGACTCTGTGTTTTATTCTGTATTTAGAGCAGCAGCGTCACATGTTGTTTTTCTCCAGGATCAGGTCGTTCTCTGGTCTGGTCCGGCTGCTCTACGGTTTCCTCGGACAGCGGACACTCATATCGCTGTCTGCTATGGATTAGCTCTAGAAAATAACACTTTAAGTTTGTTTTTGTTGCAATTATATATATATATATATAACAAAAAGCAGAGAAAAGGACTTTGCTTATCTGGAACTTGAGAAGAGAAGTGGAGCGAAATGGCAAGTCCTCCGGCGACGGTAGGACACCTGTTATCTAATGGGACGAACGGGGTGAAGAAGTGCGGCTACCTGAGGAAGCAGAAACACGGACACAGGCGCTTTTTCGTGCTGAGGGAGCCCACGGAGCGCTGCCCTGCGCGGCTGGAGTATTATGAAAGCGAGAAGAAATGGAGGAACAAGTCCGCCGCCAAACGGGTGATAACTTTGGACTCGTGTCTGTGCGTAAACAAACGGGCTGACGCCAAACACAAGCACCTCATCGCCCTCTACACCAAGGACGAGTACTTCGCCGTGGCTGCGGACAACGAGCAGGAGCAGGAGAGCTGGTACAGGGTCCTGACTGATCTAATAGCGGAGGGGAAGGTGTACGACAGCCCAGCGTCCACCTCCTCCTTGGTGGGCTTCGAGGAGGCCAGCTATGGACTCATTACCCCCGCAATAGCAGCCTACAAGGAGGTATGGCAGGTCAACTTAAAATCCAAGGGCTTGGGTCAGATCAAGAACCTCACTGGAGTGTACAGGCTGTGTTTGTCCAGCCGGACCATCAGCTTTGTCAAACTGAACTCTGAGACAGCAGCTGTCAGTTTGCAGCTCATGAACATCCGTAGATGTGGCCATTCAGACAGCTTCTTCTTCATAGAGGTGGGTCGGTCTGCGGTCACTGGGCCTGGGGAGTTCTGGATGCAGGCTGAAGACTCTGTGGTGGCGCAGAACATCCATGAGACCATCCTGGAGGCCATGAAGGCCATGAAGGAGCTGTCAGAGTTCAGGCCGAGGAGCAAAAGCCAGTCGGCCAGCACTAACCCCATCTCTGTCCCCACACGACGCAACCTCAACAACCTCCCTCCCAGTCAGACCGGCCTGGTGAGGAGGTCCAGGACGGACAGCATGGCAGCCACGTCCCCAGGGAGGAAGTTCACATCCTGCCGGATTAGAACGGCCAGTGAGGGGGATGGCAGCGTGACCCGGCCTGTGTCCATGTCCATATCTGTGAACGGGAGCCCCACCAGCCCCAACTGTGGGAATCACCTCAGCAGGTCTCACACCCTCAGCAGTGGGCGCACCTGCAGGATGCTGGAGTCCTCCTCCAACCTGCATCACAGCAGGTCAATGCCAGTGTCCAACTCTCCCCCAGCTGCCTCCAGCCCCATCAGCATGTCCCCCAGAGGGGGGGCTGGTGTCTCCACTCCTGACAAAGCCAGGCGGCCTTTCAGCTGCAGCGCCTCCATCTCCGGCTCCCTCAGCGACACCGGCTTCATGCTGTGTGATGATTACAGCTCCAGTCCAGGTGAACCCAAGTTTCTCCCCCTGACCCGCAGTGACACCCCTGACTCCCTGTCCAGCACGCCTCCATCCCGTGACATCAGTGACCCCTGTGGGTACATGATCATGGAGGGGGCCAACGGCGGCAGGTCTGCCACTGGCTGTGATGGTCTTGCTTTTGACAAGGCCTACAGAAAGCGGACACACTCCCTCACCACGCCACGTCAACAGAGGGTGGTGGCGCCACTGTCCTCGGCCTCCCTGGACGAGTACACACTCATGAGGATGGCGCACGGGCAGAACTCTCACTCCGCCTCACCCAAAGTGTGCTACCCCGAGGACTACGGAGACATTGAGATTGGTTCCTCAAGGAGCTCCAGTAGTAACCTTGGTGACGATGGTTACATGCCAATGACACCCGGTGTGGCAACCCAGTCTGGAAAGGGAGACAACTATGTGCCCATGAGCCCCATGTGTGTCTCGGCACCCAAACAGATTGTGAACCCCAGGGTGCATCCTCAGGCGGGTGCCAGCAACGGCTACAAAACCAACTCGCCCTGCAGCAGCTCCCTGGAGGACAACGGCTACATGAGAATGTGGTGTGGCTCCAAATCCTCCATGGAGAGCCCAGACAGGAATGGTGAATACATGAACATGTCACCTGGAAACCCACCTCCACTCCAGACCCCCCCTGACTACTACTTGGGCCTCTTAGCTGCTGAACCTGCACCAGTGAGGTCAGCTTACCAGGGCGGCTCCCTCACGCTACCTGCGAAACTCCAGGCCTCCAAAAATGAAGACAGCAGCCAGTATGTGTTGATGAGCCCTCAGAGCTTGAGGCAGAGAGTGGGGGAGTCTGACTATTATTCAGTGATGCAGCCCAGCACGGCTCAGACCTCCCCTCTGAGCCCCTCGGTCCCCTCGCCTGTCAGGCACGGCCGGGTGGAGAACCTGCCCTACAGAGGGCGGCTGGGCCGGCCAAACAGGCTCTCCCTGGACACCCTGAGGACCCTCCCCAGCATGAATGAACACCCCCTGCCTGGAGAGCCACGGAGCCCTGGGGAATACATCAACATAGACTTCAGCGGCACCAGATTCCCCCCCCCTTCTGCTGTATCCACAGAGTGCCAGTCCTCTTCTCTGGGCTCCAGCGGTGGGGGCCCAGGGAGATACTCCCCTAAGGAGGCCGACACTCCTGCTGAGTGCCTGGGCACTCTTCCAGTGTTACACATGTGCCCCTGCTCAGAGGAGGATGGAGTTTACCAGGAGGGGTCTCAGGGCCTCGGCAACGAGATGAAAAACGACTACACTGAGATGACGTTCGGGATGACCAGCTCGCCCCCACAGCTTGTTCCTCAGAGCGCAGTGAGGTATGTGCACCAGTGGTGGGAGGGGGAAGTTTTATGATTTATTATCATCTATTACAGCAGTCTGGCTGTGGGATTTATCACAGGCTGAAAATAGTGAGTTGGTTATTAGGAGAACAGCTCACAGGCATTTTAATTCCTCTGAATGAACAGACTGCTTTGCTCAGTCATTAAATACACATTTCAACCCAAGTGTCAACATTATAAACACTGATGATGTGATCCTTGAGACATAGAAACAAGAGGCTGATAAGACTCAGTGTCACATAACTGTCACTTTTCTTCTGTCAATCACTATGAAAGTAAAAGCTACATGATAATAAATCTCTTTCTCTTGTTTTGAAAATCCAGCAGCCAGAGTGGCAGGGAGAGGAGGCTCTCTCTGGAGGACCAGGGAGTCCCAGAAAGCATTGGGGTCTTCCTGTTAGGGGCCACCTCGTCCTCCACAGTAGACCCCGACTGCTCCGCCAAGGTGATCCGGGCCAACCCACAGGGGCGCCGGCGCCACAGCTCCGAGACCTTCTCCTCCACTGCCACCGTGACGCCGGTGTTTCCCTCATTTGCCCGGGGCGACGCGGTGAAGAGGCACAGCTCTGTGGAGAACATCTCATCCCGGAGCAGCGAGGGCTCTGACGAGGAGTATGGCAGCCCGGTGAACCGGCAGACGTCGGTCGGCTACCCCAATGGACTGAACTACATCGCCTTGAACCTGCTGGACAACAGGGACGTGGAGAAATGCGAAGACCTGGTTGGCTTCAAACCCACCAGCAGCTGTAAAGGGGGTATCAATGGATTACACAGCTCACCATATGTCTGCTTGGGATTCAAGGAGGCTGCCACCACTGCCAAAGGTGAGTCAGGTCGATGTCAGTTGTGTTTCTGCTAAATAATTCATCTTAACTTGCAGCTCTATGCACTGCATTGTGGGTATTGTGGTTTTAAAGGAGGTATTAAACTGTTTTCATATGGACACAGAGCTGTCCTGTACAGTTGGCACGCAAACAGGAGAGAGGAAACACTAATGAAGGCAAACGTGCATTTCCTCTGGATTCAAATTCAAACTGGCTGTGGATGAAGCACATACGTAGGTGGTGCTGATGCTGCCTTCAGGTGCCCCTCGTAATCTCTTGCTCCTGAACACTTCTGACCAGAGCGGTAACTTGGTGTTTACAGTTTACTGTAGCAAGTGAAGAGGAGGAGAGATGTCACTCACTTCATGTGTCTCTTCACTGCTCTTCTGATCATCTGCATTTGTTAATTCCTGGTATTTCCCAGCACACGTGAATGCAGCACGAGGCTGCTATGAAACGTGACCAGGCTGAGAGCTCTCTGAAGTAAACAAGCACTATGACAGAGCAGGACGCTGCCTCGCTGCCTCTGTTGTGGGCTGCAGATACCAAAAATACACAAGTGGACTTCAGTGTTCCACCAACGCTGGGAAAGGAACGTTTTTTTAATCCAAAATAACAAAAAAAGTCAGTATAATAAGCCCTCAGAGAGCTGATCTTTAAGTAGTTTCTCATTAAGTGGTTAACTAGGGCCTGTTATTAGCAGTAACACCACTCGAATGCCTCTGGGCTGATAGTCAAAGCTTCCTGTCAGTTGTAATGTCACACAGAGCTGCAGGCATTTCCGGCTGTTGTTTTTCAGTTGGGTAGGCATTAGTATGTGTTGCACATCGATGTGACCTCTGTGGACCCCTTATTCCCACCATCCCATGATCAATAGCACATCCCAGAATATCCCAATTGGACAAATTGAAGCTGTGGCAGCAGCAGGAGGAGGAGGAGGAGGAGGTGGCAGGCGGTGTAAACAAAGAACACAGGGACGACAGAGTGTTGACATTAAAGTTTGACCCTCATGCCAGTTATTGGACGCAGCGAAATCACGTGTGTTTGTGAGCACCTACAGACGTGTGTATGTGTGTGTGTGTGTTGTACACTGATATGTGAGGCCCCGCACAAGTGGGTGTGTGTGTCCTTGTAGGGAAAGCAAGGGAAAACAACAAAGTGGGCAAGTTGCTATGCGGCCATCAGGTAACTGGATGTCACGGTCCACATTCCGGGCGGAGCGGTGTGAGAGAGGAGGGGGGGCTGTTTTTTGTGTGTGTGTGTGTGTGTGTGTGTGTAACCAACCCTCCCACCAAACCCACCCCACCTACCAGCTCCAGGCCATTTGAATAGAAAGCAGCTTTTATTTTGACCACAAGGCCTCTGTGCACGAGCAGAGACATTATATCAAGTTTGCATTGAACACACAATAAGAAAAAGATGCTCATCATCATCATAACAATGATAATTAAGAGGAAGACACTGCTTTCATTAGACTGTGACATGAATGAAGTCAGGTCCATCCTGTCACAACTTTCATTAGCATGACATGTTTGTTTGTTTGTTTGTTTGTTCTGCTCTCACGTGTTGATGAAGAGTGGATGTGTTTATGGTGCTAATAAAGCTCTCTGAGTGTGGAGGGAGGAGAAGGAGTGAGGCACATACATGTGGACTGTAGCACGTACACATGCAGAGCAGTCGGGGTGTTTTTCTCTGTCTCTCTGCTTCTTTTTTTTTCTTCTTTTTTCCAGTGGCGTAGCTCGCATCCGTGAACACTTGGCAGGGATGTGCACAAAGAGAGAGAGAGAGAGAGAGAGACAGAGAGGGAGAGAGAGGTAGAGAGAGAGAGAGAGAGAGAGAGAGAGAGAGAGAGGCCTGTTTTGTTTTCCAGCGCAGCTCGCCTGACTGTTTGTGGGAGAGCGAATGAATGCGTGCATAATGGGGCAGGATGGCACGTGCACTCCGCTGCCCTTCTGCCTCATTAGGCTGTTCACTTAGCAGAAGTAAGACAAGGAGAGGAGGGGGGCAGTAGACCGAGGAGGAGGTAGGGGCAAGGGTTTTTTAAAGCAACAAACAAACTTGTTGGTGAAGCCCCCCACCACCACCACCACCACCACTCTGCTTTCAGCCAAGGTGCATTCTGGGACAGCAAACCTGGGGGCCCTTGTTTACTGAACACTCAGTCCCTCTGCTTGTGTGGCGACGCGGGTTGAAGGAGGTCAAAGTGTGCTACGTTATTTTTTCTTCTTCTCCTTTCTTTTTCTTTCTCCACCTCCTCCACCGGAGCAATGTAATTACTTGTTTATCAGCAACGTAGCACCGGGGGGGGGGCTCCAGACCACCAGCCACCGCCCTGACCCAAAAAGTCCACAGGTTCAGCTCTACAGTTCGTTCGCCCTCTTGGGTGAAAATACAGTTTGGCTGGAATGAAAAGCTGCTGACTCCCAGGTCAGAGGGACTTCTGCTGGTTGAATACCACCGCTGTGAAGGAAGACATGTTTGTCAGGATCAAAGCACCTAACTGCCCCATGGAATTTAGCATTTGCCCCCCTCGACCCATGTGAAACGTGACTGAGCTGCTCCCAGTCAACAAAACCCCTGTGGTCATAAGCCCCTGACAGCTGGATACATTCTTTTTTTTCCCCCTCCGATCCACCTGGAGGTCATCTTAGATGTCTTAATGCCTGGCATAAGGGTCAGGTATTTGTTTACCTCTTGTTCTGTCAGCGAGCCAGCCCATGTGACTCTGCAATGGTGTTTACCTCTGCCCTAACCCAAGCTGTCCGTCTCCTCCAGCGGCCCCTGGCTCGCAGCAGCTCAGCCAGGTGGATGTTCTGTACCAGACCCAGATTAGCCAAGTCAGCCGTCTCTGTTTCCAGCCCCTTGTCTGACTAATACCGCTATCTGACGGCAGCAGCTCGGCTCCTGCTTGCTCTGTGACGACTCAAGGAGCTTGATGAACATAGATCATTCTCATTTTACACTGATGCATGAAGTATTGATTAAAAAAAAAAGAAATCAGGTGAGGGGCTGGAGGAGCCCTGCTGTGACACTCTGAGTCCCTTCTGAGTGCTAATGGCAGATGGCCACTCTCTGTAGTGTGTGAGTGTGTGAGTGTGTGAGTGTGTGTGTGTGTGTGTGTGTGTGTGTGTGGAGTGGGGGGGTTAAACACCTGCCACTCGGGTTGATCTTCACACACACACATTCTCATTACACCAATTTCCCTGCCTGTGCCCACGCTAGCATGTAAACATATACATGCTACTATATGTCTCTTATGCACACACACACACACACACACACACACACACTCTCACACTCTTGTACTCACTCACTATCCTTCCACTAATGACGGTCCACCATCTGCCGCGCCCACGGGCTGCAGAGAGCATGACCATCAGCAGTGAGTGAGTGTTTGTGTGTGTGTGTGTGTCTGTGTACGTGTGTGCGTGCACAATTCATCGGCCAGATTAAAAGCATTCGTGTCCATCTTCTCAAATCCTGCTTCCTCTGAACGTCATTCAGTTTCTAGTATTGCGAGTGATGTCACTGCAGAGATGATGCTCACAGCCACTGGCAGCTCATCTTTTATATATATTTATGTATGTTACACGTATTTCCGGTGTTGTGTGTGCTAGTGTGTTTGCGTGTGGTGTAGCAGAGGCAGTGAGCGAAAGGGGTCGAGTTGCGCAGCCATGCATCTCTAACTGGCTGTGAGCATGCTCAGTAGATGAGGCCACGAGAACAAGGTGTGTGTGTGACTCTTACGTCATCACTGCATCACTAACTTACGAGGCAAAATAGTGACACTGTGATGCACCTGTGCTCACAATAACCACAATATTTAACAAATGGAGCACTGATATTGTGTTAAAAGTGCAAAAATGATAATATAATGAAATGAAAACAGACAAAACACACAATAAACAAGTTAAAACTGAATTTGATGGATAAGATTATTATGAATTTTATGAGGAAATCAGTTTATGACATTTAACAGAAACCCAGTGATCAATCAAGGCACATTAATCAACAGTGAGGCTCTTGGCTCCTCACACACACTCACTCTTGTCCATATTATTCCTCTGTTATATTCTGTTCTGGCATTTGTGGAATTGCTCGTAAAGGTGACACCTGATTTCAGCCATCAGCTTGATTGTTGAGTCCACTCTTGCTGCCTCACTGCACACTCTCTCTTCTCTCTCTCTCTCACACACACGCACACACACACACACAAGCTGTTAAAATGGTTTATTTACATCCAGCTGCACTAAAGCTGAGATCTTACAAAGGAAGTCAAAGCCAAGAAATCCAGAAATGCCATGTTGCCTGATACATAGAGAACAAACATGCACACGTAACACCGCAGGCTCCTGTGTCAGAGTTTCCAGGCAGTGTGTGTGTTTATATGGTTGTGTGTGAGAGAGAGTGTGTGTGTGTCATGGCACAGGGAGGCGGGGGGCTAAAGTAGGCCGGGATGTTCCAGACAGAAGCGCTAGCTGTGAGATAACTGCGTGGCCAGCGTTCCCCACATTTAGCCAGCCACAGCTCCAGATGAGATTACAGCCTCTGCAGGCCAGATTAGACGGCCAGGGGAGGTTAGATCAGTGAGAGCCAGCGGCTACTCCACAGACAGCAGCTGGGGAAGGGGCGGGGTGGGGGGGTCTACATAATGCAAGGTGTCAGCATTTGTTCACTTTGGCATGTCCATATTTGGTTTTATTGCAGTTGAGATAAAATCAATGGAGAGGAATTTGGCCATAAAATAGAAAATAACAGCAGTAATCAGCCAAACAGTAACAAATCATGTTGCTGTGTTTGTACCACAGACTGTATGTATATAAGATACTGGGCTGGATTTGGATGTCTGACGCTGCATTTCAACTGTCTTTGTTTACTATCTATTTCTGCTGAAAACATCTGTTAACAAACCCTCTAATTATAATGAAAGAGAAATGTGGATTTGCCTTTTTTCTATCGAAGTGAAAGGGCTGGTGTCTCCAAAAGAAACAAAACAGCAGTTTTTCAGGAATTACGAAAAAACCCAGCTTCACTTTTCAGCCTGACCACGGCACATTTTTGAGGTTAAGCGATGTTTTTCTTTTCATCAGCCTCTCAGTGATACAAGTGTCCCAGCCCAAAGACAGTGCGATGCTGATAGTTTCAGGACACATGGCTGCAGAGAGGACACAGTCCTCCTTAAGACCAGTACCCTGAATGTCTCGTGGTGCTCCATCCTGGAGGATCTCATCCTTTGACCACCATCCTGACTTAAAGTAAATCCTTCCTTCTCAGCTCTTGTAGTGCCCGGCCCCCTCCTCCACCCACACACACAGCAAATCAACATGGCAGAACCCGATGTAATTATGCACATTTGCTGCTACTGCAGTCTGTAACATCAGAGAAGCATCATCCACTGCACGGCTTATTGCTTCTGCTGCTGCTGCTGCTGCTAACTGGTCCTCCTCTATTCACCGAGGGTCCATAGCAACACGGCAGCGCGACAGGAGCCCCCCCCCAACCCCCATCATTCCACATCCACATCCCAGATTATGTAATTACAACCATTGCTGGGGCCAACCTCCCCCCACCACCGTCCTTCAAGAGCTCCCTGGCTGGTGTATGTGTGTTAGGAGCAGAAAAAAAAACGGTGCACAGCAGCTCAGCCCCACGACGTGACGGGGTGCGGTGCAGATGGACTATGCGATCACTGTAGTGCTTTGATGAACTGGTCCCAGTTTGTGCTCTTATCAATAGTTCAGAGCAAAGGCAGGGATTTTAAACGTCTCAAAAATCAGCTTTACAAATGTTGTGTAATGATGGAAACATGTTTGTTAAAGCTCCTGAGATTAACAGTGAGTGCATCAGATTTGTATGTCTAAAATGGCTACAAATGCACATTATAGGATTATACCTGTGAAATAAATGAATCAAAGGCTGATTATTGAACATGTCTCTCAACTCTCCTTTTTTTTGTCTTGTCTTTTTCAGACTGAGCGACTCCTCCATCCTCCGACTTTGGCATCTTCACCAACCTGCTGCTCGATGTATAAAAAAAAAAAAGAAAAGAAAAGAAAGACAAAAATCAAATCAACGCTGCCCTTCAGTTGGGCTCTGTGGCCCTAAAAGACTGTCTGAACCCTCAGCAAACACACACACACAGGCAGACACACACACTTTGGAAAGCAAGCATGCCACCATCTATGCATGTCATGAGTTTGCTAAAGGCAGGACAAGTGTGTTTGTGTCCTGTGTGTATGTGTGTGTGTGTCATGTTCCCTGCGCTCTCAGAGGCCATTTCTCCAATGACCCAAATTTTTTGGCGCAAGCACAGAAGCAAAGATAGTCAGACAACAACAGGACTCTCATGGTACCCAGATGTTATTTATTTACTTGAGGGTAGTTTTATGACTACCTGTGTGAGTGCGAGTGTGTGGGAAAGTACGACCAACTGGTGTGTCAGTGAACAATCAAACCTACTACAGAACCGGCCCAGGGAGCGAGGACACAAAGGTACACTGAGTATATAATAATATTTAGATTAGATATTTTATTTATTTTTGGAAGATGAATGTCTGATAAGACCTACCCGATGCCTTAATGTCAATATTGTCCTTATGTTTTCTATGAAATGACAGATAAATATTCTATTATGGTATGTCTGTTTGGACCTACATCTCTATATTGTTATTCTCTTGTGGAAAGTAAGAAGCCTATAGTTTACCATTAAAATATATTATTTCAGAAATGTACAGTAAAGCGGGGCTGCTCCAGATCTGATTTATCGTATTGATATTAAAGTATTTTCTTAATTACTAATTTCTTATTTATTCTAACCTAGTTTATTTTTTTGTCCAATCAAAACGCTGGACTTAAAGAAGTATATTTCTAAATGTCTTTAAGAGTTATGCATGTCTTTATAACTCAGCTCAGACCCCACAAGGCCAGGCATCTTATTGCACTGTACCTCCCACAGTTCCTCAGTCACTTGAGCCTGAAAACCTCACACACTCCTACCTTCAAACCTACAGCCTGCTGTTCAGCTCAGCGCCGGCTACCCTGCTGTGATATCATTTGATGGTACAACTGTAGAGCTGAGGAGATAAGGGAGGGAGCCAGTGAGAAATACCAAGGTTGAGGAGGGCACAATACAGACACTTTCTGGTCAACAAGGGGGTATCAGCATGTGCTGGACAAGCACTGAGGGGAGGAGCAAAAAAAAAATAAGTAGTAGAAGAAGAGGAAGAAGAAGAGGGGCCAAGAGCCACATCTGGCGCCATCATGGAGGTTCAGCTGTCTGGAAAATATAACTGTACACGAGACGGCGTTAAGAAACTCGAGCCGGCTGAAGAGAATTATGTAATGTTAGAACAAGTTAGAGTCACACGATGTAACCACTGTAACACAGCGAGGAGAGCAGGGTCACAGCAAGACAGTCGGATTAAACTGGTCAGAGGAGAGTGTCATTTCCTCACCTAGTCTCTGCTTAAAGTTAAACTGTACACTCAACATGTGTCCACATGTAATAATTTCAGGATAAATCGCAGTGTTAGCGTAAGTCATAACGAATGTAAAATGTTGGTTTCACATCAGCTCACAACCTCCAAGATGGCTGCCAGTGGTTTTTACATTAACTGTAACCTTAAAGCTCCTCTGTCAACAATCCTTATTCTGTGGTCTTTGCATCGTCCTCTGTGCCGACTCCACCTGGCTCACAAACCCCTTTAGTGTACATTAGATTGTAAAACTTTAATGAAACCATGTCTGAATGTATCGCTGAGCTGGTGGGAACACCACGGAAACACAAATAAATAATGTAGAGGAAATGTTTTTTGTTTTGACAAAGGTGAATAATATTGGAGTTTGTACCACGCTGGTATCTATTTATCTTCAGAGTCTTGAATGTGTACATTGTGTAAATAGAAAGAGTTTAACTAAAAAAAAAAGATTATTGAAAATACATGGAGTACTTAGATTTTACCTATGTTGCAATGATATTCCTGTGTAAAGACTTTGGCTACCGATTTTTAAGAAGGGGATGGGGGTTTTTGCTTTGGGGTTGTACAGTGTATTGTATGCTTTTCTCCCTCACAGTCTCTGTGACTATCTGAAAAAAACAACAACTGTCTATTTTATTATAGAGATCTCTTTTGCCTTGTTGACACACTTTACCTAATGGCATATGCAATAGTGACATAAATACAATCTAGTTTACAACTGTGGAACCAAATGTAACATTGCATCGATGATTTTGTTTTGTTTTCGTGGTGAGCAGAAGCTGTGTTTTCTTCCTTTCTTTTTTTTTTTTTTTTTTTTGCTCCTTGTACATTTCTCTTTCTGCCAAGTGTTTTGTTTTCATCGCTGGGAACTCTTTTGTTTCTTGACATGTCTCAAAGCGCTTCCCCCCACCCCCACCATTTCCTCTGTGTCCATGGACAGATTCTTCTTTTATGGATCGATCTTGGACTGACTCAGTTCGAATGTGTCGTTGTCTTCCATTGTACATAGATCAATATACTGTTATATATTGTGATGCTCACAAGAGATGATGATAATAATAATGATTTATAAAAATCTGGTAGTCAAGTATTGCTTTTGTCTGTACTGATTATGGATAGCAACCTACAGAAATAAATCAATTTATTTAAAGAGGTACAATCTTGTCTTCACTTTTCTATTTCCACAAGTCAGACTAAATGAGAAATGAAGTAGCATTCAAGGTACATTACAGTGTTTCTCGTGACAGAATTACATTTTATCTACTGAAACTACTGAAACAAGGATTTATTCTATTCTAAATGATAAAAATCAATGTTATTTATTTTCCCCCTTGAAGTCTCACATATGTTGCCGTAATAACATCAAAGTATCACATTACTTCACTATATTCTCACTGGAATGTCATACATTTGGCCCAGAGTCAAACAGACTCCTGATATTCTTCCTCTGCTCCAGCCTGTGGAGAGTGAGGAGCTCGACTCTCCAGCCGACACTTTCTCTCTCTCTTAGTGTTTTTATTGCCGACGGAGGCCGAGGCAGGAAGCTCATATTGAGCCAATGACTTCCTGCCAAGCCACGCGTCTCCACAAAAGACTGTGTTATTGAGAGCAGGGAGGTCAGGAGGTTCATATGATGGAGTAAACAACACTTTTCACCTGTCCTATCTCCCACACATTCACATGCAGATTGCATGCAGTTATCTTAGTGTGCATGATCATATACTGTAGTGAGATTGACCACTGACAGTTATTATTCTGACTGGTTACTTACTCATGGTCAAAACATGGCACAGAGCCAAAGTCAGTCACAATAAAACATTAAGATCATTTTGGTTTCACTTTCTCCGTGTGCAGTTGAGGTGAAGGGGATTTTGTTTGTGCAATGTAAAGAAACAGCACGTGACACTGCAAATCTGCTTTTAAATCAACCCAAACATATTTAGAGACAGCTTAACAGATTTCAAGATGAATTAAGCCTTTGATTAATATACACAGAGCAGTTTCCCCTCTTTTACCTCCCACCTCTGACCACAAAGACTCTTCTTGTCAGCTGTAGCAGCCGCAGAGTCGGACAGCGATCTCACTCGTTATTCGAGATGAGAAATGAGAGTATATCAATCAAACTTCCAAATCATATGATGCTGACACAGTTTTTCATGTCTGCAACAGCACAGCTGCCATGAACTCTTTCATTGTGACTCTAAATTTGGGAATAATTTTAGGAAATCCAGGAATAGATCAGGTACAGACACACAATTACTTCAAAGGAGCATCCTATAAACTGTATTTTTGGAAGTGCTGTTGCTGTACAAGCCTGAAAATTTCACTTTCACATCCCTGACACACTTTTGTTTCACAAGCTCTCTGGTGAGGAAGAAAACCAACAACAACAACATCACGCCTCAGTGACTCCTCTTTCCATGTCCGTCTTGTGTTGTTTACCTCCACACCAAAATAGGTTTCATTAAAGAAAAAAGGAAGAGAAAGTGATTTTTTTTTCCAGGCAGACAGACAGTGCAGAGGGGGGTGAGGAACATTATGTCCCTCCTGGTGGCTTGGTGGTGGGCTCTTATGTAAGTCTGGTTTCTGCCTGGCAGCAGAGCAAAGCCCCACTTACAGTGTCATACTGCTAATTAATACACAGCAGCCAGAGGAGTGCCCTCAGTGGCTGCTTGTGTGTGTGTGTGTGTGTATTTTGTGTCTGTATTAAATATTTGCCAAAGTGATCTCCATAAGAATATTAAAGCACAATAACTGCATTATAATCACATTGTGACTGAGAGGAATGTTTAATAATCTCAGGGTTTACGCCAACTTAAACTGATATGAATGTGCAGAAACACAACACTGATCCACCAAGCGTGACCTGGTAAAGACCAAATGGTGAAATACAGTGACACCGTTTTCCTCCATTCATGTGCAGGAGCAGCATCATGGTGCTGGATGTGATTAATGATATTGATCACAGAGGCAGGTATTGCTTTACAATCAGGTTTCATTAGTTAGAGTTGTTTTCACTGCTCCCTGAGTCACATTCACTGAAAACGAACAGGAGCACCACATTGTAAAGAGTAAGTAGAAGCAGGATATTACATTGACTGGTGCAAACTGATGTCATTATCATCATCCCTCATATATTCTGATGACGTTTGTAGGTTAATGGTCGTATGAAATCCGACATTTCTGGAAATAATCATGTGAAATTGAACGTTAAGGCATTTCTCTTTATCAACGGTATGGACTCAATGCACTTCTTGTACTATACACCAGAACAGCATGTGCGGTATGCACCATAGATTATAAGCATGTGAGTGGGTCTTATAGGGAGAATAGCTGCTCCGTTGGCAACCTCGTCCACCCTGTGCTCCATTGGGCCTCCCTGCCAGCTTGCTGCCGTGCTGTGCTGTGGCTCTTGAGGGGATTGGGAGTCGCTGGCCCCATTATTTCTCCCTGAATCAGCCTAAGGAGGGTTTCAGTCAGGCTCATTGAACTCCGCCACGCAGCAGCAGGGCGGAGCAGTGACCCACTTACACTAGCCAGCTCTGGCTCTTCACAGTGGATAGGAAAGAGGCGCACAGCTCTGCTGAGCCCACATGAAAACATAACATACTGACATATATTTTAGAATACCATATCGAATCAAATATTAGTTTCAATATATTGTGTTTGTCATGCAAATGAAGAAGTCTTAACCTCCATGAGGTCACATGGACTATCGTTTGGCCATTTTATCAAAGCTATTTGAAAGTTTTGCTGTTGCTAAATCACAGTTATCACCGACTGCTGTTTACTCACCAGTCTGAAACCCTTGTGTTGCTTCTCTCTCTATCACTTCTTTTCCTCCACTAAAGTTAGCAGCATGCCAACCAGCAAAATCCTAACAAAAAGTCTTGGTGATGAGAACATCACACCGAGAACACTGTGTCTAATAGTCATCAGTTATAGTCTACAGCCTCTATAGGTCTCAGCAGCTGCAGCAGCACAGGTCACAACAACCCTGCTACATTCATGTCTTCTCTTTGAACCCGTTGACTTCTTCTTCTTTTTTTTTTTTTTTTTTTTTTTTTTACATTTTATTGTGTCATTTTGGTTCATGGAAAGTTTGATTCAGTTGTCAGCTATTAATAAGAATGTCTTGAACGGACCACATTTGGTAACACTAGTAATTGTCTTGGACTTGTGCCTTCTCAGTTTTAGCTGTTGAAGACTACAGTCAATAATCACTAATGCCCAGTATTTGTATAGTCAAAAAATTATCAAGCTCATTACATTTGTGCATTCATGTGTGTGTGTGTGTGTGTGTGTGAATGGAAAACTCAAGTCTCTGCAGCTCTGTATCTCTTGGACCATGACAGTCAGACTCCACGTGTTTGGACAGCATGTGGAGCCCAGGTCCCACCCACTGCTCACAAACACTCCTGCTGCTGTTTACCACGCTGGCAGTGGAGTGGAAGCCTCCAACCTGCTGGTTCACACACTGTATTATTAGCCGAGTCGACGCTCTTTCACAGCTCATAAACATGTTTTGCACAAATGATTCTGGAGGAAAACACTGTTGTAAAAGATCCAAGCATAAAATGACTCATGTTTTCATATCTCTGACGAGCTGGCATGATAACGAGTAGGCTGAAAATAAAGGAAGCAGGAAACATTGTGTGAATTTACTGTCTTTGGAGTCAGTTGTAACAGATAACAGCCAGTGTATCACCTGCAGGATGGTTTGGTCCCAAGTTCCCCTTCTTCTGCTGATTGTTAATCATGACCTGTATCCATTTATATCAAGCTGGAAACCTCATTCAGTCTGGTATTGTGTTTTTTTCTTGAGGCAAAGCTGCTCGGGAGGAAGAATTCCCCTCATTGGTTGGGTTAAAGCTACGGTGACCAGACGTCCTGGTTTGTCTGGGATTGTTTTGCTTTCTGGCTCAGTCTGATCTTTATGTTTTTGTGTGTGATTGCTTTTGCCGAGACAAACAGGTTAGGAAAGCCTGGGGATCCTCTGACTGAAGCACATCGGGTTACACAAGTCAGTGAAGGCCTCAGGCTGAACATATGAACACACACTGGTTGCACAGGCCAATAGCAAATATGCAAATCCACAGTCTGACAATAACAGTGTAACCTTTACTCTGTTTTGTCTGTATAGAGTTTGCATGTACTTTAAATGTTTGGAGGGTAATGAACTTAAAACAATTCACTGTACACCCTCAGGCTGAAACTTAGCTATCTTATATGCTGGTTTGCAATTATGAGTGTCTCAAAGATAAATATTTTCTCTTTCTGCAGATCCAATATTGTAATCTAATATTTCCTTAAGCTTATGAGACTCATCTGCATTTCTGAACTGACTCTTCAAACGTGGATATTTGCTAGAGGTCTTATACTTGATGATACAAAAAAAACACCATGTGATGATGTTTTTCTGCCTTACACATCATTCACATTCATCCAGAGCAGAATGAACAGCACAAAGTGTATCACTAAACCAAACACTATTAGTCCCGTAAAACGTGTTTCTTTCTGAGTGTTAATCATCATCATTTGTGTCTAAACTCAGATTTATATGACTGCACTTGAGTTAACAACAGCACTATGACTGTAATTCTAGCATATTGATGTTTAACATGGTTGTTTAATGCATTATCTTGGCATGCTAACATTTGCTAATTAGCACTAAACACAAAGTAAAGCTGTGGCCGAAGATATGTTGTTAGTTAAACGTAAAAAACCAGGATGGTGCTAAATATGTCCTCTAGTGACAGTAAATGTAAATAAATTCATTTCAACACCACAGCCATGCTGCATGAATAAAAAAAGATCAAGGACCACATTAGTCTTTATGTCATTTAATCCAATATTTACCATGAAATGCAGATTTCTTGTTTTATTTCCTGTAATTATACAAAGCTCTTCAAATTCATGGAAAAGCAACAGAATCCCTATCACACACACACACACACACACACACACACACACACTGTGTAGTCAGACACACATGTAATCCACACGTGTCATGAAACACTGCCTCTGCATGACATCTGAGTTTTAAGCACAGCATTTTCTGTCACAATCAAAAACCAAAACACGCAAAGGGAGATTAGGAGTAATGGTGACTTTGATGCACACATACAGTCATGCACATAAACGCCGGCTTATCTATGCTTCCATCTGTGTGTCTGTCTGACCTTTACTGCCTGAGAGTAAACAAAATTAAAGACCTACACAGAGTTGTAAACAGATAAAGAGCATTTTCACGACTGTGTGTTACCAGTCTGTCTCTCTGCTGCATTATGTGTGATCTGTGTACCTTTAACCTGTCCTGCCACTGGGCCTTGGAAATAAAAGTTGCACAGAGCTATACAACATCTCTTCGAACATACTACAGTTTTATGGCATGACACAGTTTGGAGACACCTGTTCAGACTCACACACATGGGGGAAACTCAGGAATTTAACAGACCACACCAAACATGCTTGATGTGACACACCCTTAAGATACTCCAGCAATGTGGAAAATGTGTAGGCCTTTGTGTGAAGACAAATAACAGCACAAATTAGTACTTTTTCAGTGTCATGTACAATATATTCAGACCTTATTGCTGTGTGGGTTGGATGACTCTTGTGACTGATTACTAAGAATTATATATCATTATTGTAATTATAGTAATAACACAAACAAATTATATTTGAACTGATGTCTTTTCCCTCCTGTACTATTGATGCATTCAGATGATGTCTTTGTGTGTCACAAGGTTCAGCCTCCAGCTCTGCGTCGTTGGTGGTGATGCTAACAGGTCTGTGGTGGAGATAGATGCTGTTTCAGAGTGGAGTCAGTGAGACACTGATGCTAATGAAGCATTAGCTTAAGCCTATAATGCGGAGCATGGCAGTTTAACATTGAGGGCAGCCCTCAGCACACAACCAATCTGACTCACTGGATTTGGGATGATACTGCTGGTGACCTAAAAGCTACATATCACAGTTATAAATATATATATATATATTTTTTTTTAACCTAATGCAGCATTTCAACTGTGTGTTGAGAACTGTGCATGAGCCTGTTTTCAGATTAAAAGTGGCCATATTCAGCCATGCATCATGTAGCTATGGTGTGTTGGCATGCTGACAGAAACTGAATATTGTACTCACTGGTTAAGCACTTTCAACTTTTGTTATAGCTTCCAGCTTTTGCAGTAGTTGGTGGCTGTCTCTCCCCTGAGTAGTTCAATGCATTTGATGAAAAGTGAAGCCTGCAGGAACAGAACGACCTGTTCAGGCCACCAAAAACTAAAGCCACTCAGCTTCAACAACAAGCTCCTAGCACTCGCAGTATTTGACTTTGCTCAACAATTATCAAAAAAAAAAAAAAAAAAAAGAAAGAAAAAAAGTTAAGGGAGAGAAAAAAGAAACAAACAAAATTTAAACTCATTTGCTTGAGATATTTACTGCCTGCTATACTGTGCTATCCTGCTAGCTTTGACTTGAGTCCAAACCCCTCTACGTTCCTCTAATCTCATCTCTGTAAATATATTAGTGAGACAGCCTCTCACTACAGCTGCCTCTGTCTTCAACCTTTATTTAAACACCCACAAAATGTGATTTGCATTAGTATGCATTAAAGCATTAACACTGAAGCATTGAATGTGGACGAATCGGCTTGTTTTCTTGGAGTGTGTCCTGTCTGCCCCTTTGTTTTAGCAGCAGCTTTGAGGGTGAATCTAGTTTCCCCCTCAGGATACAATAAAAGCTTATGTTATCTTAGCATCAGTGTAAAAATGAATAAAATAAGGAATCATGGTCACTCCTGTTACGAGTGTGGGATTTCATGTGTGCCTTTCAAATTCCTCTTTAAACCCCAGATTTTTATGAACTTTTCTCTAAATGTTTTGGTTCTCACTGCATTGCCAAATGAGGCAAAACATCTAAATCCAGCTATTATGAATTCCGGGCACTTAACCTTTTACTTGCCTACAGGACAGTAGCGCCTTGTTAGAGACTACCTCTGAACATTTAATATATAAACAAATACTACGACGTAATACGTGTGTTGATTGATTGCGGCCATTTTTCCATTTTGGCGGGCACGGCGAGTTGCCACGGTAACGCGAGAAGACAGGCTCGTTAGCTAGTTAGCGTGTTAATTTAAAAAACAAAAGAAAAAAGAAAGAAGAGAAGAAGAACGACGTGATAGAAACAAGAGCATAAACATTGACCCTGTTTCTATCTCTCGAGGCAACTGATGGGAAGTGAAGGAATTAAGTTTGATGCTGAAATCGCTACACTCCCATATATTTCCTCTAGGCTGGTAAGTAAACCGCTGCTAAGGCTAAAGTTAGCTAAATAAGCAAACAGGAGATAGGCTATTAGTAACCTGCGAGTTAGCATATTAAATTAAGAAGACAAGACGTGACATGACAGAAACAATAACTAACACACATATCCACTTCTGCAGGAAGTTGTTGGCAAGTAAAAGAATGAAGTTTGATGTTGAACTTCCAACATTTTACTTCTAGACCGGTAAGTAAACAGCTGATAAGGCTAACGTTAGCTACATAAAGATATTAAAACAAGTATTCCGTTGAAGAAGCTAGGCTTCGTTAGCACGCAACTTTCTACAGGGGTGAACATGCTAACTGGCTACATTTCCTCTAGAATGGTCATAAACAACAACAACAACAACAACACACACACACACACACACACACACGTTAGCTAGCTGTTGCTAGCTGTTTCCTGTTGTTTTGCATATGAAATAGTATTATATTCTTTATTAAACTCACCATAGGGACACACACATACACACACACAAAAAGATAATAGTTTGTGTATCACTTATCCTTATTGGCCTCCCTTATCTGTATTGTCCATATTGTCTTGACTGTGTCAGATTTGCTGACTTTTGATAGAGATTTTTTTTTCTGTCATGCAACTGCGGCTACTTTACATTAACTGTGCAGCGATAGCTCCATACTTTACATATGAGATGGTATCGGGCCTCAGGTTTGCAGCATATTTCTTTCTTTGATTTCCCAGTATACCCAGACCCCCAGTGGAGACTGCCAGTGTACTACAGTGGTGATTAACTGGCTACACAAATAGGTGTTTACAGTTCTCGTTGATTGCTGAGTTTTCTAAGCCGTTCAGATTCTAATGACAGCTTGAGTTTATAAGCATGTGGGTCACTGAGGATCGGGTCTGCTTCAGCCTCTGGTGTCTGGCTCTGTAGTCTCACTGCTTTTGACCTTAGTCCCGGTGCTTGTTTACCTGCTGCGTGGAATGTGGAGTTATGTAAGGCTTAATCTATCAGAAGGTACGTGTCCCTCCGTTACCTGGGCCCCAGGGCAACACAGCAAACACACAAATGTCCACACTGACTCACACACAGACAAACAGCTTAATAATTCGGCCTTTCTGGTGTTGCACACACTATATCCAAACTGTGCTCAAATAAAGAAACATGACCCTGTGTACACACTGCTAGGCTTTATGACATACACACATGCCCGGCGCACACGCGTGTGCTGAGGTCTGAGCTCACTGTGTCCTGACGCGTGCACTTTTATGACCAATAACCAGGCTTTATGGTCACACAACAAAGATAAAGGCCCACTCAGCTTACGCATACTGAGCACACGCACAAAGTGGAAACACACACACCTCAGACATTGTTAACCACTGTGAGTGTGTTGCCATTATATGGAAATTTCCTCTCATGTTTGCTAAAAACTCCCCTCTGACGTGATTCCGTCGAATGTTTGTGAGTTACTGACGCGCAGGCGAGGTCAATATTTCTTTCCAGAGGTTTCTATTCATGGAGCTCATCCTGCCCCCGTGCACCTCGCCGGCCTCCTGCCGGTGTTACACCGGGTCAGACTGCTTCTAAACACCCTTTAGACAGTCTGTCACCCACCACATCCAGTATCAATGGGTTGTGGCTCTTTATGTTTACCCTTAAACATATCAATGTATTGAACAAAAATAGACATGTGCATACTGAAAGAACACGTGTGCTGTATAGAACCAGTGATAAACATGATAAAAGACATGTTGCAACCATTTTTCTTTAAAACCAGGCTCCTGTTCAACATACTGTACAGAACATTACTTAACTTTATATTTGAGTAAGATAATTACCTAAAATTCATTCTTATTTTTCTGTCTGACCCGATCTGATACACGAGGTCTTACTATAGAAGTTCTGTTTAGTTAGTCAACCAAGAACTTGAGTCACCCACTTCCTGTAAGCTGGTATGAGTTTAATTCTTTGCACCACGTAGGGACAGGGGTGGTGAAACTAACCCCCCAAATGCCCTAGATGAACTTTTCACCAGCAGCTGTCTGCAGCAGTTTGAAACAAGGCCCAATCCTATTAGTGGGAATGGGTTAGTGCCTATAGGAATCTTAGTCAGCAGCACAACAACACTCAGAAAACTGAGGTCAGACCGGGGGCATGTTTGCGTGCGCAGCAGCCAAGTAAATCATCCGTCAAACATGCCAGCCATGGGGCTAAAGCTTACAGAACAGGACAGGAGACGGAGGGAGACACACATTCGGAGGGGCTTAGTGGAGAGTGGTAGCACGCAAAGATGCTCTACCCAAAACCTTAGACCCAAATCCAGCAAAGAGAGACCTGCATCACCACTGGGCTCTACCCAAACAGGTGAATGGAGCTGAGAGGAGAATATCCTCTGACGTCAACAGCAGGTGCAAATTAGATGTTCCTTTTGGTAGCTGTGATAGTCCAAACTAAGGTGCACCAAACAAAATAAACACTAGATTATCTTACAATTAATGGCAAGTGTACTGTACACAAAGTGTGACCTTTCAGTTCACGCCCCATGCTTACACAACTAATGAAACACGCCTCTGTGATATATTATGAGCAGAGCTGCTTTGCTGTCAACCAGCAAACTTCTTTTCCAACAAAACATGGATTTGACACTTGTCTCTGCCCCGAAAGGATGAGAGCCAGAGCTGAGAGAGCAATGGGATTGTAGTCCTGATACTCTGAACCTGTTTTTTGATAGAAGGAAATTACTAGTGTTGATATTTAACATTATCTTCATCCTCACCAGCTGTACTATCCTATTATCTTATCTCTTCAAAGTTTACTACAGAAGTCATTTTGTGTTCACAGCTCTGAGAACGAGATGCCAACACTGGACTGGTTTGTGATTTATGGTTATATTGCAATGCATCGTCCATTAAAGCAAAAAGGTGTTACTTCAAAAATCAGTCATTAACCCGTTAATGGAAGTTGTTACCAGTGGTTTGCGGAGTGGTTTGGTAGTGCTAAGAAATTTAGTGGTGGGTCAGGAGGTACGGGTTGTTGAACAAACCAAACGTAACTCTGTGTTTTCCTCCAAACTGCATTTTGAAATTTCTTTGAGTAAAATACTGAACCCCAAATTGTCCCCTGATACAGTCGTGTGTATGATAGCTTAGTGGCCTTATTGAACAACATGTATAAGTACTTTTGTGTACATATATTTGGACATCAGATCACCAATTATATTATATCATGGCTTGAAAACAGTCTTTTTCATCTGATAGTCTCTTTTGGGTTTTTAACTTGGCTTTATTGATTGGTGCAGGCTGTGATCATAAAGTGTTGGACTTGCACAGCAGTGTAGACACTCAGACAGAGCTGCTTCAGGTAGTCAGACTGGAGAGAGGCTGTGAGTCGTGTTTGTTTACAAATGACCAGACTGTAGTTGCTTCAATTGCTCATTGGATTATCGTGATTGCTGATTGTCTGAGTGTAGCACCACACACATGGAGGATCAGAGTCCTGGCTGGCCTGAAGAAAACAAAAACATGTGATAACACGCTGCAGTAAACAAGAGTCCATAAGTGATTCAAAAATAGCCACTGTGCAATAAAATTAACTGCTCTGTCATTTAATTTCAAAGCATTGTAAACTACTATGTCAACTAAATGCCACTGTGTTGACGTGGCAGTGCAGTTGTCTGATTGGTTGTCAGGATCATCAGGAAGGTTTCCACTGTAAAAGGAAGCATAAAAACAACACAATCACAGACAGAACAGATATCACTTCTCATTTAACAGCATTTAAGATGACACTTCACAGCTTACTGTCTTGGCATTGTTCCCTGGTTTGAGTCACAGTTTGGCCCCCATGTCCAACAAGATGTCCCACTCCCTCAGAACATTGCAATGTCATTAATTTGACTGTTATGTAAGGAGTTGTTTTTGAGCAGAGCTCCATATCTTAATGCAGGGTTGGTGATAGCATAACGTTGCATAAGATGCATCAGAGGGTGCAGTCTTGTTGTGTTCTCCATTCTCCTGCTGATACTGTTTCCTTAGCGTCATGTTGACAGTAAGTGAAGGTGCCATGTTGAGGTCATACTTTGAGATGGGAGCAGTTATCACCAAGTTATCAGTCACAGCGTTGAAAGAAAACAGTCTGAAAATGAGACCATATCAGATAATGGTTACAGCAGTATGATCAATAACACAGCCTTACTGGTAGGGAAGCCTTACCACACACTGTTGAACAACTGTTGTTCAATTTACATGAGGCACTGCAGCTGCACTGAAAATACTCTCAAAGTCTGTGACCTAATATGGTATGAATCTGACTCACTATTTGCTTTATTTCGTTGTTAATTATCTTTTTTTTTTTACCCACAGATCAATTTGAATTTCCTCAACGTGGCAAATAGAGTGTCTCTCTGTCCAGCCAACCAACCAACCAACCAACCAAGAGGATCAGCAACAAGGGCCGTAATCGTGAAGGTTTGCCAGACATTTTTTCTTGAGAATAAGAATCTACATTTAGTTACATGACATCTTGTATTAAACCAAGGAGATAATGAAAGAAAGCCTGGACCTGACTCTGCCCATACACATCATTTCTGTTTCCAGTAAAACTATCCAGGACATCACTTTCCTTTGGACTTTACTGGTCCATCAGTCTTCTTAACTTAATACAAACTGCTTGAAGGGTGGCAATACATGAGGCCATGAGTGTGAGCCAACAGCTCCTTTCACTTATAAATCTTCTGTGCTGATAATGGATCCAATACTGTAATATCTGAGGTTTTTTTCTATGGCTTAATTAGCCCCATTGACACCTGAGGCTTTCTATATTGGAGTGATTTAACATGAATGTGATGACAGACTCAGGATGCTGAGGAAAACAAGTGAATTCTTGCCTATGATCAACTGTCCCATGAATAAATAAGTAAATAAATAAAATATTATTAATACATTAGCAAACAAGGCTCAAAAAAGGCAGCTGTTCAGTTTTACTTATCTAAAATCTGCAGACTCATTGGTTTGAACTACCTCAAGAGCACTTTGGCTTTTTTTGTTTGTTTGTTTATTAGATGCTCATAATCTGACCCTGACCTTCACTGTGAGTCCATCTGCTTCACTTTATTGCTTTCAGAGGCTGTTATCTCATACTCAAAGCTAAACCAAGGCTGAGTCGGGGTCACTGAAGGGCTGCCATGACGGCCTCTCGACCCCGTTGCCGTTACGCCACATGATGTAACCAAGCCAGACCGCCGCACAGGTCAGCGGCTGTCCAGTCAGTCTAATGAAAACAGAGAACGCTCAAGGATTTTATCGGAAATTCATTTCATAACAGCGGAGAGGGAGAGGCAGAGAGTTGTTATGACACAGCATGTTATGACAGAGAGTGAAGGCAGGAGACAGACACAGAGATGGACAGCTATTAAACAGGTAAAAAAAAAAAGGAGGACAGATCGCTGTGTGGAATAGCAGTGATGTGTGAAGCTGATCTAATTTTAGTCGAAGGTCACTGGGTGCTGTCTGGTGTTCGCTGCTAGCTGAAAAAAAAAGCCCAGCACAATGTTTTGTGTTCTGTGATTTAGGAGAACAGGATCTCCCTGTCCTCATCGCTCAGCATTTGCTGTAAGATTATGTTGTGAGAAGTTCAATTGTGCCCTGAGGTGACGCTTGCATCAAAGCAAGTATCTGACAAGTATCTGACATGTTTTTTCATACTGTTTATAAAAAACAGCAAGAACACATTAGGCACCAAACATGTGAGTACATACTGTCCCTGAAAACACATTGTTTTGCCTGATACCAAGAATACAAGTTGCTCTTTTATATAGTACATATAGTGCTATATATAGTAAATGAGATCAGCCGAACCGCATGTCATTCTAGCAATGGGTAGTATATAGTATAGTACTTGTTTAAAGCTAAAGGGGTGCTAAACGGGGCGGCACAGTATGGTGGTTAATACTGTTGCCTCTCGGGAAGAAGGTTCTGGGTTCGATACCCAGGCCTGTGAGTGTGTGAGGTTGTTTATGTTTTGGCCCGGTGATTGCCTGGCGACCTTTCCAGGGTGTACCCCGACTTGCCCTATGTCAGCTGACATTGATGACATCACTTTGACATCATTGGGGTTACTTTCTCAGCTGTTTGTGTTGAGGAGCACTTCCTGTGACTAGTCAACTGATATACATTCATAAAATGAGCAGATTGCAAAAAGAAAAGTCAATATTGACTTTTCTTGCCTGGATTCCCCCACATTGGTCGGTGTCCTTTTGCGAAAACTTTGTACAAGCAGTGTAAATAATCACAGAGCTTTTTTGGCAAAACACATCTCCCAGTGTGTCAGCAACCAGCAGGGAGCAGGAAGTGTTTATGACTAGAGTCTGTGCAGCCAGTCATCACTCTCTGAATGAGGAGGCTGACGCTCTGCTTAATCATCGGCCATGTCGAGAGGGATTTTAGCTCTATTACTCGGCCCAATTCTCTCATTCCCTCTGTGCCTTCATGCCAAAATCTCACTCAGTCCTACACCAGTACACTACAAGCTACCCCCTTCCTCCTTCTCCTCCTCTTCTCTTCAGTCCTGGTGCGAGCTGATGCATGCCACGGAAGCAGTGACGTCAGTTGTTTACTGTCTTGTAGGTTGGAGCTCGTTGCAGTGCAGCAGCACATCCAGCAGGGCTTATGTAACCCCTCTACCTTGCAGCATGACAGCACGAGAAGCTGTCTTTGCTGCAGCGTGTGTGAACAGTGTGCACATACCGCACGCAGACATACAGTGTAAACAGTCAGCCTTTCTCTGCATTGTGAACGTGAAGTGAAAACACAGTGGGTTCACTGCTGGAGCACAGAGTAGCTCCAAGTGAACCTCCTCCCTTCCCCACACATATCCCAGGATCCTCCACTGCAGCAGTAGCAGCAGCAGAGAAGTAAACAACCCTGGCTGGCGTGTGACTGAGGGCTCACTGCTGTACGAGCTTGCTCTGCACAGGCACGTGGTGCCTCCTGTTGGCAGCAGGAAGTAACAGTCATCACCTAATTTGGGCTGCTGATGAAGCAAAAAGCAGCCGGTGTGTTTTATTTTGTCAGATTGAATGTAAGGCCTGCTACCTTCCAGTGGCATAAGAATTTATACTTTTTGTATTCACTGGTATGAAGCATGGGGGGGGCAAGTGTTTTTCAGTACCCCTAGATTAAAAACATTTACGGTTATATCTGCAATCATTAAATTCATTAAGTATATAACAGATAACAGTGTTGCTGCTACTTTGCTCCATTCATCCTTGGTAAATGTGATTATATGTAATATATTGGTTAAACTTTATCAATGCTTATTTGTAGTCCTCCCTTTCATGCTCTTATTTTGAAATTTACATATTTTTATTTTGTGTACTTTCCAAGTGATGCATATGGCATACATAGGCCTGTGTTCTTGGTATTCCCTGTTTTGTGTGGTGTCGATTTGCACATACGGATAGATTACCCTTGAGATACTTGATGGATCCCTGCAGGAAAGCACAGAAGCTCACAACCAAATTAAATGTTACAGCACACACAAGAAGCAATTATCTATTCCAGTAAACATGACTGCAGGCGGATCAATCAGAGTCGAACATCATGTTTTTGAGAAACAAGAAGGTATTGTTTTTGTTTTTGCATTACTGGCCCTGCCTCGGTCAGGAATGTGACCTGTGTCTTGTGGAATCTAAGTCGGAACAAGCCTCAGATACTTTTGATTGGTAACAAGACATTGATGGAATGATGATGTCCCGTACTTCACAAGTGATAGCACATACTTGGATTTACCCCAGACAGCAAGTAATGATATCTGTCATAACAAGTTTGTAATGAAAACAAAGCATAACAAAGTTAAAAGTCATACAGCTCCAGGCAACAAATAAGCCTGCACGGCCTTAAATAACTGAACATTGGAACAACCTGTGTATTCAGGTCACTGTAAATGATCTCTTCTGCTGCCAAGCGTCACACAAACCACAGCAGAAGTTTAGTTCTGTGGCACCTGTGCAGCATGTGAAGGAAACTGGGGCAGTTGGAGGAAATGCATGTGAAAATACAAAGAAAAATTCATGCATGTGATTCGATCATGTGTCCATATTAAGTAGATACAATCATTATTAATATTGTCAAGGCGAGGTTACTGTATAATGTTATGAGACAGTAACACCTACCCCCTGCCCCACCCAGATATGACCCACAAAGATCATTGTTGTTAGGAGAAACACCTTCCTGTGGTCAACAAGCGTGCATTTTAAACCCGTACTCCCAGCTTACTACTGATCCAGGATGGTAAACAACTTCACTGGAAGTCCTCAGCGATGTAGCGTCTCGCTGTCGCCATCTGCTGGGTGAATTTAAGAGCGACACCATTATGTATGTTCGAAAGATTTTGTTATGATCTCATATTAAATCATTGAGAGTTCGCTATGTTAGAATTTCAGCATTAGATTTGATAGAAAAAGTAAAAAAAAAAAAAAAAAAGAATATATATATATATATATATATATATATATACACAAAACTACTCGTATGAACTAAAAATCACAATGTTATTTTAAACTACAGTGATAATAATTCATGTCGGATGAAATATACAAAATGTGACGTCTTTGAAAGATGGCGTGACCCTAATTTAGTTTTATGTAAAAGTTCCCTCGTGCAGAAACAACGGTTCCGCTCCTGTTTCCGGCGGAGCGATTTCCCACAAGGACCCGGCTTTGAAAACAAGGAAATGTTCGGCGTGTAGCTCACAGCTTGGAGTTGGAGGATATAAAGGAGAAGGTAACAGTTAAATCTTTTTATATTTATTATTTTTAATCCGCCACATATCGTTAATGTTTATCAAAGCCGTAGAGTGATACCTTAATGACTTTAGCGATCTGTTTTCAAAGCGATATCACAGCGATCTTTGAACTCTTACCTCATTCACGCTTTGTGACATTAAACCGCTGTTACAAACATATAATTGAACCCAAAATGTTGTGCTACCAGTTAAAAAACGTGTCTTATCTGGACCTACATATACGGACAGAGCACGTAGTTTGAAAATTCGCCTGCGTTGTGTTCGTCGGTTTTTAGTGTTTATTTTAATGCATTTAAAGTTGCGATTATGCATAGGAGAATAAGTTATACTTAAGTGTTTAGAAGTATATTCTTAGTTAGCTGTCATGATCATGTTTAGACAGCCCTGCTCAGTGACTGTGTAAATCAAAAGTCCACTGACTGAAACAGGCCCTGTCAGACGAGTCATAACATGGTCATCAGTAGGATCAGTAATATCTGAGAGAAGAGTAGGATGTCATTGGAACAGCAAAAATATTAATAGTCATCATCATGATTTAGTTACACTACCAATAAGCACTTATAGCTGAATGTTTCTCTGATTAAACAAGTAATTATTTTTACTTTGTAAAACTGATAAATGTCATGTAAGAATATGAACTTTGATCCAACTGTAAAATGTTCATTCATTTCTGTTGGGATAATCTTTCTTATCTTTGATGTGTACCACAGATTTCAACATGGAGGGAACTTCCAAAAGTGATGCAGCTGGGCAGCCGTCTGTTGCGGCACAGGTTCCTTTCCTTCACCTGTGTACCACTTTGGAGAGAATCCAAAAATGCAAACTCCGACCAGATAAATCAAAGATCCTTGCGGATTTCATTGCGTCCTGGAGGAAGTTTCATTCTGCTCTGCACAAAGACAAACCCAAAACAACAGACTCTTTCTATCCAGCTATGCGCCTCATAGTTCCCCCTTTTGAACGAGAGCGGATGGCATATGGCATCAAAGAGAACATGTTGGCTAAACTCTACATCGATGTATTAGGCCTCCCAAAGAATGGCCCAGAGGCCAATAAACTGTTGAACTACCGAGCTCCAACTACATCCCAAGGAGAAGCTGGAGACTTCGCAGGTATGGCTTACTTTGTGCTGAAGAAACGATGCACCAGCCAAGGAAACCTCAGCATTAAAGAAGTCAATGACTTTCTGGACTCGGTGGCTATCAACAATGCTAGCAAGCAGAAAGATCTTGTGAAAAAGAGTCTCCTGCACCTCATCACCCATAGCTCGGCTCTTGAGCAGAAATGGCTGATCAGAATGATTGTGAAGGACATGAAGCTCGGGATCAGTAAAGAAACTGTTCTCCAAGTCTTCCACCCAGACGCTGCCGAGCTCTACAATGTCAACACAGACCTTAACAAAGTCTGTCAGCAGCTTCACAACCCGTTTGTGTCTTTAAGCGATGTGTCCATTGGACTCTTCTCTGCCTTTAAGCCCATGTTAGCAGCTGTGGCTAACATCCGCAATGTGGAGAAACAGATGGGCAACAGCCCTTTTTACATCCAGATCAAGCTGGATGGGGAACGTATTCAGCTGCATAAAGATGGAGATGTGTATAAATACTTCAGCCGAAATGCTTTTGATTACACACAGCAGTTTGGAGGATCTCCACTGGAGGGCTCACTGACTCCCTACATCCACAATGTTTTCAAAAGCCATATTGTTAACTGTATCCTTGATGGTGAGATGATGGCGTACAACCCAACCACAGAGACCTTCATGCAGAAAGGGAGCAAGTTTGACATCAAGAGGCTGATAGACGACTCTGAGTTGCAAACATGCTTCTGTGTGTTCGATGTGCTGTTAGTCAATGACGAGAAACTTGGCAAAGAAACACTGAAGAAACGCTACGAGGCCATTCAGACAGTTTTCACGCCATTGAAGGGTAGGATTCACCTGGTGCCACAGGCCGAAGCCAGAACCATGCAGGAGGTGGTGAATGCCCTCAATGAAGCCATAGACAACAGAGAGGAAGGGATCATGGTGAAGGATCCTTTATCCATCTACAAACCTGACAAACGTGGAGAGGGATGGCTGAAAATCAAGCCAGAGTATGTTGATGGATTGATGGATGAGCTTGATCTACTGATTGTCGGTGGCTACTGGGGGAAAGGGAGACGTGGTGGTATGATGTCCCATTTCCTAGGTGCTGTTGCAGAAGCCCCAAAGCCTGGTGAGAAACCTTCAGTTTTCCACAGTTTCTGTCGCATCGGCTCTGGCTACACCATGAAGGAGTTGTATGACCTGGGTTTAAAGCTCGCCAAACACTGGAAAGTGTACCGCAAGAACGACCCACCGGCATCCATCCTGTGTGGAACAGAGAAGCCTGAAGTCTACATCGAACCCTGCAATTCTGTCATCATACAGGTCAAGGCTGCAGAGATCGTCGGCAGTGACATGTATAAAACCAACTGCACCCTCCGTTTCCCCAGGATTGAGAAGATCCGTGATGACAAGGAGTGGCACCAGTGCATGACTCTGGCAGAGCTGGATCAGTTCCGCAGCAAAGCATCAGGGAAACTGGCCTCAAGGCACCTTCACATCAGTGACGACGAGCCGCAAAAGAAGAAGCGCAAAGTGGTAGTCAAGCCCAAGAAGGTGGTCGGGATCATCGACCACTTCAAACCTCAGGACCTCTCAGGGGTTACCAAGGAGACGGACATGTTTGAGGATGTGGAGTTCTGCATTTTGAATGGCACTGAGGATCACCCCAAGGCTGAGCTGGAGAAGGGGGTGGCCAGGTAAGATGACACCTGTGAATGAATTATAACTTTTCTTTAATTCCATCACTGTTTATATGTTTAATCAGAACATATCACTGACAAATAATCATTGTCATCTCCATGTTAGGTGCGGAGGAATTGTGGTGCAAAACCCAGGACGGGACACCTACTGTGTAATTGCAGGAGTGGAGAACATGCGAGTGAAGAACCTGATTACATCCAACCAGCACGACGTGGTTTGGGCCTCCTGGCTGCTGGAGTGCCTGGACCAGAAGGAAGTGGTGCCATGGCAACCACACCACATGATCCACAAGTCACCCTCCACCAGGGAACACTTTGCCAAGGAGTACGACAGTTATGGCGACAGCTACTTTGTGGACACAGACGAGCAGCAACTGCAACAGGTGTTCAACAGGATTGGTGGCGAGGATGCCGCAGCGGCGGCAGAAGCTGTGGACGTAGCTCAGGTGGAGCAGCGTTACAACTGGGACGACCTTCCCACCAGCATATTCAGACCCTTCAGAGTTTACATGGATTGCTACGCTGACATAGGTGACCCTGAAAGTGTCATACCGGCCACCTGTTTAGACATCAGGGCGCTGGAGTTTCGCTACCATGGAGGCACAGTAGTGGAAAAGTTGGAGGAAGGAGTCTCTCATGTCGTTATCACTGAGGAAAAAAGACTGTTGGATTTGAAGACTCTGCGACGGTGCTTTAGAAAGAAGTTCAAGATTGTAAAAGACTCATGGGTGACAGATTCAATTGCAGCAGGGTATCTGATCAATGACAATAGCTACTTGGTTTAAAGGAGGTTCTTGTGACACACACACACACACACACACACACACACACACAAAATTTACTTTTTAGCCAGCATTTTAATAAACTTCTCATAAGATTAGTCATAAATGAATTTTTTAACAATTTGAAGAATGAATACTAAATGTCAACATAAAGAGGTTTGATTCAAAACATCACTGTCCTTTGAGACACAAAGATGTTTCATCACTTTGATCCAAAGTTGACGAGTTTTATCTTCTCTTTCCGATAAGTAAATAAAGCTGCTGTCAGTCGGTTTTAAATGAATAGGTCACTCTAACAGTCAAGAAGGAAATGACTGGTTTCTCAGCTCTTTTTAGAGTTTTTAGAAATCCAATATGTGGTATTTAAATGGGGAGGGTGTTTTTTTCTCTCAGGTTTTCATCACCATTTAAACTTTCATTTAATTTCAGGGAATATGAAGCTACTGTTTCTTAAAATACTTGAATGGTTTGAACTGCTCTGTTTTTAGATTTGAACTTCTCCAGTAATCCACTGTGGACTGATGTAAATCATTAGCCTGGGGAGCAGGTGGTAAGTGTGAAATGGCTAGGGAATAATCATAACCACAATCAGGTCCATTTTAATATTTCCCCTTAAAGGGGGCACTAATATTGAAGCTAGCATTATAATAGTCCATTGAAGATTGTTTTAAACAAAGACTGGTCGTACTTGAAGCATAAGAGGTTCCATTTAACATCTTTGTAGCATCTGTATTTTCTGCTTCTTCCAAACCCAAAACCTCTACTTTCCTGTTAGAAAATTCGAATATCAACCCTCAAACTGAGAAAATCCCTCAAGACATCACACTGACATTTCAGGACTTTGTTTTCTACCTTTGCAGTGTGATGTGTTAGAATTGGTGGTGGCCTTTTAATGTAAGAAAACACTGTATATCTGTGGTTTGTGCCTTTGTGATTTTATGTCTCTTTAACTACATATTAATAAAAAACTAATAAATAATTTGTGATGGTAAAAATAACAGGAACAACTGTTGTGTCTGTGTGATAAATGAGTTTTTTTTTTTTTTTTTAAATTGGTAATTAAGCTGGAACAAGCATCTGTGTGAAGCGATGGCCTCAGCTCTGCAGCCTGAGCTCAAGACTGTGGGACACCACAGGGGTACGTTAAAACCGGTTCAGCTCAAGGCCATGCAACAAAGATGTCGCCATGTTTTCCTGTCTTGGAAAAATGTCATCAGGGTGCCATGGGAATCAGTGATATGTTATAACCTTCATTACCATTGTCTCTAGGGTGCAGGTAGCTACCTGAAGTGTCCTGGGCATTGTTGTGCCCAAATGTCGCATGAATACATTTTCAAAGTAGAAGTGATGAGATACTTGTTCCTAATCATACAGTGAGTAATGGCTCTTATTGACTTGTTATAGATTCTCTTTAAGGGTTTGTTTTAGTTTTTAGTTTTTCATATTTTTTTCACATCATTGTTGAACCTCTTCATTCTACTTTTTATTTATGATAAAAGCTCCTTCAATTGTCAAAAATGTCCCAAATCATCTTTAATATTTGTTTTTCTAATTATATAATGTCCTCACTAAGCATCCTGTATAACCCGTCGCCCACTCTCGACTATTTCCAGGTGATGCAGAGTGAGCATTTGATTGACAAGCTTTAATTAGAGCTACTAAACCAGTGCTTATTACTGTATGGCCTTTGAATGTGAAGCATTGTGTCGCCCCAGCACAACTGTTTTGTCTTGAATAATCCAAGTGCCATGAAGGGAGGAAATTATTAGTCCTAAGGATGTGGCTATGAAGAAGGTAGCAGCAGAAACAGCCACTGAAAGATAGCATAGCATAAATTATATGTCCTAATTGGATAAATGCCCTAATTGGCCTGGCCGAAGCTCTTGGAGAAGCAGGAGAATGGCGAGCTGCATGCACTCTAAGCTGATACAAATGAGCTCCTGTAGAGACCAAACATTGGCTCATGGCTGCAGGGAAGGTTTGTCTGCAGCAATTAGCCACAGCCCACTCAGTGAGACAAAATTCAGTCACTCCATAGCTCCCTAAACAAGAGGTCATGAGGTTCAGGACATCTGGTTATGGTTGATCTGTCCATCAGATTTACAACCTTGCTTATGTCAGTAAAAGTCAGAATGAGCCTTTTATCTCTTGGACATCACACTTTCATCTAGCTCCAGCTCATCCAGCTCTGTGTCACTGTAAATTATATTCTGGAGTTAAAATGATTTATTTTTCATCTTCTTCACTCTGCAGAACAGAGCCACAGGAGACAACACAAACCTGCCTGGACAAAGCACGAGCAGGTAAATGAAACTTCCTGGTTCAATAACAAAAGAACAGAACCACAAGTAACAAGTGGTTTAGTAACAACATTAGCAAGATGAACTTACAAGCTAAAAACTAGACGATGGTGTTAACTGCTTTTCTTTTGACTGACGTTTTCACTCTGCTTCAGTAAATAAAAACAATGACAGACAGGCTATGTCTGAAAGACTGCAGCAGCCTGAAGCACACCCAGCTCTGAATGGTCTTAAACATGCAAAAACATAGGTGTTCTCCTTTAAAGAGCAGACGGGCATCTCTCTATTGATGAGAGCATCTTGCCGGAGGCTGAAACCAGACCAGGTGAGTGTCAACCTGTCTGAATGGTCCACAGTCAAGCCAACCAGAATATAGAACACAATCAATCTGCTATTGAATATTTTCAAAATAAGACAGCCTAAACTATAGACTCTACTAAACCAGTCATCACCTTATGTTGTTCAGTATATTACACAGCTATTGATTTTAGATCAAGTGAGTGTTTTTAAAGAAACAAACGGTTGAAATAATATTTGTTTCTTTTGGGACTGACATATAACCTAGACTTTAATTTTGAAGTTACAATGACAGTATTTATGGTTATGTATTGGCGGACTCTCTGACTTGACATGCCATCGTATCGACGGATGCGGCGGCCGCGGTGCGCGCGCATAACGTCAGCGATGGAGAACTTTTGCTAAGTTAGCGCGAGACAGCAGCGGGATACCGGATATGAGGCGTTTGACTTTCAAAATACTACACAAGGTATTAACTGTAGATTTCCTGGAGGCAACAGAACATCTTTGTGTTTCTTTTACTTGCTGAGCTCAAACGTAAAAAATAATGTGAACAGACTAGTTCGTGAGGAGTGTAGAGAGATAAGTTGGAGGGGCTTTGTCCCATATAAACTTGGGTCTCTTATGTTTTACCTTCGTTTCAGTTTTCCCCTTTGAAATTGTGGATATAACGTGTAGTGTGGCAAACGGACCCAAGGCTGATCGTAACTAGCACCCTGCGACTTTTATTTTGAATACAAGGAGCGGAAGTGCTGCTTGTTATTCGCGCACACTTAACGCAGCTTCCTGCTAATACACCGTCTCTTGGCGAACATGGCGGCAACTTAACAACGGCAGAGAGATGAAGACGGTGAGGGCTTGAAAAAGAAAAAGAGGTTTGTTACAGGCTGCAGGCCCAACCGCCGACACAAAGGCAGACAGCTTCGCCATGTTGGAAGAGAACAGCGCCCTTGTCCCTGCACGACCGAGGCCGGGGAAAACGCAAACGCGTCGGTGAGTTTTTCTAAAAACGGAGTCGAGGAGGCTACGCAGAGGAGCGGAGCGGAGCGGCGCGGCGCGGAGCTCAAGGCGGACGGGAGGACAGCGGCTTCACCGGTCAGCCATGGAGGATGCGGCCCGCAGTCGCCAGCGTCTGATTTCCCATCCGACCCACGCTCATTTTGATGGGAATTACCGCTAATAGCGAAGGCGAGCCGGGACAACCCACCACCCAACACTTGAGGGGAGGAAAACGCGAAGCGGACCCCACGTCAATGACTGTTGCGGCAGAGGAGCCCCCACGGTGGAGTCGGCCGGTTCCCAAAATATGACCAGGGGTGCTGGGACGTGTTGGCAGCAAGAAGATGACGACGGCTTCCAAATCTGGCTAGAGCCCCCCCGCGACAACCAAAAGCCATTCACCGACTCAGAGAGGGCGCAGAGATGGCGACTGTCCTTGGCATCCCTCTTGTTCTTAACCATCCTCCTCTCTGATCACCTGTGGTTCTGCGCCGAGGCCAAACTGGCCCGGACCCTGGACAAGTTCGCATCCTCCCACCTCCTGTCACCCCAGACCCACTCAGCACACAGCAGCCTCAGAGGAAACCCAGATGCTATTTTTATAGGAAACTCTACCAAACATTTGTGGCGGCTTGAAACTTGCCACCAGGATAGTTTATCTAAGAACTGCTTTGCTTTCGCAGATGCCGACCATTTGTGCAGGGGCCTTTCCGACAAAGAGGGGACGCGGGCTGTAAATATGAGCGATTTGTACCTTTCCTTTTGTAACTCCTACTCTCTGCTGGATTTGTTTTACGGCTCGACAAGTCCGGACAATTTGAACTGCAGCCTCGACGTGCTTGGCGATGGCGACACTACCAGATGCAGCCTGTGCGTCCAGGCGTACCAGCGCTACGACCAGCACGCCCAGGAGAAATACGAGGACTTTGAGCTCCTGACTCAGAAATATGAGCCGGGGGCATATTCAGTGAGGACGTGCATGGACCAGTGCAAGGTAGGCTGCAAAAGGGAAGGGTGGTGGTGGTGGGGAGGTTGGGGAGGGGGGTTTGGATGTGGTGGCCATCTGTTGATTTGGGCCCGAATTGATGCCAGTTTTGGTCCTCCTCCTCCTCCTCCTCCTCTTCCTCCTCCTCCTCCTGTCACCATGGAGACGGATGACAGATTCAAGGAGACTCCCGGCTCCGGGCCTCATGTTCATTCATCTCCTCATTGTGTTGAGGCCCCATGCTAATGTGCAGATGGAGGCCCTGCATCCAACATCATTTCTCTACCTGCCCCCCCCCCCCCCCCCCCCCTTTTTTTTTTTTTGAGTTCACGCTCTCTTCTTTGACATTGAAGGCTGCTCGCGTTGTTGCTTTATAGCCCATAGTCCTGATCAAGCATCGATAACCTATAGGCCGGGGTGCTGGAGCTCTGGTTACATTTTAATGAGCAGGCATGCAGACTGCTGGTATATGCAAACAACTCTGGGAGCCCGCGTCTTGTGTTGCGTTGTCGCAGTCCACCAGGTGTTCATCATGGCCGCCCCACTTCATATCGAGAGCATTTCATTAAAGTCAAGAGGTGTTTTCCCTGCCTAATGTGGCGGAAGGCTTTTTCCGCTTCGACTTGTGTTTGCTCATGACTCGGTCCGCACGTATAGCTACAGGCCTCGTTTCAGCCCAGGCCCCAGACTTTGCTCTTACTCTTTGATTGCCATGCGATTGTTAACCAGCTCATAACAGAGCAAGGTTCGGTCACACAAGCTGTTGGAGGTGTCCGGGAAACGCAGGGAGGGAGTGAAGGGGTGAGGAGGGCGGTGAGGGACGCAGCAGCGACCGCCGCTGCCGCCGCCGTCGCCTCTGTGTGCAGCCGCTGCTGCATTCAGCACCGCGGACAGCTCCTCCGTGCCAGCTCGAAGCTGTCCGCGGTGCTGAATGGCGCTGCCCGGCTCCATTCATAGAAGCCCTGGCCAATCCCAGATGGCCTCCATTCACCCAGCCAGTGTCAGAGACACGAGCACGGGCGTCAAAACCGCGACTCTAATCAGGCCATCTGTCTGTTTATACGAACCCAATGCATATAGACCCACATGCACACGAGCTGGGCCTAGTTAGGAAAACTAGCTTATATTTAGAAGAGGAAAACAGCGTGTGTGTGTATGTGTGTGTGTGTGTGTGTTTATCAAACAATGATCCATTTTCTTTTATATGCCCTGTAATCCTGGTAAAGACAACACAGCTTTTAATCGTTGATCCTTGTTGAGTTAACATATTTATATGAAGAGTCTCACACACACACACACACTCACTTTACTGGATCTTATGTTTAAACATCAGGTTTCACAATTTAATCGCTGTTGGTCTTGAAATCACAGTTGCCAGACATATGACATATTTATCAGTTATAACTGAAATCACAATTTTCACCTTGATTATAGCTTTGCACTGATCTTGTATATACGGTCTGCATAAAGACCAGCGTGACTCATGTGATAATGGCAAGCTCTTGTTGATTTAATGGCTACCTGACTTTTAGAGGCCTAGCTGTGCAATCTTTGTAGTAAATCTTAGTGGATATGGGAAGATTATAGTGTGCACCAAGCTGGCAGGCATGGAAACATTAAAATAAATAGATCCCTGCCTCATTGTCTCATTTTCAAAATGCAGGGCAGCAGCAGTAGAGCCCGGTGTAGACAGGGAGATCGCTGACATTTGAAGTGAGGGTATTTGACATTGAGATTAGCGTTTGTTGTGCAGGAGTAGGTCCCGCGGTCCTCAGGTGGTGCTTTGATTCCTCCAGCCTGAGGTGAAACATCACACAGTGGACATGACCACTGTGTTGTTCCTCACAATGGGATCCTCCATCATCTGTCTCTGTGAAAACCCACCATTCATCTTGACAGCGGGGCCGGGCTTGAAACATTTAATCCAGGCCCGGTGCTCTATAACGCTGACTTAAAAGCAGCAGTGTGTCCCAGCGTTTACTTTATATTTTTGTTGTTGTAGGGGTGGTTGCTGTTGTTTGTGCTGATTGTGATTCAAAATGTCAGAATCACTACTAGTTTCTCAGTGAAGCCAAAGCAAACCTGGCTTCTCATAAAGCATGTTGGCAGGAAAACAACTGTTATCCACCAAGGCCTGGGGTCTCAGCACTGCAATTATATTGTTTAACGTAGGGTTTCCCACCTGTGATGCCAGAAAGTCGACTGTGTAACAACACAACTATTATCAGGAAGCACATTTTGAGGGCACAGGTACTCACCATTTTCATGCAGGTGCACAACTCAAAAGCTGTTGTTTAGATGAGTAGAGTTTGCTTTCATGATACTTCACAGTGATGGACAAACAAAAGAAACCTGCTTGTCAACAATAACAAAGATATAACATGTTATGTCGTTCATGTCCAAAAGTCTGTGGCTCCCAAACAACACAGAAAGTTTGTGATAAAGCCCAAAACACTGTGTTTTTGTTGTTGTTATTAAGGAGGTAACAGCCCTTATTTTTTATCAACAAATCTGCCCACTGTAGTCCTCTATTTCTATTAGCAGTTTGTTCTAAAATGTCAGAAAATAGTGAAAATGCCCGTCACAGGTTCTGAGAGACAAATGACTGAAAGGCGCTCAGAGAAACACCTGGAGTGTCTGGACCTGTGGCTCGGTCTGTTAGGAGGTGGTTTGTGGTTTCTGAGGTCATGAGTTCAAGTCTTATGTGACACTGTGAATTTTAGAGTTCAGCGGCCAAAGAGAAAAGTCAAAGGCTCCGACACTGAGTCACCAAGTGTCCCAGCCAGTGGCTCAGTGTGTTAGGGCCTGGTCTGTGGAGTCCAAGGTCGTGAGTTCAAATCTTACGAGATGAGCTGAGTTTTACAGTTCAGCAGCCAAAGTGAACGCTCAAAGGCTCCGACAGTGAGGCTTTGAGCAGCAGGGCTGGTGGCGCAGTGCATTAGTGTGCCGTCAGGTGTTCTTGAGGTCAAGGGTTCGAGTCTTATGGCTGTCGGTGCAGTTTTGGAGCCCGGTGTTCAAAGTGAAGAGTTAAGAGGGCGACGAGAAGAGCTGCAAGTGTGAAGCACGTCAGTGGCGTAAGTGGTTTCACTCACGGTCGGAAAGCCGTGCCAGTCAGTAGGCTGGTTCGAATCCCACGATGGCTGCCTTGTGGATAATAGTAATAATATAATAATAGTTACATTGTTAATTAATGAACTAAATTATTCTTATCTTATTATTAATAATTAGTTTTATTATTAATTACTTATTTTTGATGAATTTTTTTAGTTCTGTATCAAAGCTCTACCTTGCTCTGGTCTCCTTCTCCATAACCCCCTACCTTTAGCTCCCCATCTCCTCCAGCGGAGGTGGGCCTATCTAATGGGATTTGAACCAGCCTACTGACTGGCACAGCTTTCTGACCGTGAGTGAAACCACTTACGCCACTGACGTGCTTCATACTTGCACCTCTTCTCGTCGCTCTCTTAACTCTTCACTTTGAACACCGAGCTCCAAAACTGCACCGACACCCATAAGACTCGAACCCTTGACCTCAAGAACACCTGACGGCACACTAATGCACTGCGCCACCAGCCCTGCTGCTCAAAGCCTCACTGTCGGAGCCTTTGAGCGTTCACTTTGGCTGCTGAACTGTAAAACTCAGTTCATCTCGTAAGATTTGAACTCACGACCTTGGACTCCACAGACCAGGCCCTAACACACTGAGCCACTGGGTGGGATGCTTGGTGACTCAGTGTCGGAGCCTTTGACTTTTCTCTTTGGCCGCTGAACTCCAAAATTCACAGTGTCACGTAAGATTCGAACTCACGACCTTAGACGCTACAGACCAGGCCCTAACACACTGAGCCACAGGTTCAGACACCCCATGTGTTTCTCTGAGCGTCCCTCAGTCGTTTGTCTAGATGCTGGACTTCAGAATTGAGTGAGAGAGTTAAAAATAGTTAAGAATAGTAACTAAAGACGTTTGTTTTTGCTGCTCATTTAGTCACAAAAGTTTAATGCTCCATAGAAACACTTGAAACTTAAACCTGTGTCTTTCTGGTGCTGCTTCATGCTGCCTTGTTGCTTTTAGCATGCATTGATTTCTGGCTGGGTTGGGGTGAGTTTGGGGGGGGGGCATTGGCATAAGCGGAGGCATCCTTATTGCATTCAAAGGGTTAATCTTTGCCTTGTGATGATGTTAGATTTAGCAAATTACATGTGAGGGAGATGAAAAATCAGTGTTTTCCACCAGAACTGATGAATTTGAGGGCTCTTCATTTTGCTTCTCTCCCAGTAGAAAAGGTCCCAGTCTGCACCTGACACCGTCACAACAGGACACCACCAAATATCTACAATTTTTTTCACTGGAAATTGCACGACAGTAATAATGAATTTGGCTGCACGGGTGTGTGTGCACACATGTTCCTCTGTGTGGTCATTTCATTCGTTCGTGAATCTGACAGACACTGCAGCCGACAAAGTAATGATGGAGCCTGTGGAGCTGAAGTGTCTGCCTCCACTGCTACGTCTAAGATCACTTCTACCTTTTAGACCTGGCTGCCACCACCTCTTCTTCGACTTCCCCTGCTTCTTATTGTCCTGATTTCACTTCTGCATCATTACTGCAATAGAAAATATTTCCAAAAAACTCAATCCCTGACAAGTCTGTGCACAAATCTGTCCCCACCCCCAACCCCCCCACCCACCCACACACACACTGCCACCCTCCAGGTCCAATTGAATGTCTAATCTTAGCCGGTGTTGTGTGCAAGTGGAAAGGAGGACAGCGTCCACAGCGTCCTCCCTCTTTAGATCCTTGTCAACCACACACATCTGCATTGATCTGAGCTCTTTCTGAGCTGTAGGGACAGGGTGGCAGCATTACCAAGAGGTTGATCCCTATTGATCTCCACAGAGTGGTCCGCGTTCACTCGCCCTTCATTTGATAGTGGGCAGCTACTCCTACCAAAATAGGGCAGCGCCTGAGCTCAGTTAAGACATCATGTTACTGAGTGTGTGTATGTGTGTGTGTTTAGAGGAGGGGATGTACGGCTCAGAAAGAGACCAGTGTTAAAGTTACAGTCTCTTCATCTGTTATCTCCCCAACTATAATACAGACAGTTATGTAATTCAGCAGTAAATGATGTGTGACAACAGGGATATCACTTCTCAGATGTGGGAGTCCTGAAATAAAATCCAAGTGCTGATGGAGACTTGAGGCATCTTCTCTTATGGCCTAGAAAATACTTAAACTTAACATTAAAACCAATAAATCTGCACTGTTTTTTATGAGTTCACTCACTTCTGGCAAGTTGAGCAGCCTGGCATTAAACTGAACTATCTAAACAGCTGTTCATTAGATTGTCTTGAAATTCAGTTCAATCAGGATATGAACAAGCACTTGGACCCAGACAGGAAGTAGATCACCAGAGGTATGGCCCATCAGAGTAAGGCGCTTCCTCTTTCTTCCCTTGGAGCTGATGAGGAATGAGAGGAGGTGCAGGCAGTGACTCTATACTTTGTTGACTCGTTACAGGACTCACTTTCTGAATAGATTGCATTCTTTTTTGGACACAAGGATCAATACCGGGAAGGACGCGGCTCACATCCGGCCAATGCTGTAGCTGCGCATTAATGAATGAAGGACTGTTGCAGCGCGTTGCATTTTTCTTGGTGGTCAAGGTTGCACTTGAGTCACAAACGGAAGTGCTCACATGTGATTTCTGATTTCCTTCTTCCTGTGGTCGGCTGTGAATGCTGACCTTGGAGAGGGTTTTGTCCCTTCAAGATGCCTGAACCACTCCACGACAGCACTTTTTTTTTTTTTTTTTTTTATGAATGGACAGATCCCTGAGCTGCATGCTAATGAGGCAGGGGGTAGCTGCAGAGAACAGCAGTGCTTCTGTATTGTTTTAACAGTAAAGCACCTGCACAGAGAGCAGGTCACATCACATGGACTTAGGGGGGAGGGAAGGAGGTAAACTGCACCACGCAGACGCAGAGAGGGTTAAAAAGTGCGTTACCCAATTAATAGGCCTCATTTAACCTCTGTGGCATTTCCATTATAGATGACATGTGGAGTAATTTCTCTGACGTATAGTAATGTTGTCAATCAAGTTAATCAGAGCTGCATCATCTCTGCTTGTAGGAATGGTCCCATTTAGGAAATGAGATTTTTTTTTATTGAGCCTCATATTAAACAATCAAACTGCATCAAGAAGACACTGAACTGTATTTTTCATCTTAACAACCTTCATGAAACATACACACAAAATAAAAACAGCCGTCAAATACACAGAAAAGCAGTTGCAGTTTCTTCTCAAAACACAACTGGTGGTGAGTTTTTGAGTTTGTAAAGTGTAAGAATATGTGATTTTCAGGGCCTCGAAACGCTGCATTGTTCCTCCTTCATAAAGTTCAGTAAGCTGGTCTAAACCTCGTTTCATGCCAGCGTCTAAGCACCACATCCTGACACGGATGGTGGGAAATCTGGGTTACTTCATATGGGAGCCTGAAGTGAAAAACGATTTAAAATAAATTCTAATCTTGTTGCTTGGATTCAGTGTATTTGACAGAATGAAGTTGTTTTGGAAACTCTACTTTTGCTTCTTTTTTTTTTTTTTCTAGATGGCAAGGGGAGAGTCCTTTATTGTTAATCAACCACTGGCTGTTATGTCAATAAATGTATATGCAGCATCTGGATTCATTCAATAATATAGTTTAATATCTCAGTTGCACCATCAAGTATCATCAAATCAAACCTCTGACCTTGTGGTCGAGTGGTTAGAGCATCCTTTGTGTGGAAGTGGTGGTCGCTGGTTCAAATCCTGACCCAGGTGATTTTTACCGCATGTCTCTCTCAAAAAATGATAAATGTGTTAATCTTAGAAACATTTGTTTTTAATATCACACTTTACGGCCCTTAAAGGCCCAAACAGCTTCCTGTTCAGCGTGATGGGAAACTACACTGACAGAATATTTTCCATCAACATCTGAAGACTCTCAGGTTTGAACTCTGAACTCTTTGCCCAGGCAGAGTTGATAAATAAAAGGCCATATGTCCAGGGCTTAAAATCCAAAGTTACTCTGAGATGAACACATGCAGCTATTGTGTAAAGATTGGTAAACATATGCAGTCCTAAAGAAGACGCACAGATGTGTTATAATGACACATTCTTTAAAAAATCCTCCCTGGAGATGAATTCGATTTAGCTGCCAAGCTGTTCTCCTGTTTAGGCCATAATGGAGCAACCAAAATTTAATTATAAAAGCATTCATTACATTGGATTCGTAATTGTCAGAAAATGAAGATGTTGCAAGCAGGATATTTTTTCCCCCCTGTGAAACACCTAAGGGTGAGACTAATACTCTCTATTCATTTATGGGCATGACATCAATTAGTCTAACAGTCCTGTTGTCTGCATAGGTATTTGAATGGATTATTTTTACAGGGACAGATAGACGCCTGGATGCATACCCCAGTCGCTGTGTGCTATATTGAATTTTAGTGTAATCAATGTAGAAAATGTTTTTTGGAGCAGAGTGGAGTTTTTTTCTTGCCCTTGCTCATGGGTCACTGTCCATAGGTGGACATAAACATAAAAAATGATGACTAGGTAGCCCAAATATCCTATGTGCTGCCTTAAGGCGATCACATCTAAATTCCCCACCACTTTGTGCTAATGGGATTATCTAACCTTCCCCTTATTCACCAATGAAGCACCTCTCCCTTTTTACAAAGCCTCTCCAAACCAGGTCTGCATGTATACGGTGGACTAGGTAAAAGGTTATGTTTGAATCTCTATTAAGCTCCATGTGGCCCATTAGGATGATTGAGCAGGATGTTTGTCCTGTTAACTGAATTGTCACTGGGCACTGAGTTTTGTTTATGAGACAGGGACTGTTTACCTAACAGCACGATTGCCTAAGAAAACTAGGAGTGCGGCCTTGCGGTTGTTTAGTCACCTCGACCAGTTTCAGGTCAGATTTCTGATTTCCTGTTTATCCAGAGTCACAATTTGCGTGAAATCTCATTGTAATGACATTTTGAGTATTGACTGCAAAGTGTTTGTGAGGTCAAACTGATCTTGACCTTTGACCTTTAACTGACCTAAATGTCCATAAGTCCGACTGAACATTAGTCCCAAATTTGACAGAATTCCCTCAAGGTGTTACAGACACCCCTTTTCCACTAGAAACAACCTGGTGCTAGTTTGGTGCTGGTGCTGGTGCCTGTGCCTACCTGGTTCAGCTCACATGTCCCCCACTTTGCTTTTCCACTGGCAAGATGTAAAGTCAGAGCAACGCTCCTCCTGCAGGTGCTGCTCCTGTCTTTGCAGGCCTACTAGACTTCTAAATGGGCCTGAAAATTAAAACCCAGGCCGCAGGTGTCCTGACGCGGCCCTACTCATTAGCATTAATTCTCTTCCTGAACCCGGCCAAAAGAAAAACCTCCACGTACTTGTTTGTCGCTGTACAGCGCATGCGTCTGTCATATGGAATAAGTTGATATACAGTAATACTAAGTCTGCTGCACTTCCAGTGTATGATATTTCTTGTTTATTAAACAGCATCTTTCTGGGACACTGTGAAACCACATAACGTGCAGCACCACCTGCAGTGGCATAGTACATGATGATTGATAAAAATCTAAAAGCTTTTCATTCAGAATTTCCATCTTATCTCGCCACAGTGCTGATTTACATCGTCTTCTGCTCTCTGCTCCGAGATGTTTTCTGCTCGACATGAGCTGACGGAGGATGAAAACAGGAGAAGCAGCAGGGGAAATAAGAGCAGGAGCCAGGGGAGGGGAAAGTCTGCAAAAGCAGTGTCGCAGCAATAACAGCTCAGTGATGTAGTGACGGAGGTTCGCTATTGGTCAGCGGTGAGGATTTAGATGCCGAGCTGTGATTTCATTGAAATTAACTGATTTCCTCTGGAAATTTTGCAGCTTTTTTTCAGCCATGTCAGCAGCAAGTCGTCCTGAACTGATAGGTATCTAGTTTCAGTCCATCATTTCCAGTTAACCTGAGACATGGGTGTTGGATTGTAAAACTGGTTTGGGATTTTTTTCACAGTGTATCTTTGGATGCATGTGTTGCTCATTTCTGTAGTTAAGGGTTAGTCTAGTCTGATGTATTAGTAGTCTTTAGAAACAGTCACACGCACACAAACACACATAGATGCGTTCAGACTATTGAACTACAGTGTATCATTACTCCACCTGGGGGTAAGAGAGACCTGACACTAAATAAAGGCAACACTAAACTATTCTATTTCTCACAAATGACGCAGTTTCCCAGTATTATACATAACTGTAATTTGACCTTTCAGTGTGTTGATACCCAGTAGTGAGGCGCAGCATCCACACAATGTATTTTTAAAACAAAAAGAGCAAGAGGTGCAGGCACAGGAGGGGAGTCTACTGACCACATGTAAACGGACATTTTAAAATTACATTTGCTCTAGTGTAAGAGCCTGGACCATGATGTTAGTAATAAAAGAATATGAATATCATTTCTCTTTGCTGTAGCAGGTATAGGAGGCTTTGTTGCATCCTTAATGCTGGAAGCAGAGCAAAGCTAAGAATGTGTGTTTAAAACATCATCCCACATTAAAACTGTGTAACTTTACTGTCTGGGAAAAAATATCCATGATAAATTGGGCTGTGTAAGAATGATACTACCCTGTACGTCTTTGTGTAATCTTAAACATCAGTGGTTTGTGGAGAAAATATAATTATGCTCTCAGTTTGTTGGTGCATTTGTCAGCACTGAACTGATTTTGTGGGGAAGAGTTCATGTTTGCCTCTTAAGTCTGGTGCTTCCTGTTTCACAGAGTCCATCTCTGCTCTGTCCTGGCTCACTCGGTGGCTCGATGATACACCTTCTATAAACAAATCAGACGAACTGAGAATCCGCTCCATTAAAAGAGAGACATGAGCTCTGAGGACGTTCGGTCTGTTTCGGTCCACACTGGCTGTGACTCGTGTATCAGTCAGCAGCAGCTCCTGAGGTGCTGAGAGGACAGGACCGTTCACGCTGACTGTCAGCAGAAAGTTATTGGATAAAAATAGTTTTCATGGAGGCTCAGCAGGTCAGAGTCAGAATTGCTTTTCTGCATTGATTTATTGATTTTTATTGCTAAAGCTCGTAGTGACACCGGCAGCACTGATCAATCGCCAGCAGACACAGTTAATATGTCCAGAACATACAATCAGCAGGATGAGCTGTCCATTTGAATCACAGGAGCAAGTGTGGACTGATGCATTTGTATACAGGCATTTGAAAAAAGCCTGTATACGTTACAAAGGCTGTTTGCATCCGTTGACAGGGTTTGGGTTAACTAGGACTTAAAGAGAGAAAAAAAACCTGAGGGTGTCAGCAATTAGCAGAACCACCTGCTACACCCACAGTCCTGATGTTCCTGTGTGGCCTCCTCTCCAAACCTGATCTGCCAAGTGGGCAGGTGAGCTGAGAGCTGAACTGCTGTCGCACTGAGGGCCCCTCTCCTCCTCCATCTCTTCAGCGGTGTTTGGCTCTGTAACAGCGGCGAAGTTGTTACTTAACTATTCTCTCTGCGGTACTTAATGTGGCCCAGGGACTGGAGGAGTTTGGGTTTCAAGGCTGTGATGTTGACTGTAAACGTGGCCAGAGGACTGCAGGTTCCTGGTGTGGGTGGAATCAGGGGTGGAAGTCCTTGTGGCTGTTTTATTTGTATTTTTTCCTTGTACATTAACCTCACAATCTTGGATCGCTTGTGATGTTCTTGCAGTTTAACACACTACATAGCTTCATGTGTGCTGTATGTTGCCTTCAGACTCCTGACTCTCTGAGTGTGACTCCCTATTTTTCCCTATTAGTGCCACTATCATACGGCCTCAGAACAACATGAATAACTGACATCCTGTAATGTACAGTGGCATTTTAGCATTGTGATTTATTTCCCCTGTATTGGGGAAAAAGCACTCTTACTGTATCGATGATCAATAACAAAAACATGTAATTTGATGATAACCATTTTCATCGTCAGCTTTATTTTACCTTGTTCCTGCCTCCTGAGTGCGGACATTTCTTTGGCAGAGGCTGAGGTGAATGTTGACACTGACAGCGTTGCGTAAGGAGTGCACTCTTCACCACACTTATCTGCCCTCCATCACTCACACGGTGACCTTTCACATTTTCACCCCCTTTCACAATGATAAATGGAAACACTGATTGCCCCCCCCCCCACTCCACCTCGGGCCGATCGTTCCTCCTCAGTCCCTCACTGTCATTACTGCCAACACTTGGCTGATAATGTTTTGTCATCAAGGGTATTTACCCTGGGAAGTGATAATGAGTGATGTCATTCCTCTCGTATGTTATTTCCTGTGGGCACCAAGTTGTGGAGGGTCAGCACAGCAGCACTCTGGATGAAAACACATTTATTCCAGGCAGAGTCTTCTTCAGGTTGATGCACAGCTGCTGTCAGTTAAAAAAAAAACATGTTTAGCTTCATGCAGATATGATTTGACAGTTTACTATTTTATGTTCTCTGCTGACAGCGCTAATACACAGAGCTTTCAGAAAATATTCAGACCCCATCACTTATGTTGCAGCTTTATGCTGATGTTCCATCTTCACACGATGCTTCAGTAATGTTACATAAACATTTTGTGCTTTTAGGCCACAACTACGGTGGCCCTGAGAGCTCAATGCACTGCAGCCAGACAGACAAAACACAAACATATTCAGGAGGCAGCATCATCAGTTTCACAATACAAACCATCTGTGCCTGTGCCTCCCATGCAGCTGAATTCATCACTGTTATGTCTCCCCTGGAATCACTTCTGCTGCTGTTTCTGCTACTTGCAGCACATTTGTATATTTGGTTGTATTGTGTTTGTAGCACACGTGTAAAATGATGCATTGTTTATTTGCTTGCATTCTGTGTATTTGCGTTTGTTTTCCTGAGTTGCATTGTTACATAATTAATGCGTTACATCTCATCTGTGCGTGGTTTTGCAGGGTGTTATGTCCTGGGACTATTTCTCTTTGAGCTTATTTTTTAAACTTTGGAGGCACATTTAGCTTTTTCCTCCTTTGTGCTTCACTTTTTCATGCTAAACTAATCAACTCCCCGCTCTCGCTCCATAGGTACCTCACAAACACGTAAGTGGATCGATGTTTCCATTTTAAGAAAGTAAATAAGAGAATTTACCAAAATGTCAAACTATTACTTGAAAATGGCAGGCACACGACTTACAGTGCACATGCCAGTCTTTGAACAGAGCCTGCAGGATAAATGTGTATGATCATAGCATTTGCTCATTTAGAGACGTTTGTAAGGCAAACAGTGCAGCCTAGCTCCATCCAGTTTGTTTTGGTTCTTGTGTGTCAAAGCATCAAAGCCCTCGCTCAGCATTTACCCGGCTGTGTTTATCGTGGAGCGACGTCTCAGGGGCGGGCAAGGGGGTTTCAGTCAATATGTCCTGGGCTTAGGTCGAGCCTCCCGCAGTCAGCAGGCTCCGCATCGATAGAGAAAAGCAGAGCCACGCTGACCTATTCAGCAGCCTCCCAGAGCTCTGATCCAGCTGAAAATGAATTCTTTAAACCTTTGGAGAAGAGAGCTGCAGGGCTGGCATGGAGCCAACAAAGACCCGGTGACCAGAGCATGGCTTAATCTACTGAACATGAGACCAGAACCTGGGAAACAACTCCAGTTTAGTCTCCGGTTTAGTTTACACTGAGTTTATTCCCTTCAACCAACAGGATTTACACACCAATTCTCAGATCTCCCTGTTTTGTGAATATATCCAATTCATTGCTGTGCCTTGTGCTAAAACGGGCTGAAAACAAATCCTGCCATACACATTCATGATCATGTTTTCTCAGAACTAATCTACAAAACACAGTTCAGGGAAACGGACGCTGTTTACATCCTTGTGCCCTGATAGGTGGATCCAATCCTCCTCTGTCCACACATGGATCAGGAGCTGATGCAGAAGACAGAAGAGATCTTAAAAAAATAATCACGCTGCATTATGTCAAAGTCTGACCACAATGCTCCAACATCCCATAATGTGCCTTATGCTCTGTGGGGCATTTCCAGTTAAAAGGTGCAAGGTGTCCGGAAGCTTCTGGGCACCTGTCAATACAATTGATGGATCACTAATCAAAGCCTCTGTTTGCTGTTTCCCCCTTAAATATTGTTCCCTCTGACCAGTGGGCTTCTGGGAAATTTACCATTTTGTTGTGTTTTTGCATTGCACTTTGCACTATGAGCATTTATTCACACAAATTCAGAGGAAATGCAAATATGTATCTGTAAATATCAGTATTTTATGACTTTATTTCATGATTGGTGCTTTATTTGCATGATTGGTCGTCCACTGCGGTGCTCTTTGACCCGGTTCTTTCCCAGAGAGCCCTTGTTACTGGAGGATGGCACTGTAAACGTACAAACAAGGGTTGCACTGAAAATTGCAAAACCATCTAATTTGATGAGCCCTTTTCCAGAAGCACACATCCAATGTGCCTGGATACGTTACATCACCAGGGAATGGGGGGGGGGAGTAGCAAGGAGGTGTAATAAGTGCGGACATCAATGCGAGGAAGACAGACACGTGTTTACATCCCTGTCCTGCTCGATTATCCTAGGGTTGCGTCAGAGACCTGAGGCAGCTGCTGAGATTTGACTTGCGAGTGCATCAAAGTCCTGCCAACGTTTTTGGTGGGATTGATGTTGTGCGTGTGGTCTGTAAAAATGCTCCTTCAAGTCAGAGCTCTCCACGTGACACTGTCTCAATTTCCACCTTAAAAGCGTCTAGAATCTGCGTCTAATATTTTGCACACTCAGTACATTTCCAGTGCTGACAAAATGCCTCTCGTCAAACAAAGAAAGGCACCCAGGTGGTGTGAGAGCCGCTTCCTGTTTTACCACCATTTGTGAGTGCAGTAATGATCTGTGTCATTCAGCTTCTAACTGGGATCTCACTCTGTCGCTGACTCATATGCTTTTTATAGCTGTCATTCCACTTCGCAGCCACCACGTGTGTACATGTGCGACAACACCGTCCTGCTGCTGGGCACAAAGAGTGTCAATACTTCACAGCATGTTGAGTTGAAGTTGTTACCTGCACGGCAGCTTATGCCTGCACCAGTACAGTCAACTCAGTGCTTGATATTGCCAAGCACATTTCGATAGGAAAGGCAGCTGTTAGGTTTATCACACACTGCACATAAACTATAGGCGTCATCGTGGCTGATAATGGACACACGCACTGAGCTGAAGGTGGAGACCTGAGACACACAGTGCTTTCCCAAATAGAAAGGAGCAATGATGTCATCCATAATGGTATAATTGTATATATCCTCTGTATATATGTTAATACATATGAGCTAACCATAGTAAAATTTCTGTGCATATGCAAACATGTGTCCTCCTTACTATAGAGAAATTCAGTACACAGTTATAACACAGGAGAAATATGCATGTGTCAACTTACTTCTATGTGCATACTGCACACGATCATCCATGCATGCAAAATGAGATGAAACCACATGCACGAATTTAACCCTGCACATCCATGATTTCACTTTGCATAGCACTATCATTTAGTCTGTCAGAGCATGGCATTCATTAGCTTTTACTTTGCTCCACTGGTTCTTTACATTAACCTGAACTGGGCCTCCCCTCTGCCTGCTCTGCAGCCTCGTGATTCCTATGAACACAATCATTTCCCTTTTGTACGTTATTTTCATCTTGCATATTAGTTAGTTAGCAGGAAACGCAATGAACATCATTTTGAAACAACTAAAAGCACCAAACTAAAGTTCTGGTTCTTATTTTTGCTGTTGTTGAATGGATGCCCAGCAAACCTTGAAATGTCTGTGCAGCTCAGTGGCTCCTCTCGTCTGCAGACGAGCTCTCCCACAGTCACCTCCTCTGTGTCAGCTGACAGGCATGTGGATCATGGGAATGGTGAGGGGAAGCCCTCAGCGCCCAGGAAGCAGGAGCTGTCAGCCTGAGACGGCTGCTTCCTGGGTGGAGTGACCATCACTGAGCTGGGTTTACAATTCAGGGTGTGTGTGTGTGTGTGTGTGTGTGTGTGAGTGTTTATAGTCTATCTATCTGTCTGAGCTGAGCTGGGGATCCCCCTGAAGCAAAGCAGACAGAAAACCTCACTGTTGTTGACCACTGTCGGCTGTTTCATTACCTCATTAACTTTGCTTTTTCTGCAGTGCTTAATTCATATTGCACTCATTTTTTGACAGTATAAGAATGCGTACGTAGACATACATGTTGGGCTGGATGTAGAAGTTGAATATATGTATCACATGTTTCTGTTAGCTTAGCATATAGACTGGAAAGCTAGCCTTGGTCTGCAGCTTGGGTCAGTACAGGTAAACAAAAAGAAGAGTGGATGTTGGACTTGGACTTACACACAGTACAGTTCTCTATCTGCTGGTTGCAACATCACTATATAATGACATACTGTGATTGCCACACACATGCGCACACACACACAGATGGTTGCTCCAGCATTTGATTAGTGAATGTTTTTGTGCCATCAGATTGATCGATGCTACATGACACACACAGCTCCCTGAAGGCGGCAGATGCACATTTTTGCCAGGCTGCCGCTTCTTTTACAAGCACAAACTAATATTAATAATCATAACAATAACAACAAAGCTGCAATTTAAAAAGACAGATAAAGCATGTTAGCATTAGAAAGGAGGGCGCTCCAGATATGTGGGGCTTTGGTTGCTGTCTTGAGCCTGGCCTTTTTGCCAGCGGAGCCCTGCCCGAGGATCTAAGGCTGCGTTCAGGCTCACAGGGATCAGCAGTTCAGCAGTGTGAACCGTTAAGTGCTATAAAGGTGATCAGTGAAACCTCCAAATCGATTCTTCAGCTGTAACAGAGGCGATATGTTCTTGTCTGTACTTGTCAACCATGAGTACAAGGAATTAAAACACATGACCTCAAGTTTAGTTGAACTAAAGTTATACATGCTTCTGTGTTTGTTAACGTAGCTCTGACTCTGGGAAGATGCTTGAAACGTATAGATGCTGGTTGCAGTAATATTACAGACAGCTGGCGTGTGACTGTAGTTTATATTTGGTGTGTCTGCACTAGACTAATGTCTCTGCTTCTGGACAAAGAGATGTGATGATTTTGAGTTGAGGAACAAACCTCAGCTCTGTGTTTTCTGGCTGATGTAGACACTGCAAATGCTGCATGCTACAGAAAATCAGACGCAGCCCATGACTTGTTCTACAGCCTCTGCTTCTTATATAATTGTAATCACTGTGGCGAAATTCAGATGCCAGTGATGCTGACACTTATCTGCCAGAGCGTCAGCGTTTGAATCTTAATTTTTAAATGTTATTTTTAGGCTTTGGGAAGACTTGCACATCTTCCGTTGGCACATTTTTACATCTCTGCGTCAGTGTACAACTGACCATGTATGACGTCAGGGCCACCTCCTGTCTCCTTAATTTCATGTTTGATAGTGAAGATTTTAGGTTGTGGACAGATGTAACACCTAAAGGGAGGAAGGAAGGAAGGAGGAGGAGGAGGAGGAGGAGGAGGTAGGGAGGGGGGGGCAGTGTGTACAAATGGCCAGGCTGGGGCTGAGATCAGCTGCAGGCATAAAAAGCCCACGTTGCCAGCTTGTTGTCTGTCCCGTCTGTGTCTCTGGGCTTCAGTAGGTTGTTTGAAGCAGACTAAGCTGCATGGCGACAGAGGCTTTTTGAGTGCCAGGTTCCCATTCACACTGATCACACATTAGACTGATCAAATCAGACTCCTGGCCTGCTTCCTGACTAACTCAATTTGCTCTCATACGCTTCCCTTTTCACGCTGAGCACACACACATACACGCACACACACACACACATGGGCTGAGATGCATGCGTAAAACGTGTGCACATGAAGAGAAAACCAACAGAGGAGCGCGGGGCAGTACTCATTGAGCACTAATGAAAAGCAGAAAAAGCCGTTACCTCGGCAACTACCAGCACACATCTTCAGGAAGGACCCAGATTTCCTGTCTGACTGCGGTCGTATTGTTTTGGTTGTCTTTTGATAGCCGCGGCATCCCTAGACGGATTATCTCACCGCTGGCAAGAATTTATGCAAAATCATCGTGAATTAAAGAGCAGCCATTTGTGCAGACAGGAAGCTGCTGTGCTGAAAATCTTCAGGCGTGAATTTAACACCTCCATTTCCACCCTAAAAAAAAAAAAGAAAGAAAGAGAAAATGCACATGTAATCAGTGATCTGAGTGATTTTTATTTTGGCCCTGAGCCAGTTCCTCCTCTACACTTCTCAGCCTCTCTGTGGGGAGAGCCGCTGCCGCTAAAAGCAGAGGATGATGGGAATTAAACTGTCAGTGTGATTTATCCAAATTACCCTCCAACATACAAAGAGGTGTAGTCTGCACGGTTTGAATGAACATGTTTATTATGAAAGAACATCCACAAAAAAGGCATTTTAAATAAGAGACACATCCACTATCAAAAACACCAAAACCACATGTTTTATATTTTGAAAAACGACGTAATTACCTAGAAAAAAAATATTGTAGGATCTTCCCGGTACAGCAGCGTGTAATCCCCATATACAGGAGGCTATCAACATGAAATCATAGGTGGAATATATTTGTTTCACAAAGGGGCGGTGTCCACGTTCTTCTCGTCATGATCGTCCTCATCACCATCATAATCAGATTATTATAATTATTATAATTGCCTGTGCTGCGTTATCTTTGTTTGCCGGTCGAAACAGGAAATAAATCAGAGCCCCGTGCGATTTCTCAGCATTTAGAAAAACACAAGGGAGGTTGGAGGAGTGGAGGGAGGTTTACCTTTTTGATCCTGGTGAAGGTACTGGGTGTAATTTAACCGAACATCCATGACACAAGGACAGTTAACGATCCCGTCTTCAAGCTATAGATGTTCCACTGTGGGTAGAAAAACACAGGGGATAATTAAGTGCACTGTACAGTGTGTTCTCTGTGGTCGGGATGTTTTTGTAGGCGGCTGTTATTGCTCATGCTAAATGCTAACAGGGCAAATACAAACTGCACAACAAAATGTGTATTTCATGTGCATGATCATCTCTTTTATATTTACTTTAAGGACTTATAGACCGATTTCTTAATTATCCTCGGACTGTGCGCCACACATTTTACTGCGTCAGTCCCACTTTTAACACATATGATCACCACGATGCAGCACAACTGCACCGATTGAGTTACAGATTAGCAGCTTGGAAGTTGTGTCAGAGTTGGCATCAGCCTCCTTGAAATCGGATGCTATTCCTTTAGTACGTACAAAACTATTAATGCTGGACATTTCATTATTCTCCAACATGGTAATTACCTGGTCGGTGCTAATGGTTTGTTTTGTCTGTGATTCATGATTTGGAAATGGCTGTTATACCTCTTTTGCCTGAGTGCATCGCGTAGTCAAATTACTCTCTTTACACCCTCCATCATTTCGTAGTGACACATTTCCTCTATTGTTTTATGGTCAGGTCTTTTCCCTGCATCTCTCACTGACTGCGTTGCCGGGAGGTTACAGGCGACACTTTTGACTGATGGGAGCTACAGTGACCAGAGCGGGACAAGTTGCTGATGTTGACAATAGAGTAACCTTGTGTTGGTTGTATATGATGAGCCTGTGCACACGAGTTGCCTCCGGTTGGAGACACAGACAGACATGTGTTGAAACTCCTTAACATAACCTTGGTAACGTGAAGCAGAACATGTGACAGACAAGACATGGTGTGACTCATGCGGGGCTGAGCTGTCATTTATATTTAACTTTATGTTTCAAGGCAAATCATGGCAGAATTAATAGGAAGAAAATATATTATAGCTCTAAACAAAGGATAAATTAACCCACAAGGCTGCATTGTCATTGTGTTTTACACATGTTATCATCGTGGTCTGTCGCCACCGTGCTGGTTTTCTCGTGTTTCTAGTCTCCAACCAAACCAAAATCAACTTTGTGGCTTGTGGCAAAAGTACCTGTTAGCCTGTTGATGTAATTCCCATTAGCCTCAGCTGCACTACTCCTTTGTGTTCAGTGCCAATTAGCAAGTGTTGACGTGTAGATGTTCAATGATATGATGGTGAAAATGGTTCAAAACATTTTTCTTAGCTTTGCTCATCGAGCTGTTTGCTGCAACTACTTTCTTCAGCCGCGTTAGCTACGTGTCAAAGGGTCCAAAGCTCTTTAATAATCTGACTCAGTGGACTTGTGTCAGAAATGTTATGTTTATGCCAGCACATTGATTAATAACTTTGCAAATATTGATTCTGATATGGGTTCAAATGACCGATGGTTAGTCATACACGGTGAACCCATCACTCATGTTTTTTTTTTTTTTTTTTCAGTTTTCTGATCGATAGTTGTTGATGTTTTTATTCCCTTGTGGTGCTTTATGCTATAAAACTGCTGCTGAACTCATTCTGTCCATTTTCAAGCCGGCCGGCCCTCGTAGCTGAAGTCGCATGAACTCAACAGAAGTTCTGTTGACCCATCGTCTCACCAGGTCGGTGATTTTGGCAGAAGGAGAGCGTCCTAAACAAATCCGATTAGACTCTCTATATGATGGATTGTCTGTGCTCTTTGCTGTAATTTCCCTTCTCTGGAGCTAATCCTCGTAAAAAGCACATGAAGAAATAGCTAAAAATGAGAATAAATCCAGACCGTGGTTTGCCCTTGGTTCATTTTGTTTTACTAAGCTTTCCAAGCCTCAGGCTTTGGCTATTACATGTCACCATCTGTTTCCTTATGCACAGAAGTCTGTGCATTTTGTATTACACCCTGCCTCTCAGTGAAACACAGCAATTTTAACTTGGAGGAGGACAGAGACTTGAGTTTGGTGCAGTTATTTGATTTTGATTGACACTGTTGTCAAACAAAACAAACCTAAAAAGAAAAAAAAAAGTCTTTTGGGAGTTTTGACAAACCACACCACAGTTAAATAGTGAAAAGCTGAAACAATTCGTTAATGAAAAGACTCTCGCTGATTGACAGAATATTCATGAACCATGATTTTGATGGTTCATTATTAATCATTTAAATCCCCTTTCAAGCTCTCAAATCTCAAATCTTTGGTTTCAACTTTGTAAATGTGAATATTTTATAATTGTCTTTATATGATAGTAAATGAAAGCAGTGAATGGTGACGGACATTTTTCACAATGTATGGCAGCTGATTGAGAAAATTTTGGATGCTTCCTCAGTAATTATTTGTTATTGTCAAAGTTACTGTAAAAAGCAGCTGTCACACTGTATATGGGACGCTGTACACTCTGTGTGAGCCAAATCTCTGCAGTAAGATTGATCTAACAGCACAGTGGCTCTCCTTGCACGCTGGCTAACATCTCCTGAGCTTTCATTAATACATCAAGTGCAGTTATCTATGTGGGAAAGGAGAAAAGAGTTTGTATTTGAGGCCCAGTGGTTTCAATGCACAAGTAATGACTTTGCAGGGGCCAGTGTTGGGATGATTAATAACTACCAAGCCGATGATTTGTTTCTTTTACACAAAACAAATGTGCTCCTCCATTAAAAGAAAATAATTTTCACCAAACCTCAACTGGATCATGGAGCAGAATATATTTATGTCATCTTTTCCTCTCCTCTCTCCTTCCCCCCCCCCCAGACGGCCTATAAGCCCTGGCTGTGTGCGCAGTATTTCCCCACCTCCCAGCAGTCCTGTCAGAAGAAGGTACCGTGCCACCAGTACTGCCTGGAGGTCCAGCAGAGCTGTCCGTTCATCCTGCCCGATAACGATGACCTGATCCACGGCGGCAGCCCCAGCTTCATCTGTACAGGTTAATACCACCTCGTGTGTTTGGATATGTGGGCGTTGTCAGAGAAAACCTCCTAATTTAATTAATGTTAACGAAACGCATTTTGTAAAAAGGGTTCACAGTATTAATTCATCCAGGATGTGTGTCTCCATATTGACTGGATGGTGTTTCTCCAGGAAAACAACAGAGGCCTTTCCAAAGGCTTTTTGATGACACCTAGTGGCATCTTTGAGCACAGCCACGCTCACACAAGGACATTCCCTACAATGCATTGATGAATTGAATTTGGCCTGTCCCTCAATATTTACTGCAGTTTATATTGCAGTAATCACCAAGGACTCTGCCTAAGAGGACCAGACGCTGGCTCTGTGCCAACACACAAGTTATATGGGAGAGATGAGCAACACAACATCAGCGTTAAGGCCCACACAGGTGTCCTGGGCTCTGGGTGATTCTGAGTCGGACCTGTGCTGGGAATTATGTTTGGATTTAATGAGCTAAGGGACTGTAGAGAAATTAGCTGCGGTCAGAAAAGGGTAATGTCAACAGTGTGGTGGGATATTTTTTTAGGAGAGTGATTTTTCCTCATCCTGAACAGCAGAGTGTGTGAGCCCTTTGGATTGGCTGGGATCATTCTGACCTTCAACGATGACACAAATCCAGACAAACGCAGTGAGTTTTAGCGAATAACACACAAGGAATTTGTAATGCTTTGTGTTTTTATTGAACGCAGCAATGATAAATTCACAGTCTTACAGAATTTAAGACCTGGTCAAAGCTCCTTTTGGTACAGTAACCTCTGGACCAAGCTGGACCGCTGCTTCAGCTCAGCGTCTCCACTGGATTAAGGTCTGGGCTCTGACTGGGCCACTTCAGAAGGTGGATTTTCTCTGTTTGAAGCCAGTCTGAAGTAGATTTACTTTGATGTTTGGGGTCATCGTCCTGCTGCGTCAGCAACTTCTCCTGAGCTTCAGCAGGTGGAGCCACCCTGATATTATCCTCGAAGAGACCTCTATAAACTTGATTTATTTCCCCCCTCCAGCAAAACCCCAAATCACCATGCTCCGTCCACACGGCTTCATTTGTGGGACCATGTTTTCATGTTGCAGAGACCTTGCTACTACTTGAAGTTAAGTTTCATCATGCCACAAATTATTTGTAGTGTTGTATTTTTAGAGTATTGTTGTTGAGAGTCAAGTTGGTCGAGTTTTTGTGCACTTTAATCTCGTCTTTACAAAATGCATCAACATCAAGAGGGCGTCAGGGAGGTGTCAGTGAAACGCAGTGTGCCTGTCCCCACACAGATTGATCAGATAAAACACCTGGTGAACTGCGGGCGAGCAAAAACATTGTGCGTCATCTTTAATGTCCTTAAATCAAGAATTTCGGTTATTGTTCCTTTAAATCCTGCTGAGTCCAGATCAGCCTGTCCCAGATCTGCCTCCATCCTTCTCCTTGTGCCATAGTTTAGCGAGAAGTGAGCGAGCTTCATTTGCTTTTCCCTGAGCAGATAAGTGTGTCGACAGCTCCCTTTGCATGCCGCCAACTCCGAGACTTCCAGACTCATCGACTGATGCGGCGATGCGTCACCCCCTGTGTGGTTGTGGTCTTAAATCTGAGTTCATCTGGGGGCCACTGCGTCTGGTCCTCCACGTCATGATTAGAGCGGCACACTGAGGTCTCACTGGGTTTGATCCTCGCACTGAGCTGAAAGATGTCCACATCTGATAGTCCCACTGTGCCGCAGTTGCAGATTAGATTGTTATTAAGAGGTGCTGCTTTTAATTTGGCTGCACCAGATTATAACCTGTGCTGTGTCAGTGTGGGTGTTTATCAAGCTGAGACTTTCTGTTTTTAGGACTAAAGAAACAATTGGCTTTGTGAACTCATTTAACCTTTGTATCACAGTTATTTCATTTGTCAGGTTTTTTTTTTTTTTTTTTCGCTGGATTAGCCAAAATCAAACAATTTCTCAATTAACTCCCCAGAAAATTAACAATACCACAATCTAGGTAGACTGAGGGTTTGTTCTCCCTCTGATTAAATGGAGACTCTTTAGCTCAGCGACAGGAGCAGTTGCAATGCGGCTGGATTTATTCAACCATTTGTGGGGTCTCCACATATCCTATGATGCCCACCGTAAAAACAGCTCTTCGCAGGGTGCTCGGTGGTTGAGTGCTTAAGCTCACGTCCCTTGTTGACGTTGTCCATTGCAGTGATCACAGGATCGATTCCCAACTATGCTCATCTTTACTGCATCTCTCTCTTCCCACCTTTTTTATCTTTAATGTCTTAAAAACAAATCAGTATTTTCCTTAAACAGCTGCAGAAGCAGGAGACATTTTCCAGCTGTTGAATTGACTCTGAGTAATTCTGGCAGCAGGTGTGTGTGGGATTGTCTTAATCAATCAATCAGTCAAGAACTGGGTGCGGTATAGCTCAGTGGGTTGAGCAGCCGCCCCAGTCCTCGGTCGGCCCTGGTTCGAATCCTCGATCCACTGGCTCTTTGTTGCATGTCATTCCTCCTCTCTCTGCCTCCTCATTTTCTGTCTCTCTCAGCTTCCCTATCAATTACAGGCAAAAAGCCCCAAAAAATAAAATAGAAACAATCACTCCAGGACATTTTTATCTCAATCAGCTTCTGGATCTTACATAAACACATATTCCTGCTTAAATCTGAACAGTTTTGCTTCTGTCACATAAAATGTTTTCAGTGTTTGTTCTTTTGTAGCTGCTTCTCAATTGAAAACACAACAAAAAAAAAGTGATGCCACCTACTCCTGAGCACCACTTCAGAGTTCAGCATCTTCTGAATAGCACATGAATGAGGTTGTTTACTCCTGTCAATCAAATCAGATCACACCCCTGCACAGTCGTGATGAAGCAGATCAGGTCTCGACTGATTGACATTTTGATAAACTTTTTTTTCTGGACTTTAACTTGTTGTTTATTTAGACTCTTGTGGGTGAGTGTGAGAGAGAAATACTTCAACGTCTCATATTGTCTAAAGGTAGATGTCCATGTCTTTGTTTTTAGTTCTTAAAACCACTCACCTTTATCTTCTCATGGATCAACGCTACAAATAAATGTATGTCCTGTAAACATGCAGCTGGGAAAAGTCAACGTTTTCACCCTGTGTCATCTGTTTCTCAGGGCTCTTGGGGAATCATCCATCAGACAGTGAGGCGGAGTGCTGCGACGTCCGATGGGACGCCAAAATGGACAACCCTTCAGGCGGGACACTAAAAAGGACTGCTTCTTCCTGCCAACCCGAGGGGGCCTCGGTAACCTCCGCCGCTACCCCGAGACTGTGCAGCGGGCGACTGAAGATCTGCCTGCTGGCCCTCATCCTCCTACACACTGTCATCATCATTTCAGCCTCCCATAATTCTACGTTGGTGGGCATGGCTGCCATTTTCTCACCAGAGGAGAGTGCTTCTAATGAGGAGTGAACCTTGGGGTTGAATCAAGGCTGGAGCTTGTAAAGAGTGATGTCGCTCGAGAGCATTATGGCTTTTACAATGTCATGGCTGCCAGGGACACGTCTGGCGAGACATGCTGGAAATGCCTCTACAATCTGCCGCAGATGAACCATCAACCACAGGAAGTGGGAGGGTTTTAACTGGAGCTAAGGGTGCTGGGATTGGACATCGACAAACCGAGATGTTTGAGAACCACCCCCCTAAAGAACTGACCTCATGCCACTTGAAACCTGCTCATTGTTTCTATTCCATCCAAATGTTTTCTAGCATATTGTCCCTCACCTACTACCTTCCCTGCCTTTCTGCCTTCCTCCCTCCTCCCTCCCTCCCTCCCTCCCCCCACCAGTTTTTTCAGTGCGTGTGTGGATGGCTTGTCAGCGAAAAATTGGACATCGATGAAGTGTGTGCTCTCGCTCATCATTCCTCTTAGATTTTTGCTGCATTATTTTCAGGTGCCAGAATGGTTTGACATATCAACAGTAACCCACTCCCTACTCTCCACCATCTTTAAGGCATCTTCTAAGCCACCATGTATGTGATGTTGCTTGAGGCCTGCCAGGACCAGCTCATCCATCCTTCATGTGGGTCTCGGAAAAACAAAATGTTTGTGATTCTTCTATATTCTGATGTTCAGCTTGTGTTTCGTCCCACTAGATCTTATCTCGACCTCTTACGACGGTACATGCCTACATGTTTTTGGACCTTAAGTGCTCTGAGACTGGCGCGCTCTCTCTTCTAACTTGTTGGGCCATTGAGCAAGTTAGGAGAGTTGAAGGTAGTGGCGGTTCAGCTCACGACGACAGGGTGTTGCAGGAGTTGACGCCGAGCTTAGTCGCCATCGGTTTACCTCAGACAGCAGCGTCGCTGTTGCACACGGGCAGCCCGGTGGCTCGTCTTAATGCGGCAGCGCATATTTTCAGAGTAGGTGAGTGCAGGGACAACCCTGGGACACTAGAGGAGAGTTGTGTGAAGTCAAAAACACCAGGGGCCTCATTTATCGACCAGTTTCCGTGCACAGGATCTGAGCCGTTGGTTTCTTCTTCAGACACCACCAAAACTCCAATGTACACAAACCACAACTCAGCTTTTAATCATAAAGAGTCTAGAGCTTGGGGCACCGTATAGCTCAGTGGGTTGAGCAGGCGCCCCATAGGCAGAGACCACAGCCTGGCCCCGGTTCGAATCCTGAATCTGGTGGCCTTTTGCTCGAATTCCCCATTTTCTGTCTCTCAAATATCATGTCAATTAAAGGCAAAAATCCAAAACAATTATACTTTAAAAAAGAATCTAGACCTTCATGTTTAGCTCAGTTACAAGAAAATTTTAAATTAAATTTGCAGATATTTTGGGGTTTGGATTTATAAGGGGGTGTGGCTCAGCAGTGGTGGGACTCCACCTGCACCCATGTTATCAGATCAAGAGATGGAGGATGATGATTGTTCATAAATTGTACAACAATTTAATAATGTCAGTACCACTGCAGAAACATATATATATATATAAAGACATGAGCTCATTGTCTTTATCCTTCTTTGTCTCGAAGAGAAAGATGAAGATGATGGTTGACCATGTTTGGCATTCTGGGGGAGTGTTCTTCCACCATCAGATTTATCATCGATCACAGCGTGAAGGTGTTATCAAACAAGGTTTCGTAAATACCAATTTTCGTCTTGGTATTTGACATTTAGAGCTAGTCCTGCTCTTGGTTTGATAAATGAGGCCCCAGATCTTTGAGTGCCTCTCTGCTGTATAAACCCAGTGAGGCAGATACTGGCAATGGAGCAATATAGAGATAAAAACAGCCGGTGTTAGTGTCCTACTTTGTGGCCTCTTCACTACTGTCGGCTCGACTTCTCAGCAGTGTAGTCGAACAAGTGACCAAGACCCACCCAATCAATCAATGTGTCGACTCTTAAATCACCCTTAGACAAGCTGATCAACCGCTATCTTTCACAGACTAGCAAAGGGCTGTGTTAGTGTCAGCGTGTGAGGAGTGTGAGGAGTTTTAAAGGGCTGATCCATCCGATTTTGTTGTTTTGTTTGTTTGTGTTTCCTTTTTTGCACGGTTGCTGCTAATAAAGTGCACATTGACATGAGGACAGGTCATGCAGGGATTAAGAAGGGGATTAATCTCCCATTTTTAGCTAGAGATTGGACAGAAAAATAGATCTATCCAATACTAAAATCTGATACCATGAGCAACTAGCGATGCACCAAAAATGAAAGCTAAGGACGCCAAATCTTAGTGTTTTTTTTTTTGTTTTTTTTTGTCCTCCATCCTGGTTGCCTCTGATGATCAGTTACAGACAGATTGGAGTTTTAACTTGAAACTCTAAATTGTTCTTGGCTGTGAAAACCTGGTATCAGTGCCTCCTCCCTTCACATTAACAGCTTGACCTTACCTCGCCTCACATCACATCACATCACACACTGACCATTGATTTGCTCTTCAGACATACACAAACAGCATCAGAGCGGGATGTCACATGGAAGTCAAGTGTACGCTTGCCTCTGGATTTTCAAGTCCAGTTTACTTTCCGACCCCTTCTTTTCTTTTCGTTCATATTCTCATGTGACGTGTGGTATAGTTTCTTTGTTTTCCTTGACAAACTGTGTTGACGAGAACTACTTTTCCTTGAAGACAGCAGCGGATGTAACAAGCCCACACATTGTGCTCCGTCCCTTCAATCTCTAGCTGTTTCATGATCTGAGTCCTGTGGATCTATGCAGAAGAACCCCACCCAAAACTAACCCGCCCACTTTCCCCTAACCTCCACCACCACCACCACCACCAACACCAACCCCTTGTCCTTTCTGTTGTAAATATGTCCTGAGGATGTGGGATCCCCAAAATGGCCACCTCCCCTTCCCCAACCTTCCCCCTCTCTCCCCCCCACTGTTGGAATCTCAGTGTTTTCTGTTTGCCTCCTTGGTTTTTGTCTGTTCTTTGAGATTTTTGCCGCATTTTTCTGTTGTCTAAAGCAGTGGTGTGAGTTGATGAGTAGGACTAAGTTGGATGTTAAAAAGATGAGATAAAGAGGTCTTAAGAAAAATATACAAAAAAATGAAGCTTGAATTGAGAAAAGGGTTCAAATATAGAGAAAAAATTATGATAAAGTTGTCATATTGTCATACTAGAGATGCTTTAGTTTGCTAATTTACTTTCTTTTTTTTCTACAAAAGACTTGGATGAAATTATTTATAAAATGCGTCCCACGAGTCATGATCTTTTTTGGACGTGAAACAAATACATTTATTAACATTTTGTTCAAAAGAAAATAAATATAAATTATGTTAAACATTACTGGTGTTTGTATTTTTTTCCACTGACTCTCTTTTGACATTGATAAACACTTGAACCACAAAGTGTGAGTTTGCCAAATTGCTTTATTTCTATGAAAATAAGAGTGATGACATCATTATATAATAATGTTGTGAGTTTTAATCATTCATAACATTAATCTCAAGTCATAGTTTTTGTTTCACAGATTAGATTTTACACAGTTACTCACGTGGTTCTCTGAGGATTTCATGTTGTTGAATATGAAGCAGTTACTTACTTCATCCAGCAGATGGCAGCACAGGATCATTTATCAAAACTCAGACCACCATATGAGCAGTTACTGTCAGGCCTCAATTTATCAGTCACGTCTCATTCCTATGTCCTCTCTGATCCTAACATCAGGTCAGGGCACACACAGGGCATTTTGCTTTGTTTTCTTTTTAAATCAATGTTTAAATATAACGCCATACTCATCAGGATTTCATTTTGGCTTGTGAATGAACCTTTGTGTTTAAATGCAGAGGTCAAAACTGATTTAACAAGTTAACCAGTGGTGGTCTGTAACAGGAAAAAGGACTGAGCTCATGAATTCTTGTTTGTAATTATATTTTTGGATGCCAGGCAGCAAGAGGCCACAACGCAGACTCGAACCCGGTATACTGGGGAAACGAACTCGTAACCCGTGTGCTGCAGGGCGGACCACTAGGTCTGATGCATTATAATTATCAGATTGTAAATTTTATATATGATACTTTTTTCATTATATATGGTGTTATTTATTTATTTATTTATTCTAATTATGGCCGAAATTTTCTCAAAATTTTGCTTCATAAAACGGCTGCAATCAAACAAACTTCCGTTTGAGTCCGTTGAGAACGTGACGGGTTTTGATTGACAGTGGGCGGGAACAAAACGAAACGCACGCGGGCGACCGTTGGGAACTTTTGACAGGTGCGTTCGCTGTGTCCACCAGAGCAGCAAATTGTGGGACCCCAGCAAATTGACGAAAAACAAACATACCCCAAGGATGAAGACGACGACGAAGACGGAGAAGAGGACGAAGAAGACGGAGAAGACGAAGACGGAGAAGATGGAGAAGAGGACGAAGAAGACGGAGAAGATGGAGAAGACGAAGACGAAGACGGAGAAGAGGCCGAAGAAGACGGAGAAGAGGACGTTGAAGACGGAGAAGAGGACAACGAAGCCGGAGAAGAGGACAACGAAGCCGGAGAAGAGGACGTTGAAGACCGAGTAGACAACGACGAAGACGGAGAAGAGGACGTTGAAGACCGAGAAGACAACGACGAAGACGGAGAAGACGACGAAGATGAGGAACAAGAAAAAGAAGAAGCAATTTTTTGTCGTCGTTGCCGGTTTGGACTTTTGAAAACTTGGAATACTTTTTAGGAAAAGAACATTTGACTTTTGAGTTTTTTTCCTGTTTGGACACTTTGGACCAAAGGAATATAACTAACGGAGCAATGGACGGAGAACTTCAAAGGTAAGGAGTCAACGTCTCTCGCCATCTTGTTGGTGTATGATGCTAATACAAGCTAACAACATGTAACAACACTCATATCTTGACAATGTTGATCATGTAACTCAGCTCTCTCAATTGTATTCATTGCTTCTTGTTCAAGTGTGATAAAGATAGCAAATGCCATGTTTTTTTTAATTAATAATTAATTAATTAATTAATTAATTAATTAGTTAATTAATTAATTAATTAATTAATTAATACGAAATGTAGTTATGCTTTAAAGGAAAGCCCTTACTAGCCGGCACTGAGCCTCCGGTCTACTTTACTACTAAAACTAACATATTACGGCGAATATAAGGCGAAGTTTAACTGTCCCCTTCCGTTTCCAAGTAGTCAAAGTTGTTGTTGTTGTTGTTGTTGTTGTTGTTGTAGTTGTTGTTTATTTCTTAAGACATTTTGCTTTTATTGGGTAGGACGGTGGAGATGTGACAAGTAACGGGAAAGAAAATGGCCGCCTGTTCATTAAACGAACAGGCGGGGGTTGAATCTGTGTTCTTCTGCAAGAGGACCAAATCCTTAATTGGACGGGCTATTGATCTATTCACCTGTCGGAGCTCCGTAGCTCAGTACAGTGAAGTGTTTGAAATGGACAAACCAGTATAGGGTGCTGTTTTAGCCACAAGGTGGAGCCATAAGACCACTTTTACCTCAAGAGTCTCCTTTTTAGAGCCAGTTACGCTGGAAAAAACAAGCGCAAATGTTTTGGTCAAAATATATGGATTGGATGTGTGGCATTTTAGAGGTTGTATGAAATACCACATCACTTACAGTTTTAAGTAGCAACAAACGAAAGATTTAAGTCTAAAATAAGATATAAAAGTACACCGGTATATCATGTCCAATTAAAACAACTAGGAGGGCTTGACTGTAAAAATAAACAATATCTGTATTGTATTGTGCACTATGCATAAGATAATGTAACCCCCACTGTGCTTGTAGTCATGCTAAAATGCCTACAGGTGGCAGAATGTGTCTTCGTGATGCATCCACCATGACAACTAATTTTCTTCAGAGGTGAACAAATACGAACATTTATAATGTTATCTTAATGTTATTGTAAAACGCCTTAACCCCATTCAGATTCACAGCCCAGGGTGTAACATCATAAATAACCTCAAGTGTAACATGGACAAACAAACCAGCTGGTTTAAGCTTTGCTGCAAATTAACATGCTTTTGTTGTCTAAACAAATGGTCCAGTGGTTCATGTAGCAGGTCTGCCTGTTAAAGTGGTTTGACTGCAATTTCCTCTCTGTGCCTTTGCCATTTTCTCCCACGGCAGAGCACACACATCTCCCACTCAATTTTCCATTTTTTTTTTCCCTCTCTCTCTCCCTCAACCACATATCAACCGATCTGACATTTTCCCATCTCAGGGGCCCTTTTTACTGTCTGGGCTGTTAAACATTTGTCTAGGAGCTGTGAGAAGGGAGGAGTTTTCTTGAACTGTGTGCTTTTGCCAACAACTTTGTGGGTGTTATTTTCATGTTTCATGCTGATGCCATTCGGACAAAGCTGTATAAATTACACTGCATGGTTGCACTATTGTAACACGTGTCAGACACAGCACCTGCAACTGCAACAGTCTAATTGCTTGTATCTTCTCAAATGTTCATATTTCAATCTCAGGTCAGGCTCATAGACTGTATATGAAAAGTGGACGTAGGTCTGTGAAGTGAAGCCAGATTTTGTTGGATGAAAACTACGACTCCCTCTAATGTATTTCCTCTGTTAGGACTTACTAGACTAGTAGTGCCGTTACATTGACAGCCTGGGTTAGAGCATTAAATCCTGGGTAAATGGTGCAGTGCGGTGGCTCACCCCATAGAGCACAGACCATCTAGGCATAGCCCTTACCGCAGTGGCTTGGGTTCAAATCCCTCTTGAGGCCCTGTATATTGCTGTATATTATTTCTGTCTCTCATACTGTCTTATTATATTAAATACATCGAAAGTCCAAAATATATCTTAAAATAATACTCACGTGTGTTTTTGCAAAAATATTTTGATGACACAGTGATGTTCATGTTTGACCTTTTGGAGGTGCGTCTTTACTCCAGTTGTACTGTAACTGTGTCATGAGTGTGTCTGTGTCATGCATCTGTGAGTGATGATTTGTGAGGTCCCAGTGACAATGACCTTTGACCTTTGACTGCCAAACTCTAGTAAGGTCATCTTTGAGGCGAAGTTTTCCGCTCATGTATTACTGAGATTACTGAGATGTATTATCGAGATATTGTGAACACTGTGTTTTTTTGAGCTCTGACCTTGACCTTTGACCACCAAAGTCTAATCAGTTCATCCTTGAGTTCAAGACATCCAAGATGGATGACATTTTGAAAATTTTCACGAGTCTTCATCAATAAAATCGCACTGATATTGTGCAGGATGAGGCTGTTGTATTGTACTGTTGTTGCATTAAGAATCAAACACTCGCCAAAAATCATACGTGTGTACATAAAGTGCTTAAACCAAACAGCCCCCAACAAACTAACAACCAAAGAGGCCGGTGTGTGTTGGTGCTATCACACGCTTTCAATGACTTGGAGCTGCCAAAATCCCTCCCACATCTCATCCTCTTGCTGCCCACTTTCCTCTCCCAGTCGGAGTTTGTTTATTGAACAATCTGGCGCCCGGCTCGGCCGAACGCTTCAGTGACTTGACACCTCGGCCTCCCATTGCCCAACACACCATCCATCCGATGCCCGGGTGCGTCTGCATCAAAGGCCTCGCTGCAGCAGCAAGTTGGAGGGGTGACAGAGAACTCCTGGCAGGCTGCATTTGTTGTTGCTGCCGCTGCCCGAGGGAGAGCAGCTGGGGTTACTATTGTACATGAGACTTTGAGGAGTTAGGCAGCCTGACATCAGAGTGAAAGAGAATAATGTGTTTACATGATCCTTTTTGTATGAGGAAAATTCAGAGGCAAGGTGCTGCACACACACAACAGTGTCCAGTGACTCTGCAGTCTTACATTGTGCCCTCTGGGCTGCACGTGTCACTTCCCATCTGTCTTGTGTACTCCGTCGAACAAGCTCCTGGAGCCATTGTGTTTTCGATAGAGGCTGAAAGAAACAGCCACCACATCTCATGGAACCACATGAAATTTTAATGCTGTAATATGAGTTTTTTCATGTGTGTTGCTGCATTTGAAAAACAAAAAAAAATCTTTCCAGGAAGAAACCGTATGAGGTAAAAAAGTGGTATGTTCAGCAGCTGGTCACTAACCAGTCGTGACCACAAACCAAGCCTGAGATCAGCTGCCTTGCTTTGCTGACGTAAACAACACATACAGTCTCTCTGGTGTTTACAGGACAGGTTTTTGATATATTTTTAAAATGCACTGTCTGTCTTTAGCTGAGCATGACTGGATTAGAAAAGCTACCAAAGGTGACGAATGGCCCACTTGACTTCTTCAGCTCACTTAATGACACATTATATCCTCTTTGTTTAATCTGTACAAAAAGCAGCAGAACAGCTTGTGGTTTTGTGGATGGTGCTGTGCCAGACAGGAGCTGTGCACTTTCTGGGGTTTTGATCAGAGCTGCCAAAAGGTTTCCTATGACTGAAAAAAGCAGGCTAGCTGTCCTTGTTACGCACAGTCTTTAAGATAAGATCAGCAGTGGTGGACGGTAGCTTCATATATAGTTTACACACACACACACACACACACACACGAGAGTGCTATTAATTTTTTCACCATGGTCAAAGCAAGAATATGCATGAAGAATGTACTTTCCCAAAATGTTCAAATATTCAGTTGCCCCAGAAAAATAAGTCCACAGTGATCAACCGTCGACGATGCTCTGTTGACATACCTGTGCTGCATTAGCCTTGGGCCACTGCTGTTCCTGTTTGTTGAACTGAAGGTGATGGAGTTTTTTTTCCCCCATGTTGGTTCACAGGTAGCTGCGTTTTCTCGCTGCAACTTAAATGTCATGAATTGCAGAATATAATATTTCAGTCTCATTATGTACTTAGAGTAATTCATGGTTGTCAGTTTGTCTCGACACCTGTCTCGACTGCAGGCACAAAAAAAACAGTGATCGCACTGTCGCGATGGAAAAAAGAGGAACAGGTGGAAAAGTTAACTCATTTTTGTCTGAAGGATGAGGCTTTAAATAAGCAGCTTTAATTATCTTACAGAAGCTGGGTTTAATGAAATCTGTCGGGCTGCAGATATACTCCTTCTGAGTGTTGGCACAGGGCTGCCGAGGCAAACTGCTCTATATGATGCTCCCTGCAACACACTGACACTATGGGAGCTGACTAATGCAGGAAGGACATAAACTCATCTCCCTTTTTTTTTCTGTGTCCAAGAATCTGTAACAAGTCACAATTGCCAGATGGCTTGTGAGAAGTTCCCGGCTGCTCCAGACATTTAGCAGAAATCGCTCTTTGCAGATCCCCCTCTTACAGGTTCTTCTCTCCTCTGTAAAAGCACTACATTCATCATTCAGCAACAGGATCCCCTCTTTCAATGTGCTATAATGGCATGTGCACTCCTCCGTTTTTAATGCCATTCTCTAGTATGTTGCTTTTGAGGAAACCTCTCTAAGCTAAAATATGGTGCCAACAGCTATTTTTGAGTGATTATTATGCCTTTTATTTTGAAATATGGAAGTTGGACCAGGGTCCTGCTGCTGCCCGTTTTGATCCTGCAGTGTGCATCCTAATCACTCAGCCATCGGGACATCGTCATCAACGTGCACTGCTGACAGTGTGTTATACCTGTAAGAAAACAAGCCCATATGTTGTCTGTGTTGTAGGTTGTAACGGCCCATAGTTACGCTTGGTTGCTAGGCGACATCTCGCAGCCGTAGTAATTTTGACTGGAGGTGCCAGGAAGTGTCAGGAGTTGATGTAAATCTGCACATCAACAAGGAGAATTGTATTTGAGTCCCCTGTGGATGTAGCACTTTATGCTGGCAGAGCTAACCATTATGGTATTATTGTAACCATGACAACAGAGATCTAATCTTAAGGAAGTACCTCTGTTAACCTAGTTCATGATCTTTTCCTTGGATTAACCTTGTAGCTTTTGTGGCAAACCATAACCAAGCCATGAGTATCACTCTAACCATGGCGATGAAGCCATTGTCAGTACAGTCCGTGTGTTTATTATCGTAACCATGACAGCCAAGGTCCAGTGCATCCACCAATGTGCTACTTCAGGAGACAATCAGAGAAAAAAAAACGAACCGTGGTTGTTCAGATTTGGATGAGTTGTTGCCTCTCACGTCTGCAACTGTTCACAGAGTGACTCTTAAAAACGCTGCTGTGGACAACTAATTATGCCCTTTGCCCTTTTTGGTTAATTAAAGTCAGTGTTGTCGTCAACTTACTCCCACCTGAGGAAAAACAAATCTCTGCATTAATTAGAGCGGCGTAATCACAATCAAGACACTCATCAAGATCTTAGCATTATAAAGGTCAGTGTCAGGGCGTTTGATCACCTTGCTGACAGAAATGAGAACGTGCACTTGATTTGTTCTGGTGATGATTCGGCAGAGTGACATTTAATGTAGTTTTCACATTTAATGTCACTTTCAGCCAGCAGGATGCAGTGTTTGGTAGTTAAAAAACTCATCTCCATGGGTTTGGTCTGAGCTCTGGATGATTTTAACTTCCTTTCACATTCAGCATGTACATGACTGTAACATTTGGTCATGTGTTACAGGCTCAGAGTGAACAGCTGTGTGCTGACGTGTGAATCACATTCAGGAGCACAGGGTTCAGTCTGAGCCTGTAACGAGCTGACAGTCTCATATTATATACCTGTAACTGTGTTTAGCGGCTGTACCTAGAATACGTTGATTGACTAGCTGTGGGTTAAGTCTAACGCCAGCTGTCCCGACAGGTTTTGTTCTCCCACTAACTCTCCTGCCAGCACCAATCACTGTTCACATTGTCACATACACAAACATAGCCCGTTTCCCCCTCTCATGCACCCACAGGTGTGAGGACTGACCCCATCCCAGTACATTCTTCATCCATCTGGACTATTATGACTTTCCCAGAAGGACAATCACTGTGAAGCAGTCACCGGACAACTGCGCAGTATATATGGACCAGTCACAAGCTGATTCTTCTTCTAATTATTCACAGAATAATTACACATAAATCCATATCACTGGAACTGCACCAGTACATTTGTTTGCATAGATAGCTAACAGCCTGAGGGAGATTAACAATGGAAATGAAATGAAAATTTCTTTTTACTGCCAATACTGTTTCCCTTAATGTTTTATTTTAGTTTTTTAATATTAACGTTGATATATTTTTAATTTATTTTTTAATTTCCCTCCATGCTGCAGGAATAATAACATATTACAAATTAAGTTTAACGGAGAACACTGTAAAAAATATTGTTGCATCTTTCAGTCTTGCTGTCACTCTACACTGGTGGTGTATAATATATGCACAGAAGATTTTTAATTTAACACTGTATCTTCAAACTGAGGCACCAGTACTGACTCATCATCACTGACAAATCAGTAGCTGTGGTGAGTTCACGCAGAACATGAGGCACATCATTCACATGCACCTATTAGAAGGAGTCAGGGAAGGGAGGCCTGTACAGCGGGGCGGGGGCCGTGTACTTCTGTTTGAGGTCTCTGCTGCTGTGACTGGCACAAAGACTATAACTATAGTAGATCTATATAAACTCTGTCAGACTAACTGTCTCCACAGAGCAGCACCGACACAAGCAAAGTGAAAGAAAAGTGTAATTGAACAAAGCAAGTTGAAAAGTTCAAGGATCAGCTTTGACATATGTGTTTCTGTGATTACGATACAAACACACAACAAGTGTGGTGGCATGCAGGACAGTATAAAGTGTCGCGAGGGGGGTGTCAGCGCTGGTGACTACCTGATTACCTGGAGGCGACAGGGAGTTAAGGGGTGCTAACACTTAGAGGCCACGGCACGCTCACACATTGATTATAATCAGGGGAAGGCTGGAAAGCAGAGTTGAGTGTTTGTTGTGGAGAGACAAGAAGAGCAAAGCCCCCCCGACGGCATCTAAAAACAAAGCCCCTCTCCGTTTCCAAGACTCAAGTAGCGCTCGTGAATCACAGCCTGGCTTCTGTTTCTGTGCTTGAAATCACAGTTTTGTGTGTGTGTGTTTAAATATAACACTGTGAGTGCATTTAGTTAAATTCTTCACTCCCTCTCTCGCAGCTTTGACATTTTCTCCTGATAACTGCTGTTGGGAAATTACCCATTAATTTTGAAACAATTTGAGCTTCCTTCCCGTGCTAAAATTAATTCAACTCCACATCAATCATCAGCTCTTTGTCCTTGAGGCAGATGGAGAGCATTGGTCTTAAACTCCAAAATAATCACCGCAAGCCTTTTGTGTCACTGTCGAATAGCTCGTGATTTGTCTTTAATAGTAGTAATACAATAAAGAATGAGGGCTCTTTTTATAACCATCATTAAAGTAATTTATGGCTCCCTAGGAAATGTGAAGATAATGACATTTTTGTAAAAGTTTCATTTACTTGGAAAACCATCAAAGGAATCGGGGAACATTTTGGGGGGTGCATTCATTGTTTCTTGATGAGAGTCAAGCGAGAAGATAAATACCACTGCTGCACTTGTATATTAAATATGAGGAGAAATGGTTACCTGTACAGCTGGCTGGTCCTCGCACAAACTAGTTAAGATGACACAAGATAAAGAGCTTGCGTCTCCCTCGGGAAAAGTTATTTTTACAATTTGTGCATGTGGAGTTTTGATCATTTGTCAATGTGTGATGCAGTTGTGTTGCTGATAAAATGGTGAAAATATTCTGAATGTACGGTCCACCTAAACTGATTTTTTTCTGTGGGCATTTTTGCAGATGGCCCCGTCCACACTCAGCCCCTGTGCCGACACTCCTGGTGCTTCTCTCAACTGGGGACATGCTGATCTGAATCTACTGCAGGTAGGCACTGAATACTCAATAAGTACATCACACAACCCCACATCATATATCCCCACCGTCACCTCTTTAGATGTGCTGTTTCAGTCTGGATCCTGAGCTAAGATAGCTGGCTCCTCCCTCAAGCTTCATGTCAGATATGAGAGCAGTACAGAACCTATGATGTAATGTGATGCTGAAATGCTGAATTATTTATTAATTGTTATATGTGTGTACCCCAGAGCCTCCTCAGTTAAACTGAAATTTCATGTGCAAAGTGACATGCAGGTCTGCACCAGCTGAAACTATGAGGCAGACACACAGTGACCGTGACATGGATAATGGATTGCAAGTGTTATTGACCTTGTTGTTTGTGTTGGCAGCAGCTGTGTAGTTACATTCTGCATTTTAACACTACAGCTCCCTTGTTCCTCATTTGTGTTGTTTAAACAGAGATTATTTCTGATCTGGAGCTAAAAAGCTCGTCCTGTAAAAAGCAGTGTTTTGACATCTTTAAGTTGATGTTCCCTCAGCGACAGCAGCTACAGAGACTAGCAGAAGTGCCTTTGTTAAACACCCCCTCAGTACCCGTGCATACACCACACTTGGATTATTTAATTCCACAACAGTCTCAAAGCGATCTTATTTCCAGTGCAGTGGTCAGTGGGAAGCTACTGGCAATGCTGCAGGCGTCGGAAAGCTGCAGTCTTTAGTGTCATCTAAAATATGATTCTCTCCAAAGAGGCTCTCATAAATAAATCAGCTTCTAAAGACACGAAAAGGAACGGGTTTAAACCATTATTTAACAGTCCCACATTGGGACTTGATGGTTTCTAAAGCCCTCTGTGAATAACTGAATGTAAATCCTTTGAGGGTAAGGCAACCTTACTTCTAAGATACAGGGGGTAATAGAGAAGCACATGAAACAGGGGAGACAAAAAGAGATTAACAAGCGTGTAAACAGTCAAATTACAGGATGAATAAACTGTAATTAGCCTCCTTGTGTGAACTAGATGATCATCAGACAACAAGCTGTGCCAGTAAAACATTCTGTGCACCTTCAAAAATAATGAAGTTACGCCTCGCTTTCTAGGAAATTATATAAATGTGAGCCGGCTGCCAGAGACCGTTAAACAAGCAAACAACAAGTGAGAGGGAGAGAAAGTTGTCAGAGCTGTGAGGCTTAAGAAACTTTCAGTTGAAAGGCCTTTCTTTCTCTGAGTGTAAAGTAATTCATTCACACTTGGTTCTCAGACCTGAATCTTTCACGGATGGTGAAGCAATGGAGGAAAAAAAAAAAAAATTGACTCTGCCTCGTTTCCATAAATGGGCTATCCTTCAGTGCAACTACGTTTAGGAAAAAGCAAGCTTTGAAAAGGCAGCTCCCTCTTGAAGGAATAAGCTTTCATTGCGTAAGTGTTGTAGCCTCAGTCATTTCTAAACACCTGTTGAAGGGTAAAGATTTTTAGTGCAGCATCACATACAAACATACACAGCTGCGGGGCGGCTCGTAGCCCAGAAGGCGAGAGATCTGACAGCGAGAACATTAGCTTCATTCATCACTTGGAAAAGTCCTGCATCTCAGACAGAAACTTCAACTAATGGGGCTGAAACTGCAGGTGAAACGGTGCCTGACGTTGATGCTATCAGTATGTCAGTGGCTCTGTTTGAGGAGAAATCGCCTCATGATCAAGCAGCAGCTCTTTGTGAAGAGATGACTTGACTTTCTGTCCTTTTAAATTCTTCCTGCTCTCCATTTTGATTTGTGATGTTTTGTAGATGATCTGTTGTCCCACTTGTATTACCTTCACGGCCCACAGGTTGGGAACCACTGCTGTTATCAATACTTGTACGTTAACAAAGGATTCAATCGCTGCTTTTTGAGAAAAGAGTCTCTCATAGTGATAAATGTACAGAGTCAGATGCTATATTTCCCCTCGTCGCTGCAGAAAGCATTTTTTAATTGCTTTGGTTTTTCAGCCCACGAGTTTCACAGCTCTTGGCAGCTTAGCACCGATACTTGGTTAAAAATAGAGTGAACACTGACTTAAATTCGTCAGGCTGCCAGAAATATGACTTCAACTGAACACCAGTATACGAGTGCTGACGTGCCTGTCTTCTGCGTATATAAATTAGCAGTTGTTTGACAGCAAGTTAACTGTATCAGTGTGTATTTATTTAAAGCTTAACATAAGGATATTTACTGCAGGTTTACCTGCGTGCCAAAAGGGAAAACAAAACAGGAACAGGAAGCTGAAAACCACCCACCCACACACACTCACATGTCCATTTCACACACACATACACAAAGTAGAGTCATTGTGTAGAGTAAAATACGAGTATACAATTACACATAAAACATATGGGACAGTTCTGAATGATCTAACTCCAGTAGCTATAGTCACCCACTGAGCAGATGGCAATCCAATGTCCAATGTAATTAAACCGCATGTCCTCTTTGTAAATCTTTGTCAGATGGTTTAATGCTTAGTTAGGTGTTAAAACTGTTGCTAATAAACATGAAACAGGAAGAAATGAGCACAAATTAAACAGATTTAAATCTGCAGTTGTGCCTGTGGCTCTGTTAATGGGGGTGAAAAGGCCAATATGTTCAGTCATGCATGATTTTACATCATGATATCTAGTATTTTAACACATTTATTCAGTGAGACTGGTGTGGTGAGGAGCTTTCAGACCTTTGTTTCAATTGCTAGTGGAGTAAAATGTGAAAATGTCTGAAACCTTATTTCAGTCATCTAACCAAAAACACACCTGAATAACCCACAGGCCTCAGGGTGAGTGAAACCTAAGTGCTAAATTTTAAGTGCTAATATATATATGGGTTTTAGGACTCATGTATTGTCTCAGATATAAGACAACCCCGAGGACACACTTTCCATCCTGACCTGAGTGTTAGGAAAGAGTCCCAGTCAAAAAAAATGGTCTAAAGTCAAGAGAAAAAGTGTCCTTTTCCCCTGCAGTCCATTCTCTTGTAAAAGTGAGATGTGAAATACTTCAGCAAAACTTAACCCCCCAGTCACGTACTCAGTGTCTCCTGTCAGACTGTGTGAGGGGGTCAGATTGATTTTCTCTGCCTGTTAACAATCTTCACACCGTCTTTTTGAGGATCTTGTCAATGACGGTCAGTGAAAACCATAATTCTTTGCTATTTGCCACATATTCAGGCCTCGGTCTGTGGTGAAAATGTTTCTTTCAAAAGAGGTCGTAGAAAAGTCATTTTGGTTAAACTCTATACCTGGACTATGCCGACACAACGTGAATTACCGCATAACCTGCTGGATTATCGCAACACATAATGATATAGCATCTTTTTGGGTAGAACCACAGTTCACGATCTAAATCACAAGCTGTATTCGCTCCAGTTTGACTCTGAAAGTCATGACAGGAAGTTGTGATTTGTGTCTTTCTCAGTTCTTTCCATAGCTCCTCTGTTTGAGTGGCAGCCATAGGGGCTTTCATTGGTCTGTAGACTTACAATCCTCCACACTGACAGACCTTTCATGCTTGACTTTTGAACGTCTAGTCAGTGAAATACTGTGATTAAAGTCACGGCCTAAAAGTGATAGCATCTCTCAGGATTAGGTCCCTTCAGGGATGAAAAAGAATCATAAAAAAAGGCATGAACTTTTTTTTTTTTTACACTAAGTAGTGAAAAATGGCATTTCCTTCAAAAGGGGGATAGCATGGCTTGGCTTGCTAACCAATTGACTGTAAGACAAGACGTCTTCCCACTTGACTGGTTCCTTTGCTGTTTCAGCTCTCTGCGTGATTGTAATCTGTCATCCAAGATGCACAGAAAGCAAATGTTGTGCAGCAAGAGAAAAGGACAGCAGTGAAATGCAGGAGCTTTGAGTCATGGTGAGAATTTTAATCCATCCAAGAGCATTTTAAGTGTTTGTGGATGCTCATTTGTAAAGCTGTGAAAAGAGCTATACAGCCTGTTCTTCTACCTCTTTTACCAAGAGAATTGTTTGGAAACATTTCGAGCCAAAGCAGTTATTGAGTTTTTGAAGTTTCATGCTCACATTTCTTCAACTTTTTTATATTTTCTTTTTCTTTCATTCACGGCACCAAAACCGTCCCACGGTGTCTGCTGTGAGTCTTACTGCAGAGCTGTCACATATGCAGCTGTGTGTGCTCATACGGTGTTTCCATCTGCAGATGAGATCTTGTGAATGTGCATTTATTGAACACTGTGTGGGTTTACAGTTGTGGTTGCATCGGAGCGCAGCACATTGTTTCGTGCTGCTCTACTGGACCAATGTGAGGCATTGTGCTTCAGAGAAAACCTGTTAAGCAAACCAAGCGTATTTACTTAAGACATTTACATACTTTGACTTGTTGAATAATGGAGCATGTCACATGTTTGTAGCTTCACATCTCATTGTCAGCGTCGTACATTTTGTTAAAGGGCACAAACCATTTGCACAGTGAAACACAATCCCTGGCGATGTGATTCATCAGGTGTCATGCTGTTACTTTTTGTCAGTACAATATGGTAGCGGTGCAAGTGGTAGTCCTGAGATAAAGCGTGTTAATTATTTAGCTTCTGCAGTGCAGATTTTGTCATAAGCAGACATGGGCATGTTAGATGGCCCCTCTACTCTATATGCTAATGGTCTCCTGGCTGTAGTCTTGTATTTAACCAGCAAACAGAGTGGTATTGATCGACCCACTTGACTCCGAACGAGAAACCAAATAAACATATTCACCAAAATGTCAAACTATTTCCTTTAAAAAGAAGTCTAGTCAGTGCTTAGTTTTTAATATATTACTCCTGAAGGTCAGGTTCATGTGTGCAGTCTATCACCCAAGACATGCAGGTGAACAAATTGCCAATATTTTTGCTAAACCAGCTGTGGCGAGTTACTTTTAAGTTTAGTCTGGCACATCTCAGTTGGCCTTCACTTGGCACAGAGATACAGTTCAGTGATGTTGGCTATAGTTTGCTGGCAGATGAATAAATAAGCCCTAACTTGTCTTTTCTAAACTCTCAAAGTGGCAGTGACCATTTAGCTCAGAGAGAGAGAGCTGAGGCAAACTGTGTGGTAGATTATTGGAAAGTTTTACAAATGGGTAGGTGGTCAGTGAACATCAGAAGCAGGAGGTGAGTGCTCTGCCATGAACCTTCATGTTTTCAGGTGCTGTGATGACCTCCGCAAACACACTCTGCTCTGCTCATGAGACTCCTCCTCACTTTCAGTCCCCTGCGGGCCGAGTGCCTGTCAAAATGATTGACAGCCTCCTGCCGGGCAGCTCACGTCAAAACCTCTGTCGCAGAGCGATGTTTCTCTCAGAGAGGTTACATTACACTGAATACGTGATGTGTCACTCTGAGAAATGTACCAAAATATCACACTCACTTAGAGCTAGTGACATATTTATGACATTTAACTTGTGTACTAGAAGTGAGGATGAGTAAAAATACCTGTTTATCTGAAAAGGTGTAAGGAGGATAAAGATTAAAAAAATATATAAATAGATACAAAACCTGATCAACCCGAGTTCTATTTATAAAACACTCTCCTTGGAGCAAAATGAACTTTTTGTGTGGTCGACTTTGTGATAAGCGACGTGTTTAAACAGCAGCCACCACAGCTGATGGGTAAAGCCAGAGCAGAAGTGTCTCTGGTCATAATCTCAAATTCCATTGAGTTTTATTCGTAATCCTTTTAGATTTTACCACAAGAATCAATAGTTGCATTTCTTTCTATATGTTTCCACTGAAATATTAAACACTCAATATATAATTCTCTGTCCCAGGAGATCACCCAATCAAAGCGAAAGTGAAAGGTCTCCTCCAAAACAGAGCATGTGATTGAAACTGGTAAAAGGTTCAAGACTTCTCTGCAGAGGACTTTGTTTGCATGCTGGTTAGTGGTGAACATCCTAAACCGAATATTTCAGAAAGATTTCAGGATTAATGTTTCTCTCGGAGCGTCTGGTGTGACCAAGTTTTAACAGGCACGCTGCTAACATTAGCCACTGTAATCAGACCTGTCATCTGTCAGCACCACAGATGCACAGTCTCTTGTATGTATTATTCCTATTTGATCCAATGTTATTTAGTCTCTATTCATTCAGGATGAGGAGGGTTTTATGGAAATGTATTCTTTCCATTCTTTTGTGCTGCGGAGTAAAATCGAATTTCTCCCACCGTGAATCAATAAGGGTACATCTTATCTCTCCCAGTAAAACCATAGCAGATATTAAAATGGGCAGCAGTGAAGTATTTTTTACGGCTTTGTAATTTAACTTATCATTTGTATGAGGAACAATGTCCCCTTTCTTCTCTATGTGTAGCATTTTGCTATTGCTAGCTTTGTAGACAGTATTGATTTCCATAAACATGTTTCCATCTTTGGCTCGGTACAGTCAGTGAACCCTGATGTGCTGAGAGCAGCTTCTTTCTGTGTTTCATTTCAACCTCACTCTACACTTAATCCTGCTGCTTTGATGTCACACTGCAGGCCAGAGTCATCTCAGGGAAAAAGTAAGGTAATCTCAACCTTTGGGGCTGCATTTCACTTAATCTGAGAAATCCCTCCAAAGCTGTGGGGTGTATTTTCAACCTCTGTGCCAAGGTGTATCCAACCGCCAAAATGTCGTATCATCCAGATGTATAGATTCAAAGTATTCCTCCTCTTTCTTTCTGTGATCACACGTACATTTTTCTCATGTTACCGAGCCAAGACAGCATCCTCTGACTGTGCCTGTTGGCTCGCCGCCCTTCTCCGTGAACCTTGCCAGCAGCAGGCGGCCTCGTGCCCCCGTGCCATGTGGCGTGGCCCTTGGAAACCACCGTTTTCATAACGAGGTGCCAGCAAGGGTGACAGATGATGTGCTCTCTCTCTCTCTCTCTCTCTCTCTCTCTGCTTCTCAATTTGAACTCCCAAGGTGCGGGGGCCTTGGCAGAGGGGAAGCCAGAGGGGGAAATCAGGGAGCAGAGGAAATGTGGGAGATGTGGGCGGCATGACTGTGTCGCATGTTTTTCCCTGTCTCGCGTTAATGGAGATATCTGTGACGCAAGCAGAGAGAGGTCCCACATTCTGTGGATTTTTTTTAGTTAATAACGTGATTCCCACTGAGTCACTGGCGCTGATCAGGCATCTCGTAATTCTCTTCTTCATGTTATTTTTCCGCATGTACAAATGTCACTGTGTTTCCAGTTACATGTCAGTGTTGCATACAGAGATCTCTGTTTATGAATCAAAAGTTCGTAGCTCTCCTGGCAGTCTCCTAGAGTTTCTTATTAATTTATAATTGTGCAGATGGCAAGTAATTTACTGAAGCTGACTGTGAGTCATTGTGTGGCTGTTTGAACACACCTCTCCTTTTCATCTTGCTAAATGAATGAAAGGTTCAGATAGAGTGGAGTAATGCTATGTGTTTATGAACTGAGTTACATTTTAATCTCTCAACTAATAAGCATGGATTTTCACATGAACCTGAAATTAATCAGTCAGTCTGGTGCTTGGAAATAAAAGTATTAGGATTAATATTCAAAGTGTTCTGTCAAAGAAAGGTCGGTAATTGCACAGACATTATTCATGTAGATGTTCAGCTCATGTGTGACTTTGCTCCTTCTAACGAGAACCAGACCGCTGGTTCACATTATCTGCCTTTTGCTCGCTGCATTAGTGCTTCGGTCTGATGTCAGGATGCTTAGAGCAGCTACAGGGGTTTTAGAGGGAAGAATAAAAGGCTCAGCTCTTCACCAGCTGTCTGTGCAGAGTCGAGCTGCATTTGAACCTCAGACGGCAGCAGCAGCACTTTTAACCCCAGACGTGTTCGGGCAGACAAAATGTCAGAACATGATTGACTATAAAGTAGATGAAGACAGGTGGAACAAAATAAACACTGCTTCAATGGTCCAGGGATTTCATTCAGACTTTGTTCAGTTTAATTGTGACTTAGATCCTGAATATCTCGACCTAATGCTAGAGGTGAAGTGCATTCAGGATCTGTCCTCAGTTTTTATCAAAAAAATATTATTTAATTGATTTATATTCTGTAAAGTACTTGTTTGAGATCTTTTCTTAATGGCACTCTGTTGAAACAAGACACTAATAATCAGATGAAGCGCTCTCTACATGAAGATCAACAATTACATCACTAAAATGAATTAATTAAAACTAAGTCATGCTGCAGTGTTGACGCAGCCAGGTGAACTGAGAGTTTGCATCCAACTCTCAAAGCTAATTACAGCCCCTCTCTCAATACAATGATCGAAATTACCAACCAATCATCGGTGTGTATGTAAACCCAAGGTGTGAACCGTGCAGGAGCTTGTGTGCCGTACACTCAGGCTCTCTCTCAGGCAGGTTTGTAATGTTGTTGGATGTGCAGCTGCACGAGTTATTATTTTATCCAGTTGGGTGTTTTTGAGAATCGTTCTCATGTCAGGATGGGGACAGTGTTAGCTTTAGCTCCATGAGCAACACAGAAAAGCATACGTTTTGGTTCAGAAGCCACATACTTGTTACAGGGGTTGTTTGTGTGAGCAAATTAAACAGGAGATGATTTGACAAACGAGACCACTGGTGCGCTCCATGTTGTCACTGTAATGATTACTGGTGCTGTAATGATCAACTTAATGAAGACCATACTGATGACACTCATTGTGAGTTATGGAGAAAATAGTCCCTTTATACGGTGCAGCTACTTGTACAGCCTCCAGTCCATCAGGGGTATTGATTGATTTGTCGGTGCCCATGACTTTTTCCTTGAGGATTATTTATGTTGTAGCAAGAGGTTTCTTACTGTTGTTGCATCAGTACTGACTGCAGCTTTACTTTGTCCCCAGTGACTGTGGTTTACATTAAAAATAGATTGCATCTGACCAACCAGACACATTTCTCATGACCATTAGTCGGGTTTGACATATATAGAAAGTATAGATCTCAGAGTGAGTGCAACACTCTCTACTGCTGAATGCATTTTGTAGACAGCCAGGCCTATTCACACCAGAAATAGGTACATAAATGTCATAGGTGCATTTATTGTGATTAAGAAACATGCATTCTCAGGTGTTGCGATGCACAATTATGATTTTAGCAACTATAAAATGTGATGTTGTGGCATCTGCAGGCTTTGCACTCTGTTGTACTCTGTACTATAGTGACTGTACTGTAATAGAAAGCACCACAGCACAATGGGAGAGCTTAACACACTGCAACTTAAGACATGCAGGTGGAAAAAAACATCCTTGTCAGTCAACACTTGCACAACTGCAGAGCTCTACACTGTTAGCTCATCTGTAATCCCGGCCAACAATGTGTTTCCCAGACCCTGCATGCTGCAGATGCCCAAACTTTACTCACAACTGACTCTCACACTATTTGTCATGGCTGACTGTCTTAACCATTAATAAGAAACCAGGCAGCCTAATTTTTGGATCCATTGTTGCTGCGCAAATAAATGAGTGAATTACACTCTTACTTTATTAGATCACCGACAGCAGACTGATTGTATTTGTACATGTATCTTGTGGCAAAGTCAGGGTCACGGGGAGGGGGGGGGGGGGGTATTCAACACCCTGAGAGCTCCTCACATTAAGTATACTTTACCTTATTTCCACAGTGTATAATTTAGATCCATTTTCCTTTTGAGGAAATCTTCAAAGTCCTTTTGAGGCTGCTAATGTTGTGCAAGTGCTCTAAATACCAAACAGCAAAAAACATGGGTAAAAGCAGTAATTTTCAGTTTGGAGTTTCATCGGGTTCCCACGTCCGTCACCAGATTTGGAGCCTCAATCACAGAAATAGATCTTCTCCAGAGGACATCCCCCAATCTGTTAGACAGCGTCTCATGAGGGCCGTGGTTAAAATGTGATTCTTGAAGATGCAGCGTAAGGGATATCTCTCTTTTTTGCTAGTCGGCTTGAATCGACTCAAACGCACATCTTGAACCAATACATGTGAGATGCCAAAAGATGAGAGCATAAACCTGTTACACTGACACGTCTTCACACTTCCCTCTGGTGCAGGAAATTTATGCACAGCACTTGCCAAGCACAGCAAGCTGTTGGTCCTGGCTTGGAGATGGTCAGGACAGACAACACAAAATGCCAAACGAAGAAGGAAGTAAAGTCCAATCCCATTACTCTTAGCTCCCGTATCACGAGCCAAGTGATTACTTGCAGTGAAATGCAGTCTGGTGCCAACCCCATCAGCAAGCATAAAATTACTGGTGGGGAAGGTTCCCACACGTTGTCATAATTTGGACACCATGTATCGCCCTGAGGTACTGACGTGGAAAATTGCACTTGTAATCAGACCCATAGATGCCGTGTCTCACGCCATATGCTCCAAATTCCAACTTTACATTTGCCCACCCCCTCTTCGTTCTCCGCAGTCTCAGAACAAACAAAACAGCTCACGTGTTTTTTTGTAAGCAATATGTCCGGTTTTGTACCTTGGAGACTGCTCCTTTCACCGCGGTTACTTAGCAACTAAATTGCGTATCAGACCAATAAAAAATCCTGAGCCATCAGTGATGAGGGAAACTTTGAAAAACAGAAGGACATTGCAGTGATTATTGCAAACAAATGTGTCTCTCTGGCCGACATGTCCAAGGTGGGAGTGACGACCCTGAGGCTTTCTATCCACAATGGGCCATTAGAAGTGTTATCACATCCTGCTTTAGTGATAGGAGTCATTACAGCCATCAGTGCTTAGTGCTGCCAGACAAGAGTGACAATTGTGGAGGGACATCTTAATCCTGGCCTCTTCAAATGCCATTCATCTGGCTGCATGTCATGTCACTGACATCCTCACTGCCTGAACGTGCCAGTTATGTTGAGGAACTTGGAAAGAGCTGAGAGACCTGTGAGATGAGTCTCTGGTGAAAAACAATATTTAGTTTTGTGCTCAATGTTTGAATTGATATCTTTGATATACAGAAGGTATACCATGGCTTTAACTTGCTGGTCAGGTCTGTTTGATGGAGGAGGCCGGCATCCACACATCCTCTCTCCCACAGTGAGAGGAGGAACACCAGGAGATGGGGATGGGGAAAAGGGGATGAAGAGAAATGTGCTGTAGATGGGGATGAGTCTGTGGCAATACCTGGTAGAAGATAAATGGGCTGTCTTTGTTGCTCTGTTGGTGGGTGGGGGTGGATGGGTGGGGTGCAGCAGAGAAACTGTGTCCATTTACCAGGCTCTCAGCTGTTCACTTCCGTTACTGAACCCTGTGGCAGAAAGGCAGCCATGACAAATAGTGTGGGAATCAGTGGGCTAATGATGTACAGAATACAGAGTGGGCACCTGCAGCATGCAGGGCCTGGGAAACACATGGTTCACTGGGATTACAGATGAGCTAACAGTGTTGAGCTCTGCAGCTGTACAAGTCCTGAATAGCTGAGTAACAGCCTGAAACATGCGGATGAAATGCGGTGCTCTCAGTTGCTTGCAGTCGAAGAATTGAGCGTGTTCTTCTTTGTAGGCAGGAAAAGTTGTTTTGGGTGGAAAAAAAAGTTGGTGTTTCAAAGGACTCCAGATCAGCTTGATAGCACTTTTCTGTCTTCTGATATTGTGTAGCTAAAGGGGACAACAGGATGAGGATGGCACCAGGGACAAGCTCCTGTCTGTGCTGTTGCTGATGCTTCACAAAAGCAGATCATGAGCAAACCATAGCTTTTATGTTGCAAACGTACTGGATGTGAGCTCTTGTCCTTGTTCGCAGCAGGCCAGTTGTTTTCTTGGTTTCAACTTGGTGGCAGAAAAACAAGCTGGACACACACAACACTGATGTTACCTTATAAACAAACTTCTCAAACTTGTTGGCAATCAGAGTTTTTCAATAAAAAAAAAAAAAGGTGAAAATTACCTGTGGGAGACTTGCCCCCCCCCTTCAGCAGGAGAACCACCATTTTATCCACTTAAAAAAATACCCAGAGGAAAAAAGCTTATATCAGTTTAAATGTTCACTTTAAAGTGTTTTCACTGCTTTATCTTGCCTTCAAATATCCTTTGGAGCGAGCAGGAAGACGTTAAATTGTTTCACAAAGCTGGGAGGAAACTGTAGATGTCTGATAATTTTGCAGGTTCATCTCTGTAAGGAACCTTTTTCAAATCACAGTCATCTCATCGACAGTCGCAGCTTTAAACCCACCGTCACAGCAAACGAAAGCTATCGAAAACCAGGTTTAGTCTAGTCTGAAAAATATGAGGACTAAGGAATATAATATGATTTAAAGCTACAGAAAAGATCTTTAAATGTTTAATGCCATCTTTCCTCATGTGCATTAAAGCAGAAAACAGCTTTAAACTGATATCCTGCACAAAAGTAAACAGCACACCAATCATTAGTATTCAGGGGATATGCCATATCTCACTGTTGCGCTCCAGCTGTGTGAAATATTTAAAATGCCTGCATGCTTTTCTTCGCAGGCAGTGCGTCCGAGGAAAAAAGAAAAAAACAAATGTGTTTCTGTTTTTACACAGGGCAAGATCCATGTCTCTGAAGGATGAAAGAAATGTGCGTTTTCTCGGTTTCTCTGGTACCAAGACAACAGATTAAAGTTGTGGCCTGGGTGTGTTGCTATGGTGACGACTGACTCCTGAGCATTCAGCCTGTTCCGTATCCCGGGCCCATGAAATGCAAGTGTGAACTTCCTGAGGGCTTCCTATCCCCGAGAGAACTTTGAATCATACCAGGGTGTAGTCAGCGGGGAAGCAGACCTGCCATTGTTTGTTGCTGTTTTATAAATCGTCGGCCCGGCTCTCCTTTGCTTGAGGTGGTGCAAACTTCACTGGAGAGCTGCTAATTCGGAGGCAGATTCCCCATTTGGCCAATTTGATACCAGAAACCTCTGTTTTGTTAAAGTGATCACACATGCTCTGACACACAAAACATCATATTTTATCCAGTATTTATTGTTTTCTTAAATAATGTACATTTGGCATGAAAAAACACACTGCACTTACAGCCAGTAACCATGAACCAAACCAGACCACTGCATCATCAATAATTATATCATATAGGAGGTACAGTGAAAGCAAAACATCACAAACATCAATAACCTCACATTTATAACCTCTCACTGACGTGAGCTCTGGTTAACAGACAATTACACGTTTTATATTATTACAATTCAGCACAAGCAGGCACCAGATGTGGCAAAAATAATAATGATGATGATAAAGATCAGCAGACCCGTAGACAAGCATTGGTAAACATGTCGCATGTAGACGCACAAACACAGACAGCTTCACCGTCAGAGAAGGATTCCCAACGCTAATACAAGCTACATATGTGGTTTCGTCACCTCATCTCTGCACCTGCTTCACTGCAGCAATTCTCAGTTTGTTTAGTTTCCATGAAGCCGAGGCTCTACCTTGACACCTGAGTTAAAACTCGAGATGCTCACACCCCTCACAGGATGCTGAAAAGAACAAACTCTTGTCTCCTCTCAGCCTGTGAGAGGGACGAGAAGCTGCGAAAGCTTCTGTATTTCTCCTTGTTTTTAAGGCTGAAGAAGAAAAGTGAACATGAAAAGGAACAGATGAGAGCAGGTTCTTTGACACCTCACGTAAACTGTGTTTCTACTCAGGTGCTGAACCTGTGGGCCAAAACAAAATATTTCATTCTGTGCCTGAGGTGAAGCTGGAGGGGGGTGGGGTGCTACCTCTCACTGCAAATGTAAATTTCACTTTCAGCCGTTGTCAAGGAAGCCATTTTAATTGAGAAATAACTTGTTCTAATTTACTTATGAAAGCCGTGTCAGTACTGCTGGATGAAAAGTCCCAGAGGCCACATTTCAGGAACTGAGAAAGAAAACAGTTTTCTTTGTCGCATTTAGTTAAGTCGGTGTGAGCGGAGAGAGTTTACAAGACTTAACAAGAGAACATGCAAATCCTCCTCATCAGAGTTAAGATGAAAGTAAAAATCATAATGAGCAGCTTAAATAAAGAGCAGATTATCTGTAGAAACTGTTTGTTTACACGTCAGTTTTTTTTTTGGTTTGTTTTTTGCACAAGTGAATCGTCACATGTCCCAGGAGCTTCCTGTTTTATGAAAGGTGACACTGCAAGTTATATTTTGTGCAGTCACTTCTTTTATGTCCCGAGATGATCAAAATTTGCAGGGTGTTACGTGCAGAGCTTAAGAGACAAGTGAGTTTTTTTATATATATATATATATACTGTATGTGTATATTTCGCTCTGTTTGCTGCCTGAAGCACCTAATGGGATTCCTGTTTAGGGGGGGAGAGATAAGAGAGAAACCATGCGGCCCCATGCCTCCGTCTCATTCCAGTTTCAATTTGAATCAGGTATTGTTCTGGGGACAGGGTCAGATTAAGATTAATCACCCTAGAAAAGCATTTTACCTTGTTTTTATGAGTCTGTGAACTTCTGTTATGGTAGAAATCAATTCTCCTGGCAGCTTTTGACTTAATAAAGATGGGCGACATGTCTCCGCTTCCTTACGGAGTGCAAAAATGAAGCCATTATTTCAAGAACACAAGCATTTCCACCTTGTGCTCATACACCTACTTAAACTAATCCTCACAGCTACCAATCATGATGTTAGACTTGCTTTATTACCTCAGATAACTAAATAAACATATTAGGAACATCCACAGGTGATAAGAAGGTTTATTAGTTGTGTGCTTGTATGTTATTTTTAGTTTGGTCCATGAGTCATTCTCTAATATGGAGGGGGCGGTGTTTATGACCGTACATGACGATATTTTTTGGCCTGACTTTTGCAGAGCTGTGACCTTTACTTAGCTAGTAGTTGTCAAAGTGCTCTGTATAACCTTCAAGAGACTGTTGGACATTTTGTCTGTGTGCCATGCACAAAGCTACAGTCAGCAGCTGCTTAGTTTGGAATAAATATATGTACATTTTTTTTTTTTTTTTTTACATCTGTCACCTATGGAAACCATAATTTGAAGTTTTTAGACCTCAGGTGGAAACGTTGCATGAACAGATTCCCTGCCATATCTTGAAGTGAGCGCCTCTAATAACTTGAGTGTTCAGAGTAAGAAACTATTTTGACTCTAAGTAGCTATGTAAATAAAAAGGTAGCAGCTTGGAGACTGGGTGGTTTGCTCATTTTTAATAATACATATCCAAATCTGTTCGGGTGCCGAGGTGAATTGTTAAACAGTTATAAAATTCAACAAGAGCAGAACATTTTCAAGACCAAATCTCAGTCTCTCTGGGAGGCTTTTACCAAAACTAACTGAACTGAAGGCTACCCAGACGTTTCTGCACTGTTCATTCATAACGCACATGAGCAGAGACTGAGATTTACTTTGTGAATAAATAACAAATTGGGATTAACGGATCATTTATCATATCTGCATTTCATTAAACTATAGGCTCCAATTTCATAATGGCCACAAAACGTCTAGAATAAATCTCATCGACTGGAGGAGTAAAAGGTGCACAGATTGAATAGATCCTAAATGGACTGACAGGTTCTCCGGTGCACCAAGTGCTGGCAGACACATAGAAATCACTCATTGTCTCCTGCTTTAATTACAAAAGAGCACCCAGAGTTGAAGCCTGTTGACACAGAAAGCTCTGTTGGGGATTTTTTGTGTGCCAATTGTCTGTCTCTGAGCCAAACTCGCTGCCACCTCAGCTACCGCCCGTAAACCTCTCGGACAGTGCATGCGCCTGCAAATCTCCGCTGTCGCCCACTCACTATTGTCATTCATGTATTCATATGCCTCTGCATCAAAAAGGAGGAAAAGAATAAGAGTGGGTGGATAGGGGGTTTGCTGCAGAGAGTGAGAGGTGTTTGGTCTGTGTGATGAGAGGACATGAAAAAGAGGGAACCAAACGTGATAAATGTGTAACATCTCACTGCTTAACTCAGATCCAGTTGTGCAGCAGAGGACAACAGATGCAATTTGGAATCTATGTTACATCTTATTATTTGGTGTAACATTGTATTTTGGCAAAAAGATCGTACACATACTTCATCTGTGCTAATGCCACCATGGCTGTTGAGCATATGACACCACGACCTATCAAAGAAAGCTTCAACATAACAAGCTCAAACACACTGCGAGTGAAAATGCTCCTTTTGATCCAAACATATGTCCTAACAGCCTCCATGTTAACTAACGACAAACCGTCTCCTGGCTCTGACTCAACAGGCATGAAAGTGAATCCCCCAAATATCACCACCGCTGCTTTTATTCTTGGTCCAATTTATTGTTTTATGACTGTTCTTAGTGCCACTTAGTTACGCACCAACCATCTTGTGTCAGATTCTCTCGGCTCTCTTTGTGGTGCACTTTGAGCTATGCGCTTTGTGTAAAGGTTCTTAATAAACCAAGTAAGTTGTTATTATTTTTCAAAGAACTGAAGGGCTCACACGGAGCGAGTGAGCAACGATGTTTGTGTCAGCTTCACAAAGGTGAAGTCGTGAGATTTGCACTGCAGGAGAGGGCCCCTGAGAAACACCTCGTTAGTCTAAGCCTGGAAACGGGGTCTTTGTACTTAGGTAACGCTTAGAGTAATTGGCAGCGCTGCAGTGGAAGGCAGGGAGGGAGAGCACATAAAAGACACCACAGAGCCACAGAGATAATTGAGCAGAGAAGGTGTGTTTGACTGTAGCACTTTTCCTGTGCCAGAGTGGCAGGGGCAGACTGGAGCAAAGTGTGATCAGCCTTTCATGGAGTGACTGCGTGCAACTTTGCCGCTCATTCACGGCCTAATATTGACGTCTGCATCAGAATTCAACATACATTTGTAGCTGCACTGATGGGAGACTGAAGTTTGTTTTAACAACACGAGAAAATCACATTATGAAAGCTCAACAGGAGATCAGGCTAAATTATAATGTTCCCATGTTTATCTTTACCATCTGTAATCACAATGTGTTTCTGCAACCTCCTGTTATTACAAAGAAGCCAAAAGTGTCACCTACTGTAAATAAATCAACATGAATTTGTGCACAATCTGTTACACACTCAACAACAGATGAAACGTAACACAACAAGAACAAAACACTGCAAAGCCATAAGCTTGTAGCTTTGACATATTTTGGTGTAAACAGGAGGAAGTTACCTGGTGTTACCTGTTGTGAAAGCTGACAGTGAGAGATCTCCCAAATCAATGATTCTCAGCCTTTTGGAGTCAACCCCATCCCCCCACCCCCCACCCCACCCTGAACTAGGGTGTTTTTATCGTCTTATACCACCAAAGTGTATGATATCTTCCATGTCTTAGTTGTGTTGATATGTTGATTAGGATTATATTCATGTGGAGCTATTTTTCTGTCTCCAGCTGAGAACCACTAACGTTAACAACACACAAGAAGCAGAAGTCCATACTGATGTGTCACTGTTCAGCAGTATGTCTTCACCTTTGGCACAGTCAGAACATACACACGGTATTTACACGTACACAGGACTCATATTTTCAGCGTAGTTTTTCCACTTAAGTGTCCGTCTCTGTCAGCGAACAACCCACCATGACGAAGCCTCACAAAGAGCACAGGCACTTGATGTTCTCTTCACAATGCAACAAAGCAGATGCTGCCAGTTAAACAGAAGAAAGAATAATGCCATTAAACTGGAAAGGTGTTTTCCCTTCCTCACATTCTGCAACCATGCACATGGAACTTGAATGAGACCATTTAAACCGACCTCATTAAACCTGGCCAGGGATATTACTCAGCATATGACCTATTAACTGCATGTTAAGATAAAGAGTGATAAACAGAGACTGAAAAAAAACAGAGGTTCACGCACAAGCTGCTGCCAGATGTGACCACACAGCTCTCCTCCAGGCTCAGCAGGTGCCAGCTGTGCTGACGGTGGTGTAGCTGAACTTGGACATGGAGGTGGCCATTGATGTGGCCATGGAGGTGCCGGTCATGCCATCCTCTCCTCCATCCCTCTTCCTGCACCACCAGCACTTGCGGCAGAGCCGGTTGCGGCAGCAGCAGGCGAAGGTGGACAGCAGGGCCTTGCGGAAGCGTGTATTCATGAAGCAGTAAATGATGGGGTTTACACAGGCAGAGGTGTAGGACAGCAGGTGGATGAAGGAGATGGGGGCTCCTGAGAGAGCTTTGGAGGCTGACCTCAGGTCAAAGGCTTTCCAGGTGTTGGCTGAGTACAGGGGCATCCAGCAGATGAAGAAGAGTGCTACAATCACCATTAGCATGCGGATGACTCGCCGCTTGGCCTGCAGCTTGGCCTTCGACGTGTTACTGCGGGGACGCTCAGTCTTGGCCTGGGTGGCGCCAGATGAAGCAGAGAGGGTGGGGAGCTCCACAGCAGAGGAGGGTTTTTTTGCCACCTGGATATAGCAGCCGTCATCGTCGTCATTGGAGCCCACAGCTCTGCTCACACCGTTCTTTTGACCTGTGGATGAACCAAAGTGTTAGTTTGAGACAACTATACACCTTATTATTCACTTACACAGACACATAAAAACTATTGACGAGGGGCCAAAAAGATGAATTGAAATACCAAATAATGTGATTGCAACTAAATCTTGAAGTCTCAGTTAGAATATCACGACAGCATCAAAGTTATATACAACTTTATCTTTAACAAGATGCCTAAGAGTTTGAGTCACAATGCTACAACTTGGTATAAGGCTCAAATCACAGTCTCACTGCCAAGGATGGAGGTTCATGATTTGGCTGTATTACAAAGAAGTAATAGAAGAACATCTAGCAAGATTAACAGTCGCCACAGACGGCTATTTTAGATTGGACTCAACCTTGATGAATTACGCACAAGACTGGACTCCATAGAGACTGGTGCACCGCATGCACACATTATAACAGCACTTGCAATTCACCTGAAGGAAATATATTTCTGGTATAGTGTTCAGACGACAGAGAAACTATAAAACCAAATAGACTTTGTGACGGTTGAGAGGGAGTGTATTTTTGGACATAACAAGCGCAGAACTCTGCCGTTGTGTCTGTCTGTTCACAGAAGTTACCTACGGGTCTATAAAAAGTGGAAAAGATGTTGTCATCTCAGGTATGAGCTAAATCAGTGTGAACCAGGAGCCTTTTGTGGTTTGGACTGGATTTTTGATGGATCTCACCAGTGGTCTCTGCGTTCTGGCTCAGCTCAAACTGAATGCCTCGGTAGAGCTCTCTGGAAATCAGACCGTAGGCTATAATCATCACCACTCCAGGGATGAAGAACAGAGTGAACAGCAGCAGCACATACCTGAAAAACAGCCAGAATGGAAAGAGAGAGGTGTTAAAAAATAACGCAGCGTTGAGGAAGAGTAACAACTCAATCAGCCCAAACAAAGACGTCAGCTTTTACTTGCAGTTACCCAAAGAACACTGTCTGGAAAACTTTATGGTGAATAGTACAGTAAACTGTATCTTCCTTTCTTCAGATGCCTTTGTGCATGTGTCGGAGCTGTGCTGGAGGCCGTGCAGATGGCTGACCCCTCCAAGTGGCCCTTGCTGTTCCCCATGCTGTTTGGCAAAAGGTAATGTAGCACCCTGGGCCAGTTTTGCAGTTTCCCTCTGCAGGCTGTCAGCCTCCTCCTCCGTACCCTGCAGTTCACCCTCCTATTGCTTTCTGGAATATCTGTATTCAACACTCAAAGCATATTGATGCCGCATGTCCTACACATTTTAAACACTGCTGCAAGTTCATCTGTTTGGTTGCATTCCCACAGCACAGGGAGCTGCTAAACTGAACTGAATCGTTTTCAAACATCATGCGCTCAGGTTACGGAGTGATGTGGATTAGTTGGACCAGTTGTATCAGTTGGCTGCCGCAGTTATAGCGCAACCTGTAGATGGTAGCCATCCTGTTTAACCGGGGTGGATTTCAACGTGACCTTATTAAAGTGAAGATGCTGACATATTGACAGTTTACACAGCAACACAGTGCATATTGACACATGGTGACTACAGGAGATTATGTGAACACAGCATGACGTACTGTAAACAGTGTGCAAAGTTGCTTATTTCACAACAGAGGACTATTTCAAGAGGCCGGTTGCAGCATGAAATTACACTTTCTCAAACTAACATGGTTAAATATGTAATACAATTTATCTATCTAAAGCTGCAGGCTGCGCATTCAGCTGTTCATAAATGTTCCTTCCCATGGTGAAAGGAGAATGATCACAGCTCCCACGAGTGCCTGGATTGATGACGCCTCAAAGAAAAAAGTCATAAACTGAGTAAAGACCAAGAAAACTGAACAAAACATTGATGGGGGAATCTTTCAGCCATGAGCTCAGGACCATTTACTCACTCTGCTGTGCCTGAATTCTGTCCCACAACACTATAGTTTTGTTTTAGCATACAGTAACAGCACCATGAATGAGACCTGGGATCATAAAAGTATGGATCAATGAGGCAAATTAATGAAAACCTAGCGCAATTACTGCAAAAGAGAAAACTACAAAGGGAACAGAGTGAATAAATAGGATCAGGAAATTGTACAGCTTTCACTTTGATCATTGTAATGTATCTTTACGATCTGTAGCCACGTCTACCTTTTGATTCATCGTAATCACAGAATGCTCTTCTTAACCACCGATGTCTGCAGTGCACATCAGTCAGCACATGAAAGAGATGGAGAGGAAGGAACAGGGGTTTCATCCATTCTCTGATATTCTAATGTCTTCCTCTGTGACCCTCCGCACAGGCTCTCTCTCTCTCTTTTGCTTCACATTTACCAAAAGAAAACAAGAAAGAACGGCCTCAGTCGCGGCCCCTCATCAGATGCATGTTTGATAGTGAAAATCTGTTCTGTTCTGACAAAAGCTGTCAGGAAGCGAACATGTAGGCGTGTGGGAACACACTAAAAAGAAAAAAAAAAGGTGCTGGTAGATTATTGTGTGTGCTTTGCCGCAAGGGGAAACCCAGATGGATGAAGCTGAAGCCGAGGGGATACATGAAAAAACAAGAGCTCTGTCTTCTGAATGCTCCCAGGACAAAAATGATCAACTGGGAAAGATGAGTTTTAACTTCTTTGTAATTATCACTCTGAGTTGAAAAAGTTCTGCCACCTCTGCAGTATTTTGGGTCACAACATAACAAAGTAATACTAATATTCCCAGTTAATATTCTCACAAATGAGCCTCATAGTGGAAACGACACATTTCTGTTTATAGGAAGCAAAATAACACACAATGACCAGTTTCTATCCTTTCCATTCAAATATGTAAATCCTGAGAGCCAAGCTGTTTAATGTCAGCCAGATGTTTGCTCCTGCAGTGTTGATGCTGTTGAAATATCCCATTCGCTCTGTTAAAACACTTGACTGCACAGTGTTTTTATTGTGTGAACTGCAGCCCCACAAAGTAAATAATCTGCAGCCAGTGGTGCGAATAAGCCAGAGCCAATTTTAATAGCAAAATAATTGTTGTTTTGTGTCCGTTGAACTGACATTTGTCAGGTAAACCACGTGTCTTATACTCATATGGATACTATGAAACTATGGGAGACAGTAGAAATTATTGAAATATATCTAAACTGCTGTAATGGTGCAGGATAATGGGTGGTTAGGTGTGCACTCCAAGCCTTATGATGTAATATGGGATCATAAAATATGTTTTTGAAATGTTTATATTATGTCTGGGACAACCTGGTTTCTCCTCAATACAAACTTTACTAATCATCATATTGAAATATTGGCATGATGTACTGTATTGATTTCCAGCAGTGAATAAGATTAATAAGATTACCATCCCTCCAGAGCACATAATAGTTTTAAGGTAAAACTGTGTGTGTGTGTGTGTGCATGTGTGTAAAGCTGCCGATGCGTGCCATGCATTATCATCATTATAAAACCTCTAAATCATCACTCTGGTCTTTGACTCAACAAAATTGCTTCATTAAGTATTTAATGCTGTCATTTGCCCGTCATCTCAGATTGTGATTTCAGTCTAATTCTGGAGGGTTCAGTGTCTCCATGCACTGCTTCATTAGCAGAGAAAAAATGTGCCATTTTCATCCAGAGAGAGGTAGATGGAAGAAGGTGTTACCGATTTAACTCTTAATGTCAGTGTAATTTAAAAAGACAGGTCAGGATGAAACTGTGAATTAAAACTTGAAAGGCCCTCGTACTCTGTGACACATCTGGAACTTTTGAAGTCTGAGCCTCCACTTTCCTTCTCTTCCTCCTCCTCCTCCTCCTCCTCCTCTCCTCCTCAACAGAGCAGACTAATTAACTGGTCTCCCACTGCCTCGTCTTTCCCAGTGAAGCTTAAGAGTTTGATAGACAGTCAGAAAAAACTGAATTCTTCACAGAGTTTGACCACAAAAAGCTGTCAAGTAGTGAGATGTACACGATCATGTGAGGCTTCTTCTTTTTTCCAATTTTATTCTGCCGTCTTGCTGGACCCAAAGTTGTTTATGTACAGATCTAAAATCCCTGAGATGCTCTAATCTACCTTGGGAGCTTTTGTCAGAGCAAAGCAGCATTTATTGGTCCTCAGAGCAGGGCACATGGATGAATGACTTCCCTAATGTAGCACTAATCATTTCTCTGCTGACCTTTTGCATATGCTCCCTCGTTCTCACCGCACATTCAGGACCCCCAGACTCTGACATTACCATCATCAAAATGGAAACATGCATCCTCGCAGCACCAGTACTCTAGTCAGACACACTTTCTATAAGTATTTCTGTCTAATGATGTAGCCTCTACTTTCTTTTCCTGCTCCTCTGTCTTTTGGAGGCCCCCCGCTATGCTAGGAACCGGATCCATGTCAGACTCTCTCTCATTAAGCCTCAACAGGAGCTGCCTGTTCACCTTTTTCCTCAGAACAGTTTCCCACCTAATGATTTCACTAATTTTTCAGATATCACCTCTGTGCCCACCTTTACAGCCTCTGCCCGTGGGCTCAATCCTAAAGTTGTCTTCTCTCCATCTTTGTGATACTCTTTTACTCCCTTTCATAATTCTTCCTGGCTACAAAAAAAATCTATAAACTCCGCTTTAAGTGAGAGTTGGGCATCATTTGCTGCTTTTCTGGGAGTTAGATAAGATCAATACAGCTGTCATGTCAGTGTGCTAAATATGAAGCTAGAGCCAGGATACAGCCAGCTAGTCATAGCAAATGGAAGCAGATGCTGGCTCTGTCTTCCAGTACAAACGGTCCAGGCTGAGACTGTTTTGGTCTGTGGTTTCCTGTACTACTGACTGCTATTGGAGCAGGGGCATCCCTCTCTATTCTCAAGAATCTCTTAAAGACTCTGAGAGCATCTCCTCTACTAACACACACAAATGTGCCTGACTTATTAAATAGATGAAGTATGCCAAGTTTTTCTACTGTGCTGAAGCTGTGGTGATGTGATGTTCCTCATTTGTAAGTTGCCTTTGGATAAAAGTGTTTGCCAAATGAGTAAATATAAATGTGACAGAAATTAAACAAGTTAAAACTAATGAGACATTTCTGGGGTGGAATACCTGGCACGAGTCCAGACAGTGGTCTGTTTCAGTGCACAGGTCTGAGGCCCTTGAGTATTCAATAAGAAATTTCAGATATTACCAAAATAATCAACTCAGCATGCAATCTCTTTCCTAACAGCAAGCAGCCAGGAGTAAATGCTGCAATTGTTTCAAAAGATGAACTCTCCATTTGATGATAATGCATATGGAAATTACTCAGATACACTAAATGTAAATCCGACTTTCTCTACACATTGAGAAGCAAAACCATGCAGATTGTATTCCCCTCACCAAGTGACTTCATCCAATTGCCTGTCCTTGTTGTGGTTGTGGAGGCACGTCCACATAATTACATGATTATTGCTAGGTATTTTAGATCTTTGGGAGGTTTTCACAGACTCCCATTCAGATCATGGCTGTAAAATATGTGGCAGACTTCATCAGCCGACAAATGAAGTCGACAAAGTAAGACTGTTGGTTTTTTCCATCTGTCATTAAAGTCAGATCAAAGAAACGTTTGATAAACTAACATATGACTTGAGGATTTTTCTTCATTAATGTCGATGGTTTATTTTTGGTTATTATGTTGCTTGGCTTGTAAAGTAATAGTTAATGATTCCTCTTGAGTAAAAACCTCACAGCTAATGCCCCATCCCTGCCACAAGCAGTCCTGCTGCTACTCACCAGGTCTGTTCAGCTTGTTGGCTGGGCCAGTCCAGGCGACACATGTGGCCGACAGTACCGTTGCTCTTCGGGAAAGTCCTGAGGGTGCTGAACACAGGGTATGGCACCATGATGAGCAGAGACACCACCCATGTGGCGGCAATCACGCGATAAGCATGAGATCGAGTCTGCCATGCACGAGACTTCAGCGGGTTGCAGATGGCACTGTATCGCTCTATGGCAATGGCCACAAGGCTGAAGGTGGAGATACTGACAGAGATGCCTGCAGGAAAGAAACAGAAAGCAAACATGTTGAAGTAGTGGGAGAAATGGCTGCAGCTGGTTGGTGGTCCAAATGATCTGTTAGTGTCAGAAGCTACTGAGGAGATAACAGCGACATTTAGTAGACAGACATTTAAATTTGTATTATATTGATTATTCAAAGGGGATAGTTACCAATCATGGCATCATCAGCTGTGATGCAAATGTATTGAATTTCTATTGCGCTCTATACTTAATACCAAAACGTGGTTTGATTGCATGATACTCTCTGGATTATTACAAATCCTATCTCAAACTTTTAATGTCTCATAGAAAACAACAGTGTGAAATCATATAAGTAGCAGCTTTGCATTTTCAGCCACTTCAGCTTTATTCATTTTATCAAGCTAAAATGAAAAGTTTCTGTGTTTTTTATAGTTGATGTGCTCTTAGTCGCTGATTCTGCTGACAACTTTTAATGAATGGAAATGAAAGACCCATCACTCAGGGACATCACTGACTGAATGAGAGATGGCTCATGTGTGTTTGTGGTTCTACCAGAGCCAAACATGTAATTATTGTATCAGCTCATGGCCGATTTGAAAATGTGAGATTTTAAACTTGGATTAGTATCAGTTCATTTTTTTTTGTCTCAGTGTCTTATTGACTGTTAAATGGGGACCTTCAGTCACTAGTGCAGTACAGTAGGGTGCAGCTGTTAATTGAATGTGTCAGATGAGTTTCACATGTGGCTTATCTCATTTTCCAGGTTGGGCACATTAATCCGTCTCCCACTAAAAACTGTCTGTGCCTTCTTCTCAGCCAACAGAAGCTGATTAAACACCTTTGAGTGGTAGTTATTTTACGTATTAGATGATGAACCTGATATTAACCTTGAATTGGGGATTTGAAGGGATTCTGATTTAATAATTGGGCTCTTGGCTGGATTTGAATGTGATAAAAAAGTAAAATTCACAGGTTTAATCAGACTGTTGAGGCAAGGTCACCAACGTGAGTCACAGACCTCACCCACTGACTTGTAGGCAGATCAAACTCTTGACAAGCATGAGTACACCCTTACAATACAGGAACCTCCCAGTCCCATTAAATCCATTAGTCAAATAAACCTCAACCACATCAACCAGTACCACATCAGTGGTGGTGGGGTGTGAGTGAGGAGGCTAAAATACAAGTTTGCTTAACCAAATCAACACTGTGTATATAACAAGTATACTTGTGCATACGACTCCTCATCCACTGGAACATATTACTTTATTATTGCACACTCAAAATTGTTCTATTTCACTCTGTCTCTTATTTTTCTATTTGCATTGTGTCTTATCTTAAAAGTCAAAACACTTTTGTAAGCTTACAGCTTCTCTCAGTGGCTTAGTATCCGAGTATTATCCAAGGACACTATGGACAACACACGTCAAATTCCTTTGGAGACAATCCAAGGCCAGCTGTATTTGCATGTATTAAAATGCATAGTCTGCAGAAGGGGAAGAGGCTGACTCTCCACAGCCTGTGTACTGAGGCAAGGTGAGACAAATAGCGTTAATAAACCTATACCTGTATACTGCCAGCAGCTACAAAGGACCCCCCGCCCCCAGGAATAAATTCAACACGCTGATCCTCTGCCGTTACAAGCAGCAACTTCAATCTGTCATTCCTCTGTCACATTTATCCCTGCTCATTGTTCCTTCCCGACGGAAGAACATATCCTGTCTAAACCATAGCTTTGCATTATCATTCAAGGACGGAAGTCATTATGCATACTCCTGTCAGCGTGGTTCCATTCAATTTAGAGGAACCATGTTAAGTATGTGAGTGGTAGACCGCTCTCTGGCTCGGTGGAGAACAATATATCCTCCCCTCTGCTGGATCAACCTTTGTGATGGTATCTGCTGCAAACCAACGACGGGATCTTTGGTCCTCTCTGCCATGAAAGGCTTTGTTATCAGAAGTGAGAAGATTAAGGATTTAGAAGGAATTGTCTGCAAAAGTTTAAGAAGCGTCAGATCTGTGGACGGCAACCTACAGAAGAAAGAGAACTGTGCTGTTTAGTGTGGGATGTGATGTGAGTCTGATAGAAGCAGACAATAGCTGTATCTCATTCCTGCGCTAACAGAACAAAGGAGCTGGCTTGTAGAGATACTCAAGAACAAAGCAAACATCATGGTCACAATAAGACATCTGAGTGCCTTTTATACTTGGCGAACAGCTGGAGCAGCTATGCAGGCATGAAACCAAAACAACTCGGGTACTGACGCAGTGAGAGAGAGACGTGTATTATGATTGAGTGGAAATGGAGAATTGATTACGCACATCATCAAAAATGTTTCCAACTATTTTAAAACCTAGAGAAATACATGACTGTAGTCATTGTACAAGACACATTGTGTGGTAGCCTGTCAAGGACTTCATATCATCAGCATGATGGATGCCTGCCTGAAGTTCAAACCTGACTTTGATCCAAGTTTAAGGCACATTTTTGACAACTTGGTCATTTTCAGCCACATATACATGTTTAACCAGATGAAAGATTTTAGCCACCAGATGTTTCCAGAGAAAATAAAGCTGAGCAAATGTTAGGCTGAAGAGTGTCATCTAATCATTGAAACTCTTTTATTTTGTGTTTCTACCAGGTTTAATCCCCTGGCCCAGCTGTTATTGAGAGGAGGATGCAGCTGTGGACATTTCAGCTGCCAAAAAAAGAAAGACCTCCTGAACGTCTGGTTCACACGTTATCGTAGAAGAACATCCAAAAGGTAAGTGGCAATCTCAGTTTCCCCAATCACTGCCTTCAAATGTGAAACTGCTTTATTTTATGCTTTTTATGGTTATAATCATAGTGTTTGTTGTGATTACGAGGAAACCTCTGTGGATATGTATGTAGGATATGTAGCGATTGCAAGGTGTGTTTATGTGCTCCCGCCCAGGGGATTTGTTGGTATTCTTCAACTGCAATCACAGAAGCAGAATTATACCTTTTTTCTTGTTTTGAGACACAATCCCGACTGTTGACCGCCGACCGCCGTGCACTGTCAGTCAACTACAATATCCACCTCCAGCACCGAGCAGAAGGAGGTGGGTGGTGCAGTCAACACGAGCAGATCTTAACAGTGCAGTGTACAGGTCTCACACAATAAGTCTGTCACAGCCCACACGTCTCTTTCAAGTGTTTATCTTGGACACCGAAAGACCAAATTGCACGACAGGGGGTTGTCTTTTGTTGATGCTTAAAGGCAGCCACACCAGCAGCTTACTCTGATTGTGGAAATGAGGAACACAGAAAGGCGGGAATTGGGATCTTGTTCTCTGGCTCAGTGGGAGGAATAATTAAAACAGATTATAAAGACACATTATTTAATATTAAACACTTACGGTATGTAGATGGCTCCAAAAACATTGAAAACATCACTGAAGATGAGTAGCTCAGTCTGTCGAGTCCTATCAGAGGGCAAGGCCACAGGTTTTTCAAATGACTGATGTTGTCAAACCTTGCGCTCAAAAAGACTGATCGCTAAGAGGTTATGCACATTCATACTGACGGGAAGTGCACTTCCAGGTGATGTATGGTACTGATCGTCCCGTGATTTGAATTGATGACACGCTTGCCGGTAGTCACAGACAGCTCAGATGAATTGAGCATCTTGTCTGAACGATTGGATCCTTGTCCTGGAGCGCTCCACCCAAATTCATCAACCCTTTCAACATTTCACTCCAGATCTGCTTGACCCATCGGTTTTATTAGTGCCGGGGGAAGGCAGCAATGATTTGTGCTCGACACCTGTGATGGACCAATTTGTTTTTACTCTAAAGAAGAGTAATGGAAAAAAAAAGCAGAACGTCTGGTGCGGTAAAACACGCTTTAATATATATTGTAGCCACTGTTTAACTCACACTCACTCCTGCATTAGTACAGGATGTGCAATCAGAGGACACAGTTGCATTCTTCTTCCTTATGTTAATTTCTAACTCGTGTCCAGCATCAGTATCACTGCTGCTCGTAATGCTACATTTTCTATATATGTATATTAAGCAGCGGTCTCTCTTGACAGTTTCTTCATGCAAGTCTCATGTGTCCCTCCCAGTTATTGCCTCTGTAAGTGTTTCCTAGACGAGCTTTCAGATGATTAAAGCTTCGCTCCGTGACACTAGACAGTATTGAGAGGCTAATGTTTGAGTAGGAGAGATTCTGCAGTGATTCTGGGCAAGGTGCTGCCAAGTTAATCACCAGTCAACTAACCGACCAAATGCTCACATTTCCCCCCCTCTGCGCTGTATCTCCCCTCCGCAGGATGAACGCGCTAATCCTCTCTCTTGTTCATTAAACCTGAGTCGGGTGAATCCTCACAGCCGCCTGCTTGATAAGTGTGAAGTTTGCAGGCAGGCATCTTTCATCGACACACCTCAACCTGGGAGAGAGGCTTTAGATTCCTCAGCTGAAACACTTGTTAATTCTTAGGCCACATCTAATTCTCAGCCGAATGTAAAGAAACCTCAAGTTTTGCAGTGGAATTAGTGTGTTACGCGGCAGGCACCAAATGCCCTCACAGCCATTTCTGTAAAAGTTTGCTGTAAGCCATGAAAATCCTAATTCTGATACATTATGCAGACTGCACCTCTGGGCTTGTAATTGCATCATACGACCAGCAACAAAGACACAAACATGGAAACATAAATATGATTGAAGACTGCGCACATATACAAACACACACCAGCAGAATATTATAACATCGATCTCATAACTGCCACCGAAACAGCAGCGGGGCTATGATTCACATGATTATCGAGCTCAGGGCAGATAGATGGAAGCAAAGGCGAATGGGTGAGTAGAAGGATGGATGGTGTATTATATGTCCAATAGGCATAGATGAGTTTGCCAAGAAGGTTTGCTGCAAAATCAATGGGTGGAGATAGTCACAATGATCCTGTGTATCGATTGGTGTTGGCTAATAGAAGGGCTCACTCGCGGACACGCACAGAGGAGACGAGATCGAGGGTGGTTGACTGATTTGGGTTTATACGTTAACATTGATGTGATATTTTCAACAACAGTCATCACTGTCATTGACTATAGGAAACTCATACAAGAAGTAGCATCACTGGTGAGGAGAGAGTCATGTTCATACCTCACTTTGAATGATGCTCCTTTACTGGCTGTAAATCTCACTTGAGCTGCTTCCTCTTGATGAGGTCGTCTGATAAACGATTTAGTTAGTTTTCTCCAAGCGAACCTATTATAATCATTTCCAGCTGTGTGTTTTATTCTGGGAATCAACTAGAGGAGCTTTACATGATTCACAGTTCAAACAGAGTCCTTGTTTATTTCAGACTGTCTGTTATACAACCCCTCAGTCGAGCCTCTGACAGACTCAGGCAGTGTTAACCTCAAGTTTCCTTAAAAGCTCACTCTCTCTCTCTGGACTGGCTGAACTTCCAGAAACAGCGTGCACCTGTGGGTTTTCATTGTCTTTATTAACAGGTTAGTTGACTTGTTTGGGATGTGCCTCGCAGCTGTTTTAGAGTTTAAGTCTCTCTTTTATTTTTCATGCATGATGTGCAGTTCCCAGGAATAATAAACAGATCAACCCCAGCAAAATTACATCAAATCAATCAGTTTCAATGTCTAGAGCATGTGACGCAGCAGACATATAGCCACCATGCTCATGCAACTCGGGCAGGAAGAGGATCTAAGAATAAACTGTAACACTACACTTTATTCTGCTACTACTATACTACACTACTGTAAAACTACGACATGTATTTACCTCATAGCTCATTTGTTTAACCTCCTTGTTGGAGTATAAACTGTCTCTAGAGGATCAGAGGATTGGTTTTGCATAGAGTTGTTTGTTGAAATTATGCTTTGGATTCACTGTGAACTTGCTGTCCCGTTAGTGACTAAGCTAACAAGGCAACTGAGCTGACAGTCTGCATGTTTGCTAAGTTTCCTTCCTATGAAATGGGTGTGCGCGGATTAATTTACAGCACCACCTTAATACTTGTTGAGGCCGTGGCTCGATCAAGTGTTACCACACAGCTGCTAATGGTCTCCCTTGAATTATAGTCCTGTTAGTGGACTAAAAGAAGAAAGCCATGGGTCTTTCATCACTTTTGAAAACATCAGCTCAAGCCTGGCTGTATAAAATAGTGAATATACTGTGCTGCAAATTTTGCCGTCGAGAAGCAACATCCATCACATCCGCAGTGAAGGACATCCTGGTCATTTTTCACCGTTGGCTAACAGGCCAGTATCAACAACATGGTGTGAATAAATTAGTTTCACAAACATTCATCATTCAGTTAAACTACCCGGAAATAAGGCCGAGTGATCAAACATGAAAAGTTTGTATCTGAAGTCAGAAGGAGCTGACCTTACTGCCCTCCTCTTATCACAGCTCAGAGAGCCCAGTAATTGAAAGGCGATTGAGTGAGCCTGTTCTCACTGGTGGGGCATCACAGTCCTGAGACAATAATAGAACTGTGGACCTCGCCATTCAACAGATCTTCTCAACCATTCAAAGCTCAACATGAGGTGAAGAGACAACGTGCTGCAGCGGATCTCAGTTTCTTTGCCGTCTCTTTGTGCCTCACTCTGACTCAGGCCTCACGTGGCACCTTGACTCTGGCCTGATGGGAGCCAGCTCATCGCCAAGTCACACTCTTGGAGATGTGTGACTGTTCAGGCAAAATGAAGCCCAGATAAAAGCTTCACTCTGAGAGACGGGCTCTTTGGATATCAAGCAATTCTGCAGCTGGAGCACAGACTGTGATCAGCTGCCAGCCATGAAAATAGACCTGAGGTCCATGTTAGAAGAATGAAACACCTATTAATTAACCCAGCCTACAGCCCAATAAAATGGTCATCGTCACTCTTGTTATCTTGAAGTTGGTTTAGTGCTGCTGAGACTTGTTGAGTATAGATTTTGGATAATTAGCTGTTTTCAGCTGCATTTAATCTCAACTTTAACTAGAGAAGGAAGAGAACATGAGGTTTTCAGCATCCTTCTCGAAAATGCCACATTTCTGAAACTGAAATATTCAAAGTCAACATCTAGAAGAAATGCCTTAAAATAAATGTTCAATGCTAAATTGTCTTCAAAGACGGAGAGAAGCAGAACAAAGAACTGTAACAAGTAAGATTTTTATGTCGCCCAAGTATGAATTGGCTTCTATGATTGGTGCTAAGCCCTCACTGAATATTATTTGCCAGCTGGAGAGATTAACGACTACCTAAACTCACTGCTCAATTTCCAAACAAAAAGTCTCTAGCAGTTCTATCCCTTAATTAAAAAACAGGAAATGAAGCTGTCAGAATATATCGTAGTTCAGCAGAGTTTGAAATGAGGCGAATCACGCTCACCCATGAAGTAGGTGACAGTCTTGCACATGGAGGCTCCGAAGATGAAGTCCTCCAAGATGTTGGGGATGAGGGTGAAGGGCATGCAGAAGATGGCCATCATCAGATCGCTGACCGCCAGCGACAGCAGGAAGGAGTTGGTGACGGTCCTCATGCGCTTGTTCAGCATCAGGACCACAATGATCAGCAGGTTGCCAAAGACGCTGAGCAGGAAGATGAGCGAGTAGAGGAGGATACGCAGCGAGTCCATCTCTGACAGGGACAAACACAGAGGCAGGACCTTAATAATCAGATGATGGCACCTTTGAGTTATTGGTCATGAAACAGGAAACATCAATTAATTTCAATAAAATCTGTCCGTGAGGGAGCTTTCTCTTGTAGTTATGAGAGACAAAACGCAGCACAGGCAAAACTGAGCAATCACTCAAGCAAACAATGAAATAAGAAAGACAGAGAAGAGAAAGGTGAAAGAATAACAACACAGTATTCAGAGAGTAGAGAGACGTTTTTTAGGTTATTCACCCAGGAAATAGGTCTCTATGTGCTTGAATAACAGTCTATTTCAGGACAGACTAACTGTGCATAATCAAAATCTTAAAATGTAACCTAGTGTCAATATTTTCCTGCTGGTTCTGTGAACCAAACGATAATTGAAATAATGATACAGGGACAACAAAAGAAGCTGTATGAAAAGAGGTAAATAGACTTTGTCAGGTGGCGTCACCTGGGATAACAACTGAAACTGGAAAAACAAGAGCAAACTTAAACAGATCTCTTTTTACTTAGATCGTCTGTATCTTTCTCTCTGACAAACCAATCACATGAGGAGGTAGTAAGAGAGACAAATGACCACAAAGCAGCGCAAAGCGTCCACATCGTGACATAAACAACCACACAATTATGCAAAATTACCACAGAAAAATAAAACACCACGAATAACAAATGTTGCCATACATTTATTACTCTGAATATTCATAAGCGCTAAACAGGCAAAAACAACAGGATGTTTTTATGTCTGAAACTAAGAATGAAACAGTGCCCCAAAATAAGTGTGATTCAGATGGATTCCTTCGTTCCTTGCTGCCATACAGCTGAGCATCAGTGAGAGCAGGACGGCCCAGCCAGAGGGTTTTTGGGATGCTCCCTTCACTCACACCGGCCTGTCAAAGCGAGTCTGTTTGAGAATGAAAGTATCTGACAGGACAAGGTCGGGGCCGGCCATGTGCTGCGCTGACTGAGTCCTCTGATTAAAGACAGCGACATGGGAGAAGTCTAAAGGTCTGCAGCAGGGCCTGCAGACAGAGCGCTGCACATCACCTTCAAGACACACACACACACAGCTGATGAGGAGTGGAGGCAGGACACAGACAGTACTGTATGTTCAGTTATCGCTCATGTGGGATTTAAAATGCCTCATTGAGGAGTGGACCAAACAGCATTCGTTAATGATGCAATGAGGCAATCTATTTTTATTTTCGTTTTGTCCTCCCACACAGACCCATGACTTGAATCTCAATGCTGCCTAAAAATGTTTTTTTCTGAAACATAACGATGAATTGCAACATTCATAAAATAACATCGTAAATAAGAGCTTGTCCTGCTGCTCTCTGTCAAAAGCACAATACTGACGTGGCTTACATACAATACACGTAGTTAAGAAGAGAAACTTCTGGATACCACCTGTTTCCTGTCTTGGTTAGTTGAGCTGGGTAGAGTGGTGTCCACGTTCTCATCAAATTATTATTATTATTAGTGGAGGTTATGATTATGCATGTTGTTACATTTATTATTTATTTTCTCTGCAGTGTTTTAAACCTCCAGTTGAATATTAGCTACAAGGCTAACACTGTGATTTTGATGAATGAGCACTGTCCATATTCATTATACAACAAACTATTTATTTTAAAACAGCAGTTTGTTTGAAATAAACATTTAGGAAATGCGAGAGGCCAAAGTATAGTGTTGTTTTGCACATAATCGAACCAGAAAGCACAGATAAAAGTAGACGAGGTCTGCATCTCCCCGGACACAGCAGGATGCATGCTAATCACCTCTGCCACCTGAGAGACCCCCTTTTTTCCCCCCAATGAAAATATGAATTATTCTTTTGATAAGAAAATCCTCCGGCGGCTTTGAGAGCGGTTTCATCAGCTGAAGACTGACATCACAACCTCTCTGTTTCAGTCAGCGAAGGGCAAATCTGCAACACCAGTGACAAGTGAGATTTACACAATGAAATGATGTGAGATATGCATCATCAGCACTAACATGTGAGACTCACAAACGCCAAGTCGGGAGCTCCCACCGGCTCAGCGGCTCCTGCTGTTACATTTCGTGCAATTCAGCCAAGTGAAAATGGAATTATCTATTCATTGAGCTCCGACGGTTTGTTGGCTCCCCTGAGCCAAGACTCCCAGACAATTCACATTGGCTCCCTTGACTTACTCAAGTGTGACAGCTGTGTTCAAATCCACAGGCATCTGCACATATGAAAGCGTGGCGCTCACCTCTGAGATCAGATCATATATATCATGTCACAAGTGGCGATGCTTCTGTGCATGGAATATTCACCGATGGCCCAAGAATGAGAGATCAAAACGTCAGCCTATATTTCGGTGCGTATGTTTCGTCAGACTCTGTTTGCTCTGTTCTTACTGCTTCTATTGGCTGCTGCTATGCAAACCATAATTCTGATTCCCCATGGGGATCATTAAAATTTCATCACATCACTTCACTTTGTCTTATCTTTAGGATAGGATTAGTACAACAAGGCACAGTGTGTCATTTGAAGGCTTTTCACAGGGGGCTTGTGAAGTACTTTTTTTTATGTTTGACTGACAGAGTCCGGATCTCATCATCAGACATGAATAAATTGTTCCAGAGATAATCAATAACGTGCAGTGATAATCTTAGAGGTGATGCGATTGCAGAAAAAGAGCCAAGGTTCAGAACTATCCTTTTAATCACAACCTTGCCACAAGGCCGGATTTCATACCGAGTCTCTGTGAGATGATCAAATGTTCCAAATTGTTAGAAATGACTGTCAGCTCGGTCCTAATCTGATGTTACTCCTAATTACAAGTGAGCTGAAAGCCCTTTGGAAATGAACCTGTGAAACTGCAGACATGAGTCAGGATATGAGTCCTGAGCTTGTGGGAGTCAGCAGCTAATTCCTTTTTCTCAAGTTGCCGCTGAGAGCGAGACGCGAGACATTAAGTCTGCAATATTTGACTCTACCTTATTAGTATTTCAGTCGTCAGTGTATTTGTTTAGCAGTGGATTATTGATTGTCAAACTTGTCTTAAAAAATCCTCTTTTTATTAACACATCAAAATCTCTATTCAGTCTTCATTCACCTCTCACTTGTGTCAATGAGCTGCTGATGAACACTGAGATGCTGTTGGAAGCCAGTAACGGGACCCGGAGTGAAGATATTATTCCTTGAATTCTATTTTAGGCTCATGAATATTTTCCATCTGTGTTTGTTGAATTACTTTACCATATTAACTGAATTTTGTTTGGCAGCAGTAATAATTTAGCAATCGGTCTAATATCATCAGATCTGCTGGATGACTGTTCTGCTGAGACATTGCCATTTCTCCTCAAAGGGAAAAACATGTTGTAATTAAATTTACATTCTTTTCACAAAGAGCAAGAGACCTCTTTATTTTTAAATGTCATCGTGAGATAAACCGATTCAACACTGACTAGTTTTCTGTTTTTTCCCCCATGTGAAAGACAATATTATCATTTAGTAGGAAAATGGTAAATGTGAAGATAAGATCATTTAAAGTCTATAATAAAGTAACATATTGCATTTTTTTTAGGACGTGGTTCTCAACACGTCGCAGGAAGTTGAAAAATCTAGTCTGATTAAACTTCAACTAAGAATAATTAACAGCTGTAATTTACCCTTCATAGTGTTTGTCTGTGAAGCAGCACAACTCAAGTGAGACCAGACTGTGTTTTGCACTTGACTCATTTTTGTCTAATTGGCTTTCCAAGCGTCAACAGTTGTTTCATTATAACCATGAATGGCTGTGTTTTGGAGTCATTTCACTTGTAACCTGTCAACACACTGAAAGTTATGAATAAACCACTACAAACATTATCGGTATGAATGTCCCCTCAGAGCGGTCAGTCGCTTCTTGTGCACAGCTCTTGAAAAAGTGTTAAGTCTAGGATTTATATATTTCCACCACAGGATTTACAGAGACTATTTGTAGGTTTGCAGGAAGCGCTTGACAAGAGCTTCAGCTGTTGTTACGTTTACTACACCCTGTAGCTGAGATAGGAAAACGATGGGACAGGTCAGAGCTAGCTGTTAGCGTACTAACTTGGCATTGGCTGTTGGTCTTGTCATGGCTAATCAGACACAACCTCTTTGCCAGGATATGTTCAGGGATATGACAGCATGTTTTGTATTCAAGATTCAATCAAAAGATAGTGATCAGGGTCGTGTTATTCTCTTCTCTTCTTTATGTTCAGTTCAGTCACAGGGGAAAAGAACCATCACTGAATACCAAGATCCATCTCACCTTGTGCGCGGTGTGCGGATGGTCTCTAAAACTGAACTTGCCTCCGACCTTCACCTGTAATGTTGGATAGATCTGGACTGTATAGATCTGACTGATGGCAGATTTGACCTGTTGGCCTTCATTTTAGCCATTTACTCCACACATGACTACACTGTATTAATAGGTCTTTGCAAATGAATCCTTTGACAGCAATTTAGCTTAGTGCTCAATGTGCAGAAGCCGATCTCTGTATCGCATTTTATCACTGTAATGACTGGAGTTAGTTACAGTCAGCACAATTCAACTCAATTAGTCTTTCTACCCCGCCGCATGAGAGAATAGTATTGATCCTGCAATACTTCGAAATTTTAGCAAGTTGGAAAGAGCTTGTTTATGGTGCACAAACAAGCTCAGCACATTCTCAATTACCCATGAGACCCTGTTGGACATGTACTGTATGTTAGCCTCTGGTGCAATTAATTCATCTTTTCTCAGCTTCATCAACATATTTTTTAGAGACTAAAGTGAATATTTTAACGTGAATTAAAGTGAAGAAACCAAGCAGGAAACAGTTAACAAGAACCATCTCTACAAAACAGGCCGTATTGAACAATAAGCCTGATGCCAGATAACACATGTGCAGTGTGAGTGTGTGAGCTCGAGTCTATTTTAAGTAAAACACTTAGCAGACAATCTGAGGCAGAGTTACTGCACCGCAGCCTCCTGGGGGGGGCTAAATTCACTAAATCCCTGTCCTCTCTGCTGTCTCTGCAAACACAATGACAGGAGGACAGATGCCTGCCAATGTCTGACAGGCAGGCTGGCTGCAAACTGTTAAACACTCCCATTGGCCTTGTGTCCATCCACAATGATCATGCATACCAATACCTATGGTATATGTGTATGAACAAGTTGGGATAAGGCAGCAGATGTTAATATCAGATGAACTAGATACCCATCCTCCGCCCAAACCTCCAAACCTCCACATTCTTACTTTACAGCTCAGATAAGCTGCAGAGTCGTCCGATAAGAAAATAACTCATACGCCCAAGGATTTAATTACCTCTGCAAGTGTTCACCCAACAGTGATTTTGACTCTCTCTTAGACGGGTCTATGTTATCAGAACCTCGGTTTGGAGTTGACCAATTCCACCGCTGCCGAAAAATACTTAAGACTCTCATTCCTGCACAGTGAGTCAGAGAAACAGTGTCTGTAGAGCTACACTTTGATGAATTGCCTTCTGCTTTTCACAGACAGCCTGTTCCATGGTCGCACAATTTGTCAGTTTGACATCTCTGTTAATACCAATACCTGAACAAAAGGGAGGCACCATCCAAAACTGCTAGACAGCAATAAAATAGTAGACGTCTTCTTCAACCATTTAACACAACTGACACAACACAAGCTCTTCAATTTGTCAACACACTTTTATACATAATTACTCAAGCTGAAGTGGCTGCCTATCCTAAGATATTAGTTATAGGGCAAAACAACTAAAATACTTCAAACGTGAAACACCTTGCAGTTGTCGTACCCTTTGAACAGTGGAGTCTCAGCTCCCCGGGGGCAGGATTTGTCGGTTTCAAGGTCAAAGCTAAAAACAACATGTGATTATGGTTTTGTGTTGTTGCTCCTTGACTCGAGAGTGAAGACACCCAATCAGTACACATCTTTAAAACTAGAAATAACCCCTTGTGTCCTGTGTTGTGTCACTCTGCCAACCAGCCTGTTTGCACTTGTTGTGTTGTTGTCTTATGCTTTTGTAAAGTATGACCATGATCACAGTGAAGTAAACATTTGACCACAGTATTTGAAGAAGTTCCCTCAAGGAGTTGCTGAGATATTGTTTCATAAAAGGCCAAAACTATGTTTTTTTACCTTGACATGTGACCTTTGACCTTTGGATAGGGAAATATTGAATAATCACATCAATCCTTACTTTCTATTTTTACACTGTAGTTTTTGCACAGATGAAATATATATAGTGTGTCAGTTATTACTGTGCCATGACAAAGCCAGGCTAGCTGTCTTTGTGCTAAGCTAACAGGACACTAGCACTGAGTGACCCTAGCTTCATATTTAGCAAGAGACATGAGAGTGGGGTTGGTCTTTGCTTGCTATTGATTCTGAGATAACGTTGTTGTGAGTAGACAAGGCTCCGGACACCTGTCGGTCAATCGAATCAGGTGAATGCAACCCTAAATAAGCCTCTTAAAGCCTTGATAATCTACTTCACAGGGCAGTCATTTCAAAACTGGCACCAAGAAACTCATTAAAAGAAGCGAAATTAACCATCGTGACTTCCGACTTGTTTAATTTGATTTATCAGGAGGCTTCAAGTGTAGTCTCATTGCAGTCTGCACCTTGTAGTTATTAGAAGTGCTGCATCTTATGGGATTTTTGAATCAAATTAATCATTCAGCGGAGGTGTTTGCCAGCTGATTCCCATAAATCACTATGAAAACAAAGCCAACAGTGAGCGCCAGCTCTCCGAAGGGGACGTGATGCCGTCCAATTACTAACTGGACTTCCTCGGGTAGACATGCTAAATTTTGGAGGATTCAAAGTTCACAGAGTAGAAATCAATCACTTATTATCGCTTGTATGTATCAGAAGCATTAAGCCTCTTAATCATGTAGCTGCCGCAGCATCGACAGCCCAATAATGTGCAACTACTTAATGTTTGTCACTTGCACCGTGGAGAGTCACATCACTTAGGATTAACAGCCAGTGAAATTAGTCGAACATGATATGCATTGAGTCTAATGATACCGGATAAACCCATAAAAGTCCACCTCCATCTCCCCTCCATTCCTTTGCTATAGTGAGTTAATAAAGTCAAGGCAGGGCATTACAGATCGATACAGCTGCTGCACGGCTGAAGCACTGCTGCACATGTTTGAGGGGGTATTTATTAGTGCTGTCACACTACTCCTCTCCATCTGTAATATATGCACAGTTGCATATAAAAGCCTTAATCTCCTATTGATTTTCCTCTGCCAATCTATAGTAGACGAGAGGGATTCCCAGGCGGCAGCAGCAGCTCTTTATCAGGACGTGAAGATCCTCCAAATATTTTGTACCCTCGGTGCCTTCGTTTGCGTCATTTGTTCCACCTTGCCAGGTCGCATAAAAATTTTTCCAATTATTTGATCTTATTACTGTGATCATGTTATGACAGGCTACAGTACCGCGCACATACCCAAAGGGAACAAGATGTTAATTTCAACAAGACACCTATAATAGGAATTGGTAAGATATTATATAATAAACTCCTGCAAGCTCCCCCTCCCCTCCACAGCTATGTCTGTTGGAGCAGTGCACAGCTTCTCCACACTAACAGTTAGATTCCCTGTCTTTATTTTTTCCCGGTTGGTTTCTCTGAAAAGCAAAACAGTGTCAATTTAATGCTTATGAGATTCACTTCATGATTACTTATCTCACATGCACTCAAAGAACCGGGCGAGCTCAGCAAAGTGCCACTTTGCATCAGCGGCAATCGGAGAGTGTCCAGGCTGAGCCAAGGTGCAGCTACAGATGTTTGTAGGTCATAAACAAGACCCCGTCTGAACTGCACTGCTCTCAGGAGTCCAGAGTGATGATTATAATGTGATGCATGTCAGATGTTGTTTCTCGTTTGGACTGGAGGAGCTTTGCAGCAGCTCTGCACTGCGGGATTAATCATAGATACAAATCCTACAGGATTTAATGACTTCAATTTCAAGTCATTTAGTCCGCTGATAGAAAATTAACTATTAAGGACAAAGATGACAAAAGTATGAATAGAAACAAATCCTTAAATGCCTGATGCTGATGTTGCAGAAATATGGAAATAAATGAATAAAACTATAAAATCAGAAACAGAATTTAATGAATTTATTTTGCATTTAGGCATTTACATATATTCGGAGGCCATTTAAATGAAACCAGAGGATTCCCAGGCAAGTTCTGCAGGCGTTAGATGTTGAAGCAGGTTTACAACATCTATTTGCCATGAACACTGGAGATAATGATCGTCTCAAAGGTGTGAGTCACGCTGAATTTTAAAATATGTTCATCATGTCTGTGTGTCTAGATATGTGAAGTTATGACTCAGAAAGAGTGAAGCCTTTCATATGTGGCGTCAGGGTCAAGTGCCTTACAGCAATGTTGTTCTTTCTGGTTTTTGGACAGAAAGTAGACAAAATATTCTCAGTTCAGCTTCTCGCAGTGCTGCTGCTGCTGCTGCTGCTGCTCTAAACAGGGAGCCTACTGACCAGAAACTACTGCAGCTAATACACTGACTATAGCAAGGACATCAAAGTAGATCCCAGCCATCACAGATGCAGCTGCTGCTCCAGCTGTTGACCACGCTGGTCCAATCAGCAGCCAAATGACAGTTAACCAACTTCCAGCTCCAGCATACAGCTCTGGCCTCGGCTCTCTCTCGCTTTCTTCCTCCTCTTTAACTCTCTCATCACTCCCAAGAGAGGCACGCCTTCTGAACACCCTCCTGAGTGTCTACAGTAACTAAAGGAGAAAGGAAAGCCGGCGTGGCAGCAGTGTAACGGAGCTGCCTGTATGTGGACATTTGACTCCGAGGCTGGTGAAAGATAAAAGCTCAGAAAGACATACACGGTAAAGGTCGCAGCCTACACCCTGCAGTCAGGAAGTGTTTTGTTTGAGGCCTTTGAGAGGGGTTCCCTCATATTCATGGTTTTCTAAAACGAGTCCCTCCGGCTTTTTGGTTGTTGCCTTAGTGTTTTTGCTCCGCAGAATCCGCAAAGTATGAACATATTTACATTTTTATAGATTTATGTTATTCAAACCGCTGGTGGACATGAAATACGCCGCCTGTTGTTTATTGATGATGGTTAAGTATCAAAACCAAAGCTCAAAATATGTGATTCGTGCAAATTGTATGCATCTTTTTCCCTCCATCATATCTCACAAAATAAACCCGAGTCAGTTCTCCTGCAAGCAAAGAGCAAAATCTCCAATTCAATGAGTTGGACAAGGGTAATTCCACAAGTGGTGGGGTGGGGTGGGGCTTTCATTTCCCGTCCCAGCGCTGCAGTATCACAGCTCAGAGGAACAATATGGCTGCATAATCAGGCTCAGCTCCTCGGCTCTGGCCTGAGGGGAGACAGCAGAGGAGGACGAGTAGGTCTGCTAAGGACTTAAGGTAAATAAAAGAGGAGTGTTTGTGAGTCACCTGGAGAAAGAGAGAGAGCACGGGATCGGGATGGGAGCATTCATCCGTCTGCAGGGCATGTCTCCTGGTCAAACACCAAACAGGGCCCCACACACACAGTGTTTGATTGTTCTTGGGGTAGTTGAGCCTAAACACTGGCTGCCTCCTGTATAAGGTCAGTAATAGCAATGCGCCACAGAGGAAGGAACGCCTGTGAATTATTTAGTTGGGGGAAGATTTGAAATTTTCTCGATACTGCAGCAGCGGCAGCAGCATCAGGGGGAAAAATTAGAAAAAGTACTCTCGCCCACGTTCAGACCTCATTACCTAATCAGCCCACTGGTGCCCTAATAGAAGACAGAGCTCATGGGCCCTTATCTCCTCTGCTGTTTGGTTTAATCTGGGCAGCAATTTGAAAATTATGCGCAAGGAAAATAAACACTGAGACTTACTGAAACAGCTGCTGCTCACTGGGATTGTGGCATTATTGACGCAGAGAGAAGCAGCAGTAAATTGGGCTGCTTGGTGATTGATTGCATGCACCGAGGCTGAGGAAGTCACCCCGCTTGCAAATCATTTAAAAACACAGATCAGTCAGGGAGCAGACCAAAAAAAAATTAAAAAAACAATAACATGGGTGACGGCATGGAGGAAAAGTGCATTTTGTATCTGTTAAAGGCACATTTTAATATCTATGATCTGATCACAGGAGGCCTGATCACAGCCCAGGCAGGGACCCAGCAGTTTGTAATTAAAAACTGAAATGAATAAAAGCTGCAAACGTGCTTTTATTTTGTAGGAAATATTCAAAGTCTGACACAAACTTGTTTTTATGAAAGGAAGGAGCTATAAAAATATATTTATAGCAATTTCAGTCACAGATAATCAAAACAATAAGGGGCCAGATGTTGCTTTATGGTTTTGGCTGATGTAGCCACTTGGATGGCATCAAAGGAACAGTGAGAAGAAGAAGAAGAAGAAGAAGATGATGAAGAAGAAGAAGAAGATGGTGATGATGAAGAAGAAGATGGTGATGATGAAGAGGAGGAGGAGAAGATCTCACCTCTGGCTCTTGTGGCCGGTCTGTGGAGGACGGAGCTGTTGGTGCAGCTGATGTTGTAGTCGCTAACTTCCACGCTGAGGTTCCCCTGCTCCACGCAGCCCGGCGACACCTCCAGCACGCTCCCGTTCACCGCCGACAGAGCCATCCTGTGTAGCGGCGCCGTGAGTAGCCCACCACCTGCCACGGGTTGGTTTGTGTGAAGACGGGACCCGCGCCGGGAATCAACTCTCCACCGTCGCCTTGTTCGTCTTCATAACAGCCGGAGAATGGGAGAGGAAGTGACGGGGGCGCGTGGTGAAACTTGGACGAAAACCCGTCCAAAGTTGAGTTTTCTGAAAGTAAAAGCGGGAATAAGTGACGATTAACCCGAGTGCGACAGTTTCACTCGTGGTGCGGAGGTGCGGAGGGGAGAGCCCGTGAGGCGAGGCGCGGCGTGGCGCGGCGCAGCGCTCCCAGCAGCGGAGTGTGGAGGAATGAAGCTGGCGCTGCTAAGGCAACTGAGCTGCTCTCCGTCTCTACAGTATCTCTCTTTCACACACATCCACACACTCCCTCCCCCTCTCTCTCCCTCCCTCTCCCTCTCTCTCTCTCTCTGTTCCCATTCAGCTCACTGCTGTCACTGTATAATTTAGCCAAAGCAGTACATGAATAGGCTTCTTATCTATAAGGCTGCAAGGTGGAGTGACTCCAGGTTCTTGTCTTCAAATGGAGAAAATCACTTCACGCTGAAAGTTTCTAGAAACAATGGAGGTTGGATGTAGATAGTGCAAATACTGTACTGGCGTTTGTGCTTCAGGGCACTGTCAGAATAAATGATGCTAATATGGGCTGTGGTAAAAGAAATGATAATGGCCTTGTGGTTGATGTATGACATACTAGATACTGATGCATCTGATGCTGTGGCTGGCAGAGGGGGAGCTAGCTTTACTGCATATATAGTGTTACCTGAAGTCCAGTGGTTCTCAGCTGAGACAGGGCCAAGATTAATATGATGGCTGATGAGGTGGGAAAGCAGGAAAATTGCTGGTAGTTTAGTTTGGAGGAGGAAGTTCTTCCAGGCCTCGCTCTCTCTCTCAGCTTCAGGATCAGTTTCATCAGTTTTGCTGGGACTCCACTTTCATCAAAATGGTTTAATTCAGTGTTCCACCTGGCGGATCGATAACAGGACAATCACTTTCTCGGAAGAAATGAATGCAGTTGATTTCTCTGCTTGAGCGAACAACCTCCAGGTCTTGCAGGAGTGTCAGGGGAATCATCAGGAGGACAAAGAGCCATAATTCTGCGGAGAGTGCCAACTTCCTTTTCCCTAAATTGCCTGGTGATTTACAGAGCAAGATGCCATGGCTGTAGATTGGTTTTTGGCGTGGGGATACAGTTATGCTGTGCTTCGTGTGTTTTTGATGAGACTGCAGCCACCGCGTTGACACTTGGACCATTTCAAAAGGATTTGTTTCAAAGTTGAGAATATTTCCTGTGGCCTGGTTGTTAAATTTTCCACTTGGCTGTTTGGCCGACCCACAGGAGCGAGGTGAGAGGTTCTGCGACTCCTGATGTGCAGCGTGATGGCTTGGTTTATGGGGAACAATCTCAAAAGTGCTGTGGGGCTTGGTTCCTGTGTTGCCATTCGAGATGATACTGACGCTTTGAAAAATGTCTGGAGGCTGTGGAGGAGGAAGGGGAAGTTGGTTTGCTGTGTGGAGGAGGAGGAGGAGGGCATCCCTCTTTGTGTTTGTGATTTGTTGTGTGCTTGCTGTCAGTCTTGCAGATGGTTTTACAAGTACTTCAATTGTTTTTATACTGCTCTTATGTGTGGGAGGTAAATGTTTGTGTGGTGCTCCAGTTTGCTTAAAACGTGCAGATGTTTTCTTCCACATTTTCAAGATAGTGATGCCAAAAGTCTCTCCCCTCTGCCTCCTAATCCAAAACCTCCGATGCAAATTCGCATCGGCAGCTGCTCCGTATTTATTTTCAGTGTATCAAGGTCTTTGCACTGGTCATGACCAGCATGTCTGATGAGATGGGAAATATTCAGTTTCAGATACTCCAGGGCGTCAGAGCAGCCTGCTCCAGTAGAGGCATTTTTGTTGTTTAAATCCACTTAGGAGAATGCGGCTCAGTTAAACGACTTAAGCTTCTCTTGTGCAAGAATGTTAGTTGTCCTGTTTGAAGACTCCTCATTCGCCGTAGGACAGCTCATTCAACGCTAATGACCATGCACCAATCTTTCCTAAAGCTAGAAACAGGAGAAAGAGGAAGAAGATTGACTTTGACCTTTGACTATGCAGAATTATTAGTTGCTGCACAGACAGGGTAATGGTGCATGAGTCTGCTCTGTGAACCGCAATGGAGCACAGTAATAACATATATCAACTCATACAGTGAGCACAGTTGCACCCGAAATCAAATACAGACTGCCTATCATGTCATAAATTGTACACGTATGTAGTTAGCTGCTTTATATGGACTGTCCCACAGGGATCAATACCAGTTAAATCTGTGTCTCTGTCGGGCCCAGACATAGATTTAACTTGTAAGGTTGGTTTCAAAAGAAGATTGAGTTGGGCAGGAGTCATACCCTTTAGAGCCTCGTAAACAAGCACTAACACTAGTACAGTTCTGTGCTGCAGCCAGTGAGGTGTTTTCAGTGCAGGTGGTGGTGTATCTTGCAGTCCTGGTTATCACTCTGGCTGCAGCATCCAGAAGTAGGAATCACAGTCTGTCAGTCTTGATCAATCGGGACTGAAAAGACCTGGTTCAGGTGTAAAGTTGCCAATAAGTTTTTCCACTTGTGTTTTTTTGCCTCAGATTAGACAATACATTTTTCAAGTCAATACAGTAAAACGTCATGTTCAACTTCTAACAATACAGGGCTAGCAAGTTTGATTTTAAGGTCACCTGACTGGTTCGGATAATACAGGTAAACTAGGGCAAGTTCACCACATCTTGTGGGCACTGATGGAGACAAGGAGTGATCATGATGAGATGATCTTGTCTTATAGGAAACCTGATAAGTATCATCAACAATCGTTACATGGATGGCACTGGAAAAATTGGGAGTATTGCTGCCAAATGCTCACAGCAGCCACGGCTGTTTCAGAAGAGAATTATTAATGTTACCCCAGTTCATGTATGCATAATAATGACTACTGTGCTCGCTGATCTCATTTGATCCCAAAAAGGGTGACAGATTAAAGGAAAAAATGAAGAGTAAGTGTCCTAGGAAGGTGTCAGCTTCAGTGCTTAATGCTCAGTCCTTGGCATTGATCTCTAAGTCTGTGAACTCTACTGGAGGGAGTAACACCATTCTTCCCTCATCTGGTGATTTGACAGTGGCAGTGTCTCGTGACTGTGAGGATCACAGCATATGATTCACGTCATTTTCAAACTGGTCAAACCATTCAGTGACCCCCTCGTGCTCTTTTGTCGTCATGGAAGAGACCACCACAATCAGGGCAGAAACATTTTCATGACATGAATGTTGATTGCTTCATTGTACAGTGTGGAAACATCAGTATTCACTGTTTCTTCGCTCACTTTTTCCTTTAATTTGCCACCCATCTGACTGTCTGCTCAGCATAAGTGTAGACAAACACAAAAGGTACCTGTCAAGTAAATGACCTTCAGATACAAGACAAAAATCAACCTGATTACCAGTGTAAATGTCCTGAGGCGTGTGTATTCAGAGGTGTTTGACATGAGAGTGTTTGACAGCTTTCTTTGTCAGGCCTTCTTTGTCACCCAAGGATATTCTCCTAATCCTGTCAGTGAGGTTTTTATTTTAGCTTAGTTTAACAGTAAGCCTGGTTTCTGTCTAAAGAAAACAAAAACTGCCGACCAGCACCTCTGAACCTCTTTATGTTTTTTAATTGTGTCAAAAATGTGTTACATTTGGACAGATCCAGGCGAACCTTTTCCCCATGCTGCCAGTCTTAAGATAAAACTGTCTCTGCTCTCTTTTCATACCCATTTTACACTTATTTGCTTAGTTGCCAAGAACTGGATGAAAAAATCATCACACACATACACACACAACCACACACCTGTGTGTGTGCACTAGCAGCACCAGCAGGCCGACGTTTCACCTCTTAAAAACCCCAAGGCCCCTCAGGAATGCACACCAAAAAACCTGCCAGTCTCCTCAACTTTGCAGCCTGTGCAGATGTTGACACAGCTTTTCCTCACCACATGCAACCTTCAAGTTTACTGCACCTCATAAAAACAGCCTAACGCTGAAGTGAAGTGCTCGAGTGTTCATAAAACATTAGAGGAAAATACTCAGTGATGCAATCTTTGAGTCTTTGTCTGTAGTGTCAAACTAAACTTTATCATGCAGTCACTCAGTTCAGGTAATATTATGCACACACACACACACACACACACACACATACGGACAGACGAGCGGCCTGCCTCTCTCATCCTAAAGCATTAGTGCTTTCATCCATCATTATAAAGAAACAACCCGTGATGTGTTCTTTGATTCTTTTATCTAGGACACACACACGCACAAAACCACACACATCCTGGTTTTGTGCACACAGGGCTGAAGAAGAGACAGGTCTTGTCTCTGCATCTTATAAGCAGCTCATGAATAGACATGATGCACATGTCAGCAAAGGAGCAGGAACAAAGACTTAAGTTGCTGAGGCGTAGTTAACATGCAAGCATTTTACTGTCAGGGTGAAACCACACTGCAGCCAGACTGAGACAGAAAGTGCTCAGAACAAAGAAAAGACTGCACCTCCTAACATAATTAATCTCCATGGACTTTAGCTTGGATTAAAGAGCTCAGTGTGAGTGGTGATGAGTTACATACCTTTGGTTGACAACATAGAAAACACCTGTTTTCACCAAAAACAACATCCATGTTTTCCAACTCCCAATGATGGACTGTTTCTCAATTAAAAAACCGTATCCTACGTCATCAGGTGTAAAGGTGTTGTCACACTCTCTGCCTCTGTCACACTTCTCTGATCGTCATACGCTACAGGTTTGAACTGATCTCAACACTGTACTGACCTCTGCTGGTATCTGTGCTGAAAACAGATCCTACCAAAGTGGGAACAGATTTCATTTGCATTCGATGAAGTAGCATCAGAGTTTCGAAGTGTAAAGCTCCTCCTGTAATGCAAAGAACTGAAGAGCCTGCTGTGATAGATGCTTACATTTAGACACAAACGCAGGGCTAAACACTAAATAACATACCCAGTGTATTAGAAGTACACATCTTATTATGTGTACAAATGGTCAAGGTTACCTTAACCTGTCAAGAAATACAAAAAAGGAAATTATGTTTCTTTCCTTGTAATTACTCTCAAATGTAGCAGTGCACTGGGTGATGTACAGAGGTGTAGCCTCATACAATTTGCAGTTTACTTTAATGTCATACAGTCTACCTGAGCACAGTTCATGTTGACCAACTTTGTTTTTGCCTCCTTGTTGCATGAGGTTTGTGCCTCTGGTTTATTACGGAGACTCACTTCTAATGTTTTTTTAACGTCAGAGAACCTGTTGTTGTGCCGTAACTCCTCATTAGTTTAGTCAAAGTTTGCTATCTGACTTAACAGGACAACTATGAGCTTCCTGCTCATCCCCTGATAATGATCTTTTATAACCATAGGATACATTTAGTGCTGATATCGTGGAGAAAGCAACAGCAGAAGATCCCAGTAATTAGCAAGATAAAAGTATCACTGCAGCCCATAGTGAGTCACCACAAAGTACAGATAGCAAACATTCCCCATCAAATACTTTTTAAATCAAATTTCCTCAAGGTTGAGCCATGAACTTCAAACCTTTACAACAAAGACTTAAGCAGTTAAAATGTTGCTTTTTGCTAAAGCCGTGATCATATTGCAGCTTCAGCCAGCTTCAGCCTGGCACAAAGTAAACCAAAGAAGTTGCATTTATGTACAGTCGGAAGTGCAGCAGAAAGTATGCACTGTGTAGAAAACAAATTTCAGGTAATGAGGATATAATATTAACAATCACATTTGAATTTTCAGCATCAATAAAATATTCACAGGCAACATGTTCGTTTGCCATTAGAATAAAGTCACACAGCATTCGTTTGGCTCGACCCTGTGAAGTGCATTCAGATAATGTATCACTATCTTGTGGTGTGGTACTGTACAAGTAAAACTGAATTGTGCTTCCTATAAAATAAATGCATTTTCTCTTGCAGTTAAATTGTATATTAATGTAAATCCTATTAGACTCCACTGCTTTACAGATGACTACAGTTTCCAAATCAGACCATTAGGAACAGACTTGCACTAATATGGAGCTGGCCATTCAGAATCATATTCTTCCAGTTAAAGCAATTAATGTACAATACCTTCATTTATGACATTTAAGAGTGTTATGTGGACTTTTGTTCTTTTCCAATAGCCTCTTTGTTCTCATGTCTTTGACTTAATAGACCTTATCTAATCTTCCTCTTCTTACGTTGTTGTTATAAAACATGTTGTCTATGTCTATAGCTGAACATGATGCTATTGTTGTAGCAGACTGGACAAAGCAAACAAATGAAGCAATGATTTCCAAAATCCCAGTCACTAAAGGTCGTACATGTTCTGCTTGCGGACTGTTTCATTTGAAGTTTTAATATCCATAAGAAAACACATACGTGGTTTTAACAACCCAAACATATCTCAGTTCAGTTTTCATCCATCTCCTCTCTCATACTTGCTTGTAGGAGGAGACGGTGTAGCTCTCACATCATAAAGGCACAGAAGTCCCAGCAGCTGATCAGTCAATCACTTCACAAATAGGTGTGTTGAAAACGTGAGAAAAGAGTGATCTGGACTGGACGCAAGGATAAGTTAAAGTTAGCAGTTGAGAAACATTAAAGGTCACATGAAGAAGGTAGATAACAGAAGTGAAGAAAGAAGCTTACACAGCAGTTCAGTCCGACAGCATGTGGCTCATTTTTTCCTACCATTTTATCAGTTAGTCATTCGAATGACCCTGATAAATATGTGCGTATGCCAGTGAAGCAGATGAGCAGCATAAAAATCATCATTTCTGACACATTGTATTTACACGTTCCAGTATAAAAGCTATAAAGTAATCAAAGCTCTCAGTCAAACATTAACTAATGTTGTACCAGTGATCTGCGGCTGAGGCAAAGGTATGTCTTTATCTGATGGGAGTTTTCTATAAAGGCTTTACGTTAGTGAAGTTTTCAGTCGCAAACAAGGGGCTTATTTTATCACAAAGTAACAATGCTCAACTCTGTAGGACTGAGCCTCATGGTGCTGCTCTCAGCAGTGGGAGCGGCAACGATAGAGAGGTGAGTTTTATTCATTTCACTGCATTGTTGAAAGGTTTATGGAAAACAAAAATACTAGTGTAGTATCAGCTGCCATTTGATTTCTTCTAACATGTACAGTCTAGTATTCAGAGACCGAGCGACCATTCACATATACCATATTGAGTTGATTGACTGTTATTGACAGTTGTTTTACTTTGCGTCTCATGTACTTGCTGTATTTGTGTTTGTGTGAAACAGAATGGAGCATGACTACTACAAATACCATACCATGCAGGAGGCGAGTACGCCTGACCACTATTCACACTTTAACAAATCATCACATACACACATGCATTCTTTCTTTCTAATGTGTACATCTGCTCCACAGATCTCCAAATGGATGGCTCAGATTCAAGAGCAATACTCGGATGTTGTCGAGACAGTTCATTATGGTTTCACCTATGAGCACAGGACGATTAGCTTACTGAAGGTAGCCCCGCATTTTGAACAGTCAGTTTCACAACGAGAGTGTTGACACTCTTTTGTGTTTGTGCTGTAGATTCATTTGAGTTTGTCTTTCAGATTGGTCTGCCCTCTGAGGAGAAAAAGAAAGCTATCTGGATGGACTGTGGTATACATGCCAGGGAGTGGATCGCACCAGCCTTCTGTCAGTACTTTGTCAAACAGGTAAGGGACCTGAGCTAACATTTAAATTAAAAACAAAACAAAACAAAACATAATTTATTACCCCAAAGTGTTAAGTGTATTATTTCATTGAGTTCCCAGACTACTTTTACTTTGGTTTTGTGTTTTTTTAATTTTTTAATTTTAATTTTCTTTCATAAATCAGCTTCTAGAAACATACAAAACAGATCCAAAAGTGGAAGACATGATGAAGAACTTGGACTTCTACGTCACGCCTGTGCTCAACGTGGACGGCTACATGTACTCCTGGAAGGACAACACTGTCAGTGCTTTCATGGATATTTATCAAATTAATTACTTTTCCAGGGTTCAGCTCACAAACCACAGATAAACAGGATATGATGTGATGATGATGGTTGAAAATCTATTGAGACAGTGGCTCTTCCATTAAAAGAAGCCATGTTTTAATAAATCATTTTCTGATGCACAAAATGCCCAAAGTACAAAAACATGTCATTTTCAAAATGAGTGGAAGAGTATTATACAACAGTCAGCATTAAGAATCTACAGTATGTACAATGTTAAGTACTGGTTTCATTATTATCAAATAATTGAAAGATGGATCTGAAGCAGCTGATCTAACTAACTGAACATGATCCATACAGACTCGACTGTGGAGGAAGAACAGATCACCAGGACCTTCAGACTGCAGCTGTCTCGGCACCGACCTCAACCGCAACTTTGATGCCAACTGGGGCAGTGAGTGTCATAGCTCTCCATCTGCATTTAATCGTACATGTTTTGATGGCATAATGAACAAATTACAATTTTCCAAGATGTTCCTGAAGTGTCACCACACAGTTTGTTGTAAAGATGTAACAATATTGCACTTTCATTAAGCAGTTAAAAAGATAGACATTTTAACTTGTGGGAGGAAGTGGTGCTTATATTTCATTCCGATTATGCTCTCTTCACAGCAATTGGCATATCGAAGGACTGCTGCTCAAACATCTACTGTGGGACAGGACCTGTGTCTGAGCCTGAGGCCCGGGCCGTGACTGACTATGTAGGAGCCAGGAAGGACGACTTCCTGTGCTTCCTCACCATCCACTCCTATGGTCAGCTCCTCTTGGTTCCCTACGGACACCCCAACTTCACCGCTCCCAACTACGACGAGCTGGTACTTACTTCTGCTAACACAGCATCACAATATTCTTCATCATATCAGATAACAAGTCAGGATATAGAGCATTTTATGCATCGTTATAAGCTGATTACAATTATCACTGTATGTTTCTACATTAATAAAGAGACTGCTCTGCCTATTGCCATAGAAACCCACAGTAACAAGGATAATAATGTTAATTTTTTTCAAGGTTTTGGATTTTGGGAGACACAGTACAGTTAAATGATGCATTGCAAAATGCACACATTATGTCATTAACATGTTCAGCATCCAGTTGCAGTCCACTCCTCATCTGCCGAGGTGGAGGAGGCAGTGAAAGCTTGACTGATAGGAGAGAGGCTGAGGCAGGTAATAACCCAGTGGAGCCATCATCCACAGAGAATTATGCAAAACAGGATTATGTCCATTCGTTTCCCGGGCTTTAGCAGGACTTTAACAGACAGAGGCCAGCCCGCTCTTCTAAGCCATTCAAACATTCTTGGACCAACCATTCGTGGATGGTCTCAGATGAGTGAACCTGGAGTAAGGTTGGTTTATGAGACTGCAAATCTGATACGAGAACATCCTGTTGGGTCCTTTTGATTCAGCTTGAATGGACAAAATACCAATAGCTAGATATTGATATTTAGTGATTGTGATTGTGACTGTGCTACATATTAAGCAGGGTATTTTACAGGTTAAAAATAGACTTCCCAGTGCTCCCTATGGGCAAATTATGTCAGAGTAATAAGCCTTGGTTTGATGCTTTAAATATGGCTGTAGCTTTTGAGACACTGGCCACAGGTGATGACTGAAGAGCTGTGTTGAAGTTCAGAGTAATTATTTTATCAAAACGCAGGGACGAGCGTGGAGCCAAAACTTTGACTCAGCAGTTTGTGGCAAACACAAGCTCACCTGCCCATCATTTACAGTGGTCACACCTGCAATTAAACAGAATTTTAAGTCATAATACAACTTTCACAGGTGATCCCCACCCACACAGTTACCATGCTGGAGAGACATAAAACAGTTTCATCAGGCTGTAAACATGTTTATACCTGCAGTAAAGTTGGACATGAGGGTGAGGGTCATTTATTCTATTTACTGGCCAATCGTAGATTCTGACGTCTAAAATATCTGATTATTGGCCTTAAATGTCCACTATCATATCTTTTCATATAAGAGCGGATCTCCACTTTAACTTCCAGATAGAAAAGTAACAAACAACCAGGAGTCAGTTTCATTCAGAAATTAAAAGACAAAATACGCATTAAACAGTAAACACAATAAATTAGTCTGTGCTCTTCTTCTCCTTTCCAAAAATGCTAATAATAATAATCTGCTTCCTGGGGTCTTGCACTACTGTGGTTGGATATAGTACAGACCTGGTGTACCTGCTAAAAACCACTGACTCACAGGTTCAAGACTGAACTGACACAAGACAGCTTTCATCCACAGGCACAAAAGTTCACATTCAGCTCAAGATCTCCTCAGCAGCTACATCCCTGGATTACTGCATGAATAAAGCTAATGTTTGTTTTCTCAGATGGAGGTGGGTTTGGGTGCAGCAAAAGCCATCTGGGAGGTCCACGGGAAGAACTACACTGTTGGAACTTCACCGGATGTGTTATGTAAGTTTACACATCCCTGCTGAGCATGATGACTTGTTTTGGTTCAGCTCACGAGTGGTTATTGAAATACAAATAAAATCTCTTCCTACAGACCCCAACTCTGGTTCATCTAGAGACTGGGCTCGGATGCAAGGGATCCCCTACAGCTTCACCTTTGAGCTGAGGGATAACGGGACATTCGGCTTCAAGCTCCCAGAGGATCAGATCCAGCCGACCTGTGAGGAAGCTTACAGAGGAGCCATGCACATCATCACCTACGCCCACGATAAGACCTTTAACAGCGCCGTGGCTGCTGCTGCTGCAACCGTGTGGACCATGCTGTTAGCACTGTGTGTCACCAGCACCAACGTGATGTGAGGTGGAGAAAACATGACACTGAACATAAGGCTATAAGTCAAGCTGCCTATTCAAAATCTAATGATAGCGAGATGTTTTCAAAGTCACAACTTCTACACAACAGTTTTAAAGTGTAATATTAATATATCCTCAATGTCATTTTGCAGCTAAGAGTTGGAGTTGATGCATTTATTCTCCAAATATGATGATAAATAGGCAACAACACCTGCCCATAAAAAGTGCAAACAACTTATTATAGAATGAAATATTCACATATACTTTATATTTATATTCTGCCCATGTGTCTTTTATTTGCTTAAATTTGAATGAAATCACAGCTGATGCTTCTACTATATTTGTAACTGTTCATGATATTGGCAGAAATGACAGTATGTATTGCATTTGACATTTGACAAAAAAAGGCAGCTACTGTAATAAAATGTTAATAATTTAAACAAAAATAAATGTCCATTTAGCCCCTGAAGGATCGTAGGTTCCTCAACGTAACATGTAGTTTCAAGGCTGAGTTTCAGTGTTTGTTCCCAAACGGCTGGAAGCCTTGTTGTCTCAGAGTGGCCAGCGGCAGGAAGAGCTCCTGCTCTGGAGGAAACTCATCCCAGGGCGTCCACGTCCAGCCTGAGAGGGAGAGGACCACACATTTTTTCTTATCTTCTGCTCAGGTGGGCAGTGATGTTTTTTTTTTTGTTTTTTTTAAGCCCCACTTCACATACCCTCATTCTTTTCCGGCTCTAAGTTCTCTGGCTCTCCTGACTGCTTCCTGTCCAGGTCTCCTTGCATGAATATGGTGACGTAGTGGTACTGCTCCTCGAGCCTGATGGAGTTTACCACTGACGCAAAGCGGACGTTCACCAAACACACCCCGGCCTCCTCCAGCACCTCCCTGTGAGCACAGTCCTCCCACGTCTCTCTTTCAGACACAGAATTAGTATGTCACTCCACTGAAAGCCATCACATGCAGCAGGTCACAAGTTTTATATATTGATAGCAGCTCCTCCTCTCTTCATAGCGGTCATCCCACCTCACTACCTCTAACCATACTATAAATATAGAGCATTAGTAATAGTGAGGACTTACTAATCTTATAATTTGGTAATAAATGACTAAATGCATTTATTATTTGTAATTTTCATTCAGCAGCGATGATTACAGTGAAAGGTGTAAAGCACAACTCTTTGCTACAGGCTGAGATGTTTGTTGAATTATATGGAGGTAAGTGTTAAACATTCATTGCCTCTCCTGTAATCGATGCACATCGGTGTCAGTTTTTTCCTCCACCTACCCAAACTCCAAATGACCACCGGGGAGCTGGTACTTCCCTTTGCCCACGGCGGTCCTCCGTTTGCCCAGGAGAACACACCCGGGATGGGTTGAGTCCGTCACCAGCACCCCGACCCCGACCCCGGGGCGTTTAACGGGTTTACCCGACATTTGGATAATAAAGTCAAAAACGCCTCATAGATCTTCGAAGTTAGCGAAACTCGCGCGTGCTACACGGTAGCGTCGTTGTCGAGGAGGTGCAAGAGGCTTCACCTCTCTGTACTTCCGGGTTCGCTTTAGTAGTTCCTTTGGGAAGCTGTGGATGTACGATTTCACAATAAGAGACCAGGCCAGTCCAGTGGCAGAGAGCAATACTGTGCGTTATATTGCGTAACATGATTAATAAGTAGCTGCTATAACTTAATAAATTACAGATTGTATTGTCACAGATGTTCCCATTAGCTGATTGAGTGGAGTACACGTGCACCTTGATAATGAAACACCCCTTGGCTATGTGGTGCTTTAAATGTCCTCCGTAATTTTATTTAGATTTAACTGGCAGTGATTACACTCAGAGGGGTGCAACACTGCCATCTAAGGATAGGATGTGCATACTGTCTATGCTGATAAAACAGTAACTCATAGAACAGGTCAGCTATGATCACTGCTCTTATCAGCTGTAAATCATTGTATATTTTACTTAGATATGATGAGACTGTGTTTGATATTTCAGGAGATATAGGATTGATTATGTGGCATAACATGTAACAACAGTGAGAGAGGTTGGATGAGAAGTTGTTGCTGTGTCCTTATTTATCTCTGGTCATGTACTAAAAGACCTTGTCCTGATGCATACAAACACCAAAGACAGATTTTAGACTTTTACCCTCAAAGTGAGCAATTTGACAAATCAAGACTGTGTTTCACTGCTCTTACAAAAAATTTAGCTTTGATGATTAATTGATAGAAAAGTAGATTACACCCTGATGAAGGCACATGCTGCTACGAGGCATAGTTCAATAGAAATTCATAATTAACTTTCCAAACAGTCATTCAGATAGGTCCCCATCAATAATAAATGAAACTGTGAGAGTTAACCCAAACTTTAACTGATGGTTTTTAATTAAATGCATTTCAAATGACAATCAATTCAGGTCTTTAATTAAAGAAATACAGAAAGAAGATACAAAATGGATGAGTAAGAGAGCAGTTGTCCTCCTGTGGAAAGAGCAATAAAGATATTTCAGCTTTTGAATATGTAATGAAATAATATAGATAGTAATTACAGTTTTTAACTTTTCAATATTCACCCACCAGCATTTTTCTAAGATGTAGAGATCAATGATGCTGGAAAAAAGGCAGACTTTAATTACTAAACCACATAAGAAGTGTGTCTGAGCTTGTCAGATCAATATACTGCCACATGTTCAACACCCACCACTTCTCTCCTTCTGGCCTCATCCCTCTCTCCTGCCTGCTGCAGCCATTTCTTCACCGCAGACTCCACCGCTTCGTCGGCAGCTCTAGCACAAACACTGTTCCTCCTCACTGCATCTGGAAATGAAAAACTTGAAGATGTCTTTCGGTGTAACTGACTGCAACAGTGATTGTTGTTTTCTTTACTTACTGTTAACAATGTCCTTCAAACATGAGGACGCAAAGGACACCTTGTTGTTTTTCCCTCTCCAGTCCATTCTCTGCGCAAATGTGTTGGACAGCATCCTCTCCAGTATCCTCTGTACTGTTTGATCAATTGGACGTCCATCAGTGTCCCCAAAATAGCTGATCTGAAAGCACAGATCACAGGCAGTGGTTGATGTAGTTTTATAAGTATTCGCTCCAGCTAGGTAACTAGCAGAGGGTAAAATAAACAAACATGGATCATGCACATTAAAAACAAAATAAATTAGGCCATACTTCATTTTATAAACAAGTGAAAAGTGGTGTATCTGTTCTTTTCTGTCTCCTCTGCTCTCTAAATATTAGAATCTAAATATTAATCAAATATTTATTACTAATAACCTTACTACATTTTGTCAGTTTCGAGCTCAACACATCAAGATAACTTCTTACAAGCTGATTCTTTAACCCCGGGGTTTCACTGAGCTTTAGCTCCAGGTTAACAAGTCCTTCCTCATCTGTAATAGGGAAAATGGCCCTCAGATCAGCCTCAGCAGAATCATTAGCACTGTCTGTGTTGGTGAGTTTCAGCAGCAGCTGCAGCATCTGGTTCTGCTGCTGCTGGAGAACTCTCAGCTGGGTCAAGATCTCCAGCTCCACTGCTGTGAAAAAAGTATAAACACTCTGTCAGCACATGTTTTATCCACCTGAAGGCTGTTTAGAATTTGAAATGAACAAAAATGTCAGTGTTTGTCCATCTGGCTTGTTTTAAATGATCAAAAATAATATATTTCACTTGTCATATTTAGTACTAATTATTCATTAACATGAGTCTGAAAGTGACAAATGATCTGTAGGTTGAATCTACATACGAGTGGGACTGTGATGACAACCTGGTCTGCACACAGCTGATTCAGTTGCATTGACGTTCCCTGTAAAAATTGAAGACAATCAATAAATCAATATACAGTACTTGAAAACATAAACTAAACTTCATTACAAACAAGAAGTAGAATTACCTTTGTGTTTCATTTTCATGTGGATGTCAAGGCAGCTTTTATTCATCACCACGCAGCACTGTGGACACACTGTAGGTTTGTTTGAGCATGTTTTTGATTGACATGACTCATCTAAAGGTGCTGGGGCTGGTTCATTACTTACAGCTGGTCTTTCAGTCACTGGGGGTGGCACCATGTTTGACAGAGAATCTGAGGTCCATGCTGCTGCATAATCTCCTTCACATGGGCTCAGTGTGTCATTGATAGCAGCACAGCTAGGACTTAGATCTGGATCAGGCCGCTCTCCTAATGATGGTGATGGATGTTGTGGCTGCTCTGCATCATCATGAAAATCTTGCACTCTGACTGACAGACCTGAGTTGTGTTTTCTGTCCAGATGATGAACAAACTGGTTGCGATTCAGGAACAGCTTCTCACAGAAACAATGAAAATGAGCTTGTGGCCGACATCCTAGGTTGCACTTGTAGATGCTGAACCCTGTGAGTGGGGGGGGGGGGGGGAAGTCTTATCAGGACTCATGATAATAATTACATTAAAGATTGATTCTGGGTTTCTGGGTCTAAATTATTATTATACATTAGAAAATACTTATATATGAGTATCCCTAAATTATACATAACATAATTATAACATTCTCAGTCATTATTTTCTAAAATATGTAGAGCTGAGTTCATGAACCATGTTACCTTTGAAGTGAATGGTTCTTGTAAGATGACACCTGAGATGTCTCTGGACTTTATATCTGTGCGCCGGCTTGTAGACATGAGGACTGCAGAGAGGGCAGTGGTACAACGCGCAGCACTGAGAGCATTTGTGCACCGGCGGCAGCTGGTTCTCCTGCTGGATGGTGATGTGGTGCTGGATAAGAAGACAATGCCGCGATGTAAAGAAAACAGCACTTTAAACATGTTATAAAATGTAACAGGTTTACTATTAGACGGCAAACCCCTAAACAACTCATAGAAAGTTATTCTGTGATACAAAAACAAAGATTTACTGAGAAGGGAAGAGAGCGGGGGACATGTTTACTCAGGGACTAGTTTTAGCAGGAAGCTAGCCTAGCCACCCCTCGCACAGGGAAATGGTTTGATATGAAAACAGTTTAATTACCTGTGACATTTAGGCCGACAACTGCTCTTACTTCCTGCCTGACAAGACAAGTCAAACCCACACTGGCCTGGCTTTAATCTGCTGATTGTTTGTTTCTGTTTTCTCCAGTGAAACCGAGTCAGCCCGCGCCTGTGTTCGTGTGTGCTGCAGGGCTCAGACAAGGGCGCCCTCTACTGGCCGGGTGGACTCGCGGTCAGTTTTAGTGAGAGGATACAGTACATACAATGCCTTGAGGTACTGAGGTATTTTCCTTTTAATCATTTGACAGCTGTTCAAACCAAGAGATTGTTTTCAACTAAACCTCTAAGAGGGGTCCATTTAAATGTCAGACTCTAAAAATATGATAAAAAATAAAAATATACAAATTTCTCAAGCAGAATTTCTCAGGGCCAGACTCCTAGATTGGGAGCCATGTAAACTAAACTAGTATCAACTATTGACCTAGTGAAATGAAAATGATTGGCCCATTCACACCTATATTTTCCTGGTATTTGACAGTTTCTCACCAACACCCGTTTTCCCCGCTCGACCTGCCTGGTTGCTCTGGCCCCACCCTGCCCATCTCACCTGTCTATCAGGTGAGAGCAGCACAGCATTTCCTCCTATGACACCTACCTCCACACATCCCTGGGCCTTTCTCCTCCACTTTCTGCTTTACATGTGTCTGCTTTAAATTTCTCTCTGCTACTAACCATCTCTCCATTGTGTCTCAGTTTCTCCCTTTGATTTTGCCTGACGTTGTCACCATGAGTCGTAAACTGTGGACAGAGGAGCAGTTTAACTGCCCCGTGTGCCTGGACCTCCCTAATGATCCAGTTACCATCCCCTGTGGGCACAGTTACTGCATGGGCTGCATCAAGGATTATTGGACCAAAGACGACCCCAAAGGGATCTACAGCTGCCCCCAGTGCCGCCAGACCTTCTGCCCTAAGCCCTCCCTATCCAGGAACACTATGCTGGCTGATGCTGTGGAGCAGCTTCGTAAGGGAGCCCTCCTTTCTGATGTGCGTGAGTCTATGCGGAGCGCCCGTGGGGCTGCCTCCTCTAAATCCAAATCCAAAGGGAAGCTGTCCTCCTCTGCAGTGCCGTGTGATATGTGTAAAGGAGAGCAGCGAGCAGCAGTGAAGAGCTGCCTGGTGTGTATGAGCTCCTACTGCGAAGCCCACCTGAAGCCCCACCAGACCAAGAAGGCCCTGAATCAGCATGAGCTCATCGCACCCACAGGCAATCTGGCCGAGAAGATCTGCACCCAGCACAAGTACCTGCAGGAGTTCTGCTGCCGACAGTGCAAGACGTTCGTCTGCTGGCTCTGCACCAGCAACCAGCACAAAGGCCACGACTGTGTGTCCACCAAGGCCGAGCGCATGGAGAAACAGGTGGGCAAGTGCAGGTGTTGCAGGGGCTTCAGCCAGTAACCAGGGTGTATCAGTGCTGTGTATCAATTCAAGTGTTAACTCTCAGTAAGTGGTGTAAATTATACAATGACAGAAAATTTATCCACAGCCTTATCATGAGTAAATAGTAAAGTTGTGGGGTAATTACAGATATAGATCCATTATTCATTATCATTATTATTATAAGTATTGTCCATTTAAAGTCAGATTTTGATCAGATCTTGAGAACATGACATAATCAGACCATATCAATACTTTTAATTTTGAAGTACAAGATATTTAAACAGGAACAATTTCATTTGTGTCCATAAACAGCCAGGAATGGAAAGATGGCAGCTGTAACGCTGTGTACAGTGTCATTGTCTGTCCTTTTGTCTGAGTCAGAGCCCGGCTGAGGACGTGTCTGTCTGCATTCCTGTCCACTGCTCCACCCACTCACGCTGCCTGCTGTGTCACTCTGTACACAACAGTTTCCTCCTGCTTGTGTTTTGTCCTGTGTGAGATTTGACAGAAATGGTTTTGGATGTCATGTCTTGTATTTTGTCCCTCTGCAGAAAGTGCTGTCAGAAATACAGGCAGAGAACCAGCAGAAGCTGAAAGACAGAGAGCAGGAGCTCAAAGATTTGAAGAAGGTGTTGGAGGAGATGAAGGTCTGTCAGAAGATCCCACCATGTTTTCCACCATGACATTGTAAATCCCAGTTACTATATACTCTCTTCTCACCTACTGGAATCTTCTTGTTTCCTGCTTCCTTGCTGGCACAGCGCTCTTCAGACCGGGTGCACGATGATGCGGAGCATGTGCTGTCAGAGCTACAGCGTTCGGTGGAGCGTCTGCAGGAGCTCCTGGAGGAGGTGCTGGATCAGGCCAACATGGATAAGATGGGTCAGGCCCAGGAGGTGGTCGAGAATCTGGAGGCGGAGATCAAGGAGCTGAAGAGGAGGGACACAGAGATGAAAGACCTGGTTCGCTGTGAAGACCACATTCACTACCTGCAGGTAGACTGGACTGTGAGGAGGTGGTGATGGAGGGAGGGGTCGAGGGTCAGAATCACACACTCAAAGCAAATATTTAAAGCATATTTAAAGAGCTGAATATTTTAACCACAGTTGCATTGATTCTGAGGGAACAAAACTACAACATCTCCTACATAGTTTGGATTTAGTTTCCTCTCATGTGATCTGGTAACACTATAAATACCTATAAATGTGTCCTACATCAGACAGGATGTTTTTTGCCCTTTGATTAAAAAAAAAAAAAAAAAAAGAGTCAAACCACTATTTTCCCTCAGACGTATGAGTCCATGTGCAGTCCCTTGGAGTCGGGTGACCTGCCCACTGTGGTGGTCAATCTTGAAGCTTCCTTTGAGCCTGTACGAGATGCTATCCTGGACCTCAGGGAGCGAGTGGAGGACCTGTGCAACCAGGAGCTGGGCAAGATCACCAAACAAGGTCAGTCTCAAGGAGGAGTCCTTTCTTGTTTATGTGCCATCTTTACCTCTCATGTTCTAACATTATAATCTTATTGTCTGTTCTTTTCCAGTTAATGACACAACGCTGTTCACTCTGGGAGACGGTAAGCTCAAAATATTTTTCTTTTCAACACAAGCTTTGATAAAGTTGTGGTTGTTTTGGGTTTGGTTGCTTAATAGTGACTTCCTCTTGTCTCTTACAGTCAACAAGAACGCAGGGCCACGGGCAGGGATATTGAAACGTGAGTTATGGATTTAACATATCTCTGAATTATATTTTCCATAATGTCATTATTCTCATTCATCAAACAACTTATTTGTGATTTTCTTCAGTGTTTTCTGGTTTGGGTGCCCGCACCACAAACAGCCGTTCTCCAGGTAGATTCAGAGTTTTTTTTCTTTTTCTTTTTTGTCCTCCATCATTGCATCTCTTCATTTTGTCATCCTTTGACATAAATATGTGTTTTCATTCCTTCATTCTTACAGCTCCTACACCCAGTCTCTCAGTCGGAGCGAGGAGCACAGACAGACGAGGACTTGGTACTGACATTCGGTGGAACATATATACATATATAACAACATTAAATGCAGTTCAATATGTTTTTATTTATCATTGAATATTGAATTTTTCAGGTATTGGCCTCAAAAGTCAAGATGTGAGGAGCAGGAATACACCACGAGGTGAGACTTAATGCTGTTGAATTAAAAAGAAAACTAAACCACACTGACCATTACCAGCTGTAAAAATATGTGAACATGTTTTAAAAGTTTTCCCTTCCTTCTTGCAGACAGAGGAAACACTAACTCCCCCAGACTGCGGGACAGACAACGGAGAGAGGAGAGGGAGTCAGGTTTGTTCTGTTTGCTTCTTGCTTTGTGCTTCTTGTTTCTTCCAGCTGAGGAATATGACTAAACGTAGGCCTCTAGTGTCTCAACCCCTGATCTAAAATCTCACATGTCCTCCAAACAGTGAGGGAGACTAACATCAGACCCAGCCCCAGACAAGAACCCAGTCCAACTCCCAGTCGCAGAGATTCCCTCTGGAGCAGGTTAACTCAGAGCCAGGATGCTCCTCCTGCAGCTCCAATCCACAATCCAGTCCCAGCCACCCCAGCTCCTGCTCCAGCCCCAGCCCCTGCTCCAGCTCCAGCACCAGCACCAGCACCAGCATCATCTGGAGGTATAAAATAAACCTTTATGAAATGCCTTTGCTGTCACCAACTGGCTAAAGCTGTACAGTGCAGCATTCACAAATACCTTTTATTTTCCATCTCTCTGCTCTGTCTTCTCCTCCCGGTTTGCTTAGCTTTCAGTCGCATGGCGTCCATCAGCAGCATCTTCCGCTCCCGGCGCAGCATCAACCAGGCCACACCAGCTGCCTCGGCCAACAACACAGCATCTGCAGGAGGAAACCCTTGTAAGACCTGACTACAACTCCCATGATGTGTCCCTGCAACTAATAACTCATAATAAATGTTCATTCCAACGGTCATCTCATCTAAATCACTCCTGCCCTGAATCTTCCTTATGATGTGCTGTGTTAGAGTGTCTCAGATACTGCAGGACACATTTGACTTCACTTGGGTCACTAGAGTTGATTAAGATGACCATTATATTTTTACTGTCTAAGTGTGTGTGTCTGTTTACCTTCAACAGGGGGGATGGCGTCTCTGTCTGAGACACCGACAGAAAGTAAGACAGACTTTTGAATATCTGAAATTAACGTCTCATTGGCACCTTCAGTCTGATGTTTGAAGATGCTAATGTGTCTAACTTTGTTTCCCCACTGCACAGTTAACCCTGGTCTCTTCTTGGACACACCAACCCCTGACACCATGAATCATGCTCCTGTCTTCCCTGCATGTGAGTAACATGAATAAAAATCCTCGAAAATATGATAACGCATGCCACAAAGACCAACAATGAGTGTGTGAAACAAAGAAAATCAAAATGTGTTTGTGCATTTACTGATTTTCCAGTGAGAGAAATCAACTTAGACAGCATCCAAGCCCCAGAGCCCAGGACCAGAGAGGAGTTCCTGCAGTGTGAGTCTCACTGTTCCAATATAACACTTAATATATTAGTTACAGTGTTGAAAGGTGACACATTCAAGCTGTCATTCAAAGTTTGTTTTCTCAGTCTCTCTACTAGATAGCATGGTCTTCATTAGCTGGTAAACCAACACAGACAATAAGCTCTGTGACTATGAAGCTGCATGTGGCATGTCATCTGTCTCCATGACAACTGAATGATGAAGATCATGTAATACAGTTAGAGTAAAGTTGTGAATATGGTCATTAAAACTCTCTGTGTCTTAGACTCTGTGACTTTGACCCTTGACCCCAACACTGCCCACCGACGACTGGCTCTGTCTGACGGTGACACCAAAGCCACCCTGCAGGGAGCAGCGCAGCCCTACCCTGATACTCCCCAGCGTTTTGATGGATGGACCCAGGTGATGTGCCAGAGCCCGCTGTACGCCCAGCGCTGTTACTGGGAGGTGGAGTGGAGAGGCCGTGGATCCTCTACGGGCGTAGCATATGGGTCACTGGCCAGGAAGGGCTCAGATGCCAGGGCGGGGCTCGGCTACAATGCCCAGTCCTGGACCCTGGAGCTGTCGGACACCTGCTGCTCCGCCATGCACGACAACGACAAGAAGGACATACCTGTCACCTACTCCCCTCGTCTGGGCATCTACCTGGATCTGTCCACAGGGACACTGGCTTTTTACAGCGTGGCAGAGAGCATGACGCACCTTCACACCTTCCGTGCCAACTTCACACAGCCAGTTTATGCCTGCTTTGGGGTGGGGAGTGGAGTCGGGGTCGGTCTGGACTTTGCCCTCGGCCAGTTCTCCTCAAGCTCTGACAGCATTAAGATCTGTCCCATGTGAGGTTGCATGGAGGAAACAAATTCAAACCAACACAATGACTGAAAGTGTTTGTAAATTTTTCATTGCACCTGATCTCTTTTCTCTCTGAAATGAACTTAATGAATGTTGTACACAAAAAACAAACATTATTTTGTTTAAACTGTACTAGCACCATAAAACTGTGAGTGATAATGTCACTGTCACTCTGTGAAGTCTCCTATAAACCATTGGATGGATTGTATTGTTTGCATTTCCAGACTCAAGATCCTGCATATCCATGACCCAAACCCAGTGATATTGACGTTTGGCCTGATTTGACCTCTTTATGTTTCACTAGCTCCCCAGAATTGATCAAGTTATCATGTTTATTAGTGCTTTGAGATTGTTGACCTCAGATAAGTCCCACTTTACACCTGCAACCTGATTCTAATCAACCACAACAACTGCACAATACCCTTGAGCAGGATCAATAATCTGGAAAATGAATTGTAATTTATGACTATAGCTGTTATAAAAGGACAGTAAAGAACAAAGTACAATATTTTTCTATGTTGCATAAACTGTTCTTCTTTACAATAACAATGTATTATTTCAAAGAATGTAAAAGTTGCCTCTAGTGAATGTCATTACTGGACTCACGTGTGCAGCTGCACAGCTCAACTGTAAGTTTCAGTTCACTGGTTGTTTTATGTGCTGTTGTTTATTCTTGTAGTTTTCAGAGTTGTCCTCGGTGGAAACAGATATAATGGTGTATGTAGAAGCATAAGAATTCATGGTCCAGGTCCAAGGCTGAATTTGACCATGTGTGACCAATGGAGCAGATACTGACCCAGCTTTACCACGATGGAGGACACAACCAGCTGCTAACGAGCTCCAGCTGCACTTGGACCAGGCTTTTCTTCCCCTCTGTGTAAGTAACTTGATGGTGGCATAATGTTAAATGTCTTACTGTGCTAGCTGGCTCACTGCTAGTTTTGCTAGCATGGAAATGAAAAAAGGATAAAACTGATCTTTAAGTCAAGACTGAGTAACAAAAAGTCAGCACATGAGTCAGAGGCTTTTTTTTCATGGCTTTATTTTAAAAAAGAGGCAACTGTATAATACCCATAGTTTACAGAGGATCATGATCTTATAGGAGAGACATGAACAGGCCATGTTATATTTTAGCCAAAGAAAGACACAAACCTGAACCTCCTGCTTTACTGGAAGTAGGATGTCACTACAAATAATCTATCAATATGAACAGTCTGAATGTGCCTTCTCTCCCGTCGTACAAACATAGAAAACATTAAACTGAAGCTCTTCTTGCATTGTTAAATATGTTACAGCGAGTTAGGACAAAATGCGTCTCATACACATATGTGCAAGCCAGAGTCGTCCATTTCTTCAGAAATAAAAATAACATTTGGCTTGGGTTGGATTCCCTTCTGTGGGCTTATACATATGAAAAGAAAAAAACAAAATGCTACATATATTAAAATCTTATGAAAAATTGTTAGCTGACATGATTAAAACAGGCACCGACTATACTAAATCTTCATGTTAGAATCTAAATACGTCAAATAGTGATGTCTGTAAAACAAAGGTTAATTAAAAAGTAAAAGTGCAGTAACTGAATGGGGGAGTCTGGTTGGACTGATGAATGTTAGGGACAGCAGCACCAAATGCTGGAGGGTCACAGGGGTCAAGCACAAAACTCTAAACTTACTTGCATCTAAGCATGAGATTATGTGGTGTTAAAGTAGCATATTGAATAAATATGATAATAATCCTATCTGCTGGCTAAAGTGTGAACCATATATGTCCTCAAGATATAAACCCCCAAGGTCCATTTTAAACAGAAAACAACCACTCGTAATAAACCAGTGCGTGATATATAATTAAAATAATGTCAGTGGTTTTTCCCTCTAAACAGACTGAACCTGAACATCCCACAGGCCTGAGATAAACACGATGGATGAAATTTCTTTTAAAGCCCAGCGCTGTGGTGAAGTGTTTTCAACCAAGTAGTGGTCCTAAAATAAACTTAACCTCAAAATCCTCCAAAATCCCACTGAGTGCAACTCATATATACAAACATGGCTTAACAGGAACACAAATCAGAACAGTGCTGGCTCCCACATAAGGCCTCATCATATTAAAAACACACAAAACACAAGGACCTGAAGAAGAAGGTAGGTCTTTTTTTCTCTCTGTTTGCCTGGTGTCTTGATTTGGTTCTGACCTCGCTTTCAGCCTGGCCCTACCTGTCCGCCGACAGGGTGCATGCTGGGAACCAGGTCGCTTCAGATGTGTCATGCAGACGTTTGCAAAGAGGCAGGAAAAAGGGAAGGGCACGTGGACGGTCACCAGACATCTGTGCAACAATGGTTTCTCATAAAGATATCATAATATTAATACTGGCGTGTCAGGGGCATGGTCTGACTACAAGAGGAGCCTGGCAGTACGCTGTTAAGACAGCTAGCACTTAAGTCGTCCAGTTGTCAAGTAATAAAAGCAAATTGAATTAATCCCTTCTATGGTGACTGTAAAGATTTCAATGTGCCGAGACGGATGCTCTTAAACCAGTCACTGTGTAATGGGTATGGTCGGCCACCATGATGCTGTTTTACTACATACTAAAGCTTTTCCAGCTCACTACAGAACAAGCCCTTGAAATAGAAAAAACTCTTGATGTCCAGTCCATCTTCACTCTAGACTTACTTTCCCTTCTTGAATTAACACTCAGAGCCCACTCCGTCTTCTCTTTATGGCTCTACTGTGCCTTAACCCTCGTTCTTTTCTTAATCGACTTCCACAATCCATCAATCACTTACACGTTCCTTCTCTCTGCTACCTGTGCCTGAACATCCTGAGCCTTAAAGGAAAACTACAAAACCTAATGCACGACTGAAAAGGTACAGAGCTGAATAACCTGTTCAGAGGCGAGCTAAGGCCGTAACAACTAGCATCATGGCAAACATCTACACACAGACACTGCGGTACCGCTAAAAACAGTCAGTTAAGTTTAATTGTGCTTTAAAATGAAGTCGTATAAAGGAGGGATTGTTTTGCCAATTGATGCCCTGACTCGTCTCTCCAAAGGCAGAAGGGAGGAGAGATGAGAGGAAGAAGAGGGGATGGAGTTGTAAAGGAGGAGGTTCATGTTCTTGAGTATGTGCCCTCCCAGTCCATCCCTCTCTTCAGTGCTTGGCTGAGCTTGAACTTGATGGGACATGGGAGATGGAGGCAAGATGCCGGCGCTGCTCTTTAAGGTTTCCCCATGGTGGTGGGGGGAGGGCAAGGGAGGTGGGATGCAGAGGGGGTGGGGGTGTGGGGTGACCGACTGACTTTCCTGCTCTGGCACCAATCATGGCTGGAAGGCTCTGGTTGCGCCTCAGGCCATCCAATAAGCTCCCTCCTCCTGCTGAAACAAAAGTAGCAGAATCCTTTCTTGGTGCCGAAGCCTCAGACTCTGAGCCGTGGAGCACCTTAGTGAATCCCAGCCGCCGCAGCCTTTCCACCAACCCGACGTTGACCGGGTCGAGCCTGGTTCGGCCTGAGGGGACAAGGGCTGGGGCTTCCTGGGAGGTGCTTGGGAGGTCGGGGTGCGGGGCACGGCCTAGATTCAACCCGTAAACGTCCTGGAGGAAAAGCTCTGCCGGCCGTGAGGCTAGGAAATTGTCAGCTGGGTGCTGGCGAGACTCCATGGGCACAGGGGAGGGACAGGGCGAGTGGGAGGGGGAGTTAGGGGGCGTACTAGGGAGGAAACGGAAGAGGGGCTTTCTGCGTGGGTGTGTTGGGGATGAGGGTGGAGTGTCAGTGGATACTTGTGCGGAGATGCCTTTCTCCAGGACTAGCTTGGCCAGGCTGCTGGTGGGAGCAGGCGGTCGTCGAGGGGGGAAGGAGTCACCCAGGCTCAGTCTGCAGGGGGTCACAGGGGTGCTGGGACCTGTCCTCATGGAGCTGGGTGTGTTGGCCAGGAGAGAGGACTGAGAGCTGAAAAACACAGACAGACATTTAACGAGAAAACAGATGCAGACACAGCAGAGAGAGAGAGAGCCTCTTAATGCTTTAAAGATGGCTCACCTTGGGGTGACCTGTGTGACATCACTCGGGTGCAGGATGCGACAGGTGGTGAAGGTGTAGGTGGAGAAGGTGGAGCTCTGACACTTCCCTGGATTTTGGACTGAACACACAACAAATCAGATTATCAGAAAACTAATGAGCAAACTAATGTTTTTAATATTCAGTGTTGAGGATTTACCAGAGGAAGATGCTGTTGTTGATGCTGAGGTGCAGATTTGGGTCTGTGGTTGGACCGCTGCTGTCGAGGCTCGTGGAACGGGCTGAGGAGACAGGCTGGACGTCTCTGTGACTAAACGAGGTCTGGGAGTCAGACAGGAATCCGATCTGACTGAGGGAGATGATGTCGGCACGGTGGGGGAGACAGGCGGGATGGGGAGAGACGCTGACACCGACTGCTTTCTCTCCTTCCTATCCTCTGGTGTAGACGTGTAGCGCACCTTAAAGGTGATCCCGCCTTCCTCCTCTTCCTCCTCCTCATCCTCCTTACCCCGCTCTGCTGCCCCCTTCTCCAGGACACCAGGCCCTCTGAGCTCTTCATCTTCCTCATCCTCCTCCATGTCAGAGAGGTGGTAAACAGCATCCTGAGCCAATGGCCGGAAACCCTTTGTCACCACCCCCGGGTGTGGGTCCAGGATGGTGGCTAGGTGTGGTTTGGCCAGCTGCTGCCAGTGGTGGAGCGTCAGTGAGCCTGGAAACACAAAGCCAAATTTTTCTTTTGCTATTACTGCATGCTGTATCGAATGGAGAAATGTCCACTGCAGCAGTTTTGGGCCTGGGACAAGTAAACGTTACCTTCCATGGGTTTGACAATCTGAAGCTTCTCAGGCAGGAAGGTCTTAAAAACACTGGAGCTGATGGAGAGCTCTGACAGGTTGGAGTAAGAGGAGAGCACGCTGCCCATCGGAGAGCTGCAGCTGCTGGCCTCTCCGTCCTCCACCCCTGTCAACGCCTGCAGCTTCTTCTCACGCTCCGCCTGGAAGAACTGCCGCTCGGACAGGAAGTTCTGTCGTCGCAGCGACAGGCGGTGGAGGGCTCTGGTGAGGTCGTTTCCACCTGGACAGCCAGGCTGGCCCATTCGCACCTCCTCCCTGCAGACACAGACTCGTTTGTTAAGCTGAAAGAGCCCAAACTTCTTTATGTGAAATTTAAAACAGGAAGCTGATATTGTTTGTGACGTACCCCTGAGACTGGAAGGGCTGTGCAGTCATCACTAAAGAGCTCTGGCCTGAGCCAGGGATTGGAGGTGTAGCTGAAGCTGCCCGTGACACTGAGGCATTGACGGAGCGGACTGTTTGGAAAACTCGCTTCTGGGATATTCTGCAGGGTGAAGATATCATGGGTCAGAAACTTGGTCCACAACTTGTCAACAGACTGTTGACTACTGGTCCAGAGGTTATTAAAAAAAGCTGCCCAGGAGCTTGATTATAGTGTCTCACCTTTGGTCCTGAAAGGCGGTCTCTTCCTCCACACTCAGCTCTCTCCTCATGGTGCCCTCGATCTCTGCTGCCAGGGAGTCCTACACAAACACACAGGAAGACACAAGTTATCAGTTGTCTTCTGGAGTTTTTCTCAGAAACCAACACGTTTCATTTGATGACGACATTCAGGAACACTTGAGCTAATCTGTATCTCCTGATGCGTTTCTCTCACCATGGGGTAGAGGCCGTAAGAAAGGTGCCGCCTCATCCCAGCAGAAGGAGTGTTTTTATTGCGGAGCTCCTTGATCTCCTCCTGAGACTCATGGAGCATCTCCACACACTCGGCGTTCCTCTCTGCCAACTCGTTCAGCTGGGACAAACACACACACAAGCAGTGGTTATTCAAATTAATTTGGTCTTTTATGCAGTAATTAATTCAGCAAAGAAAAGTTCACACTGTAAACTTCTAAATTAATTTGTCAGGTCATTTGTCTTTAATTGCTACAGCTGGTAATGGATTTTACAAAATTAACATAATTACAAACTGGAACACCAATTTAAAACGCAGTGTTGAAACGACTGTTTATTAAATAGTTTACAAAGTTTATTAAATTAAATGAATTACCATACTTATTCAATTATTTTATATTTTTTGGTTATTTATATATTTAGTCTTTACAGGCCACGTATGTGCAGAGTTCAGATTTTATTCAGGCCAGGTCTGATTGAGACTGTACCTCTGCTGTGAGCTGCCTCTGAGCATCTTTGGAGGCCTGCAAATGGATCCTCAGCTCCTCTTTCTCCAGAGCCAGCTACAGAGAGACAACACAAGCAATTAAACAGAGACACACACACATACATACACATGCATGTTGCATACACAACAAATGTAAGATAAATAAACGTTACCTACTCTGTCTTATTTCAGTTTTATCCTGCACTACTCTATATATCAATTTAAATTCTGTGCATTCAATCATTTAGCAATTTATCACCTCAGCTGTCTGCAGTTAAGTTTTTATTCTCTACAAAAAACTGGTTTTAACCTAAGAGAAACTGAGTTAAACTACTGAAGGGAGGAGATGAAGGCAATTTATCAACTATGAAACTGTAAAGCTTGATTTAAGTCCTGATAAACAGGCTGCATAGCATTATCTGGACCAGTGTTTCAGTCTGTCGCTCCCCCTGTCTGACCTCTTTCACTCTGTGTTGCAGCTCCACTATCTGGGAGAGCAGCTGGGCGATTTCCTCCTGGTGTCTGAGCAGCTCCTCGTTCTTCTGAGACAGTTCATCCGTCAGAGACACCATCTGGCTGTTGGACTCACCTGGGAACCAGCAGACACACACACACACACAATGTAAGTCTGACAACAGCATTTCACACTCAAGAATGTGCCTTTTGTGTTTGTATTTCACTCACGGAGCTCCTTGACACAGTCGCTCACAAGCTGCTGCTCCTTCTCCTCATAGGTGATGGTGTCTCTCTTCAGCTGACAAGCCTGCAGTTACAGAGGCATTACAGAAAATCAGTCAGTCTTTTGAAACCACTGACTATTCAAAGGTCAGGACTGTAAAAAGGCTGTAAAATTGAACATATACATCAAAACACTAATGAGAAGGATAAATCTATCCACTTCCTCTTACACTGCACTGACTTTTAGAGCAGAAAAATCCTCTTTGTCATTTGTAGCAGCGATGACACTGACTTCTCAAATTTGTGGTTGTATTCTAACGCTTCCCCTTTCACTTCCTATTATTTTCCGTTCCAGTGATTCGTGAATTGTGAATGCCTCGTACCTCAGACCTCAGAGCCAGGTTCTCCTCCTCCAGCTCCTGAAGCTTGTTCTGCAGAGACTCCAGCTGGCTGAGCGCGGCAGCAGCGGTGGTTCCCCCCAGCGGCTGAGGCTGCTGCGGGGGGGTGGACTTGCTGGAGTCGGTCTCGCTCTCCTCTGACGCAATGGCCACCATCCGCAGCAATTCATCCTTCTTGGTGAGTTCATGCTGCAACTGATGAACCTGGTTTGGGAGGAGTAATTAGTCATCTGATATTCACATTGGCGTGTTAGCTTATCATTTTACTGATGAGTCTCTCTCCTTCTGTTATACTTATTAGATGATTCATAATACTATTCTGATTAAAGAAAAACAGGGCTCATACATCAGAGCACGTCTGAAATGCATTTAAATTATTTTAAGTACATTTTCTACATAAAAGTTAAAAATCTGAAGCTACCTGGTCCAGGGCCTGTGCTAGTTGCTCCTCGATGGCCTCATTGCGTTCCTGCAGCAGGTGGTTTCTATGCAGGAGTGACTGACCAATCCGAGCTGCCAGCTCCAAGTCCCTGTCCCGCTGTCCAATAAAAACACAGGACACCCAGGGTCAATCAACCAATTAGATGCTACTTCATTAAAAACTGACCCATGTAAGGAAACACCTACCTCAGCCAAAAGGTGTGTGACCACTTCAATGTCATTGTAGGTCTTGGTCATCTGCTCCACACGATCGGCACTGAGGACTGGTCAGAATATGAACGTTTACTTAGGACACACACAAACAGACAAACACATGCAATCTAGCAAGCACAGTGCGGCATGTGCATGCATATTGTGCAGTCAGGGAACTCCACACAAAAACCATCATATCACCCCAACTAATGGACACTCATCTATGGCATGCCAGAACCACAGCTAAATTCAAATGTTCTGACCACAAGCAACGTGAGCTGCCAGTCACTCACTGGTTTGTGTGTAAGTAATTACTGAAACACAACTGGTCCTATGCATTTGTGAGACACACAACATGGCGATGTGGTTGCTAGTGGTCTGAAAGTAATTAGCTCTTCACATACGCATAAAAACAGACCACACACACACACACACACACACACACACACGTACTAGATAGCTCTACAGCAAGCTGTCTACAGTGGCAGACTACAATCCTACACTACACAAATCTCTTGTGTGCTGCCATCTACATGCAATAATAGTAAGCAGAGAAGGGCTCCAGGTCTGTGGCTCTGGAGTGGGTCCAGATCCAAGTATAAGTCCAGCTGCCAGAGCCACACTGAGGACCAGAGCCCCCCTCTAACTCTGGTGCTAAATGAGGCAGTTGCAGAGCAGAACAGGCAGATAGGGACGGAGAGAGAAAGAGAGAGAGAAAGAGAGAGAGAGAGATACCTTTGGAGAGGCTCTGAGAGCTGGGGTGGGAATAAGAGGAGGGCTCCAAAGCAAGATATGCTAGTGAGGGACAGAGGAGAGAGAAAAGAGGAGGGAAGAAGTTCAAACAGGTGAAGTGAGAAGTAATTGGCTTTTTTGAAGAAAGAAAGAAAGAAAGAAAGACAAACAGATCTATGATAGTCGAGCAGAGACTGAAAGCTGAAGCTTCAATACATCAACTTCATTTAGAAACATTAGTTTGTGGAGTCAGAGAATCTACACATCCATTAGCTCGGTCTGATTTTAGCACCTGAGTGAGTGTCACCAGCGCTGCACTGCTCCCACTTCCTCCTGTTTAAAGAAAAGTGGCATCTCTAATCACTGAACCATCGGGTTTGACTTGGAGACTAAGGACAGACTCCACACCTCAACTTATTATATCTGACAACACGTAAACAGAGCACTGGGAGGTGACAAGTGAAAAATAACTTAAAAGTAGTCCTTTTTTGACTTAAATCATAAAATCAATTATAAATCAATAATAAAATAACACATATAAGAACATTATGGCTGCAACACACTATTATTTTCATCACCAAAAAGGCAGAAAGAAGTAAAAAAAAAAAAAGAGAATCCTCTCATAAGGAAATAAACACTGATAACTGCAGTTGTAGTGCGTAACTTAGAGTATTATTATTACATGTAGACTGATCACTTTTTTTGTTTGATAAACTTAGTGTAAATAAAACAATTTGAATGTCAGTGGGGATTAAAATGTCCAGTCATCAGCAGCCTGAAGTGAAGCAGCAGCTCAGAGGGATGAGAGCTGTGGTCCAGTAATCTGAGGCCCACAGTGACCTCTGGATCCGGACGCCACACTCTCCTCCAACAACCAGCAGTTAAAAATACCCTCTGCCCAACAGAGCTGTCTTCTGTTACACAGGAAGACAGATACAGTGCACACACACAATGCACATAATCTCTCAAGTTACCATATGACACTTTATCTCCAAACATGCTCACATGCGACCACACAAACACACATGCGGTTACCTTCAGGGTGAAGTATGGTGTTGTATAAATTTTGTCCATACTCTGGGTTGATCATTTTCTACCAAATACTACTTAAAAAAAACGCTAAATACCAAAAGCGAGTGCGGTCGCACGCTGCGCGGCCATTATCATAGACAAAAGCAGATTCTGAAAGTAGAAAGTGTGAACTCTGTCCACAATAAACCTCATTACAGCAGAGTCCAATGGTTACTACTGTGATTTTGACAGTGATTCCTGCACGCACACACTTAGACACACAGTACAATGCAGCTTTTGATTCATGGCTGGTTGGACCTTTGGCACCATAAACCAGCTACACCAGCTGTAGGTGTTACAGTTATTTATTTATTGATTCAGAGGCATAATGTCAGAAGTAATTGTTACTAACACACAAAAATATATGGATCATCAATCATATGGCAAGGCAGAGGTAATCATTTCAATGTCTACAATACAGTCTGCTCAACTCAATGTTAACGGCTGAGGACAAGATAAAGTATTTAGTTCTGTCAAATTTATTGATGTCTTTGTGTTGAACTCTTCATCAGCTATTCTGTGAGTCACAAGCTCACACACGCTCACACACTCACACTCACACACACGTGATATCAGATCTAGAGTTTACCAGCCAAGATAGCATTAGAATCAATTACAGATTGATCCTCTCAAATCTGTCCACATGTGAGCGCTGGCTCATCTCCTCCCATAGCCACAACCATGGGACATGCAAATATATTATCAAAACTTACATGCACCCAACCATAAGAAACAATATCTGACAAAATCTGGGTTTAAAATAATAAAAATAAACAATAAAAATGATTCAATTTTAAAACAAATACTTTGAATTTGCACTAAACTGCAGCTGTAAGCGACTGTACTATCTGTGCTTTAAATAGCATCTATGTCAAATCAGTGAGACAGCTTCCTCCTCTAATTTCACAACATGACACAAAAACTAGATATGTGAAATTCGAGTTGCTTGTATCACCATATTATGTTACATTCAAATGCTGTCAGCATAGTGTAAATGTCAAAGCAATGCTCCCCTGGCCTCACTTCTTCAGATATAATTTGTTGCAGGGTGACGAGGTGCAATTCACATATTAGCCTGCCACTTCTGTGCAAGTGCATCAAGCTCTATAAATAGGCCGCTGTTGATTTTACACTGCGAGAAGTGGAACAGTGAGGAACATGAAACCCTGACTCCCTCACTGTAGCCCTTAACTCACACGTGCGACACTTCATACAAAGTAAAAGAAACAAAAACTTTCTGTGTCTTCCATGTTACAACTAACAGCTCGAATCATCTGTGCAGCAACTTCGTTGTCCCAATTTGTACCGACTGTGTTCCTCTGTAAACTTTGCAGCAGTTATGTGGGTCAAACATTAACAAAGGATTAGTTAATTTAATGTCAGAGAGAGTGTTTTCATCGGCCGTCTAAAATCAGGTCAGCTCTAATTCTACAAAGAATAAATTCAGATTAGGTAAATAATCTAGTTTGTTCATGTGTGCGAAAACAAACAGGAAGTCAGTCCAACTGTCAACATTGCTCCCACATACCACAGCTTGTTTGAATGTAAACACACAAGCACTGATTCAGACTTGCCCACTTCCTGCCCTCCAAGGCTTTTACTTAGACACACACACTCACTCACTTTCCCCTTCACCCTCTGTCACGTTCTGCCTGACCTTGCAATGACTGTAGCTGCCTCTGCTGTCACACACCGGCTCACATGTCTCTCTCAAGTCTGTCAAGCACAACAAACACGACGCTAACGCCGCCGCTCACCTTCCACAGCGAAGTTATCGTAAATGTCCTCATTATGGATGTTTAAAACCGGCATGGCTCTGCACTCTCTCTCTACTGTCCCGTCTTCATCCTCCGTCTATCCACTCTGCCTCCCCCCCTCCTCTCCTCATCACTCTCTGTCCCGTGACTCTAGCCCTGGCTTTGAACTCAGCTACACTTAACTCTGGCTGGATCTTTGGATTCCTCTTGCTCACTGTCGCTCTCACTGTCTCTCTCTCTCTCACACACACACACACATAGTGTCAGAGCCGTCTAGCAAACACAGGAAAAGACAGATAAACACAATAACAGCCTCTGTGCCAAATAATATCCCCAGTAAATCCCTGTGATTTTAATTGAAGATGATGTGCGCTGTATAAAATGAATCCCTCACATGTCTAATGTACTCAGACACTCAAACGCACCATCTGCTCAGTGATGTCGCCACAGGCTAGACCAATCAGAAGAAACTAGACAGGGACATAATATGACTGTTATTATAAAAATAACTTGTACAACTATATCTTTTCTGCCCTGATGACACCAAAGAAAAATATTAATAAACTTAGATACTTACTCATATAGCGGAAGGTTTCCTCTGCCAGCATGGGGGAGATGGCGTTGTGCTGGCCAGAGCTTTCATCTGGAGAGCAACTTGGGGAAACCACCCAGTCCTGACTGTCAGACAGGTACATAGAGCCGGAGCCGGCCGAACCTGAGCCCACTGAGCCGTAATGTCTCCCACTGCTGCCCAGCCCCTCATCTGTTAGAGGACAGATAAAATACATATATGTTTGACTATAAAATGTACAGAACAAATCCGAAAAATAATGATGTGTCACTTTAATAATCAAGAAAACAAAAAAAGGCTGCAGAGGACCGGTGACCTCACCCTAAAATATAAACCAGCTTAATGATATGACCTGCTTTATTTTGTCAAACACAACAGCAACAGTGAGGTTAGATGAAGATCAGGTTGCAGTGACTGTATTTTTACAGCGAGCATGGGCTGAAGCATTTGAATATGAGAGTGTGTGTATGTGTGCTCTCTTGGCTCAGACCCTGTACAAGCCAATGTCCTTCCACTTGAGCAGATATGTGGTTTACTGGGACAGATGGGGCTAACTATAGCATCAGGCCCAAAGACACAGCAGACTGTACCTCAGGGCAGCATGACATTGGCAGTAGAGGTCGATGCCACTTTGAAGAGTGGGATGATTTATAATGCAAATATTATATTGTTATTTTTTACTTATTTGCATCTAATGAAATACAACAATTTATTAATGACAAATTAAGATACAAAATTGCAGAACTAAAATGACACACAACATAAACCTCCCACCTGTCTCTGTACTGGACTCCTTCTTCTCCACCGCCCGGGGTTTGACTTCAAACATGTCCTGTCCTTTGAGCGGGGAGGAACTCCCCACTCACAAATTCAATGCTGGACAGAAAGATGGAAGCTGCAATCGTTGTGACATCACATCCTGTTTCTGCACTGTCGGGTGGTGCCCGCACACACCTTTACCTTTAACAGGAGGAGGGAAGTGTTAGGCATCATCCGAGAAGCAATTCAGTTAAACTTTACATTAGTCAAAAAAGCATGGAGCATGTCTGACTCAGCTGCTGATGACACTCTTCAGTTCCCTGTTACTCTTTTTTCCTTCCGTCTTTGTTACTGATATTTAAAGCCAAATGAAAAAAACATTCCTCCCTCCATGTTTTGCTGTTGGACACTGAAATCACTAATTTGTGTTGGTGTCCTATTTGTGCCTCGACAAATCTAAACTACATCAGCTGTGATGTGAAATCTCAAAAACAGATTTCCCCTCTAAAATTTGACATGACTTTGACTTTTTGAGGAACATGAGGTCATTCATTGAGAGTTCACAGGAGAAGTACAGTCACAAAAGCAAAGCCAGCCACTCTACTGTAACATAGATGCATTTTCATCTCGCTCCTATGTGCCACATACTGTTTAAAGGGAGGGCCGAGGGGGGATGGAGAGCCCTCCCACTTCCTACAGCCCATGTCTTGTGGGGTGACTGGAGGAATGAGACAGGATGCGCTCTTAAAGGGATAGATTCCCAGTAGAGGACTGGGAGAATGAGCACTGAACAGCTGTGTACATGTGCTGGTCTGGATTGCATGGCACTGCAGTTGGCTAATGGTTTCTCTCTAGTTGCTCGAGTCACATGTCATAGTGGTTGTAACTGTTCAAAAAACCCACTGTTGCTGGAAAAATGAAAAACATGAATGAATGGCTGCTATTGTTTATCTTAAAGTTGGAGTACTAGTGACACAGAGATGTTTTAAAACAAAACTGAATCAGAAAAAAGCCAAAATCCAGAACTGTACACTTCCCACAATGCAACTTGATAATATCTTTTATCAGATCCTCCCTAGCTGATAAAGAAAACAACATCTTTTGAACACTACACCTCCAGGCTCTGTTCAGAATCCATTCTCCACACCTAACTGAGATAACCCCAGTGATATCACTGTGACATCACTGAGGTTATTTTCCACTTAAGCTCATTCCAGAGACGCAAGACATTACACAGCTGTTTTCACAAACTGTGTACAGCTCTTCATGACGTGCCAGTTTAACTTCATCTGTAAAATTGTTGGAGGGGCTCTTTAAAAAAAAGACTGAGGTTTGCTTAATTGTTCTACTGTATTTCAACAACAAACAAAAAAGCTGCAAAACTGGCTTCTTTTTAAATAGGACAATACCATGTGTGGCTGCTTCAAAAAGACAGCACTGTGCTGGGTCATACATCCTACCATGACAACCTCAGCACCATCTGCATCACTGACCTTGGTGCTTGGCCTGTAGCTGTGCAGGCACATACACATACATATCCGTGTGTGTATCAGTGAGTATGCCTGTGGAAAGACACAATCCTTAGGCAACACTCAGCCTCTGCTTACATAACAGTGAAGCTGAAACAGTTTGCTCCATAAAGGGGATTAGTTTGATGCACGCAATGCTACAGCCTAAATGCAACCATTAGAGGCATAACAGACACACTGTACTGACCCATTAATGACACTGGTATTGGTTGAATGATATTGGAATGATATTAGTCATACTCATAACTATTGTATGCATTAATCATTAAGAAATTCAGCATCCATTTTGTTTGTCTTTATCTGCATCTTTCAGATGTACAGATGCTTCTTCTTTATGCCAGAGCTAATCTTGTCAGAGTGCATGTGATTCATCTCATGAGTAACACTGTCACAGCCAGTCTTGTTTGTGTTACAGTAAACGATATGAGAAATTGTACTGACATTATTACCCAAACTCGATAACTTCCTGACAAACAAAATTAATCAAATGTTTTAGTTTGTTTTAGATAAAGATTTTTTTTTTATTAAAAGGGTGTTTGTGGTCGACATTAATGGTCCAATACAATTTCCTGTGTTTTAGATCATCAAGAGACAATTCGGACCACAGTCTGGAAACTGACCCTTAATTATGGTAAGAGATTATTTCACAATAAAGTGATGCCAAGTGAAGCTCTGCATGCAACTCTGTGAAATACAGACAGCAGAGGCAGCACAGACAACACTGGTCTGTCCCAGCTGTCCCAGAGGGACTGTCTGCTTACATCAGCTTTTCCCAGACTCCATCTCTGTTCATGTCTAAATCTGAGCATCCTGCTGGCGCTCCTATCCAGAGTGACCCACAACTAGTGCAGCAGTGGAAATGTCACTGTCTGAATGCCATACTCAAGTGAGAACCAAACACTGCCACAAGTAGTTTATCCATACACACCTGAATTGCCAACCTGACTTTGCCGAAGATGTTCTCCTTGGCCCGTCCTTGTTTATAATTGCCAGCTTTGCCTCTATTTGTGCTGCATCACAGCATCTGCACTCAGCCTATCTTAGATCTAACAAACTGGACAGGGCCTGAGGCGGCATGTGGCACTGACTGGACCTGAGATATTTTGACTGCATAACCAGAAACCTGTGACTGCAATATCAGCAGGCATTCCTTGTTGCCTTGCCAGAAGAAGAAAATGTGATCACCACCACAACATCTGATCACACTGGCAGCTAACATCAATAACAACTACCTTTATGTAGCATCTTCTTTCAGAAATACATTATTTGAGCAAAACTCACTTTTTGCTTTCAATCTGACTTAATAGTCAGTAAACACATGCACAGAGAAAATATAACTGAGGAGGTTAATCAATCCTTAGTTACTACTCTTCAAATCGGCATGATTTTAGTTCACAATAATAACAAATATATAATGGATCTGTATTTAATAATCTTAAGCCTTAGTGTGGTATGAGCACCCTGAAGATTGGGGTTGTAATGGTAGAAACTGATGTTTGTTTCCCTCGTTGGCTGACGACACTGACGCCGACGAGAGTGTGTGTGTGTGTGTGTGTGTGTGTGTGGGTGGGTTTATATTCATTGGCCACAGCTAACAAGTATTATAAGTTTATCTCTTATACAGGTTATCAGTGTTATTATATAAATTCTGATATGATCACCGATGTTTAAATGTCCTGTGTGAGCTAACGCTAGCAATGTTTTCGCAGGCCAGCTAACATTTACCAATATGTGGGATAAATCCTACAGATCTATAGGTAAGTTTACTATTTTTCCATTAATATCATCATTTTTAATATCATAAGTATTATTAGTATTGATGAAGACCTGAGTGTTAGCTAATGTTTGACGTGTTTTGCTATAGGTGAGGTTGACAGCTGCCTGTTTCCTGGCACAGCCCTGGCTAACAGTACCGTCGCGAGCTCCAAGTGGCAGCATCCCTCGCGCGGCGAGCATCGAAACATGATAGAAATCAGAGAAGGTGATCGATTATGGTAAAACTTACCCTATGTCGATGTTATTCCACAACATGGGCAGCTCCAGCGGAGCATGCGGTGTCTGTCAAGCCCCTTACTAAAACCTCAAACAATAGAGGGGAAGGGGGGGGGGGGAAGAAAGCTAACGGCTACATGGATCATCAAGTCGCGACAGCTGAGGGTTGGTGACGTTTTTATTAAGCGCCAGACGTCGGTGTCAAATTAAAAGTCCTGTCAAGATTACATTTTCGCTTGGGGACGTTTTGCCGTCCGTTACTGGGAGTAAATGCGTTACTTTTAACTAACTCCGAATCGTTTTGACACAAAATGATAAAAGATAATCGTTTAAAATAAAACGCTGTTTATGTTTTCAGGCTGCTCTTTGTATTTTTAACTTGTTTACACCAAGAGCTGTTGTCGACGAGAGAAGGTAAGCAGCCTTCTTTCTTTACATGTCGAGTACTTTTGAATAAATAACCAACCAGAAATATAATATCCAGTTCATAAGTTAGCTAACTTTACTTTTATGTATAAATCCAAGTAAATATATTTACGCCAGTTTAGCTCCCGAGTGAGAACCTACAGAATAAGTGTTTCTGTGCAGCGTGCCCTGTATTTTTGTCCATGCACTGTGTAATGAAATAATGAAATAATTACATAAAAAACGTGGATTCGTTATATAAAAGTCATGTTAAGTAGCATCATTAATCAAAGATGTGAATAATGTTCGTCCTCTGATTACAATAAAATGGCTGCAGTTAATCTTAACCTTGGAGAGGAGTTACATTTCATAATTGTCTTGCGAAATTATTACAGTTGTTTTGGATTGCGGTTCACAATTGATCTCTTATCGCGCCACTATCAACACGACCTATTTTAGTACATGAACAAAAATGCCGTTGCCTGTAAATAGACACATGCATACAGATATTTATGGCTTCAGGATTTTCCTGTCGATGCAATGGCTGCACTGACTGGACTGGACGGGGAATCTCCGCTGGTGAATTTCCTCTTATTTCCTCAGATCTCTAGATCGGTTGATGCAGCCAGGTAAGCTGCCGACGGATGGATGGGTGGATGGCTGAGGTTGGATGGATGCTGCTGGCTGCTTTCTAGTCTAGTGGGGGATTCTCCGTGTGTCTCATATTACACTGCTGCTCTCCGTCCTCCTGCCTCGCTCCATCGCGGTCGGTCTCCTGCAGCCTGTGAGCGGATGAATGCCAAAGCCTGTGGTTTTACCGTCGCCAAAAGGACTCCATGTCTTTCTTGGTAAGAATAAATCGCTGTAAGGGGTTTCTTTTATTATTATTATTATTATCATTTTTGCTTTGTGTCTCGTGCGTGAGTGTCGCTTTACTGTGACCAAGTAGATGTATAGTCACGAATCAGATGGCTCATGCTGGTGCCCCTGGTGGGATATGATAAATTCAGGAGTCTATTAAGTGTGTTAAAGATTAGGATCTTCAAAGATTGGGATACACTAGTCATTCTTTAGATAGAGGATGATTTCAAAGCAATCAGTCCAATGTTTATATCTTGTCAAATTAGCAGTTTTCTGAGTTGTAAGCTTCCAGATATTCTTTATGTAGCCTGTCTGAAAAGCGTAACCACTTTGCATCTGCATTTTCATATATAAAAGGCCTAATGTAGGCTGGGAATTATGAGTATTAGTGTACCAACAGTACATCTCTCTCATCTAATAGGCACATCTAAGTATGTATGCAGCTCTTATCTTGCTCTGTTGGGACACATCAGTCAGTCAGCTGGCTCTTTGTTGCCTCTTATCGTCACTCTCATTCTCTCTCCACTCACCACTTCCGATAAAAAGCCATGTGAGTGCCTTCACAGCTTATATTTGCAGATGCTTGCTTCCCTGCCTCATCTCTGATCACATCCACCCTCTGCAAAGGCAGCATTTCACCACCACCACCACGCCCCCTACCTCCAAAGGTCCACGTTTCCTCTCCGCTCCTCCTTGTCCTTTACGGCATGTCTCACCTGTAACCCCCTCCTCCCTCCCCCCTCCCCTTCACCAGGACTGTTCCTGCATCTCCCACGCTCAGGTCCAGCCCATGGACATAGAGGAGCGCTATGAGGACACCAGCCACCAGTTCCTGGTCAGTAGCCACGACGCTGTCAGCATGGAGACAGGTGTCACACTGATGCTCTTCCATCATGTTATGACTATTCATTTGTTGTTTAACAGCTCCAGTGGGGCTGGTACTGGTAAAGCATTGTGGCTGTTGAAGCTGCTGGTAACACTTGAAGGAGCTACTCCATCACTTTAGTACTGCATAAAGTCTGGGGACACAGAATGAGAGATTAAAAGCAGTCAAAATTGGTCCAGTAGTATGGATCAAACTCTAAAAACCCTGGATCCTATAGGTCCTGTAATGCAATATATTATTTCTGTATGTAGGTCATATTCCCATTTACCTAATGACATCACTCCTAATGACATCACTTTTAGATCATCGGGGATTATCTTTTCTATAAATATAACCATTATTAGTGCAGTACCTAATTATTATTGTGTACTTAATAATAATTAGTAATGTACTGCTATAGTGTGAGGTCATTTTCTCCAGGCAGACAACATGTTTGGATAGCATGGAGCAAATGTAAAGACTGTGTGCGGATGAAACCAAGTGTATATGTGTGTGTGTTTGTGTGTGAAAGTGAACTAGACTCTCCTGTGTCCCAGACCTCTATCTGCATCACTAAAACTGCAAGCATCGCCGACACCCCCTCCCCCTCTGCTGTGGTCAGTGTCACAGTGACATCCCGTGGCGACCATCGTCCCCTTACACACTGCCTCCCTCGCCTCACAACAGTGGCGCTTTGACCTGCCTGTCAGGCTGCCCTTGTGCCGGTAGATGTCCACAAGGGAGATTTTAGGGTTATAGCAGGACAAAGCCAGTTAGATGGATGAGATTAGATGAGCTGAAAATTTAATGATCCACCGTGGGGAATTAGATATTGCGTAAGAAGCATTAATGAAGAAGCAGAGAGTTTTTGAACTGAACCACAGCACAAATTTATTACAATATAGCAGCAAGTTCTTGATGTGCAGCTCCTCTCTCTGGCTGTCCTTTGTGTTGAAATGTAATCCACCCACACCCTGCCTACTCTACTACACTCTCAGCTGCTGAGTGGTGGTGGTTCGAGCCAGCAATATGCATATGCAAGCCTGGGAATGATGACCCTGACATGTTTGTCAGTGTAGTCGCTACATGTCGTTTTCAGAGGGAGACAGAGGTCATAAATGAAATGCAGTGTTCACGTCCGAATATTTGAGTTATGCACATCATGTTTAACTGCTGTGTTGCTTTATTTTTCATTCTTTGTGATAAATGCTTAATATGTGCCTGTGGGGTGTATGTTGCTGTGTGCGTCCCTGCAGAGCTGTGACGGTTCTGAATTCACTCTGCAAGGGCCAGCGGGTGGCGATGACATCACAGGGCTATCGCCTGAGCCGGCCCACTACCAGCTACTGTCAGAGTTGGGTGAGAACATCTCACACCACACACTCCTGAGTCAGACCATCCTGTCAGCTGAAGAGATTGCAAAGAGCTGGACCTGTTTTCCCTCCCAGATCTTAAAATTTCACTTAATGCTTTCCCACTGCAGGGAGGGGCTTCAATAACCTGAGCCAGGTGAGCATGGCACGGCACATCCCGACTGGCCAACTGGTGGCCGTCAAACAAACTAACCTGGATGAGTGCACAGAGGAGGAGCTGCTGCAGCTCATGGTGAGCTCCTCCTCAGAAAAAGGATGTTTTTTTGTTGAGTGCATATGGTTTTAAAAGTCTTCATCCAGGTGTGTTTCTGCCTGATTGTTTCCAAATCCCCAGAACGAGGTTCTGCTTTCCAGGCTTTTCCGTCACCCCAACCTGCTGACCTCTCGCCTGGTTTTCAGCTCCTGCTGCCAGCTGTGGGTCCTCACACCACTCATGGCTTATGGTCAGCTTCTGCCACTCCTTCATAAAGTTTGTTTTTTGTATTTAAAATCCATAGAAATTAAGGAAGCTGTAAAATTTAGTCTATTATCAATAAATAAATAAATCTTACATGGACATTTCCCTGCTCAGTCATTTTTTCCTCTCTTCTCCTGTCTCCAGGCTCTGCAGACACTTTACTGAGGACATATTTCCCAGATGGGATGAGTGAATCCCTGATAGCGTACTTGCTGTATGGTGTGTTGAAAGCGCTGGAATACCTGCACCGCATGGGCTACGTTCACCGGTCAGTGTGAGACAGGACCTGTTATAAGAGGGGTGAGGCAAAAAATATGAAGATCTACAAGTATTTGTAATGTAATGTCTTTCTGTTAATATATTTTACCAGGGGAGTGAAGGCCAGTCATATCCTTCTGTCAGGGGAGGGGCGTGTTTACCTCTCAGGGCTCCACAGTGTTTACAGTATGATGCGTGAGGGGAAAAGGATGAGGGCGGTGTTCGATATGCCCCATCACAGCCCCGCCCTGCTGCCCTGGCTCAGCCCTGAGCTACTGCGACAGGTCAGGGCTCCTTAAATGAAGTCAGATATTCCCAAATGACACAAGCTCAACAAGTCAAGTTTTAGAAAGCAGAAGTTTTAAGCTTCATCCCTGTCTGTTCTGTCCCTCCTCTTTTCCATGGTGTTGTCCTCAGTAGGACCTGCACGGTTATGGAGTGAAGTCAGACATCTACAGTTTAGGTATTGTTGCCTGTGAGTTGGTCAGTGGCAGGGTTCCCTTCCAGGACATGCCGCCCACTCAGGTAAGGAAACAAAAACAAAACATAATACTTCCAACCAAACAAAGATATGTTTGTATTTAGCTGTTTTGTTTGAATCCAGATGCTGCTTCAGAAGCTGCGCGGCTCCCACTGCTGCCTGCTCGATGTGGCGCCCTTCCCACTTGGCGAGCTGGGGGGGCTGAAGGTGTCACGGTCCGGTGTGGACTCTGGCATCGGGGAGAGCGTGGCCACAGGGAGCCTGTCGCACAGCGCCACCGCTCCTCCCACAGACCGACCTCAGAGCCCTGGACCTAAAAACCACTCGGCCACTCTGCACAACCTGGTCCAGCTGTGTCTGCAGCAGCAGCCCGAGCGCAGGTCATTACAGTAAAGGACAGTCGGTCTGATACCATACAAACTCACGATACGCACTCGTAAATTATGATGCCAATAAAGTGTTTGCCCTGTCTCTCTCTTCAATAGACCGTCAGCATCTGCTCTGTTGACTCACGCCTTCTTCAAGCAGGTGGGTTTCCTACCTTTAACGTCAGGGAGCTCAAGATGTGTGTGTGATCAAAGTTGTAAATAATATTCAGTAGATTGTGTTTTGTCACTGTTTGAGTTGTGTTGTTGTGTGACAGGTGAAGAGACACACCAGAGACTCCTTCCTCAGCCTCATGTACCCAGCAGTGCCCCTCACCAGCCCTGAGGACCCTCCAGTCTCCTCTCCACCTGGGCCGTCCTGCCACGCGCCAACATCATCCACCGCTGACTCTCCTGAGGCTGTTTGGGATTTCTCCTAGCCTGCCCCCCATACACACACCTCAACTCCCACTCCCTCGCCCCTTAATCTCTAAACCGTGACTAGCAAGCCAAACACAAGACAATCAAAACAAAGCAATGAGGCCAAATTCTACTGTGCTTTTATTTTTTAATTATTATTATTATTATTAACCCAACTCTCTGAGCCTTTTTTAAGTAGTTTTGTAGATTTTTTTAATATGTTCATCTGATGCCTATGTGGACTTGAGTTGAGGGGTGTTGAGGCGACTGTGAAAGTGCTGGATTGAAGAAGCTGCTCTGATCATGTGCTAAGGATCCATAATAATAATAATAGTAATGATAATGGACCATCAACGAGTCACATGACGACAGATGTATTAGCTGACTATAATCAGGCACTTACTCTAAGATAAAAGGCAACTTAAGACTTAAAGGAAAAGTCCACCAAAATACTTTATTGTTAAAAACAGCTGTTTGTGTTTACCAGTGTATGTCTAGGCACATTTTGTTGTTTGTTTTATGATGTCTAATCATATTTCTATGGTTAATATTTCTTCAGTGAGTACTGTAACTGCTCTTCTGCTCCAAAAGCAGAAATTAAGGATCTCACTAACACTAACTGTATCTGAGCTAAATGAGTGAATACACCAAATGCGTATTCACAAAATAACTCCTGAGTGTGAGACACTATGGTGGACTTTTCCTTTAAAGTGTTGTATATTCTTACTGTGAATAGTGAATACTACGGTACATAGAAGGAGATTTACAGCACATATGTGCATATATATTCTTAAGAAACTAGTGATCTTCCAGGACTTGCCTGTGAATCATCATACTTTTAAATCCTCTTGAAAATTAGACTAATCCAGTGATATTTGTCTGCACATCAGCGACTACATTGCAGACATGAACTGCTAATAGCTAATTCAAGATACTTAATAGTAATGACATGTAAACAAGTATTGACTTACAGCTTCTGTGAACATCCTTCAAATTCCCCAAATTGTGTGACATATGGCTCCAAACAGAACAACCACACCTGAGATTCATATGTGTATCGATCTTTATCCTTCAGTACTAGGTAACCACATCCAGAATGCTTGGAAAACTGGCCACAATCAAATATGTGAATATAATTTTGCTGTATGTTTGAACATATATACACACAGTGTTCTTGTGTAGTAATTTTAAAACCTGTTATTATGTGTCCCTATGAGCTGATAGGACAAGGTGCAAACTGGGCTCTTTAAAAAAAGATAAGTAATAGAACATACGTAGTGTTTCATGTAGAAACTATCAGTAGAAACAGCAGATGAAAACCTTCCCAGTCCTGATCATCAGTGATACGCCAAAAGAAGAATATTTCTACTGTGCTCTGTGACCACTTATCCAACAATGCCTTTATGTTTCACTGAAACCTGCATTCTGAATATGGTGATCGATCTGTAACTGTGATTAAGTGTACTGTGTATAAGAACTGTGATTTGCAGTACATATTGAATATGTTAGCTGTATAAGCCTGATATATACACACATATTATAAATGATAACTTGATTTCTTAAACTACCTTCAACTTTACATATGCTTTGGAGATGCTACTCTTAAGTTCTGATTTACCTCTGATAGTAAGTGATGACACAAGAGAGGCCACAACTGTGTTTTAGTTTTATCATTTATTTGATGTTGTAAACATATACAACATATATATACGCCTCATAGAAAGGTCAGAGAAAACCAACCTTGCTTTGAGGCCATGAGCATCCATCATGCTGAGCTTGCTCTTAGAAAGGATGTGTTCAGGGATGGTTTACTACTTCATTACAAGAGTCTATTTAGGATGAGTCAGTCACTTTGTCAGACAAGTCACAACAGACTTTTCTAATGAAGCAGTATTTAATTAAGCACATCCTTTGTGAGAGTTTGTATTAATCTTGAAAAATATTGGCCTGTTATTTCTTTTTTTTTTCTCACAGCAGCATCCTGATGATGGCAGGTTGTCTTTGTCTCTCTGTTTGAGCTGCTGGTCCATTGTTCTTGTTGATGACTTGATAGTGAGGCCCTGATGTGTTGCTCACCTCACAGGTTGGAGAAACTGCTGTTTTTTTCGGCAAAGAATATCTTGACAGTCTTCACAAAGCTGCTGGTATCTTCTGTGTTCTTCTGCAGCTGAGCTTCTAAAATCTTCATCACATCGTCCTCAAAAGCTTCAGCCCTGGACACCATGGCAACCAGGAGCAGATGAGCTAGGTCCAAACTCACAGCAAAGCTTCTTGAAAACTGGGATGTGGATCTCTCCAACAGTCTTTGGGAGGTTTGAACTTAACTTTCCCTGAAGGTGTTCTCTGAGACATGCCACTGTCCCCACGATGTTCACACCGAGCATTGATGTGTTGGTGGAGGCAGTAATGTGATCCACCTGCTTTGACATGAACACAATGAGGAAGTTGTTTTCTTTCTGTGGTAAATCTACACTCTGCCTCTGATGCTCTGAGCTGTTGCTGATCACCCAGTCAAAAAGAAGAAACAGAGACAGTAAGATGCGTTAGTGTGGTAGATAGAAGAATCTGAGAATTAATACTGATCAATAACTGATAAGTTTTTGGACTAATAATCCTAAAGCTACACACAATATTGACTTTTAAGAAATAGAAAAGCTTTTTACTTGCTATCGTGTGTAACAAGTATAGATCAAGCCAACTTTTGTCTGCTCTTATCGGGCTTTGCATGTGTTTAAGAACCTTAGGGCCCACCACTTCCAGGATTAATGTGGTCACTGCGTCCATGGTGTCGTTGCACATGGTGAACAGCACGTTGATTATTTCTCCATTGATGTTCCTGGATTCCTAAACCGTCCACTGCCTGGAGGAAAACAAAAGAAGAAATGGGTGAGTAAATCAAACCTATAAAACAGTATAAACTGTAAATAAATGTACATAGTGTAGGTAAAGGTGTATACTAATTATTTACTGGAATGTAAGACTTAATGTGATTATAGAACAATCCATCAATGTGTCATTGTTTTATTTCATTGTTTATAATTTGCTCCCATAAACACATACAATATGATGATAGAACCACATCTTAACGATGTTCACACAGCTGTGAACATTGCGCTTCAAATCTCTACTCGTTATTTTTGATGAGCCAGTGACAAATAGCAAGTCTCTCCTGCTCCACTAGGGGGAGATACAACATTAAATACACTGGTACAGCCTTGCGACCAGGCCCACCCAGCCCCTAGCAACCATGAAGGTCCACATCGACAACGTAAAGGAGGAAAAACTGCCGCAAAGACAATGAGTGTTATGATATATACTAAACGTCACCTTTCCCTTGCAATTAAACATTTTTATGAAATAACATACAAACGAAAGGCAAATACCACATTGCAGTTTAAGCCTGAAAATGTTCGTTTAGTTGTCCGGTTTTTGTGCCAGTCGCTGCAGTGTATTATGTATCCGGTTCATGTACCAAATTAAAGGTTCGTCCCAAAACATGCACACACCGGTCAGTGCACCAGCAGTTAAAATACAGCTGAGGAAATGATGAAAAGTGTTACATCAGAACTCATACGTGAGTTCAGTACATTAAAGCTATAACGCTGCGTGTAATTTTCGTACGTCGCAAAACTAAAGTGTTTCTTATTTTGAAATAAATCTAAACGTGTTTCGGCAGGAAGTTGCTGTAGGTTGCACGCGCCGTGCCGTTGCCTGCAACTTGACGCATTCACAACAACTCTGGAGACGGCGTCAGTGACAGTTGGTCACTTCGCTACATAGGTGAGTGATTCTCAATTTGTCGACGGTTTCAATACAGTTTATGGGGTAATAAGGCTTTTATTATGATAATAGGGGACTTCTGGAGGCGGGTGGGCTTTGGAGGACGAGGCGTTTCTGTCACATGAGGAGCAGGAGGAGGAGAAAGGGAGGCTAAAAAAAAAAAAGAAAAAAACAGAAATAGGCTTTTTTGACAGCTAGCTTTTAGCTAGCTTGGTCAGGTAAGGTCGGCTGATACAGTAACGGTCGCGGACGATACCCGAAGCCATTGTACAGCTGTCACGGGACGACCGAGGCTGCTAATAGCGTATTTATAAAGCGACAGACAGACATTATCAAGGGTGTATGTTTTGCCGTGTAGTTAAACCACCACCGCACCAGTCTGCCTCCGCTTGGGAGCCAGCTGGGCAGCTCAAAGTGCTCAGGGAGTAACGTTTCTGGAGGTGTTTTGTTGCTGCTAACGACGGATAGCTTCGCCATTTGTTCCACCGTGACAAAACATCCGCCTCCATGAAATCTTATTGACTGTGTTGTTATCATTAATAGCGCAGACTCTGCCGGGAAGACCGTCAAGGAGAGCCCAAGAAGTGGAAGCACAGGCCCAGCTGCTGCAAGTCCTCTCCGGGACTGTGCAGCCCTCCTCTGCCATGGAATAATTTTCTGGAGAAAGTTTCTGCCACAACACGTCCACCATCCCCCCCACTTTTTTTTCTTTCTTTCTTTTTATTTTGCATCATTGGGAGAAGGAGTGTCACACCTTGCCAGAGTCGGACAGTCATGATGATGAGTACTGACGCCAAGAAGCAGAGGTTTAGCTCCTGACTGAAAACCATGAAGCAGCCAGGGAAGTGACCTCGGTGGACACTACAGTCTGAGGGTGCCACAGACTGGCACCATGGCATCCAACGAGAGACTGTATGAAGTCTGGATGCTCTACTACACAAAGGTAAACTGTGCACACAGCTCACTGTGGCTTATTTTAGGGAGATGTCATAGGGTGAAGTAATGGACAGTGTGATGGCATTTCCTCCCGGCAAAGAGGTTATTCTCTCTTGGCATTTATGTTTTGAATGTCTAGTGTTACTGTCTGTTTTAATAACAGACTGAGCATGACTGCAATGGCAGACTATGGTCAGGGCATTAAAGGGCATTTAAATCCTGCACTGACTGACAGTTTTAAACCAGGGAGACATTGTTTTGTTACAGTATATATATTTTTTTTACATGCTTTGTATTTTACTTTTAGCTGCAGATCTTGAAGGATTTATTGGGGAGCTTACAAATGAAAAACACACTGTAAATTTGGGTGGTTGTGGTCAGGGAGGAACCTCCATCACATTGAACAGGGAGTCAATAACATCCCTGTTAACTGTAATACATTAGCAACAGTAAGAGGTTCAACACAAATAGGGATGCTATGTGGTTATGTCTCATAATGTGAAGTGGGGGTGGGTGGGGGGGGCACTGCTGCATGGACCAGTGCTGCACGTTGCCTCTACAGTGCAGATGAATGAACCACACTCTAGCACAGACAGCACCCCTTGAGTCAGCTGTTGGCTAGATTTAATTCACTCAGCGATACAGCATGTGCGCATCCTGGCGTCCAATCAAAACGGCCCTGCCTGAGCCGCTCCTCACGTGAGCCTGGCTGCAGTCACACACTTTTCTTCCCCACAGTAATCCCTCACAATAACAATGTACACACAGATCACACAACAAGCTGTGCTTCTGTAAGTGTACGATATGACATCAAATAATCCTCACACGCACAAATAGAATATCTAATGCCATTGGTGTGTGTGTGTCTTTGGGGGCTCCCAAGTATTAGAAGCATTCGAACCTGCTGCTGCCTGCACACACTTGTCACAGTCACTTGTGAAAATGCCAGCATTTGCTGCAAGCATACACATTGCATTTGCTCTAGCAGGAGTGTGTATTTGCATTGACCAAGCATTAAACTGCAACGAAGGATCATTTCATTTCATTCTGGCCGTGAGCCACGGTGCACAGGGACAATTTTTCACTCTGCATGAGTCAAAAGAGGCACTGAGAGAGAAGCATTTGAATATATACCGTATGTGTGGCAGTCTGTCTCTCTCTCCAAGCAGCTGAAATGTCAGGTATGGCTGGTGGGGTGTCTTTATGGTATTAATGTGTTTGAATGAGAAGGGTTGCCTGGATATTTAGGCTGTGAGGAGAGCCTGCAGTCATGTGGCCCAAATCAGAAAAGGAATGTGTGAGACCCCCTGTGTCCCACCAAAGGGTTAACTGTTCCACAAACAATCTCAGTTTTAGCCTTCCCCGAGAACATTGATTTCTTCCCTCAGTGTGTGTAAGGAAATAATTGTAGTTTGAGTTAGATGAACTTGGTTGAAAGTATTTTCTTTATTTGCAATCTGTCAGATGCTTACATTGTATTTTGAGCTGTAGTCTCTTCAGATGAACCATTTCAGATTCATTAATGTTTTTAAAAATGGTTATTCAGGTTTCACACTCTCTCTTCAGACCGAGGAAGAATTTACTTCCTTCTTCTGTTCATCTTGACACAGTCTCTCCCTCCTGTCCTCAGTTTAATGATTGACAACAATAGAGACATCACTGCCTTTCATGTCAGAGTGACACCTGAACTCTTCCCTCAGGAGGAGTTGCTCAGATGAGGACTGTTGACTGTGGCAGCCTGTACATTACAAGCAGCGCTGAGCCGCATTGGGAGAACCAGCTCCTGTTTCATCTGTTTGTTAGGAATGATTGTTTCTGAAAATGTTTCAAGCCAGAAGTGGCAGCTGTTCACATATTGATGATGAGGTCAGAAATTGTTGGGCGAGCAGCTGTGGGATCTAAGTGAGTGTTGAGGAGTGTGTAGGAGATGGTGTATGAAAAGTAACTGTCAAAACAGCTTGACATTAAGTGTTCACTTTCAGACTTAGATTTATCCTGGTGTCTGTTTTGATTCTCAGCCTTTCAAGTTTTCTATTTGACCTTAAGCAGTAAACCTGGTGGTTTTGTGTTCTTTGTTATTGTCAACCAGTCCTGTGAACATGTCTCAGTATTTCCTGACTCCCCTTTTAATATATACTTTCATTTAAAGAATATCTTAGCTGGTCACTGTAGTTTTTAGCAAACGTTCAAACAGGAGGAAACAGTGTGCTTCTCTGGGACTGTTTTCAGTCATGGATTAATACACATTCGGTGTTCTTGGATTAATGAGTATTAATGACACAGGACAGTGTGTGTGACATTAATTCACTGCTACAGTGCCTGTGCTCTGTATAATGGAAGAACACAGTATGCAGCAGTGTAGCTCACTAATGTGTTTTTAATACCTTTTGTACAACAGTGGGCTCAGTGGCACACTGAATAATATGTATCAGGCGTTGCATGTGTATCCGGCAGTATTTGACAGTGGGATCTGTTCATTGTTTAGATCTTTGGACAATAAGAAAAACATATATTAGCAGAGTTATCCTTTAAGATAGGAGTATAAACCAAGTGCCAAGTAACAATGATAATTCCAGCAAGTAGTCATATAGAGATATGTATAGATTGTAATACACTTTAAACAGCAATGAACAACACTTGTAACATTATGAACAAGGTTAACTGTATTTATATAGGCTTACATACCCACTGGCCAGCCTTTAGGCCAGGTCGAGGCAAGTCACCTGATCCATGATCTGTATGTAAACAAAAGGGTGGCTGCACTTCCAGCAGCAACTGCACTGGTAAACATCTACAGCTAACATACTGTATATGGATGTGTTTATGTCAGTACCTTTTGTAAACACAGCATTCAGATTGGTTTAAATATTGAGAAATGCACAAAATCTTGACTTTTCATGTGGTGTAATATTTCTTCTTTGTATTTGTGATAATACCTGTTATTTACTTATTATATTATATAACTGTGGAAGAGAATTGAGTAGGCATCTATAGATTACACTGTCACCCCACTTGCTAAATGGTTGGTGCATTTTCATGTATGAAGCACTCAGTGGCTTTACAATGTATAATTTGAACTATAATTATTAGAGTTAGTGGTTGCAGAGCTTGACTCCAGCTTGCTTCCCTGAGTCGTAGAGGGCTGAGAGGTCACAGACGACGACTAAGGCCGTTACGTAACCAGCGATCCTCTTAGCTGCCTGTCATTGGTGTGTGCCAGAGCGTTGTCCTCGAGCAGACGGAGCCGCTGGTTGCCGCTGGCATGCAGCGGCAACAACACAATACTGCAGCGTCTCTCCTCTTTCACCAGTATATAAATCCAGAAGGGCTTGTAAGAGAAAGTGGAGGGGTTTAGCAGACTTCTGAATAATGCCAGTTACTCTCTGAAAGCCTTTGTCTGCTGCAGCAGAAAAGCCCTTTTTAATTCCTAACCACAGGGAACATGCCTCAACAGACAAGGGCATCATTTCAGACTTCAGTGGCTTCAAAGCTGGGTCCGGTATCTTAATTCTAGAGGAGGAGCCCTTACTCCTTTTAAATTGTCAACAAACCAGGGCGTTCTGGTTAACATTCGCAGAAACATCATCCCGTCTGATGTCACTCCACCCCACCCTACCCTTCCCTTTGCTGCCTGATGAGTGGCGTTTTGACTGGATCGGAGAAAACAAGGGTAATTTGCATAAACCCCCTGCACATACTGAAGTCATAGTGAAAGGATTGGACTAAGAGAGATGAAAACAGAGGGCGAGGGGGGGGGCTGAACAGTCAAGCTGGAAGTGATGGAGGAGGAGAAAGTACTGCAGTTTCACATATTTGCTCAAGTAGATTACTCAGGTCTCTTTTCCGGCTTTGCTGCTCATTTGCTTGTTACAGTCTAATCTCTGTTCACACAAATACACACACACACATACACGTGTGTGTCTGCACACCAGCCCCATAGTCACATAAGCTCGCACACTCAGGCTTTTGTTGATGTGCTGGTATGCAAAGTTTGTTCCCTCAGGCTAGCTTTCTCTCTCTCACTGCTTTTTTCACTCTGTGCTTCCCTCTTGCTTCTCGTTTTCCTATGCGCTATGAATATCTCTGGAATAACACTGATGTCACCGACGCTGGGTATCAGACATGCTTCGTTTGGCTCTAACCCCTCCCACCAACGTCTATAAATACACCCCTGGCTGCTGACGTCATGGCCAGGGTTGTCACTGACTGATTGGCAGTGACGTCGGGGGCAGTGATGGTGCAGGTGACCACAGTCGTCTTTTAAACTCTACAGGGAGTGGACCTTTTAAAGATTGTGGTTTCTGTGACTATATGCCACTTCCACCAGCCCAGGTCACCCACAGCCACCCAAACTCAGCAAGCAGCCAGCCAACCAACCAGTCGGCTGACCACGCCTGTCTGGAGGGGAGGAGCTCTTGCGTTGCTGCAGACTTGTGCAGCAGCACCGCATAAGAGAACATAGCAGCTGATAATAGATAAATCAAATCTAATTGTTTTTCCTTTTAAATGCATCAATGCTCTGTTGAATTTGTTGGAATTAGTACAAAGGTTTTGGTTTTGACTTTGCCACAGAAAATAACGACATATTCAGCCCCGGGGTTTTGAATGTTTTTGCCATTCTTGTTTTTATAAGAGTAATAATCCTTGTCTTTATTGTGTGTGTTTAAAACCTGGCTGACTTTGGTATCATGTGGTTTTTGTTTAGCCAGTGTTCAACCTGTTGTGTTTTCTCTGACTTTACTCTGAAATGGTTCAGTTTGCTGTAGTTTACTCTCCCTCTACAGGTAGTTAATGTAAGTTTTCATGAAGTTGATAGTTCGTTAAAGCGCTCTTTAATCAGACAATGACCCTGACCAATAAGCACACATGTTTTTAATCTTGCTGTACATATCTGCTCACACTGTTTACATCTAGTTTTCATTCATCCCCCTATTATCTGTTATTATCAGCTGCTATGATGCATCCACTGTTAGCCTGGAGGATATGATATCACGTAGCAGCGCCTGATGTGCTGTTTCAGGTCACCACATATCTCACTGATTCTCAGAGTGTGTGGCGTCTCCCATATCAGAATGAATGAGAGCTGCTAGTCCAGACATTGATTCTTGATCAGCATTTTGACTCAGGGAGACCCAGCACACATTAGGAGAATGAAGTGCATCGATCTGTGTTACTGGCGACCTTGTTAGCTTTACAGAGGTCAGCTTAAACAGATCTTTAGGGAAGTGATGTAGGAGCTTGGCAAAGGGCCTCAAACAATAATGGATGTACACAGAAGAGGCATGGGATCCTCTCGTGGGAATTGTTTTTACACACAAGATGATTGTGAGAGCTGGGACAAGGTGACTGTTATTGTGTGAGGAGGATTCCTACTCATACATCGAGATCATTATGTCGGGCCGGTGATGAAGGCCGAGGATAAACAGGGCCATGCAGAGCAGGGTGTGTCCCTGCCTGCCACAGTCCAAACCCTCAATGGGCATCTGTGCTCCCAAGCTGCTGCCTAAAAGAGGACATTCTTTCAAACACACACTCAGACACACAGACACACACACACACACACACACACACACACACACACACACACACGTAGTCATTTTGCCACTGCTGCCATAGCAAGCCTCTTCATTTGAGCGTGAAGCTGCTGGCTTAAATCATCATCCAGTTTCCTGGCAGTAACATCCACATGCATATATTGACTGTAAATTGACTACTGAGTTAAAGAACAGCTGTAGCAGTAGCCATAAATATAGATTAATGTTCTGCTCTCATTGATTCACACTGTGAAGGTTAAGACAGGAGAAAGGAGCGCACAAAGGCACACAAAGGCACACAAAGGCGACGTGCCATGTTCTCCCAACAGAACATATTATTCACACGTGGCCGCTGCTTATTCCACTCAGATGTCTCTCTCTCTCCCTCTTTTCTTCCTCCTCTCTTCCTCTCTCACACACACATACACAAAACAGCCCAGCGTCTCAAGATTGCTGCGATGACTTCACAAGGAACTGCAGAGCGCTGGCTTCCTGCTTCGTTCTGGCTGATTCCCCCTCTGACACGCAGACAGAAGCAGTCAGACTCTCAGCTCCTCTTGCACTTCTTTAGCCAGATGGCACCGCGATCCTGAGAAAACCTCTTTTTTTATACTTGTTGTGTTTTTCCTTCCTTCTGTTTCAAGTACTAATCTGCTTGACAGTGGCATCTGTTCATTGTTTAGACAGGAAGCTGGAAAGTCTTTTGGTTTTTGGATCAACTTTTGCCCCCAGATCACATGTCAATCCATGTTAGTCTGAAACGGGCATCATGGGATATTGTCAGGTGTAGTGAAGCCATAGCAACAGCGATGGAAAAACGCTGTGTTAAAGCCCAGATAGGCCCTTTTAAAAACACACTGTGAAGATTAGCACTATATTTAGTCTTTTATTGCATTTTGTTCTCATTCTGCGCGAGTTTTAATGTTTCCTGGAGATGAATATTCTGGGTATCTGTACGTCAGGATACATTTTCTGTTTCAAAGTAGAAAGTTTTAATATGAGAGAAGGAGGAGGGAGAAAATCGTGTAGTCACTTAAATAGACATGATTTTGAAAATAATGATATAACGGAGTCATAAATGAAGACTTAATGTACTGCAGTTGGTTCACTTAGATGTTTAGTGGTGTTTATTGTTGTTTATTATGTCACTTCCTGTCAATGTGGAACAGATTTTTGTTTCCCAGTAACAAATGTTCATCTGTAAAATTATATTCTTTTTACTTTTAGCCAGGCTGTTCAGGGACTGCAATGTCAGCTGAATGATTGGTCTCAGCCTTAGGGCAGCCATATTGGATGGATTGCCATGAAATTTATTACAGGCATTAATTTTCCGAGGAGAGTAAATCCCAAGGGTTTTACAGCAACTCAACCTTTCACCAAGCTCCACAAGAGAGGAGATCTCTAAATTATCATCTTAATTACTGCCCTCCAAAACCCAAGCTGCTGCTCACACACAGTACATGTATGCTACCAAATGCACAATAATGACTGGTGTTATGGTAATCTGTCCGGTCACCTCTTCAGCCCTCCTTGACCCAGATTGCTCACTCGTCCCCTCCAGATGGCCCAAAGTCCCTATGACAGGCTCTGTTGTGAGGAGGGAGGTTTATGTGCAAGTGAATACACTTCTATGATGAATTAATGATTCTCAAAGCTGCATTCGGTTGGTGCTACAAAGTGAAAACAATTAGTTGTTTAGCATCAGTTCATAGGAAGAAATGTAATTTTCAACTATTCCAATAAATCATTTATCGATTTATCTTTTTAAAGAAAACCAAACCAGCAATAACTGAGAACACATTTCCTTCTACACCTTAAACCATGACACAGAAAAATGTGTCTTCACTGCCATATTCACATGTTAACAAGTGTGTTCACTGTCAGTTATATAAATAATGATGGTAATAGAAATGAGATTTAATGAGATATTTAAGAGCTGAAGCTCCCAGTGCTGTTGAATAACAATTAATGATTATTAGGAGCTGCAGCTCGTTCTAGTTGAATGGTGTTATCATTTTGCAGTGTGGTTCCTTGTGTGTGTGTCAGTGTTTGTTCCTGTGGGCTTGAAGGAGCTCCACTGTGACCAAACAGGCTGAGCCAGGCCAGCCGTCCTCTGTGGCTGAGGTTGCCGTCGTGTTCGTCTCTGGGCATTGTTCCAGGAATTTAGGAAATGTTGATCAGCCGGTTGCGAGAATGCAGTCAGGCCTGTTTTCCACCTCCAACAGGTGCATGCTTTAGCTCCCACCCCTTAAAAAGATAAGATACACCTCCCCCCCCACACACACAAACACTGAAGACATTCCTGCTCCCATGTGATTTGGCAGCAACTGTATCCCAGGTTTTTAGTGGTATTTAAATCCCTCATGCAATGAAAACCTATAAATTATTTCATATTCATTGTCACTCTCTCTAAAGGAGTAAGACAAAAAGGTTGTGGTCTATTGTTTTCTGGGTGTAGAGCTCACGGAGGACCTGACTTCACACACACACACACACACACACACACACACACACAATGGATTCAATTAAATTAGAGACGTGGCCTGTCAGTTAGCAGCCATTTATGTATTTTAAATCTGACAGCTGTTGTTAGCAAAGGCAGCTAACCGTACTCTCATGTGTCTGCTTTTCCTTCTTCTGTCCTCAATCCTGTCTTTCTCTCTTTCTCCCCGTTTCTCTCTTTTAATTTCTCAGAGGGATCCAGACTACTTGAAGCTATGGCTGGAGATTTTCATCAGCTCCTATGAGCGATGCCTGGATGTGGACTTTGAAAAGCCACCTTCAAGGTAACTTGTGGCAAAATGTGATTAATTGAAAGTGATTTGAAGTAATATAACGGTTATATTAGTAATAAAATGAATATTGTAGTTGTGTTTTGGTTTATCTAAAACCTACTGAGAGTACAAATCACATGACTTCTGATACTGTCACCTGTCAAAAATATCAGCAAATCTTCCTACTCCAACTTTCCTAAAACATTTAACAATGCTCGATTGTAGTTTTCTGCATTAGGTCATCGCTTGTTGGCTCAGAACCATCTCCTCATGTGTGCGTCAGCCACAGCATGACCGCGCACTATGCAACCTTCCACAACACAACCCAAAATAGCTCAGCCACAACAGATGCTTCAGTGTGGAGCAGTCACATTTTGTTGCAGGTGATGCTCTGATACGCGTTGACATGTGAAAACCTGCGTCTAGGTTTTTTGAGCATGTAGAAGTAGTGAAGTTTTTTTTTCTTTTGATACCTTGGCTATATTGCTGTTCTGAGTGCATCAGGTGAAGGCCCCTCGAAGGCATGGCCCTGTGAAAGGGTGGAGGAGTACAGGTGGTTAAATCCTACTTGCCAATCTTTTCATCTCTCCCTCTCTCTGTCATTTCCTTTTTCTCCTTCTCCTTGGACTCATTTTCTCCCATCCCCTTCTTTCTGTCTGATTCCCTCTTTCATCTGTCTCTCTCTGCTGTCTCTGTTTGTCCTCTTGTCCTCTGTTACTTTCCTCCCCTCTCCTGCTTTCCCTGTGCAGCTGCCACATCTGTCCTGCTTTCCCACTGACATCCATTGCATGGGTTTGGCTCTGATCTCTCTCTCTTTCTTTCTCTCTCTTTCTCACTCATATGAGCAATGCAGCACACATGCTGTTTTTCCTAGGAACGACTGCTTGAATGCACCGGGCATGTGTGCATGACTGAGTGAGTGCAGAGCAGGGTCTTCTTCTTCAAACCTCCATGATAGACTTTATTATAAAAGCCTGTGTTTTAAGAATTCATCAGCACTTCACCAGTTTCAACATGCACCTCCAGTCTGGCGCATTATATAACTCCTACAGCTCCTCCTTCCTAATGGAGATTCATGTTCATCTTGCTTCACTGGTTGCAATGCTCCTGTGTCTCCAGGCCAGAGGAGGTTCCGCCGGTGTTGACCCTCCTCCCGGACAACATCCTGCAGGTTTTGCGCCACCAGCTGCTGCAGTGCGTCCAGAAAGCCTCTGATGGCCTGGAGCCCGAGCAGCAAAACTTAGCTCTGCTGCTCCTCAAGTTCCTGATCATCATCTGCAGGTCAGAACAGTGAACATACACCACATATGTGAAAAGACTGTTGATATTTGTGACTGACAACCTGATGGATGATGTCTCTGAAAGGAACCTGTCAAACGTTGAGGAGATTGGCACCTGCTCTTACATCAATCACATCATCAACATGACAACACTCTACATTCAGCAGGTTGGACTTCTCCCCTTCTTTTTAAGCTCCCACTTTGTTTGTCAAATTATATATAATTATATATAAAACACCTTTAAATGTTGAGTGGTATACAGTGATAGTTTCAATTAGACATGTAAAACCAGGCATGATGTGGGTCTGTGTGTGTCTGTGGTGTTGCAGCTCAAGAGCAAGACCAAAGAGAAGGAGATGGCAGATCAGAGCCAAGCAGAGGAGTTTGTCCGCCATGCGCTGGCTTTTTGTGAAAGCCTCTATGACCCTTACCACAACTGGAGGCATCGAACCTGCGGGTAACAACATCCAGCAACAAACACTCACGCTCATTTGCTATTTTTTTTATAATAGAGAAGGGTTACTGAGCAAAATAGCCAAGTAGGAATAATTTGATAGCAGGACCAGAAGAAAATGTGTAAAGTCTCTTGAGCAGAGACAGTGAACTGAGTAAATTGGCAAGACAGAGCCCAGCAGCTCTTCAGATAATAGTGTTTTTTTAATTATTATATGCTTGTTTCTTATAATACTTTATCCCTGCCTTGTTTGTCTTTGCACCAGGGAGCAACTGGGAACAGTAGAGAGGAGCAGACAGAAGTACAAGGCAGCTCCACTCACTGTTGAGTTTGTTCCCTTCTTTTACCGTAAGTCCCCTGCCTCTCCTTTTCTGTGTTCAACACAGTGCCAGTTGTACATGATGCAGCTTCAGCTTCACTGTCAGACATTGTGTAGTGATATCTGCAAACACTTTGCATCCAGTGAAATTACATTGCTTACTATGTATGTCTGTGGGTGAGGAACAGTCCTCTGCATCATAAAAGAAGTCAGCTAGTGGAGTGATCACAGAACATAAGCTTCTCTCTCACCCTCTTTTTTCCCCCATGCCGTCACTCGCTTGCTCTCGCTGCCTCCTCCTTTTTTCTCTCTGGGTCCAGTTGAATCCGCTCTTTGTGTCCCTGTTCTGTTTGCCAGGCGTTGAGATGAGCCGATAGTGAATGGTGTCTGTCCGGCCACTTCAGCAACGCTGGCGGCCATTTTGAACAAATACTCCCTTCTGTCCTGTGTCCTGTGTATGGTTACTGTGGTTTGGCACCAGAGATAACACACCAGGCCCAACCTGACAGACAGTGTGTGTTATGTGCAACGAGCAATAGTGTGGGAGTGCTGTTGAAAACTAAATACAGAACAAAGATCTGTTCATTTTATCCACAGTGTAAACTGAAATTGACGCAGTGATGCTAGAATTAAAAATGTAGCTGTGCCACGACTGAGATGAAGAAACCACACATCATGGAGCCAAGATGTCGTGTTTCCTCTCCCCAGTGGGATGTGTTGACAGATGAGTTAATGGATGACTGGGACCACAGTGACCCAGCGGTTACTGGCAGGACTGCCACATGCCTTTGTGTGTTTGTGCCCCATGTGCACTCACTATCTTATCTGGTTTGCAGATTTCTTTGGGCTTCTGTCAGTGAGTGTATGAAGGGTGTGTCTTTCTTTATGTGTGAAATCATAAGTGACTGTTTATTAAATAATAAATTACCGGAGCTTCAACTGTTGAGGCGCGGTGTAGTTTCAGTTTGTGGCTGTGTTGTATTGACATAGTTGACATCATGCCAATAGATCAAACTAATTGACCTGTGTGTGTGTGTGTGTGTGTGTGTGTGTGTGTGTGTGTGTGTTCGCACATCCTCTTTCCAGAGTGCTTCCAGGAAAGCGAGCATCTGAAGGAGAGTCTAAAATGCTGCCTGCTGCACCTGTTTGGAGCCATAGTAGCTGGTGATCAGGTGAGTCTCTGGATGACACAGGCTGGACTTACCACATTCATTCAGTCTCATTAAATCTTCTCACCCAGGCCTCCCCACGCTCAAGCCACAAAACATGAGCATACACGTCTTATAATTATGACACAAAAATCAATGTTTTTTTGTTTTGTGGTTGTATTTTTCAGGCCTGTGTCCAAGGTGATGTGTTCACATCGTTTAACCCAGGGGTGGGCAACTATTCCGCAAAGGGCTGTGTGGCTGCAGGTTTTTGGTCCAACCAATCAAGAGCACACAGTTTGAGCAATCAGCTGTCTGAAGACTGAGATCAGTTGATTAAATGAGTCAAGTCTGGTGTGCTGCTGCTTGGTTGGAGCAAAAACCTGCAGCCACACTGGCCCTTTGTGGAATAGTTGCCCACCCCTGGTTTAACCCCTTGTCCATTTTACATCCAAAGACAAGATCATAAAATTGCAACAATATGAAACATAGAAGCAGCACATGTTAATATGATTCTGATCAGTGAATGGCCATTGTCATTTGATGAAAAATGTGGACTTTGAAAAGACCTTCACTTGTGGCAAAATGTGATTAACAAGTGATTTGAAGAAACATAGAAGCTGAGAGCACATGATTTCTGATACTGTTGATATCAGCTCTGATTTCATGCTCGATTGTAGCTGCATTCGGTCATTTCAGATGTGTGCGTCAGCCACAGCATGAACTATGATTGATCAGTTGATCATTAAATGATCAACTGATCATTTAATTTACTGATCATTTGAGCTCTACTTATGTGTATGTTACAGGAGAAGCTGTGAATGAGCTGTTTCTGTATTACTCTGCATGTATTATGGCAGTGAAGTGTGTTTTATGACTGAAAGAAGAAACCATCGACTACCCACAGAGCAGTAATAAACCAGCTGAGCCTGTGCTTTCCAGTGAATAATTTAGTAGCTAAAAGGCTCAATTAACCGCAGACCCAGCTCACAAAAATCACAGCATCAAGCACCAACTTGTTGTCATAAAACAGACCTCAGGTAGAACACACTAAAGAGCAATAACTGAAGGAATGGTTTACCATTTTATAAGTGTCTTCTGCAGTCATTTGTATTCGGTACATATGAGGCTAGAGAAGTGTATGTTGGTGCTGTTCCACCACGTGCTGTACTTACTGCAAAACTAGTATAAATTCAGTTTTACACTTCGCAAGAAAGCAAATAAACACATTTCCTCATATGTTGGACTATTCTTTTAAGCATCATCTTTTCTGGAGTCAGTAAAGTTATATTTTAAATATAGTGCATTAACATTTAAGATCCACTTAAATATTTAGATCCCAGTCCACTTTATTTATAGTGTTAATTTCTCTTTTCACAGGACAGTGTGTCCTGTGGTGTGCTTATCTTGAGAGATTTGCTTTGATGTACCTTTGACTCACCTTTCACTCTCATCTCATCTCTCCTCCCTGGCTGTGATCCCTCCCGCCACCCCTTGCTCCCTGGCAGAGGAATGCCCTGCTCGCCATCTCTCCAGCCACCATGGAGGTGTTGATGCGGGTGCTGGCTGACTGCTCCACAGGCAACTGCGCATCAGATGAGGGCGAGGACTGGGACAGTGAGGTCCCTGACCGCAAAGCGCTGCTGACCCTGGGCTGCCTGCGAGAGGTAGTGCAGCGCCTCTTGGCCTCCAGCTCTGACCAGCGGCAAGTTGAAATCGCCTCAGTGCTGGAAAACTACTTTAAGCTGCTCAACTCGGACCCGGCTGCTGTGGTTGCTGCTCAACAGCAGCAGCAGCAGCAGCAGGCCAAGGGCCGAGTGCTAACACTGGGCCGACACTGGGAGAGCCGATTTGTGGCACTGCAAGTAAACATGCTAGGTAGGGTTATGATAATAAATGTTATTATTTTATTATTATTAGCAAAAATTGAAGCAGTTATGGGTTAATGTGACTGATTCCACCTCTTCACTTTATGTGTGTCTTTGTTTTTCTTTCTCTCAATTCTCTCTCTTTCTCTTTTTGTTGCTGTCTGTCTTTCCTGCTCTCTCTCAGACACTATCAGGGACATGTTCCTGTGTTCAGACAGGCCGGTTCTACAAGCCATCTTCCTCAACAGTAACTGTTTTGAGCATCTGACACGACTGCTGCAGAACAGCAAGGTAACAGCACAGGTCCTCTTATCTAAATATAGCTTGAATACAGAATATGAATATGAGTGTGACTGGCTGGTTTTGTGTTTGATAATTCTTCTGAGCTAAGAGCTCAGAGCTGGCTGAAATAAAATGATTTTCCTGAAGTTATTAGTAGGATTCAACCATATCTTATATCTCATCAGATACTACAAGATCATAAAGCTGTTTGAAGTTGTGATCCTGTCTCAGTATTTTGAGACATTTAGAAATCATGTTTTATATGGTCAGCAAGTTATGCCACTATATAAAATATTAGTGATGCGTGTAAGCAGCATTTTGAAGTCAAAGCTAGAAGCTAGTTTAATTACTTTTATCCAGTTTATAGTTTGATGTATAAAAAGGCATTACCTCTGTTTGATCATATGTTCTGTAATCAGCAAAGTACTAACTGTAAATGTCAGACAAATTAGTTAAAAGCTAATGAAGTGGTTAGTTTCCATAAATACAGATTTGGTCACCTTTATCTCTGGGTAATCAGTAGTTCAGGAGTTTACATTAAATGGGGATGCATCTCTGTCCAGGTGTGGATCAGCCTGCGTGTCATGTCTAGTTCTTACAGTTGCAGTGTGAAAGAGAGCATTTTGCCCCTTGCATGTTACCTCCCCAGAGCAAGGCTGGATCACCAACACGCCTCCTCACAGTGACCCCTGCTGAGGGTCATGGCTTCTAACCTCTCGCCCTCTCCTCCACATACAGCATTTGCCCCCACCCGCACCTTTCAGTCTTTTCCTTGTCTCCATTCTCTTTCTCTATCAAACCTCCCCCACACGCTGTGTTGACATGTTGCCTGTTGTGTGTGTCAGCTGGTTAATGCTAGGTGCACGGCGGCAGACAAGGACCAGAAAGATATAACCAACAACAGGTTACTGACAGGAGAGAGGGACACTCAGGTACCACCGAGAAAGCCCCACCCCTCCCCACCTGACCCCTTCCCTTATCATCCATCTACCTGCCCCTCACCTTCACCTGCTGCTGCCAAGACCCACCACCTTGACCTCACCAGAGCTACAAAGTCTCTACACAGCAAGACACTCACACTGATCTCCCCCAGATTATTATGTATAATTGGATCATGTTTTACTGGAGGAAAAAAAATCCACTCAGTAAGTCAATGGACTGGAAGACAATGTTAGTTTAATGAAACCTGCTGTAAAACTTCATTTACAGCAATTTTTTAAATACTTTTACACAGAAAAACAATCAAGACACAACACGATAAATAGTGAGTGTGAGTGAGTGTTTTGACATCCCAAAGTGACAGACGTCTTGACAGCTGGTTTTGCATTTATCTCTTGACTGACACTTTCACAGTATTGCTATAGAACCTAGACATGCTTTATAATCAAAAAACACCCACCCACTTCTGTTAATATGTGCTCTTTAATCTAAGCTACTCTCCATATTTGATCATAAGATAGTTATACCATGTGCAGCTCATTAGCAAGTAGCTTGAGAGATGAAATAAAAACAGGATGGTGTAAACCATGATTAAAACCTTTCAGTTATTCTCCTTTTTGTTGAAATGTCTATTATATGAAGATATGACGGTCTGATACATCTTAGGACTGTCTTTTGAACGGTGTAATGTTGATGCTTTCACTGAATCATCTCATGTGCACAGAAGGTCACTTGTCCCCCCAGAGTAAACCAGCTTTCATTCTACTCTTTGTGCTCCCTTTGTGAGATATAATCCCTCCACTGATGTGAATAATGTGAACACAGGTGGAAAAACCTGCATGACACACACAGACAGGTCTTTGTTGTCCCTGAGGTTACCAAAAGAAACAGAAGAAGGTGGGGCTTCATATCTGAAAACAGCTGTTCAGTTATATATTAAAAAAAAGAAAAAACAACTTTTCTAAAACTAAATCTGACCCAAAGTGCTCAGAGGTCTTGCTGTGGAGAGACTACTTTCCCTCTGTCGATGTCATCTCATTTATATTATTGCCATTTTCAGTTTCCTCACTCCCCTCCCTAACCTCCCCCACACATCGCCCTGGTTTTCTGCGGTAAACTGTGGGTTCCACTGGAATGCTATCACCTTGGCCTGGTGTGTGTTCTCACAGAGTTCAGTGGTTTGAGGTGATCTGGACTCAGTGATGATGATTTAAGTGTTTGATTTTATTTTGCCACAGTCCCTGTCCAGCTGGTCCAAAGACTCTCTGTCGGATCAACCAGTCTACAGCTGCATGTTAATTAAAAAAGGGTTTGGTGACCCAGAACATGTTGGTCATGAGCAGGACAGAGCTGGATGGAGATGTGTTTGTGTTTACTTTCCATGGTTTGGCTTATGTTTTATGGGCTGCATGCTTTCTGTGTGTGTGTGTCTGTCTGTCTGTGTAAGCAAAACAAGTGAGGTACTTCTTTGTTGTTGTTGATGTGTGTGTGTGCAGGTGGAAGGTTTTTGACCAAGCCTTGAGCGCTTTCTACTCCAGCCACATCTTCATGCTTTTAAAAGGATTGTGTTTTTTTTTTTTTAGCCTGGAGCAGAAAGACAACACTTATCTTCACTTTAATATCTGCAGTACAAGTTTTGATGCCAGCTCCTACTGCAGTGACACACAGGGTTCTAACCATCATCAATGATTTTACTCACGTATTCACACTAATTGAATCAAACTCCAAGGCATTTGCTCAAGTCTCTCTTTTATTCCTCTAAGTGATGCATGTTGTTTTCACAGCCTTATATAAGTTGATCATTATCATTTTAGTGTTATAAACCTTTGAATATGAACATGGCTTTAAATTGTATGCATGCTTGTTGCCCATAGAAATAACATTCATCTGGAATAAGAGGAGATTTGACTGTGGTCCTGTCATCTGTTACCAGTGACTGACCTGTCTGATTGTCATTCAGGTGTTTCAAGGGCGACTAGACTCCCTCGCTGTAGCAACCATCAAAGCCCTGACAACAGTGATGCACAAATCACCAGCTGCAAAGGTAACAGGAACACAAACACATTACTTTACATGCACTTTACATCAGACAAAAAGTGAATTTGAAGTACAAAAGTATTTCAAATTCACTTTTTGACTGATTGCAGAGCAGATTTAGCATGTTTTTTTTTTTTTTACTGCCAATTGAATGTCAAGACCCTGAGATGCTGCAAATTTGAATTATCATTCTCACTCCTTTTCCTTGCCACCCTTGCAGGAGGTGTTCAAGGAAAGAATTGGTTATAATCATCTATATGAAGTGCTCATCTCACTCGGCCAGCCATCCAGGCACCTCCTCAAAGAGCTGATGAACATGGTGAGAGAAAGATTTGGTGTTTGCAGCCATTCTTTTATTTCTCCTTAATCCACTGCATCTACATCTGGGCATGTTCTTTGTCTAAATGTTTGTCCATGTGTATGTGTTTCTATGTGTACAGGCGGTGGAGGGTGAGCACACCTCAGTAGGGCTCCTGGGCATCAGTAATGTGGAGCCCTTGCTACTGCTGGTCCAGTGGCTCCCCGAGCTGGACTCATCAGAGCTGCAGCTTTTTACGGCCGATTGGCTCCGACGCCTCAGCTGCCTCAATCGTCAGACCCGTGCCACCTGTGTCAATGCCTCAATGGTGATGCGAGCACTGGCTGCCCTGGAACGCCACCAACGGTTACATCGAGCTTGTGCAGAGAGCCTTCTGGGACTGGTGGGCTCATTGGGCTCCCAGTCCTTGAGTGCCAGGGAACTGCTGGGGTTGCTGCGCCTCCTCAGGCCTCCAGAGTCTAGCCAAGCACACCCTTATGTGGGCCCTGCCTTGAGAGCCCTCCTGGCCATGGTACGCAAGCAGGGCCTGGAGAGTGCCATGCAGTACTTTGACCTGTCACCCAGTATGGCTGGCATTGTGGTTCCAACAGTGCAGCGCTGGCCGGGCTCCGCCTTCAGCTTCCTCGCCTGGTTCTCACTGGACCAGGATCAGTTGGGCCCACTCAGCAAAGACAAGAGGAAACAGCTCTACAGGTGAGTCTTTCATATGTCAACTAAATATAATAAACAAAACACATTATTTTTTCATCTTGTCTCCTGCCCTCTCTGTTTTACAGAGAACAGAGATTAATAGCGTCAAAAGAGTATAAACATCTTCTAAGTGTTTCGTTCCTTTCTTTTTCATCTTGTGCAGTTTTTTTACCCCGGGAGGGACGGGATTTGAGGCCTTCATTAGCTCAGTGGGCGTGCTGGTGGTGGCTGTATGCACAAAAAAGGAGTATGTCACAGTCATGCTGCCTGACTACTGCTTCTGTGACTCTCTCTGGGTGAGTCATGTTTAATGACATAATTTACTGATGTTGTGAATGGGCAGTGCCACTGAACAGAAAAATGTACCCAAGAATGAATGACACTTCAACAAGACTGATTTCTTTCTACAGCACAGCATCAGTGTGGTGCATGTACCAGGCAAGAGGCCCTTTGGACAGAGTCTGGTCTACATTTATGTAGATGGACAGCAGAAACTGTCTGCCCCCCTCAAGTTTCCCACCATGACAGAGGTGAGACCTGCACCCACATTAGAAACATCAGGTTGTGGAGTAAGGTGTCTTTTATGTGAAGTATATCATGAAGGTTTTTGTTTGTTGACTCCTGTCTCCTTCTCTTCTACACTTACAGCCATTCACGTCTTGCTGCATTGGCTCAGCAGGCCACCGCACCACAACTCCTCCACCCTCTCAGATTCCAGACCCTCCCTTCTCCTCTGCCACTACACCCACCACTCGCTCCTCGCTCGGTGGCATCCTGTCGCCACAGACCTGGGGGGGACTGCTCGGGGGAAAGCCTGAGTCTGTGACTAAGCTCATCTCCGCGGGGACACAGGACAGCGAGTGGGGAAGTCCTACATCCCTGCAGGGCCAGCTTGGAAGTGTCATGGTGTTCCACGAACCCCTGCAGCCCAATCAAATAAAAGCCATCTGTAGTGCTGGTGAGCAGGAGGAGATGATGTGAGAGGAGGAAGAAGAGAATAGATTTAGAAATGAGAGATGTGTATAGTGGGATGATGGAGGTGTCTAGCAGAAGAGATGAACAATAAAAACAACCAGCAGTAAAGAAGAAAACTCGTCCAGTGCACATCACAGAATTATTATTACATAATGTGAATCATACAGCAGTCCAACTTTCTCACCATCTCCCCTAACTTTCTTGTTACAGGTCCAAACTGCATCTCTCCATTCAAAGCCCAGGAGTCAGAACTCGGGGACCTTTCAGCCAAACTGCTGCTGCACTACTCACCCAAGGTAACTGGACCACAGTTGCCATGCAGAGAGCAGTGAATGTGATCCTTGGGATTGTATCAGTCATATAAATTTGTGTGGGTGGACAAATTAGTTTTGCTTGGCTGTAATTAAAGTAGTTAACAACATGTTTTGTGAAGGGAATTAAAGTGATGACTGAAGATAACAAGATAAACTCATATCTAAGCATTGAGCTTCTGTCAACAGGCTTGTAGGAACCCCATCTGTCTAGATCTGTCTCCAAACATGCTGCATGGACGCCTGACTGGGAACAAAGTGGTGAACTGGGATATCAAGGTGAGAGGAACATGCTGTCATGTAATGGTCCTGGACTCTTTGTATTGTATGAATAATATATTTATGTCTTTTATTTCATCATGTGTTGCTTTATTATCTGTGGCAGGATATGATCAACTGTGTGGGCGGCCTGCCGGTGCTGTTTCCTATACTGGAGCAGTTGGCCCTGGTGACCCCTGATCAGCAGCACACCAGCGATCCTGCAGCTCCGTCAGATTTCATCACCCCGGATGTGACTACACCAGCTGATGGAGACTGGGTCATTCTCCCATCCAACAGAGCTTCTGGTCTGTATTTCTCTTTTTTCCCCCCTCAGCTGACTTATGTAATTGAGACACTGTGCTGGTACAATGAGCAGCCTGTGGGAACAAATGTATTTTTGTCGACTTTTTTTCAGAGGCTCGCCTGGAGAAGAACTTGGTGGCCACCTTCCTCCTGGTGATGAAACATTTCCTGCAGAGACACCAAATCAACCAGGAGAACCTGCTCCACTCGCACAGCATTGGCACACTGGGGGCGCTGCTTCAGAAGGTCTGTTTAAACCCAATTTTGCACATATTACCAGGGAGCTGGGCTGGAATTGTGGGAACTGTGTACCGAAGGTAACTATAATGTTGGCATTAAAAAAAGAACCACTACTGTGCCCTCACCTTTTAATCTCGGGAGTACAGTTTTATTGTAAAATATGTGCTAGCAATTCATCTGATGTTTCAAACTGATACAGAGTTTTTCTTGGCATCAGTTTGAGATGAAACTATCAAATATATACAGTTACATGGTTGAGATTGTTTTTGCCAGAAATACAAATCCCACACACCTCCCACACCACACAACTTGGCACTTTAAAACAATGCAAATTGCAAGTTTTGGTGAGGACAGGGGATTGACTATTGGCTAATCCTGTTTTGAGTCTCACTAATTCATTTCAGTTCAACTTTTCTTTTTCTTCTTCTTCTTCAGGCCTGAGTGGTTTCAATTTTCCTGTAGCTATAACACCAAGAGTTATATTTTACAAGCATTTTCTGGCCATTTCTCAGTGGAGTGCATTTCACAAATTGCATTCAAGTCTCCACATAATATTAGTCCATGGAAATGGGGCCTAAGCCTCTTTTTTTTCACCCTATTCAAATAGCAAAATTAGTTTGGTTCTCTAGCAGGGAAATGAAGAATTTCTGACTTCAATTTATTTTTAATAAAGGGGCCACTTATTCCCTTAATTACATTACTCATACTGTATGAGACTCACATGGTGTGGGGATTATGAATGTTGCTCGACCCTTCCCCACAGACATTTATTCACCTCAGACGGCTTTTGTCCCTGTCTGTAGGTTTGTCTGTGTTTGTTCTGTGCGTCTGTGTTTGTCTTCTTCTTTGTGTCTGTCTCTTTCCCTTTTTTCTTTAATCCTGGACTCTTTCTCTGACCCCGTTTCCTTTTTTCTATCTTTTTGTTTGATCCATGTGTGGCTGTAATTGTTTGTTTATCATGGGGTTGGAAATACCACTGATTCAGCATTTACACCATGGGAAAGTAAAAGCCTCCACAGAGACACAGACACTTTGTTGTAGCTAAGTAACCACACCCTGTAAGTGGTGAAAGTCCAAATAAACCACTAATGTGTTTCCCCATTCCAACATGCTCCTTATCTGTTTATGGAGAGAGTTACGGGTGTCACATTACTTTATATTTGCTTGTTAACAAGCCCCATCATGGTTTATGAGATTATACAAAATAAATACCTGTTGTATGTTTGTGTTTGACCTATGTTCATGTCACCTGTGTATTCTACGCTCATTCTTCTTTGAGCTTCCTTTTTCTGCATGCGTGCCAGTAAATGTGTATATAATTGAACTAATAGTAGTGTAATACAACCTTTTTGTTGTTTGTGTGCGTTTAGCTGCCAGCCGGTCACGTCGATGTCAGCGTGCTTGTTGCTGTGCAGCTGCTGATTGAGCAGGTGACATATGAGAAGAACCAACCACTGCTGCTGCAGCTTCACACACATCTGCTGTTCAACTTCAACATCTGGAACAAAGGAGACTTCCCACTTCGCATCGGTGAGACTCACGTTTGTCTACATTGTATTGCTACACCTCGTGATGTGTCTGACTTTCTGTGAGTGTGTGTCCCTGAGGCTGTTAACAGCTCTGAGTTGTGCCCTTGCTTTTTTCTTCTGAAGGTCATATCCAGTACATGTCCACCGTCATCAAAGACAACAGGAAACAGTTCAGGAAAAAATATGGAGTTCAGTTTCTGTTGGACACTGTACGCCTTTATTACGGGTGAGACTTGGTATCCTGATATTACATACATGTGATTTTTTTTGTTTGTTAGTTTTTTTGCTTTTTTTCACAAAACTTCACCATCATCATCATCATTTGCTCTGCTCTGCAGGAAGAACAGCAATAAAGAGAGTGACCTGAGCGAGGATGACATTCGCACCATCCGGGCTTCTCTTTGTGGCCTCATCAAGTACTACATCAGCAAGGGCATGTCACAGGAGGAGATGCACAGCATTCTGGGATACGTAGCTGCCATTGGAGATGAGGAACAGGTGAGGGAGTGTTGTTACAGTGATTTTTAATGATTCTGTTGCACTGAAAATCATACAGAAACATAATAAGATTGAAACCAGAGTAACCCTAAAATCAGATCAGAGAGTACAACATTCACTTTGAACAAAAGGTTCATTCATTTTCAGTCGCTTGAGAAACAGACCTCGAGGTGTGTAGCACCAACGTCTCAGAAATTAGGAGTAGGTCAAGTTGTTATTAGAGTATGATTTGCCAGATGATCCACATATTGTGAAACTGGTTAATGCCACTACGTTTTCCATTTGAGGATTTTCCATCTCCCTCTGACACCTGCACAGGAAGTTGTACAGTTTGTTTCCCACCTGGCAGCTGTACTGCCGCCTTCTCCCTTTCTGCATTATTTTTAAACATTTTCCCCTCTGTAAGCAATCTGCATCATTCTGACTGTTTTCCTGTACGACTCTAAAACCCCATCACTGCCAGGATAACAGTTTAAACAGGATTTGGTGTCTGACCTATGTTGTGAAATCCGTTCCTTTCTCCCATCACACCTCCTCCCCACGTCTCTTCCTGTTTTTAGTCCCGTCTCATTTTTCATTTTGTCTGTCAGTTTGTATATCCTCTTACACAGCAGTAATATATGTGGAAGCTTACATCACCCTCTTTGAACATATGGTCAATATAATCACTTGATCCTCCTCCACTGCCAAGCATCTGCCACCTCCTGATACTGTATATCCATTCATCAAGCCAAACTGACTCTTCAAATGTCACACATAGTAAATCTTGTTAAAACATATCTGAGAAATTCACTTGTCAAAACACAATCTTTAGTTCTTTAGACTTGTGTTTCCCTTTTGCATTTGGTTAAATACCTGACTCTGTGCTCATTAATCACTACTACATAATGCACAACTACATTTCCTCTGCCAAACAACCAACCCTGAGTCTGTAAAAGTAACTAATGTTAGTTGTGGCTGTGTGTTGCAGCTGTGTGGGCTGCTGGAGTTGTTACTCAGCCTTCTTCAGAGCAGCCCGGCCAGGGACCAACTCTTCCTGCTCCTCTTTGAACCCGGGGCGGCCGACTCCTGCTACGCTCTCCTGCTCAATAACAAACACTCAGACAGACTCAGAGAGCTTGTCTTCAAGGTGGGTTCCAGCCAGATACGCACTGGATACACTGCTTTATCACGGTGCAGTATCATCACCATATAGCTGAGGGAAATCCAAACAGTTACTTGTTAACCTGATTCATATTTGGGTCCAGGAATCCTCCTCAACAAGGATACATGAGAACATAACACTGTCAATAAACATGATGTGAAACAAATTATTTTTTCTCCTCACCTCTGTGCAGCTGTTTGAGCGCATGTTGCGTTGTGACCGCGTCTATGAGAAGAATAAGCAGCGTTTGCGGCTGAGAGAGGCAGGTTACGCCAGCCTGTCGCTGCTCTTCTCTGAGCTCCACATCACTCCAACCCTGATCCGCTGTCTCCTAAACCAAGTTCTCCACACAGGTCAGCAGTTATTTCATTTTTGTTAATCACTGAAGTGCATTCTCCACACTCGTCCACAGTTACTGCCCCTGCTGAGATTGAAGACTAGCTTTTACTCATCAAACTGGAGTAATTTTATTCATTTATTCATCATTCATTCAGTTCTTTATCTCACACATTCATTCTCTGCTGGCCATTAAGGCCAGAGGTTTTATGTGATTGCTTCTTGAATTAATGGAATCATAATCAAGTCCCTGTGAAGTGTTAAGCCAGAACTGTTTTCCCTAACAAAGTTTCATTTAAATTTTTAACACCATGAATTGCAGCCTTTTACATTCACGTATTACACGTATATGTATCCAGTGTATAATTAAGTATGTAGAGAAGTTGCTGCACTGACACAAAAGTATTTCAAAAAAATGTAAAACTTTGCATATGAAATTGCCAATCAAGTGTGTGTGTGTGTGTGTGTGTCACAGATCAAGTGGTGAACTACAAGGACCTGATGTCCCTGGTGCAGCTCACTCACCGAGCTGGACCTGCTGTGCGTCTCATTGTCTGCAAGAGGGTGAGCCAACACCTGCCAACTGTATTTGTTATTTATTCTGAAAACAGCAGAGGCAGGAAATAACTTTAAGGTTCACTAATCAATTTGTTTTGTAAATGACTCTTCTATTGATTTCTGTTCCTGGTTATTCTGTGACACATGGTCACTGGTAGTAACAGTAGGAAAGTAAAACAGCAACACTCAGTAGCTACACATGGGTAAGTGGTGTATCTATTTATAGGCCAACAAATTCACTTTCAGACTTTATCTGCCTTTTCTCGTCATGCCCGGGGCAACTTCTATCTGATCTCATGCTGCATACAAAACAAGTAGTTTATCCTCAAACAGGAGCTCATAGTAAAAAGAGCTGTTACCATAATGAGACTGTGTAGCCAGGTCTCCATCCAGCGGCTCACAAAGTGTCTCCCTCTCCTTCTGAGACTGCATCACAGTGTGTATCTTCCCATATGTATACTTTTAACGTGAAGCAGCAGCTGTTGGAAATGTTTGCATTAGCAGGAATAAAACAGAGCTCTGGGTGCTTTGACAACATAGGCTTTTTGAATTCTGCACGTCAGACTGTACTAATTTAAATCAGTGTGTTGAGAGGTAATTACAGAAATGTTGATGCATTGAGTTTTAATATTCTAAATAACCACTGCAGAAAGAAAATACAGATTCTCATGCAGATTACTGATTCTTTCACAAAAATGGCTTTACTCATATCCTGGTGCAATGACTGAATAAAATATGAATTTCAAGTGTTAAATATTTCGCATAATATTCATACATTTCTAAGGTTTAAGTGTTTTGTTATGCAACTGCATTACAAGTCAGGAACCAGTAATAATCAAAGTTAAGTGAAATAATTTTTTCATTATTAACAGATAGAGTTACTTTTTGTTGAAGAGTATTTTCTTGCGTTACCACTTAGTGCTGAATGATCAGTTTTCCTGCAGATATCATTAAAGTTTAACACTTTTCCTCCTCTGTCCTCAGGTGTACCAGCTGCTACAGTCCCAACAGGATGCTGCTGTACAGATCTCAAAGCAGCAATGTTGGCAGGACACCCTCATGCGGCTGTACCTGCGGGGTGAAGGGTCGTTGACGCTGCGGAGCGCTGACACCGTCAGCACATGCAGCCTGGACCTGAGCCGGCCCAGTGGCAGCAACACTAACCGCTTGGAGCTACCATTGGAGAGGCGGACACGGGCAGGCAGCGCCGGCCGTCTAGATCGGCTGGAAGACGACCGGCTCAGCATAGGTGACACACGCTCTGTGGACAGCCTGGAGAACGGCGACGTTATCTCACTGCTGGACACACCGTCTTCCTCTGCCTCCACTGAGCCACAACTCCACACCAAGCCATGGGTGGTAGGAAAATCAGGCGGCCTCACACTGGACCTGTCCCACCTGCAGGCTTATGAAGGTGCAGAGAGCGGCAGCCAAACTCCTGGCAGCATGCCCAGCACACCGTCCCCACTGGAGGCTTCAAAGCCATTCCCAGGAAGCTCTGGGGATGCAACTTCCTCACTGACTGAAGACGGTTTTCTATTTAGTGACAACATCTCACTCGGGGAATCCTTCAACAATGCTGAGGTAAGACGAGGGATCGCATTGATTTGTCAGACAGCTTTAGGATCAGTTTTGCTGACATAACTGAAGAGGAAGGGCCAGTTAGGAAGAGTTTTGTCATCACATTGTTTATTTAAGGACAAGGTTGGCAAAAGTCAGTTTGTTTTAGTGTCAACAGATCCACCCACTCCATCCTTTAGTACATAATGGACAGTAGTTTATAGTAAATGTGACTCACACTGAAGTAAGTGATGCATTTATTGGGGACGTTTTTTCAGCTGCACACTTCGGTTCTGTATTCAGCATTTGCAGCAACAAGACAGTGCACCTGGAATTGATGCAATATAAACTACAGTACATGTTCATTGTAATAAATGAAGATGTCATCCATTGAAACTGTGTGGCTCCCAGAAAATAAAATGAATTCTAAAATAGATTCTCATAAAGCTAGTAGCAGCGAGTAGATGATAAGGAGCCGTGGTGTCTGTCATATGTTAGTCTGTATCTTGAGGAAGTCTAAACAGCAAGAGCCTCTGACTCAGTGAGTAAAATGTCACTGCCATCTCAGGAAACTCAGCTCTGACTTTTATCTAATACGCTCTCTTCATCACCGGAGGGCAGAGGTGCAAAACAGACAACCTGTCTCCTCCCACAGCAGGAAGCTGTCAGTCACATGTCAGTCACAATTTTTCAGAAGTTCTTGATCTGGCTGACAGTATGTAAATGTCCTTATATTAAGACTCAGGCTGTCATCCAGCACCAGAAATAAGTCACAATATCCTCTCACACAGTTTAAGACTGCTCTGTTGATATTTTCATCTTCTTGTTAATGTTTGTGGTCTGTGCCGATTGATAACCTAGGCTTCTCTCTTTTTTTCTGTCTCTCTTTGGTGTGTGTCATCCCCTAGCGGGCAGAGGAGGAACTGTGCAGCATGCTGCTGGAGATAGTGCTGTGTGTGATGTGGCGAGGCGTAGAGGGTTCAGATGATTCGGCTTGGCTGGAACGAGGCCAGGTCTTCTCAGCTCTCACCAAACTGGGAACTGCCAATGAGCTGCTGCTTCCTGTAGACCAAATCAAACTCAGGTCAGTTAGACGAAGACTGTAGTGGACGTAGTTAACAGGCCGAATGTTTAAAGAGACAGTCTTGCATATTCTGTGTTCTCTCCTTTTTCTGTAGTCTTATGGAACGCATGTTGGAATGGGCAGTGAGCGACAATCGTGAAGCATCAGCTGCCACGTTGCCACAACACACAGAGAATGCAGTTCGGTTGCTTCACATGGTACAAGACTTTCTGCAGGCAGAAGGCCTGGTCAATCCAGCATTGTGGACAGAGAAGGTGCTGGAGGAGACTGTGACGTTGATGGACAGCCTCATGGTGTGGTACTCCTCTGGCACCCAGTGGTTCCAGCTATCCCAGGTTGGACTGAGACTGCTGTTAGGCTTCATGGCCCAGGAGGATCCTGAGGTGAATTGAACACCATTTCTTTCATGTTTGTACAGTTGTACAGTAAAGCTGTGTCACAAAAAAAAAAAAAAAACATTTAAATTGTCTGTATCCCAGGTATGTGCAATGGCAACTGCCAAACTCAATGGCATCCTTCAGACCAAGGAGGTGTCCAGCCAAGACGAGGCCTGCTACCTGCTCGGGAAGGTGGAGGGCATCCTGCGACGCTCCATGCAGGAGCAGACGGAGGAGACCTACTCCTTCTTGGTTCCTCTGCTGCGAACATTGCTCTCCAAAGTTCACCGCCTCCTCTACATGGAGCTACACCTCCCCCAACTCCCTGACACCAACGGCAGCCCGTCCTTCTTCGAGGACTTCCAGCTGTACTGCAAGTCGCCTGAGTGGCGTGTCTACCTCGACAAATATGTACGAGAATCAAATATGTATGAGAATCACAGTCACCGTAGATTGTCGTGAATCAAAGTCTTATTAAAAAGTTTGTGTTTTCTCTCCAGATTATTCCGTATATGAAGCAATATGAGATTGAAACATTCAGCCAGGGTCACGAGACCATGGCTCTGTACTGGAAGGAGTGCTACGAGGCCTTCATGGTCAGCTTGCATAAGAGAGAGAGGGAGAGAGGCGAGAGCAAGATTCGCTTCCAGGTGAGTTGGTAGAAACAGATATGACTGGATATGATATTTGTGATGTTCATTTGGTCCAGACTTTCTCTCTCTTAAAATCATCTCTCCTCTCATCCTTCAGGAACAGTTTGTGGAGCCGTTTTCACGCCGAGGTCGTCAGGAGAACCTGCGCTACAACAGCATGTTAAAGCAGCAGCACAGCCAGAACAGTGCCACCCTCAGGCAGTGGAAGGCAGCACGGCGGGGTCTGGTGTGTGAGAGAGGGCCCTGGGCTGACAGGTACTGATATTAATCACATATTTTGTTTTTGTCTACAGTAGTGTTGCTAATTGTTTGTTACAGATAAAAGCAGTGTCTGGTTTTAGCAACATTACAAGCATTTTTTTCAAATTCCTTCATACAGGCAGCAGGATGAGATGCACTGGAGGGTGTCCAGTGCTGAGAACTTCTCCCGCATGAGGTTGAAGTTAGTCCGTAATTACAACTTTGACCCTCACAGAGAAGCCAGCGCATTGAGAGACAACCTAGGTAAGACAACACTGCCTCTACTCTGGTTTCCCCGTAAAAATCTATTTTGAGTTTAGACTGGAACAGCCTGACACAGTTTCATGATGTCTGCAAAGAAACACACACTTGAATATTTAAAAATTGAATCAATGGCTCTCCATCGTAGCAGGAAGTACCTACTCCTTTGATGTATTATCAGGATAAGTGTGTATACTGTGTATCATGGGCACATTCATCCAGGCTGCCCTTGATAAACAGATTAAAAAGGACTGACCTTGAAAATCCTCTTTAAGCTGGACCTGAGTCCTGCCCCTCACTGAGGAGATTGATCCACTCTGCTCAGTATGCTTTTCTTATTTAGTTGTATGAATCAAAAGCATCTATAGTTACTACACTACACAGGGTTATTATAAACATGGATGTGATAAATCTATCTTCCAGTTTTATCTTATCATATAAATACATGTGCAACTCTGCAGATGTTTACATTCATATGTCATCTTATCATCTCATAAACCAGTTCCTGATTTTTCACCTGAGTTTTTAGGATGTGAAGGATTTTTCAGGGCTGCACTTTGCTTTGTTCTCTCCATAAACTTTAGATATATTGCAAACAAACCGGAGCCAGCAGGGGTTTTGCAAGTTCTGACATTACACTGCTGAAAATAAAAGTCAATAAAAGTCATCCAATACACTGGCCAGTAAGTTTGTGAAATGATGGCAATGAAATATTTACGTAACTAACAATCTTTGGTGTTTGCACGCTGGTGCTCGGTGTATATCCTGCAACAGTAGATCAAAATAAACCAAAGCAGTATCCACTTCCTCTGCTGCCTTATTGATTTCAGGGGCTTCAGGGACAGGAAATAATCAACTTGTAGTGAATTTGATTCATATGAGTGATGTGAGACAGCAGTTTTAAAACTGTAAATCTTCTGACTGACACTGAGCTGAAAGCAAATGCGAGTGTCCTGTTCTGTTCCTGGCAGATGTTTCTATTATTTGTCACGCCAAGAAGTTCATTTACAGCACTGTCAGGTGATGTTAGCTACTGCATCATTCTGGATTTAACGCCCCCCAGGTGTCCATCAGCAGCGTGTGAACCCAGAGTCTTTACTGCTGGAGGCTGTGAAGCAGGTCAAAGTCAGCGACCTGGAAGATGACATCCTGGAGCTGCCGGAGGACGACCCTGCTGCTGCCAGCAATCAGTCAGTGACCACACAGAGACACCACACAATCACATTCACATAACGAACACTAAGCCAAGAATTATCAAGACGTTTTGTTACAGTCCACTTCCCTCTCTGTGACTTCCAGGGTTGAAGCAGAGGAGGCGGGCCAGAAGGAGAAGCTGGTGCTGTGGGAGGACTGCGAGCTGGTGACGGTGGTGGACGTGGTGCCTGGTCGCCTGGAGCTCACCACCCAGCACATCTACTTCTACGACAGCAGCCAGGAGAAGGAGGAAGGTGAGGACAGTCAGAGAGGTGGATGAAACAATACGGGAATACCGTTATTAAATTATTAACTATCTATTAACTGTGTGCTTATTTCCTGAAGGTGTGGGCCACGACTTCAAGTGGCCCCTGACTCAGATCAGAGAGGTCCACCTGCGACGATATAACCTGCGTCGCTCTGCTCTGGAGATCTTCCTCATCGACCAGACAAATTACTTCCTCAACTTTAAGAAAGAGGTGAGGAACCACAAGGAAACCAAGATACCACTAGTACACTTGTGAAAATAAAGAAACAAATCAGTGATCAAATGAATATTGACCAAAGGGTGCTAATCTCTTCTGTTTAAAACATTATTACTTCTCCTTTAAACAGGCAAGGAACAAGGTTTACAGCCGCATGTTACTCCTGCGGTCCCTCAGCCTTTATGGAACCCGCTCACCGCAGGAGCTACTCAAAGCCTCTGGACTCACACAGGTCAGGAAGCAGTGATGTAGAGTTGTCATTAGCAATTTGAGATGTCAAACAGTTTCTGAACACATTTAGATAAATGAAATATATGGAGTCATTGAATTCCTACACCTGCAAAACACGGAGGTGGTTTGACTAATGATTTTGCTGACTTTCTCCCTCTCGCTGCACTAACACTCTCCAATACACAGAAATGGGTGAATCGGGAGATTTCCAACTTCGACTACTTGATGCAGCTCAACACGATTGCAGGCAGAACATACAACAACCTGGCTCAGTACCCTGTGGTGCGTCCCTCACTGATCACAGTACTGTATAACAGTGGTGACTGGGACAGCATGAATTTTTCCTGCTCATTTGTTGTGCATTTGTTTCCAGTTTCCCTGGATTCTGTCCGACTACACCTCAGAGGAGCTGGACCTGTCTGATCCTCGGGTGTTCAGGGACCTGTCAAAGCCAGTGGCTGTGCTCAACGAACGCAATGCTAAGGCTGTTAGAGAGAAGTACGTTGACCATATTTTGGTTTTCATGTTGAATTATCATACAAGAAGTTGTGTAAATATTGAAATGTGTCAGCAGCTCGTGGAACATACGTTGCTCAAAAAGCTCAATGTGTCCATCAGGTATGAAAGCTTTGAGGACCCAACAGGCACCATTGACAGGTTTCATTATGGCACCCACTACTCAAATGCTGCTGGGGTGATGCACTACCTGATCAGAGTGGAGCCCTTCACCTCCCTGCACATCCAGCTGCAGAGTGGGAGGTAAGCAGGCGCCACCACCACACTGATTTTAGGAAGACATGACATGTGGACATGTACAGACAGCTGCTGCCTCAAGCGTTCATTATATTATCCTGCCTGGGCTCAGGTTCGACTGTGCGGACCGCCAGTTCCACTCCATCCCAGCAACATGGCAGACCCTCATGGACAACCCCAATGACGTCAAAGAGCTCATCCCAGAGTTTTTCTACTTCCCAGAATTCCTTGAGAACCAAAATGGTGAGGATCAAATCCAATACTGTGCACATCATTTACTGCCTTAATTTTTCTTTTATCATTATTGCCTGAATTCAGTCACCTGAGTACAAGAGCTTTTGAGTGATGGTGACCAATATGTCATTGATTCATTCTCTGATCCCTGTTTTCCTTTCTCCTCCACCCGTCTCATTTCCACATTTGTTCTTGTCGCCCAGGCTTCGATCTGGGTCGCCTTCAGATCTCCAAAGAAAGGGTGAATGATGTAGTTCTGCCCAAATGGGCCAAATCCCCAGAGGACTTCATCTACAAACACCGCAAAGCTCTGGTGAGCTGCACTTTTTTGAGCAGAACAGTATCAGGTGTACACAACATAACATTGTAGAGTTTACACTTTGCTGTCCTCATGGCCATCAACATCCACATTTATATTGCACATTTATCTAGTGGATAATATGAGTGGGTCTGTGTGTGTATTAACAGGAGTCAGAGTATGTATCAGCACACCTTCATGAGTGGATTGATCTGATCTTTGGTTACAAGCAGAGGGGCCCTGCAGCAGTGGAGGCCCTCAACGTCTTCTACTACTGCACATATGAGGGTAAAACTTCCACAGCAGCTCTGCTCCATATCACATCATGGTCTTTATTGAACCTCTCATTACTTCTGTCATATAGAGATGTGTATGCACAGAGATGTATTTATTTCTCTTCACTGTATCATACAATGTGAAAATACACAAACTGTAGCAGTTACGTTACATTTGGTTTCTAAATGAGTATGATTTATGGCAAATCATTTACTTTTCTACAGTCTACAGAGACTCATTGTTGATACATGGAGAAGCAAACATAGTGCAGTGGAGCAGGTCAAACCACTGCCTGTGGGAAATGTAAATGTAGTATTATGATGCTGTAGGGGCAGTGGACCTGGATGCCATCACTGATGAGAAGGAGCGGAAAGCTGTGGAGGGTATGATCAGCAACTTTGGACAGACACCCTGCCAGCTACTCAAGGTACAACCACAAAAGATGACATGATGTTATATCTTCAACACAAATGAACTACAGACTAGCAATGAAGCCCTGTAGTTGTTAAAGACTTTTGTATGTATGTGTACGTAGGAGCCCCATCCAGTTCGTCTGTCTCAGGAGGAAGTGGAGAAGAGGAAAGCTCAGCTGGACTCGTGCCCTCTCAATATGTTCGAACACCTCAGTGACCTCAAATCCTTCTTTGTCGAGGTTCGACCTCTGAGTCTGCTGCTCATTTACCCTTCTCTTTTTTTCCCCACCTTATCAGAAGCTGACAACAAATCATCAGTCAGGAAATCATTTGTCTTTGCCTTCATGTTTGCAGGGCATCAGTGACAACGTGCCGCTGGTTAAGGCCGTGGTGCCAAAGAATCAGTCCCATTCCTTCATCACTCAAGGGAGCCCTGACACTATGGTGAGCCCTGGTTCTCATGTTACGCAGAATTATTATAATAAAGTTTATTTCATATTTTCTACTCGTATGAATTGTAGAGCAGTAAGACACTGATTGTGTCACGGTGTTTGTCTCCAGGTGACAGTGAGTCAGAACTGCCTGGTTGGGACCCATGGGTGGCTGCCTTATAACAAGAATATCTCGAACTACTTCACCTTCATTAAGGACCCCACAGTGTCCAACTCCAAGTGAGAACATGCACAACACATTGAAACAGTAAACAGCTCTGTGTGCAGTAAAACTCTGTAACGCTGCCTTAAAGATCTCTATAAGTTCCTTTACCTTCTACTCTCCTCATCTCCACCCAGGACCCACCGTTTTCTGTCAGGCCCCTTTGCGCCAGGCGTAGAGGTGACAGCAGGACTGTTTGTCGTCTCACATGATGGGAAGCTGCTCTTCAGCGGTGGCCATTGGGACAACAGCCTCCGGGTCACCTCTCTTGTGAAGGGCAAGACTGTGGGACAGCACATCCGACACATGGGTAATGAAATGTCGACCTGTTTCTAAAATGACAAGTTCATAATATTTAACTGAGCAAGCACCTGTAAGCTCCAGCAGCTGATGTACTTGTTGTACTGTAGGTCTGAGCAGCAGGTGGTTACTAGATTCAAATTCTAGCTCCAAAGAGCCAAAGCTGTGGTTGCATAAATGCACCAGTTTTTGTGTTTGTTTTGGCTCAAAAATTAGAGACTGATACGAATCCACAGCTTCAATCTGTACAACTTGTAATAATCAGTGTCTTTCATAATCTCTCCTTCAGACATCGTGACGTGTTTGTCAACAGACCACTGTGGCATCCACCTGATCTCTGGCTCCAGAGACACAACCTGCATGGTGTGGCAGGTCCTGCAGCAGGTGAGGAGACCTGAGCTTGACCTACAGCCAAATACGCTTACTGACATAGGTTCTTTGTAAAACCTGCTGAAGGAGAACAACTTTGTCTGATGTCTAATCATGCTCTACTTGCAGGGTGGAGCTCCTGTGGGTCTCCATCCTAAACCAGTCCAGGTGTTGTATGGACACACAGACGAGGTGCTCAGCGTCAGTATCAGTACAGAGCTGGACATGGCTGTGTCGGGATCACGGGTAAGAACACCTGACACACTCCCACTGATTGTTCATCTCCTGTTAAGTCTCATCAATAAACTGTGTTGTCTGAGTTATGTCGTCAGTCACATGCTGAGTAAATGAGCTGGAAAAAGGCTTTAAGCTGAAAATCAGTGGCCTGGATGTGTGTAATTCTCGGTCTTTGAAGGCAGAGAGATGTTTAAGGATTTAAACGTGGTTGTAGTGTTGGGAGTTCAATGGTTTTCATTCGTTTGGATTTGAATTGACAGTGGCTTTAAACATGCATGCAGATTCTGTCACAAGTCACTTGATATTGTGGGAAAAAAGCTTTGATCAGAGCCTCATATTCTTGTCTTATTAAACCTATACTTAATAATTAGGTTTTATATCACTCCATCACTCAAGTCACTGATGCTCTGGTAAAATGGTTGTTGATTTCTTCTAATACTGGATAATTAATCCTTAAATATCAACTGCCAAAAGGGAAGTTAAACTATATATAGACTTAGTTTTGTTTTTGTAATTATTTCTATGATGAATAATGTGTGACAGTGAATATGTGCTGCCACTCTATTTATTGCAGGACGGGACAGTGATCATCCACACGGTGCGTCGGGGTCAGTACATGCGCTGCTTGCGACCGCCCTGCGACAGCACCCTGCCGCTGTCTATCCTTCACCTGGCCGTGTCCTGGGAGGGTCACCTGCTGGTCCACACCTGTGTTGAGGGCAAAGCAACACTAAAGGTGCTAGCGCTGTTTTTTCCCCACACATAGACATTGTATGAAATACTGGGAAAATGTGGGATAAAGAAGTTAAAGATAAACTTATTTTGAAAATGACTGTTTTTTTTTCTTCTTTCCAGGATAAAAACGCCCTTCATCTTTACTCTGTAAATGGGAAGCACCTCTGCAGTGAGCCTCTGAAGGAGCAAGTGACTGATATGTGTGTTTCAGGGGAGTATGTGGTCACCGGCAGTGAGCAGGGATACCTGTCCATCCGTGACCTCTACAGGTAAACCTATGTGCCAGGAGCAAATGTTAGACCTATGTTCACATTGGCAGCTGTCCAGGATGAACTTCAGGTTATAGTCTAACCCCAGGCAGCGTACATGTGGACACTGTAGACATTAACCTGTCCTGTGTTGGCCTGTTGTCCAGTCTGTCTCTGTGTGTAGAGCCCATGGCCATGCGGGTGCCGGTGCGATGCGTCTCTGTCACCAAGGAGCAGAGTCAAGTCCTGGTGGGCCTGGAGGATGGCAAGCTGATCATCGTGGGCGTGGGCAAGCCGGCGGAGGTAAAGAACTCCCTGAGGAACTACATCGCTCAGAGCCTGGAGGGTTCGCCGCTCATGGCCTCCCCCCTGCTGGCCCCGCTTCGAGCTCGCTCGCCAACCCGCCTGCTGCACCAGCGTGACCAGCTGCTGTTCAGCCCCACTGCCCGCTCCCACAAACCCTAGCAGCCCTAGTCCTAGTTCTTCTCCTCTTGCATTGCTGTAGAGCTCTCTCTCTCACACACACACACACACACACACACACAGATAAAGCTGCAGCACATATCACCCATGTTGCAATGCTCGCCCTCAATGCCCTCAAAGACCTTTTACCCCACAATCCTCTCCTTCTCAGGGATGGTTGTCAACCCGCAGTCATTTGACCCCCCCCCCCACACACACACACACACACACTTACATACATCTGAGCCACACAGATTTAACACATTCCTTCAGCACGCAGCTGAGCAGACATGAACCACCTTCCAACTGTGATATGAAAACAACTTGTTGTGTTTACCTCATTGTGTTTTTTTAATATTTTGCATCTGTGCAATATTTGACTTGATTTGGCCATTGACTTGGGATAACCTCCCTCCCATGCTGTTTACCTGAAGTGTCATTACGTTATGTGTTTGAGTGTGCTCTACAAACTATAACAAATGTGCTGTGAAAGAAACCTAACAGTAATTAACGCTTCTGCAGACTCAAGCCATATGAAGAGTGTAGCTCCAGTCTAATAATGCAAACGAATAATCCTGCGACAAGATAGACTCTAATGTTTTATAATGTAAATAGAGTGTTGGTGGTGTAGATGTAGGACGTCCACACAGGCCGTCGCCCTCTAAATACTTTGATCCCAGTCATTGCACGTCTTCATCTTTCCTGCTCAAACTGACTCACACCAAAGTGACTCAAGCTTTGATTCTTTTTCTTTACTGCCTCACAAGTCAATCAAGCGCCAATGAACTAATCAATCACTCATGAATCATATCCCTCCTCCTTTCCTCCCCCTCTCCTTTTGTTTCCTTTGACTTCACGCTTTTCTTTCCCCACTCCCCTCGTCCCACTTCCTCCTCCTTCTCTTCCTCCAACTCTTCTCAGATGCGTTCGGGCCAGATCACACGGAAGCTGTGGGGCTCCAGCAAGAGACGGACCCAGATCTCTTCAGAGGAAACGGTCTACAACACCCAGCACGACCACAACTGACCCACCCCAGTCCCAAGCCCTAAACCTTCCCCCTCCACGCACATCCTACATTCCTGTCACCCAGTTTGCCTCCATCCTTGTCAGTCACCAAACATGTTGCCTCATTCTGTGCTTAGGAACTCCTTCCAGTTCCTCCAGCACCTTTCCACAGTTTAACAGGTGGTGGGAAGCTGTGTTTTGATGCTAGATCAGCAAATATCACAAAGTCTGCACATTCATTTGTCTGTTTATGTTTTCTGTGTGTTCTCCTGCTTCGGATTGACCGTGTGGCGCTGGCGCTGTGGTTCAAATCCAGAAGTAGCGCCAGCCAGCCTCGGCACCGCCACACCGCTCCTCACCACTCCACGGCCTGTCTCTTCATCATCACATTCACATCATACTCCTCGATACTGTTTCTCCAGCAGAGGCATTGTGTATTCTCCGACCTGCTCAGCTAAACGTGACAGGATCGGTCAGCGAACTGCTCTTCTGTACATTTGTGTGTGTGTGTGTGTTTGTCTGTCTGTGTGTGTGTGTGTTTGTGTGTGTGTGTGTGTTGCCATGTTCTATCTCAAAATATAGTTTCAAGTGGCCTTTTCACCCCCTCCTCAGTTTGCCTTTGACGCAGACAGGCGGGCCTGTGCTCCGTAGGCTGAGACTTCTCATGGTTGCCTCAAAGCTGCCATACAGCAGCCTTATGCAGTAAGACGGCTCCATCACTCATAAGACCAAACTCTCTGCCTTTTCCATCAGATTTTATACATGTGTTTGTGTGTTTTGTTTTTTTATTGTGCTTTTCTTTGTTTGTTGTTTTGACTTTAGGTTCTTCTTTTTTGATTTTTTTTTTTTTTTTTGGACAAATTTATGCATGTGCCCAGCAAAACTTGGCATCTGTTCGTATGCATTGTATTTTTGGTCCATTTTGAGATTAGGTAGCAGACGCAGCAGTGGAGAAGCCTTTTATTTTTATGTTTAAGTTAGGGCATAGCCGACTTGTTGTGCAAGATAGCATCTGTCTTTGATGTTGGAAAAAACAAACCAAAACACTACACTACAGGTGAAACACTACGTCTTTCAACACAGCAAGCTCCCACCTGATGATGTGTTGCAGCAGCATAGAGAAAACAACTACAAACACTTCACTCTCCATGCTTCTTTGAATGTTTTTAAGTTACTTGAATGCGTGTTTGTGTATTTATAAGTAAAAGTAGCAAGTTGGTTTTTTTTTTGGTTCTTTTTTTTGGTGACTCGGTTTCCTGAATGCAGACACCAGTAAACTCTGCAGACTGTTCAGACACCTGTGAATGAAGGAGAAAGAAGAAAATCCTCAAGGGCTTTACGAGATGTCAGTGTTAGCAGCAATACAGCTCCTTCATCAGGTGCCTGTCGATGCTTTCTTCCCACGTAGGTTGCTCAACCAGCCCTCTGCTGTACCTCCAGTCTTCCTGTAGTTTAACTTTGATCGTAAATGTACCCCAACTCCATGGCTCTTTACCCGCCAATTGCCTTTAGCTCTCGTCTTTTGTCTCTAATGATTATCCCTTGATTATTTTTGGCATCTCCTTCTCCTTCCTGCTAATTGTGACGCAACTGATTTCAGAGGAGTTTTTTTCTTTTTCGGGGGCATCAAGAAGGTTCACACGCCTTGTTTATGTCACTTGGGATTTGTGTTGTTATGAATGTGTGATTGTGATTTCTCTTCTATAAATCACAACAAAAGCCACAGTATGACGCTTCTGTGGATGAGATTGTGTGATTCATAATTTTTGCACCCTATTCATGTCTATGTGTGTGTGTGTTTGAGGATATGTGAATGAGGACATGCTGATGATGCATGTGTTTTTTTTTTTATAGCCAAATTCTTGATTTCATCATACATGTCTCTGAGTGTGTGTGAACCTTGACAGCCCCTGATTGTTTCGGCTCACTAATGGCTTCGGCATTGGACACAGGGTTGCTCTAATGGTTCCCATCCCTCTTTTTTTCTATGTGATTTTGTATTGAGTTTTTATTTAAATGTCACAGCAAGGTAGTGCAAAGACCAATCTGTGTCCTTCTTCAAGAGATTTCTGTGAAATGGTGCATACAATGTTTTTCAGTGTAGTTTATTTTTTCTTTGTTAATTCATCCACGACGAAAGACCACTGTTTTTTGAGTTGTTCCACGACTGCAACAAACGGAGTGCCTTTATCCCAGTGTGGTGTTAACATAGAGCTAGGTTATCTCTCATTTCGTCCCCGTAAATCAAAACAAACGCAGCATTCCATGAGTTAACCTCCGCAGTGTGAACGAGAACCAAGAATATAGGACTTCAAAGCAAATCAAAAAGTACTATTTTGTGTCTTAGCAACTCTTCTCTGTGACTGTCACCAAATGGATGTGTGTATATCTGTGATTATTTATGAATACAGTATATAATGTACAGCATGATTTTTATTTCAGCGTATTTGAAATGTACTTTTGCACTTTCCAGGTACTAAATTGTAACAAATTGTTTTAACTTGGCTCCCTAATCTGTACAAACTGCTTTGTATACACAAGTGGAAAATGATCATTAAAGTCTTGTCTAAATTTAAATGTGTTGGACATAACAAGAATGAAGAGGAGCACCTGTGGTTAAGGTAAAATTAATCTACAGAAAGTAAGTGGATACATACAGGAAACAGAAACATGTGTAATATGCTAAGTTTTATTCAAGGAAGATGTCCGTAAGTACTAGAAACAATGCTGAAGAAACCAGAGCGACTCTCTTATGCTGTTTCTTTGTGGTCTTTATGCAGTGATCGAGTATGAGCAGATGGATGCTCTCTCCAGTTCACAGTCAGCAGCTGTCCACCAGCTTTCATCTGCAAGACAGGGTAGGGACAGATTACAGACCTGCCATATCTTCACCTCATTCCTCAGGTGTTTTTATGGACAGTCAGTAACAATATGACCAAATGCAACATGTCTGATTACTGGTATTTGCAGTACTTAAGGACGGAACAAAGAGGAGTTTGTTATCAGAAGTGCCACAGGGCACAGACTGCTGTAACTCAAGTTAATTTTTACTCTGTTATCAACTTTCCATGACAAGTTATCTGAGCTGCCCATATCTATCACCCTGCAATTAATAATGTAGCCTAAAGCCTCTCACAAAGCACATTTACATAATGTAATTGCATAATTGAAGTTGTAAATTATCTGAGTTAAACACAGGCTAATATGTATTTATCAAACATTAACTGTGCTATTTCGCCTTTCAGAAGTTAAATAGTTGCACTTGAACCGCCTGTTTGTCAGATAGACTAAGTTCTGTGAATGGTTATATGAGTCATCTGTGTGTAATGTGTGTGTGAGTGCAGTTGTTACCGATGCGGAACATCTCCAAACAGGCAGGTTTGTCAGTGTGAATGTTGGGGTGTCCTGGCATCCAGTCACTGTAAGTCCACTCTGTCCCGTCTACCCATGATGCCTGCTGGTTCTGAGGTGGGCAACACACATACAGTATGTTCAAATTATTCCTGACATTAAAAAACACAACACAAGTGGTTTGATTTTTAATGCTGTTGCACGTTACTGTTTTACTAGCTGGTTAAGAGGGCTCTAATTAGTCACTGACAGATACTGTAGTGGAGTAAAGTAGGTTAATTTTTGTCCTCTGTAATGTTAAGAATGTATCGGATGTACTTGGTCACATTCCTTTATTGGATTAGATCCTCTAAATTTCCTTTTGTGTTACATCCATAACCTGTTTCCAGTCTCATCTAGTGATACGACAGAAACAGATGGAGCGTTTGTAAATAAAAGGTCAAAGGTCAGTGTTACACCAAGGTAAGAATAACACTATCTGTCCTGTTGATAACGTATCTGAGGACACTCTCCTTGGCCTCCATTCAGTGCCACAGTCCAGGACCAGACTGCTTGCGTCACTGACTGTCAGTAAGCAACTGACTAATGATGGAGGTCTAGGTTAGTTTCTCAAAATGTAATTATTTTAATTCTAATTAAAAGAAAAAATACTGGTAGCGATGGGAGGTCATATTGTCTCTCTTCTCTTTGAAAATATGAGTAAGAGGAACTTACCTCGACCATGGCTCCAAGCCAGGTCAGCACAGGGTTGGTCTCACCGCCGTTGGTCACCAGGGAAACCAAACGGGCATGCAGGTCACTATTGGATATGGATGCAAGTTCAGCATTTGGGGCAACAGATCTACAAGAGAACTGGAAGCAGAGGAGCCAGAAAAATATGAAGATTAATTAGAATAAGCAGACGTTTAGTCAACAAAACTCACTGGTCAACTATTCATTGAAAGTTTAAAACAAAGTTTTAGAGTGCCATCCACAGAAATGGTTGGTAGTCTAACCTGTGCATCCTCAAAGGCCATTGGTGTGGGGTTGAACTCATAGCACTTTCCATTTATGACCTCCCCCTTACATGTCACTATCTGTTCTTGGATCCTAGATGCAGAGGGTTCAGTTCCCTCTCTGAAACCATCTGGGATAGACATCATGGGTTCAGTTCCCTGTTTAAAGCCCTCTGGGATGTGAAAGGTTGGTTCTGTTCCCTGTCTGAAACCATCTGGGAGGGACATCATGGGCTCTGTTCCCTGCCTGAAACCGTCTGGGAGGGACACCATGGGCTCTGTTCCCTGTCTGAAGCCGTCTGGGAGGGACACCATGGGCTCTGTTCCCTGTCTGAAGCCATCTGGGAGGGACACCATGGGCTCTGTTCCCTGTCTGAAGCCGTCTGGGAGGGACACCATGGGCTCTGTTCCCTGCCTGAAGCCGTCTGGGAGGGACACCATGGGCTCTGTTCCCTGTCTGAAGCCATCTGGGAGTTGAGGAGCAGCTGGTTCCTCCACTCTGACCCAACCACTAGCGCTCCTCTGGACTGGAACATCATCAGGGACTGGAAGACACATGGCCTTTAGGTTTCACAGTTACAATGATAGTTTGTTAATCACATATAAATACACTTATTGTATGAGCAGATGGTTTACTCACTCTCTTCTGTCAGCCAGTGTCTTCTCTCCATCTCTCCGTGTCCATTTCCAAGAGGGAGTTGGTTGAAAACTGGAAGAGAAAAGGTGTAAATAAACCGATTTAGCAGTGCACTACTTTATTGATACTCTCAAGTGGGTTACTTGAAATAACATGTCTGCAGATAGGTTTATAAGTTTAAAATGAGGTTTGACAGAGAGTATAACTGTGTGTCTTAACTTACCCTCTTCCATGTCCATCTCACTGATGTCTTCCTCCACCAGGCCAGAGGGCTCAGTCCCTTGTTTGAAGCCGTCAGGGAGAGGTTGATGGAAGTCAGTGTCCTGTTGAAAGCCATCAGGGAGCTGGAAGATTGAAGATGCCTCCTGCAAACCTCGAGGGGCTGCGATTGGCAGGGCTTGGAGGCCTGTGAAAGGTGTGGTTTATGTCAGACTCAGCTGTTGTTGACTCCTCTCGTCACAGTCTGACAGAATTTATAAAACAACATTCACACTGATGATCTGTGTTCATGCAGCCCCAAATGAATGCAGCCCTTCCAGCTGTGTTTGCAAGCCCTGCTCATTCAGTGTTCGAGATGCTCATGCATACTCATGCCAGCTTACTGATAACTGTTGGGCCTTTTATATCAATTATTAACTATTGTTCCAGAATAATACATAGGACCCAGCTTTTCTTTAACTGTGCAATAAATCAAGGATGGTCAAAGTCTAATTTCTGTGCAGCCACTGGGGAGGTCAATTACATTATTGTTTACCACAGGTTTGCTGCCAGGGCGACAACACGCACACGTCAGACACAGTTAATTAGGACAAGGAAATATAAAACTGTGATTATCAAATACAGTAAATATGCACTGGACTAATGTAGTATAATTCCTGAGGTTCTTCCGTGGACTAATGACATGTTTCTGCACAGCAATTAGTGCTTTGTCAAAAGCCTCATAAAGCCTCTGATTAGGGGGGGGGGGGGGGGGGGGGGGGGGGGGGGGGGGGGGGGTTAACATTAAAAAGAACAAAAGAAAAAAAACTTAAAAATCACTTTAACATGAAGTTGAAACCCATTTATATTAGATTTTATGTTGAGGTTGTAAATTTTCCATTGTTAAAAATAAGCTAACCACAAAAATGACAGAAACCAAAACTATTTTCATTTGCTGGATTCATTGAGATCACAAGCTTTTTTAATTATAGGAAAAGTTTCTATTATTGCTATGATGGAGATTCACATTACCCTCAAATAAAGCACGCATTAAATCCTGTAACATAAAATAGCCACTTGCACAGAATGAATTAATTATGAAGAGCTGTTACCATCTGACTGTGTGCGTGAATCGCAGTGAGAGGTGCAGTGATCTTACCCGACACTGTCAGGAACAGCAGCACTAACTTGAACATCCTGTGAACACAGAGAAACAGTTTACAGATGTTCTCGTCTGGGTTTCTCTGTGTTTGTTGGCTTTTTCTTTTCCTCTCTTCACAATTTCCGCCACACAGATGATGTTAAAGCTACAGAGTGATGCAGCATGGAGACGGTGTGGAGCAGATGTGCTGCTTACCTGAGACGGGACTGATGAACACTGATCATCTCAAGGCTGCTCGTTAATATGTCGCCGTCTTGATCATAAAGCCCAACCCTGCTGTTCACACTTTGAATGGGATTATTTATTAATTTGCATCTCCCACAGATGTTCACTGATATTTGATGCACTTTGCCCTCTGGTGTTACCTGATAATGTTTTAAACACAATGCTGCTGATACAACAGGAGTTGATGAAGTGCAACCAGTCGACCTGTGAGGTAACACTAAATCACACCAAGCAGCCAGCTTTCCTTGACATCCTTTTTTCACTGTACACACCCTGTTTTCTAGGTCTTGTAAATATTGAAGGTGAATGGCACTCGGGTGGCTCAACCAATATTTGTGAACGTGGACAGAGAGTAACGGTTACAACAGAAGTGAGCTGTTGGTGAATGGGACAGTGAAGGTCACTCAGGGTTGTTTTCAGTGGGGGTGGGTGGAGTGTGTTGATGTTGTCAATAGGGCTCACGTACCATCACTGCGAAGTGTCAGGGCTGTGGACCTAATGACAAGGACTGGTTGTGAAATCAGTTTGTTACTGCATTTGAGCTGGATTTAAGTCTAAATGTACATGATTCTGTATGACAGAGGATATATATATATATACTCGGCTCATTTGGATGGAAATATCAATTACCATTAAGCGCCTATCATGATCAGTTACAGTGCGGAAGTTCATGGCTGTGTGTGACATCTGATTTGTGTTTCTTTGATCCCCTTGGTAAAGGAGAGGAGCTTGGAGGTCCAAAATGTGAAAGGGTTTGACCTTTATTGGGCAACAGTTGGATGTTCCTCGATTTGAAGACACAGTCACGCAGCGGGGCGGATACAGGTATGATGGGCTTCTGTAGCGAAAGCCGCTCTAACTCCGCTCAGCTCGTCCAACGCGGTGCATTAACACGAGTCTACACACTCACCCTCACCCGACTGGCAAACAAACTTACGCAAGCACGTGGAAGACATGGACCAGTGTAGGTAGCGGCATCAAGCTCACGATAACTACCTACCAAACGGCAAGAAGCTCGTTAAGCACTGCCTTCAAAGTAAGGGCGTATATAATAATAGTTGACGTGGATGTGAACTGAAGTGACTCGAGTTTCAAAATATTTTAAAGTAAAACTAAAAAGCATTTTATTTATGCAATGTCTTTAAAGACCGAAACGTAACCTTTTTGACATTCTGGGCTCGAAAAGATGCAGGATGTTCTTCGTCGAAGTTTTTATTGTGAAATTCCTGAACGGAAGTTGTCTAATTATGTGCAGCTGTCTACACTACCCGTGGCGTCTGCTGTCTGACCAAACGCCGAAGGTGAAATTATCAACGGTATCGTCTATTTATTCGGTGCGTAGTTGGAAATTATCTCAAGAAAATTAATCACCCGACGGTTTTTTCAAACGGAGAGCAGTTGCCATCGATTACGCGTTACGAAATGAACGTGACAGTGACGGTGATACCTCGCAGCTAAAAACACGCTAGCTTAGCTTAGCTAGCTCGGTGAGTTGAGGCAAACGACACCAAGCTCGTTCGCCAAGAAGCAAAGAGCTCGACTCTAGGAGCCTGTGCAGCTCGGTCGCTGAGTTTTTCCACTCGTTTTTTTCTTGTTGGACTTATCATGGCTTTGGTGGCAGCGTTAAGAAGACTGGCTCACGCCAGGTTACGGGAGTATTCACTGAGAACGCCAGCGGTCGCGGCGAGTGCCTGGGACGACGGGCAGAGGAGCTTCAACACCGGCGCACAGCCCGTCAGGTTTGTCCTGTTTAATTCTCCACTTTCATTACAAAGTTTGAATTCAACCTGTTGACGGTGTTTATCTGTCATCACCTGACTGTTAAACGTGACCTTTGTTAATAAGTACATACCTGGCGGAACAATCAGATAGCTCATGGGGTAGGACATTTTCCTGTGTCAGCCTGTCTTTCCTTTACCAGCTCTGCTTCTGTGAATATCAACCTGCAGTCAAATCGTTTCATGTCTGTGTTAACTTTTTCTACATTGTCCAATACAAAACCTACATGTGATAAAATAAGAGTTACAAAGGAACCTGAATGCAACTGTAGTGGGGAAAGTACACAGCTGCACGACCAGAGGCAGGGGATAATTGCTCATTTAAATGGCACTGGTGTAGAAGAACGAGTTGTTCAGGCAAATTTTTATTTGAGTTAAGCTTCAGCAGACAAAAACGTCTTCTAATTATTCCCCAACAAACCTGAAGCATCTTCTTCCTCGTGTTTATCGCGACACCACCATCAATAGACTGCCATGACCAAACATGTAGCAGCACAGTACTGCTGGCAGTGGGAGAGCTGACTGTGATTGTCACATTGTGTTGTTTATGATATCCAGAAAATACAAGTTAATTCAATCCTGTGAGCAAAAGCACGTCAGGACAGTAATTGTCAAGTGAAGCTGAAGTCATAACCTCTGTTGTTGTTCACCACGTCTCCTGCTGCAGGTTTACTTATTTCATTGATCTGGTCCAGCCGTTGTTCTTGTGGTGCTGTGGTGCCAGTCTTACGTTGTCTGCTGTTTTTTTTTTTTAATCTTTTTCCAAACATTTACCAATGTGATGTGTTTTTTATTCAACCCAGTGAAATGTCCTGCATGTTTTTTGACGTTTGCATAATTTGTTGCATTGAAGTATCGTGTTTCAAAGATAAGAATTACTAATTACTGTAGATTGTTGATCTGCAATTGTCATTATTTTTTATAATCACCTTAAAATTCAGTGTATAAGTCGCACTTTTTCCCCTTTTTTTCATCTAAAAAGTTGGGTGCGGGTTAAACACCGGTGCGACCTATAGACCAGTGATCAGACTGCAGTCAGATAGCGCCTGACAACAGAGAAAAGACGCATTGAGGACGGATTGTGATCTGATCGGCCAAACACACAAACCCAAGTGTAAACGGTGATGCGTCCTGTATCTGCATACAGCTCCGCGGGCGGAGTGGTGTTTCCCACCAGACTCGTTTGGGTCCGCCACAGAAAGTAATACTGTTAACAGTGTTTCACCATCTCTCATCTCCTGTCAGTCAGCCTCGCCTCCTGCTGGGGCCGGTCGTGCTCTTTTTTCTTTTTTAATTCAAAATAACAAGAAAGAGAAAGAAATAGGAACAAAAAACCTTGTTTTCCCACTTTGAGACCCTGAAAAATAGGCTGCGGTTATATACCAGTGCGACTTATATTCCAAATTTTAATGTAATTATCTATAATCGAGCTACATATTTACACTGTAAACGGACTGATGGTTCAACAACCTACATTCTGCTGTTACTGATCACGTCAACAGTGTTTGGACCAAAAAAGTGTAAATAATCTTGTCAGCAGTGTGAGACTCCTTGTTTTGTTCACTTAGTTTAAATTGATCAGAAGTTGCAAAAAGAATTATGGCAAGTCGAGACAAATTGATTAGATCTGGCTTTGGGTTTTAATGAAAATCTCATTGTGTGTGATTTAATTGTGTGAAGAGCAGCTGAGTGTCTGCAGTGTTACAGTCTTAGAATAGCTGCTTGGTCCTCACAGAGGGCCAAGGCTGAAGTCATCCATCTCTTTGCCTGGACCAAGGCTGGGCTTCCCAGGGCCAAACAGCCTGTTGAATTGCATAATAAGGGTTGACGTGACGCTCAGGTTGAAGGTTTGGTTTGCGAGGCTTTAAACTGGCTGACACTGTCCCCGTGTGCTCACGTCAGGTGGGACACGGTTGACCCTGACTCTGCCATAACTGTCATTCTCAAAAACCCACCAGGGTGAACAGAGTTGAACTCGGTAATCTCCATGTTTTTGTTTTCACAGGTCATGTAGTGCAGGAGAGAGGGTGTGGAGTCCGATGACTGTTAGTTCTCTATAAAGCAGATTACTGAGGGTTTCCACTGATCTTCAGTTTCCCACTGGGTCACTGAGTTCAGTAGTTACAGCTGTGGAATCTGAACTTCTGTGGTTCACCTGGGTCTCTGAGAATTTAACAAATGGCTTAAACAAACAATGCAGTAGTTATTAGTAATAAATAATCATATAGAGTTGGCAGCTTTTTTTTTTTTTTCACTCCCACCTGAACATTGTTAAACAGTGATTTTCTTTCTTCGTATTTTCCAGTCTTTCAACATCTTGGCAGCCGAACAGACTGGGGCTCTGTGGTTGTAGTGGTCACTGACAGAAGTAATAAGACAGAAGTTTGACCTTGTCACGACCAGCGCTGATCAAAGTCACAGTTCACTAATTGCTTGTAGATGTTATTGATATTCTCGTAATTCATAATATGAATAGTTGTGCTGCATTGAAATAGAAACAATTTGAACTGATCTGTGTATATTAACATGTGCTGTCTACTGATGACACAGTTGCTCCTTTTTGATGTTTTGTGTTTAAGTCCCTTTTAATTTTACTTTAAATTTTGAGGTTTACATAATTGAAAGTCAATTAAAGTTGTTTTTTTTCCTAGATTTTTTTTTTTTTTTTTCCTACAATAGGTTTTTTCCAGATTTGTGTAGCTCTATCTACCAGCCTTTAACAGTGTAAATAATAGACACATGTTTTGGACTTGGAGTCCCCTATAAAGACAGTAGATTTGATATGTAAGTCTGCATCACTAAAGGCTGAAAATTGATTTCTGATCACTTTAAAAATGGAGATCATAATGTTTTTGCTAGAAACTGATAGAATAGACGATCAAAACGTTTTCTGTTTGTCATTGATTAACTGTTGCAGTTCTACATTTTGCAGCTTGAAGTATCCACTGTGTGTAAATGTAACATTTATATAGAACAAGATGTTGTGGTTTGAGTAATTTACAGACATTTTTACACTTCTATTTTGAACACTTTAACATCTTTGAACTGAATTGATTGTAGTGATTAGCTCTGACCACTAGAGGGCAATTAAAGGAAGAAGAAAATCAATCAATCCTGACTGTGCAGAAAACAACCAAACATATTGTCAAAACTCCAGTTGAGTTTTTTGTGACTGTGAATATCTTGATGATTCTGTCACCTTGTCGAGCTCTGAAATGTTTTCAAATGGAAAGTACATGCATATGTATTGCGTAAATGTTGCTCTGTGTCTGTGTTTGTCAGGTCAGAAAATAAGGTGACGGTCCACTTCATCAACAGAGATGGGGAGAAGATCACAGTGAAGGGGTCTCCTGGAGACTCACTGCTAGATGTTGTCATTAATGAAGACCTTGACTTTGATGGCTTTGGTACGTCAGTATGCACAGACACACACACACAGATTTTGTATCACTGATATTGAACAAAGTTAGACAAGTTTGTGTGTGTGTGTTGTGCTGCAGGAGCGTGTGAGGGAACACTGGCATGCTCCACCTGCCATCTGATCTTTGATGAGGACGTCTACAAGAAGCTGGGGCCAGTCACAGACGAAGAGATGGACATGCTAGACTTAGCGTACGGCCTCACTGATACGTAAGGACACACACACACGCACACAATGTTGTACTGTGCCCACATGGTCAGGTTGTTCACCAGCAGGAAGACACAGCTACACTTGTTTGCATCAAACTAGGTGGAGGGATGAGTCACAGCTCAGGCAGGGACTGTTTCCTTAACATTGGAAGATTGGAAGAGTGTTTTTGGCATTTACGTAAATCTCTTAAGAAATAATGTTCAGATCTTGATGTTATAAATGAAGCAGCTACATCAGTGTAGAACAAAATCCCAATTTGGTCCGACTCTCCACCTGGGTGCCGATAAAACAACAGCAGCTTCATCTTTTAAGAAAGTGATGTCATGCTCAGTGTGGTGCTGATGTGCTGGTTGTGTTAAGGTTAATGAGATTTGCCACGTGTGATCAGATAATCAAGGAGGGACAATGTGCCCCCTCCCTTCATGTTAGAGTGTCAAAAGTACTGTATGCAAACACACTGCCACCCTGGAGGCTCTTACAGAAAACAATCTGGTTGGTTGAGATCAGCTGATCACAGATCATTATCATCAACAGAGCTTTTGACACTATAATTCACCATGGCAACAGGTAAATGAGGAGCAGAACCTCTGCTTTAACCCCAGCACAGGTAGAAACAATATACCACATACTTACTGAAGAATCCTAAATGATGATGTTAAGTATTAAGCTCTGATTGCTCCACACAGCTGCTGATATGATGTGTAGGAAAAGTGCAGAGGTGAAAACTGTTAATATTACATTTAAAAACCCAGCTCAACAGTTTGTGTTTGAACAGCTGTCACACCAAGGCATTATGGTTTCACACAACCCTCTGTATAAAGTGGTGAGAATTGACAGACAACCAAGCGGATACTGTGATGAAACACAATCACACACTCCTTGTTTGCCCCCTCAGATCTCGTCTGGGCTGCCAGATCTGCCTGTCCAAGTCTCTGGAGGGGATGGTGGCCCGGGTCCCCGAGAGCGTAGCTGACATCCGACAGAGCAAAGACGAGTCGGCCTAACGGGTGAAGCTGCTGCTGTGGAGCGTAGGTGTTAGACAGTGTGGTCGTTCCCTGTCAGAGCTGAGGGTGCGACCTGCACACAGAGATGAGGGTAGGTGTCACTCAGTCAGCACTGCTGTATCTGGTGGGCTGCCACAGCACTACTTGTTTTGTTTTTGGTTCAGTAAAACACTCAGATGTTCAGACAACTAGAGCCAGCTCCTAATAACCAGAAAGTCAAAATACAAGCCTGACAAACTGAAACTCATTGTACACAAAGTCAAACTGCACAGGGCGCCGTAACTCATTAGAGACCCTCGCTGCTGTATTTTGAGGAATAACAAAATATTAATATAGAAACCCATGATATACTGTTAATACAATAATTAATCAGCTCTGATTCAAAGTTTCTCTATTTTAATCACGATACCTTCATTTGTCACTCTGGATGATGCGTGACGGATGTCTGACCGCCTTCCATCGTGTAAGAAAGTGTTTTCTTCTCCTTGTTGCTATGACGATATTTACAGTCACAGCTGATCAACACATCTCTGGTCTGCTCTGTGTTTGTAAATTCAGTCATACATGAACAGGGAGAAGGAGAATCACCACCACTGGTGAGACATTTGTTAACCCACCGTCATATTTTATATTACTGCGTGTGTATCCTCCCTAGTATTGATGCTTTGATCTGATCTGAATGTGTCATGTAACCTCATAATTTCATCATGTGATTGTACATAGCTAGAGCACACATGTATCTGTGTATAGTGAAAAAGACTAATAAAAAAAAAAAAAAAAAGAAATCACCTTTCTAATGGTGTGTCCACCTGTCAGTTTGTAATGTTAATTGGCTTTTTTAAATGGAAATTCCTAATATTTCAAAATGAAAATAATTGTCTGATTGACTGTTTTCCCCATCAATAACAACACAAGAAAACTTTAACTCGTTTATTTTATTTGCAAAAGCAGAGTTTTCGGCTCGTAACACAGTGTACGGATACATTGCAGAGTGAGGAGGCTTTGACAATAAAAGACAGCAACAGTCTCGTGGTGTATTTAAACAAAGTTCGGAGCTGCATTAAATAGAAAGGGTGAAAAAACAACATACCAGGTTTCCCTCGTAGTGGATTGATTATATTTACAAAATGATGGACAGAACGCATGCGATTAATTCTAATCAATACAGGCTTTGTGAAAACCACAGTTGGCAACAACAGAAGACAAAGATCAAAACTACAATTTAGAAGCGTTTGAAATGTGTTGTGAGGGAGAGAGGACGAGCAAAGCTGTATCAGTGGCGTCTAAAGAAAGGTTTCATTATATTATTGACCTCAGGTTTCGTCTATCGTTGGCAGAAAGCAGCACCGATTCACTACGAAGCTGTTTGTTTGAACTTCTATTAAAAAGGAAAAATCAATCAACTAATCTACCAGGTTCAACTGTTGGAGCTATTATAATCTGTTCTGTAGTGATAGAACGACCTCTAAATACACACGGCCAGTGTTTGAAAACCACGTGACGATTACAGCGTAAAAGGTTATTGGCTTTATGTAAGTGTCTGATTTAAAACGTCTTATTTAATATTAACGCAGAGCACAGTCAGGGTGAAAGGCGAAAATAATTTCCAGCCCACACATGAGAGAAACTACTTGTTCAAGATTAAAGAAGGCAATAGCAGGTAGTTAGAAATTGGCAGATTTTAACTTTGGCCTGAAATAGTTTAAAAACAACAACAAAAAAATGTGCTTAAACTGAAGTCATCGACTGAGACCAGTTTGTTTATCATTTCATATCTGATCAATCAACGTGTTTGGATTGTTTTGAACACTTCAGATTCTTCTGTCTAGTAACTGTGAGGAGATTAAAATGGTTGGTCTCATTTCCTTTACTGAAAAAAGCTCTTGACAAAATTAAGAAAACAAACAAAGAAACAAACAAAAAATATGTATATATACAGCCAGTCACAGATTGAGGTGAAACATCACTGTACTTCATGGTGTCAGATAACTCACTGTGTTTAACCCTACAGAGGCCGGAGCGAGCAGGTCTTTTAAGGTGGTTTTGGAAACCTATGCACTGTGGTTTGTAATGAAACTAAGACTTTGTATTTGAAAGCTGCAACATTTCAATCCTTTATTTGTAGCATCCGCTCTGCATGTTTGTTTTTGTGTGTTGCTTTAATCTAATGTCACTTCAGATTCACACATAGGACTCTTCAGCAAACAGGAGCTGATCAAAGTCAGGCTCAGACGTGGGGTTGCTGCATCTCTTCAGCCACTCCCTGCGACTCTCCACCAGGGCCAGCGCCACCTGCTGGCTGCTCTTGGGGTTACTGCACGGGTGCGAGGAGAAGTAGTCCCTCACTGCTTTGGTGGCGTAAGGTGAGAGGCAGAAACGGGCCTCCACCGTCTCTCCCTGTGAATCCACCTCCGACACCTTGAGCCCGGGGTCGCTGGGCAGCCTCGCCCGGTTCAGGGTGGAGGTTTGCTCCACGACCTGTTGACCAGGCTCTGAGCCACGGCGCTGGTAGAACCTGGCTCTGCCCTCCTCCTCCACAGAGTGGACTTGTGTCTTTTGAACAGGGACAGCGACGGGCCGCTCTGCTTGTAGAACAAACATGGCGACGGCTGCTTTGCCTCACTCAGTCCACTTCCTGTGATGTCACCTGCTGCGCTGGCGATGCCGAGCTGCCCAACTGTCAGCGGGGACTTCGGGATGTGGAGGCTCCCTGCGAGCGGTGATGAGGGGGGGGGGTTACGTGAGTCCCGCTTAAGCTGTTTGGATTTTTGGGGTTCATTGCCAGACCTCCCTCTCACATGGCCGCCTCCTCCTCCTCCAGCATCTTTGTGGCACTGCAGGACGTTTCCCTCCTCCCTACAGGTAAGAACAAATAGGTGTTGACCTTTGCAGTTACACCTCATGTGTCTGAGTTTTTCAGCAGCTTCTCATGACTTCAGAGGCTCAGGCTCTATTTCTGTGTACCTAACCTGCCTGTATTTCATTTTGTCAAACTCCAGTAATCAGCAAGGAGTGGGAGACTGACAAGCCTGAAAGCACTCATGGCACAGTGGGTATGCTCCCGACTATGGCGCCAATGGTCAACTCCCTGCATGAGTGCACTTCTTTGGTGAGTTCAAGACCTGCCACTGGGTGGCATTTGTGTGTGTGGTGTGTGGGGGGGGGGATAGCATAGATAAGGATAAGTTAGAAAGTGTAAACACACTAGGCAGAAAGTGTAGACAGACAAGAATGGGTAGCAGACTAACATAGATAAGCATAGGGTAAACAGCTTGTCAATACTCAGGTGTTTTGTTATTCTGGCTTTTCCTCTTATTCGTGAAGCCTGTGCTTTTAAAACTATTTTTCTTAGATAAGTAAATGAGAGGATAAAAAACAACTTGTTTGATTGTATCAAGTTTGCCCTATGTCTAAAACAAATATGTGACTAACCTGCCTGTATTTAATTTTGTCTCCAAACAAGGAGTGGGAGACTGACAAGCCTGAAAGCATGTGGCACAGTGGGTATGCTCCTGACTATGGCACCAATGGTCAACTCCCTGCATGACAGCACTTCTTTGTGAGTTCAAGACCTGCCACTGGGTGGCATTTGGGGGTGGGTAGTAGGCAGGCTAGCACAGATTAGCATAGGATACAGAGTGTGTAGGCAGGTTAAAGTGGTCAGGGAAAGGTTAAGAGTGTTTAGGCAGGTTAAAGTGGTCAGGGAAAGGTTAGGAGTGTGTAGGCAGGTTAAAGTGTCAGGGAAAGGGTAAGAGTGTTTAGGCAGGTTAAAGTGGTCAGGGAAGGTTAAGAGTGTTAGGCAGACTAGCACAGATTAGCATTGGTTAAGAGTGTGTAGGCAGGTTAAAGTGGTCAGGGAAAGGTGTTAAGAGTGTGTAGTGTAGGTTAAAGTGGACAGGGAAAGGTTAAGAGTGTTTAGGCAGGTTAAAGTGGTCAGGGAAAGGTTAAGAGTGTTTAGGCAGACTAGCACAGATTAGCATTGGTTAAGAGTGTGTTGGCAGGTTAAAGTGGTCAGGGAAAGGTTAAGAGTGTCAGGCAGGTTAAAGTGGACAGGGATAGGTTCAGAGTGTGTAGGCAGACTAGCACAGATGAGCATAGGTTAACAGTGTGTAGGCAGGTTAAAGTGGACAGGGAAAGGTTCAGAGTGTGTAGGCAGACTAGCACAGATGAGCATAGGTTAACTGTGTAGGCAGGTTAAAGTGGACAGGGAAAGGTTCAGAGTGTTTAGGCAGACTAGCACAGATTAGCATTGGTTAAGAGTGTGTCGGCAGGTTAAAGTGGACAGGGAAAGGTTAAGAGTGTTTAGGCAGGTTAAAGTGGTCAGGGATAGGTTCAGAGTGTGTAGGCAGACTAGCACAGATGAGCATAGGTTAACAGTGTGTAGGCAGGTTAAAGTGGACAGGGAAAGGTTAAGAGTGTGTAGGCAGGTTAAAGTGGACAGGGATAGGTTCAGAGTGGTAGGCAGACTAGCACAGATTAGCATTGGTTAAGAGTGTGTCGGCAGGTTAAAGTGGACAGGGATAGGTTAAGAGTGTTTAGGCAGGTTAAAGTGGTCAGGGAAAGGTAAGAGTGTGTAGGCAGACTAGCACAGATTAGCATAGGTTAACAGTGTGTAGGCAGGTTAAAGTGGACAGGAAAAGGTTAAGAGTGTTTAGGCAGGTTAAAGTGGTCAGGGAAAGGTTTTAAGAGCAGTGTAGCAGACTAGCAAAGATTAGCATTGGTTTAAGAGTGTGTCGGCAGGTTTTAAAGTGGTTCAGGAGGAAAGGTTAAGAGTGTGTAGGCAGGTTAAAGTGGACAGGGATAGGTTCAGAGTGTGTAGGCAGACTAGCACAGATGAGCATAGTTAACAGTGTGTGGCAGGGTTAAAGTGGTACAGGGAAAGGTTAAGAGTGTTTAGGCAGGTTAAGTGGACAGGGAAGGTTCAGAGTGTGTAGGCAGACTAGCACAGATTAGCATAGGTTAACAGTGTGTAGGCAGGTTAAAGTGGTCAGGGAAAGGTTAAGAGTGTTTAGGCAGGTTAAAGTGGTCAGGGATAGGTTAAGAGTGTGTCGGCAGGTTAAAGTGGCAGGAAAGGTTAAGAGTGTGTAGGCAGGTTAAAGTGGTCAGGGATAGGTTTCAGAGTGTGTAGGCAGACTAGCACAGATGAGCATAGGTTAAGAGTGTTTAGGCAGGTTAAAGTGGTCAGGGATAGGGTTAAAGAGTGTGTAGGCAGGTTAAAGTGGTCAGGGATAGGTTCAGAGTGTGTAGGCAGACTAGCACAGATGAGCATAGGTTAACAGTGTGTAGGCAGGTTAAAGTGGTCAGGGAAAGGTTAAGAGTGTGTAGGCAGACTAGCACAGATGAGCATAGGTTAAGAGTGTGTAGGCAGGTTAAAGTGGTCAGGGAAAGGTTAAGAGTGTTTAGGCAGGTTAAAGTGGTCAGGATAGGGTAAGAGTGTTTAGGCAGGTTAAAGTGGTCAGGGATAGGTTAAGAGTGTGTAGGCAGACTAGCACAGATGAGCATAGGTTAAGAAGTGCAGGGGGTGTGGGTAGGCAGGTTAAAGTGGTCAGGGAAAGGTTTAAGAGTGTTTAGGCAGGTTAAAGTGGTCAGGGATAGGTTAAGAGTGTGTAGGCAGACTAGCACAGATGAGCATAGGTTAACAGTGTGTAGGCAGGTTAAAGTGGTCAGGGAAAGGTTAAGAGTGTTAGGCAGGTTAAAGTGGACAGGGAAAGGTTAAGAGTGTTTAGGCAGGTTAAAGTGGTCAGGGATAGGTTAAGAGTGTGTAGGCAGACTAGCACAGATGAGCATAGGTTAACAGTGTGTAGGCAGGTTAAAGTGGACAGGGAAAGGTTTAAGAGTGTTTAGGCAGGTTAAAGTGGTCAGGGAAAGGTTCAGAGTGTGTAGGTAGACTAGCACCAGATTAGCATAGGGTAACAGTGTGTAGGCAGGTTAAAGTGGTCAGGGAAAGGTTAAGAGTGTGTAGGCAGGTTAAAGTGGTCAGGGATAGGTTCAGAGTGTGTAGGCAGACTAGCACAGATTAGCATTGGTTAAGAGTGTTCAGGCAGGTTAAAGTGGACAGGGATAGGTTCAGAGTGTGTAGGCAGACTAGCACAGATTAGCATTGGGTTAAAGAGTGGGTCGGCAGGTTAAAGGTCAGGGAAAGGTTAAGAGTGTGTAGGCAGGTTAAAGTGGTCAGGGGAAAGGTTAAGAGTGTGTAGGCAGATAGCAACAGATGAGCATAGGTTAAGAGTGTTAGGCAGGTTAAAGTGGTCAGGGATAGGTTAAGAGTGTGTAGGCAGACTAGCACAGATTAGCATTGGTAAGAGTGTGTAGGCAGGTTAAAGTGGTCAGGGAAAGGTTAAGAGTGTTTAGGCAGGTTAAAG